>CM062819.1:844177919-845410448 GCA_031772625.1 Pinus tabuliformis | reverse complement strand
TGATGCTCTGAGCAACTCTTTTTTGATTCTTTTTCCAGCTCATAAACTGAAAAAGACAAAGGAGCATTCTTTTTAGGTGCTTTTTTTCTCGTTCTTTAAACTGAAAAATATATCGAGCTTAGTCTTTCTACTCATTAAACTTGATGAAGATGACCTGGGCATTCTTTTAGGTACTTTTCTCGCCCACTAAACTGAAAAATCCAAAGTTTTTGTTACCAGGCTCGTTAAAAATATACGGCAATAGTAAGAGCACTTTCTTTTTTAGGACCATTTCTCGCTGTTAAATCAAAAAAATCCCCGAGTTTTTCCCCTCGTTTGAGCTTGTAAAACTATGAAGAAGGGATGAGCCATTCTTTTCCATCTTTTTCTCGCTCACTAAACTGAAAAAGATACCCTGAGTTTTCTTCATTTGACTCATTAAACTTTTTTGATGAAGGTATTGAGTTTGTCATCACGTGACTCATTAAAAATTCACTACAAAAAATGAGTTTAGTCTGTCGCCTCATACTCATAACAAAATCAGGTGGAAATCTATTGAAAATAGGTTTCTCTTTATCTGGGTTCAATATATTAACTTACGGAAAAGTAACTAATCCAGGTATACTATTAACCTTTTGTCGCACCCGGTTAACAACTATGACAAAGGGACCACCATGGAGTCTCTCTTTACGATCTTTTCAGACTCTCTAAATATGAAAAGACCACTGAGTTGTCTAGTCTGGACTCTTTAAATTACATAGACAAGATATAGAGTCATTCTTTTTACGATACTTTTCAGACTCTTAAAACATGAAAAAATCGACAAGTTTGCCTATTTGGACTCATTAAACTAATCAGATAGGGCAAAGATTCATTCTTTTTTGTGATCCTTTTCAGACTCTTTAAACATGAAAATATCAATGAGTTTACTTGTCTGGACTCATTAAATTAATCAGATGGGGAAAGTGGACAATACAACTGTATTCCGTATTAGAAAGCGTGGTTTGGCAACAGTTGTTCCCTTGAACATGGCACTCCCTCAGATAAACCTTCCTTTTGATGGCCTCTCAATATGAACCCTACCATTCTATGAGTTTTAGCCTATATACCCTGATGTAATTGCGTCTCTGTATCCTAACACTCTGTAGTGTTCATGAATCTACTGATGTCTGGTTAAAGCCATTGTCGTGCCTTCTATTGTTCAAGGGTTACCCATTTGTTTCCTCCATCAACCGATCAAACATATCCTTTCATCATGCCCTCCATCATTTAGACCCAAATTCTCAAAAGATTCCTCAAAAAACAAAATCATTCTTGTCCCGTTTCATGTCGATTGATGTAGGACACATCATTTCCTACCTTTCGACAAGTTTCTTCCTATCGACTTCAACACTCTATCTAGGAAGATAACACAGAAACACATTTAGTGCCTTGGTACTTGCAGAAATTAGTGGCAGGTTACCTTGTGTTTGATCAGGGGTCCTCATTATTGGCTCTTGGTTAAGCGATTCTATGGGTGTTCGACGAAAAGAAATCTTTCACACTCGCTAGTTTGTATTGTGCATCTTGGAGACCATCACCATTATTGGTGACATTCCTCGCATCTGTTAATGATCTCCATTATTGACTAGTAATCAAATGATTTCATGCATGTTCGACATCAACACATATTTTTCACATGTATTGATCTATGCTGTTTAGTGAAGTGGAAATCAATACCTTGGGTAGAGGCTTGCATCATCCAGCCTTGTTTCCTCTCCCAAGCTACATATATTGTTTTTTGGAGACAGCTATTTTAGGATGATTCTATTATGACACTGGATCCGCATTATGCTTATCGGCAACCAACCTTGTTATATCTCTTCATAGAAGATTACTCTAACATAGCTACTGAGCATGGGAATTCCTAACTCAAGACATGATTTTAGCAATTATATATATATATATGTGTTGCATCAGGTTTCCCTTGCTGCCCGAAGCTTCTATCTCTCTAAAAGTTTTGACAAAAAATTACAGCTGTAGTAAAGTATTTCGGCCATCGTCTCTGCCTCTGATCTCATACTTTAGGGGGCATCTGTTATACAACAAAATGACCTCCTCATCAGCTTAGAGGTGAAAGACAGGATGACTAAAGCAAAGACCACAATTGCAAGCCTTGATTCCACACTAACGCTGGTTGCACACTGAAAACCTGCTTTATAAAGCTTGTTACCAAACCTAGGGAGCGTTAGTGACCCCACTAACTCATCTTACTAGTGAAGGGGCAGCGTTAGTGAAACTAAGGGAAGTTCAATGGGTCAAGCCAATGAATTGACTCAAAAATATCTAGATATTTATCCCTAAATTTGCTCAAGAAAAGCAAGGAAACATCGAAAATCAAGATATTTGGAGGATTTCTAATCTAAGAAAAAAAAGGCAAATGGGAAATATTTGAAAAGCGGAGCAAGTTCATTGCTTTTGCCCTAGTGAACTCTAGGAGGAGCTTGGCAACCCTAACTCGATTACTATATAAGCAAGGTGAGGGTTATTGTGAAAGGGGTTAGAGAATTTGAAAGGATAGCCCACTAAGTTGTTGTGAACTGTCATACACTTGAAGAAGTGAGCTGAAAGAGAGAGAGAGAGAAGAAGAAGGGGGAAGGGAAGACTGATACAACAAATGGTTGTAATCACTCTTCCATTATTAATACAGAACTACAGTTGTGTTCCCTACTCCATAGTGTCGGTAACATTGTTCATTGAGTTGTTCATTTTGATACTTGTTTAGATGAGTGGTTTAGTTGTATGCAAATAGATGTTCATTGTGCATTCATATATTAGTTTTCAAGATTGTATGCTATGATTGTGTTTGTGTTGTGGGGAAAAATGCCTATTTAGGACGATCCTATCCACCTAAGTGTGACAGCGCCTTAGCAACAAACGAATACAGCTATCATGATTTCTTCCTTTATGAAATATGAAAAAGAGGAGATCGGCAGACTTACCGTTATCTTCCGGTTGTCCCTCGAACTAGATCCTCTTCTCTTTGTGTGTCCACAGCTACTTGAATCCCACGAGATCACAAGAGAACAGCTACCTGTGACAAGAGAGCAGCTACTTGCAACAAGAGAAGAACACAATACAAAGGGAAATATACATATTCATAAATGATTCAGGATTAGAAGTAAATCAAATATACTAATGCAATTACACAAAATACACCAGCATATAGGAAAGAATCAAGATAGCTTTATTGAAAGTAACAGTGTTCAGGAAGAGATACAACCCATAGGGCTCCAACCCAGCATCTCCTTCCCAGCAGAATGGACTTCCTTCTTCAGCTCCTTTCAAAGCATAACACACCCAATATTTCTAGCCACAAACCAACAACAATTCTTTGCAAATACCAAATTCCAGCCTCCCTAGACCTCATGAGAGAGATCTATATATAGGAGTTTTGGAGAAAGGATGAGTCAGCTTGAGGCTGGCATGAAGCTGACTAGTGTCCTCTCCCACTTCAGTTCTTGAGTCCACTTGGAGGTTCTTGCTTCCACTTGGAGATTTGGAACCTCTTACTCATCACCAGTCGAATTCCTTGATCCAAGTGTCATTTTGGAAGCTTCCTGGGCATTGAAACCTTGAGGAATGACTCTGCCACATGTCCAAACTCGCCCAACGCAGGTAGCCTTCTTTGCAGTTGACATTCAATGCAGGTAGACAGTGGAGCAGTTGACATTCAGCGCAGATGCTCAGTGGAGCAGTTGACATGATCCAGAATTGCCTTGTTTTTGAGTGTTTTTAGGTGGAGAACTTTTGTCAAGTGCTGTGGTTTGCTGGCCTTGTTCCTCTAGGGGTAGGAACAACATGTTTAGGGACTTTGGATCCCTTGATTATTGACATTTCATGCTCAGTGATGCAAGGCACAAAAATGTCTATAACAGTTGCCCCCTAAAGTATGAGGCCGTTTATCGGGTGAAATGCTTTATCCAGGAGGGTCCGAAGTTCATCCATCTGCTGGGAGGAGACCTGTAATAAAATACAATACAATACATTATGATTCATACTTCTTTCATGATCTAGCTGAGGCGGGCATTTCCATGCTCAGCTTTATAAATTCATTTTTGTACATAGAACAGACGATCGTCTGATGGTAGACTGATAATTTTGGTGAAAATTATCATCCTTTGAGTAGGATGATCATCTGCTGCAATAATGTACATGTCAAATGTCTTTATGTTTCCTGAATATATATCGCAGCCCGGATGGATGAAACTAGATCTGGGGTCTTCAAACTCGTTCGATCTTCACTCTAAGTACAAGTCGATCCATGTGAGAATTGCGCTGAAGTCGAACATGGAAAGACATCGCTTGATTACCGGTCAATGATGTAAACCGTTAACAAGCGCGAGAGGAATCACCGATAATGATAATGACCCTCAAGGTATTGCAGTACAATTCACGTGGTGTGAATAAAGGACTTGGCGTCGAACACCACGCAAAATCTTCTGGTCGAAGGTCATTGATGTATACCTGTCGCCGGAAGTGAGAAACTTGCCATTGAGGCATGCAAGCTTCAAAGTACTGAAGGGGGTGTTCCTAGATCAACTCCTTGGATAATGAGCTGATGTCGACAAGGAGCGATCCGTCAAAGGAGGGCCTTAATGAATCCCACATCAGTGACACGGAACGGAGCTAATGTTATTTTAATGGAGGTGAAAACAATCTGTGACATATGATTCAGGGTGGCGGTCATGAATGGATGAAGGATAATGTATGGCAGTGGATGGGACCCGGTTGACTCTTTCTGAACGACTTCTCTTGAACATATGGCGACACTGATGCGATGGATCGGTAGCATTACCCCAAATATGGATGGTATGGCAAGACCATGGTGATGTGACCGGTGAATGAAACAACCCAACCCGAATGTGATACGGAGGAAAAGGTCATGTTCAAGAGCGACCTGCTACCATCAAAGTTTTCTTGATCTTTCCCAATTTTTCCCAGTCATTGCTGACCAGTACCTCTTTATTTTTGTCAAGCTTGAGGAGGATAACATATGCTTGTTCTATAACCTGCCCTTCGGGCAAGCCCATCGCTATGTTTTAACGAGCTTAGCGATAGGGAAACTCATTCTCGTCTAAAGACAAGTTTGTCGCTATTTAATCATTTTAACAAGTCTAACGACAAGGATAACTCGGTCCTTTTCATTTTTAGGGAGTTTGAAAAGGTACGTAAAGTTAACTCCAAAATTCCTTTTTCGTCATCTAATCCCTTAAGTCCGAAAAAGTATAAAACAATACAGAAGGGATGAGTTTTCGATAACTTTAACGAGCCGAATAAAAACAAGCGCTCGACCTTTTTGTGCAATAATCCCTCAGGTCCAAAAAGATTAAAATCTAGAGGAGGGATAAGCTCTTCCAGTTCTTTAACGAGCTGGGAGGCCAAAACTCGGCAATCTTTTCATATTTTACGAGTCAGTTGAAAAGAGCTTAAAGAAGACTCGTCTTTTGAGGAACGAGTGATAAACAGGGATAGCAACTGATTCCAGGTACAGGTTGGAATTTTTCCAATCACGACAGTGTCACAAGGATGGCTAGGTCAAATCACTCTTCGCAGCTGTTCCTCAAAATGGGTAAACAATCATATGGAGGTGAACGATCGGCCAAATGAAAAGTGGAGGTGGCAGGTGCAAACACGACCAAGGCTTTTATGGCTGATAAATTTACGATCACAGTGGTTATTTACCGGGATAGGTTCATTTTTTAGATAAAAATGAGCTTAAACTCTGGAGGAAACATTGCTCACTGCTTATATTTATTTTTTAACGAGCATGAAGACCGCGTTAAAACTGCTCGGATCTTGCGTTTATTTTTTAACGAGCATGAACTTTATGCTAAAACTGCTCGATTACCCAGTCTTTTGATAAGAGTGTCTCATGAAAGATCCCATTTTTTATCGAGCTTGCGCCTTACCAAAGCTATGCTCACTCTCCTTTCTTTATGCAAGTTCGGAAACGGCTAATCCAAAAAACAGATAAATAACCGCTCTTTGCTTGCACTCCAAAAGGTTTGCATGCCCCAGGTATAAAACAGAGTTTCAAGGTTACCTCTACTTTTCTGCCATCGAAACTTTCGTTTCACCGGGAGAGGTACCTCTTTCAGGTTACCCAAAGATTGTCTCGTTAATCTTTCAAACAAAACACTTCCTCGGCAATGTCTACCGAAGCAGACAAGGGTGAATGACTGGTGCCAAACACGTAACTTTGACAAAAGAATCCTATTCTATAACAACCCCTCTTCCATCCACGGACGGGGTACGGACTAGTCATATTCTCCCACGGAAACCTACTTTATACCCAAAGGTTCCCTGCCGAAGCAGGCCAGGATGCATGCCCCCTGGGTTCCAGTCATATCCTCCCGGATTACTCGCGCTCATCAGGAGGACGGACCGTGGGTTGAGACACTTCTTGCATGAATAGACCATTTAGGGATGGCACATGACAATTTGCGATGTGTGATCCGGGAAACGAAAGTTGGTCCACGAGCTTGACCATTCTTCCTTCATGCGGAAAACACATTACTCTAAAGAGTGAGGAGACTACAACTCCCATGCAATATATATAGTCTTGTCCAAGGAGTAGGTTATAATCCAAGGGTCCTTGAACGACCATCACGTTCATTTGAACGGTCTTCCCTTTCAATGTTATAGGCACATTGGGGAGGATCCCTAAAGGTCGACTGGTTCCTTTATCAAACCTGATAGATTTCTCATCTCAGGTAAGAGTGCTGGCGAACCAAGCGCTCTCCAAGCAATAGAGGAAAGGATACTCACAGATGCCCCTCATCAATGATAGTGCCGGCCATTACCATTCTGTATATTTGACAAATAATTCTGAATGGCACACTGGCTGGCAACTGGGGTCTGCCTAGTTGGTTCCAATCAAAGGACACAACCAGGTTGCTTGGTGGTGGGACCGAATATACGGCCGGATAGCACTCTGATGAACTTCCTTCCTGCGACAAAGGAATGGTGGCAGTGCCCCCTTGATCATCAGAGTCAGTGCTGATGAAGAGAACTTGGACGGTGTCGTCTGTATTCTCCTCTGTGATGGTGTCATTCGAAGATGGAGCCTCTGAAGGAAAAACGGGTCAACTTCCGTATCAACCTTTTGACTTTCGTCAGGCATGGATCCAGACGGTTCTTCTTCAATGACAGGTGTTTCGGCTGACCATCTAAGTGGCTCAGCCGGATTCTCAACTAGCGAGGGACTTGGCAGGAGTCTTTGATATCCAGGAGGAAGATTCGCTCGTAAAATCGGGCGATCTTCCAGAACTCTTTTTGCCTCGTCTAAGAAGGGACAACGGTGGATGGCGTGATCGCCTTCACACAGTCTGCAGGGAAATTTAACTTTCCCATTCTGTCCTAGAGCTTCACTCCCACTAGTTGACGGTGAGCAATCGACATGGCTATCAAAGGTCGATGCTCCCGAATTGTGCAAACGGGGGGACCAGTCCCTTAGCATCCGTGGGATACAGGGACAATCTCTATGGAAATGGTCTCCCCTGCATATGATGCATGGCGATTTAGGCCTTACAAGTGCGGTGTGTGGATCTTTGTTAGATGACATTTGCTTGCCCCCAGTCGCCTTAGGCTCCTTCTTCTTCTTTTCTTTCTTCTTCTTCTCCTTCTTCTCCTTAGGAACCCGATTTTTTGATCGACCAGTTCCGTCAAGCGAAGAGGAAGGGGGGGAGGAAGACGAAGTGGAAGGCTGGGAGGCAACTCTTGTCCGATCTAACTGTTGACTCAACTGTTCAGGAGTGGTGGTATTCTGAACGACATTGGTCGAAAAGAGCCAAACTGGTAGGCCGATTGTCAGTCCTGGAAGCGACAATGTGGCCATGTGGGGCGCACCAACATCTCCCTAAGAGGAGAAGGGACTAGGATTTCCACCCAAGGGAACTCCTTGGTTGGTGTGCTCCATCTTTTCGACCTAAATATCAACGCAGGATTAAAGGGTGATTGTTCCGTTTAAAATAAATTGTTAACGACGCTTTTAGACACAACTTGCTTTTTCAATTTTAAAGAGTCGAGAAAAAGCTAAAGATGACTCTAGTCTCCTTCGATGTTTTAACGAGCCCGAAGTGACAAATGCTCGGATGGACTTTTTCTGTTATAGAGTCTGAAAAAGGCCAAAAGAAACTGCTCTGGAGATCTAGGCAGAGGGTGTGCCAAACCTTTCGCAAAACCACAGAATACTTTTTACGGTACGGGTGGTCGATCTTCGTGAATGCTGTGTTCACTGCATTGCGATCAGTAGGGCGGCCGACATGGCTTCCTAAGGATAAAAGATATATGCCTATAGGGGTCTCCCAATATATACGCGACGGTACGTGGGAGCACAATCCGTATTAGTGCCACCGACTCTCAGGAGGAATCACCCACCTTCTTCGAGATCGACAGTCACTATGTTTAACGACGCCGGAACACGTCTCTAGCCTAGACCTCTATGTTGTGCATTATGTTACAAAGCGTTGTTAGGTTCATTCAGTTTATTTTAGGTTGATCTTTTTAAATTTTTCCTTTCAAGGTTCACCACGAGATGTATGATACAAATTCCTAAATGCAGTCTAAGATGATAAGCAAGCTTTTCAATCTTTCAACTTTGAAAATCCTAGCTACTAAGGGAAAAGAGAGCGACTATCTTTTCTCAAAGAGCAATCATCACACTCTAATGCACTTTCCCTAAATCCAACATGCAAACTTATCAAATGCAAAATGCACAATGCAGGTGTTTGTTTTCACTTTCTTAGTATAAATGCCTACAAAGAAAGCTTTTTGCACAACTTTGAATTTGCTTTTACAATGATCAAAATAAACAAGTTCACTTTCTTCGAAATTAACAAGGGTAGAAGAGATTACAATCACTTTGCGATTTTCGAAATAAAGACTCGTTTTTGATACTTTGAAAAGAACAAACTCAAACCAATAAGCAAAAGTAACAGTATAATCAATCTGAACAAACACCAACGAACTCTCTTCTAAGATCACTTTCAATCAGATCTGAATCAAAGGCTACAGAAAGACTACTTTACTCAAGCAAAGGAAGAATGTAAATGATGCCACAAACACATAAAAACATTCACAATCTTTTTGTACAAAAATTGGGGCGGAATTCAGGCAAAGAAAAGGGTTATCAGACCAGCACCTATACTTGGTTAAAGGCTGCAAAAACAGAGATCAAAATAGGGCAAGAAAGGACAAAGAACCCCAGCTGCACAAGGCCACACTGGTTCAGCACAGGTTCAACACTGTTAGTTTGACATTCAACGGAGGTAGCCCCTTCGGGACCTGCGTTGAAATGCAGACTGCCTTCACAGTGCCTGCAATGAAGAGAGAAACTCAATTTTCCCTTGGTTTCTGGGTCAAAAAATGCTCAAAAATCAACTGTTTCAGGCCAAATCAGAAACACAAGCAAGGTATAAACAGAGGGATGCTTTGATAGGGTACTAAAGACTATCACAAGGATCAATCAAATCGTTTGTGGATCTAGTTTAAATCGTAGACAAGTCCAACATACTGGATCAAAGCAGCAACTTTTACTTTGCATCTGGGAAAGATGCAGTTCAGGAGTTGCTGTCAAGTCTATGAAGTAAACAAATGACGGAAACACAAATGAAATGAATAAACAAGTTCCTCCCCAGCGGAGTCGCCAATTTTTTGTGGGGAAAAATGCCTATTTAGGACGATCCTATCCACCTAAGGTGTGACAGCGCCTTAGCAACAAACGAATACAGCTATCATGATTTCTTCCTTTATGAAATATGAAAAAGAGGAGATCGGTAGACTTACCGTTATCTTCCGGTTGTCCCTCGAACTAGATCCTCTTCTCTTTGTGTGTCCACAGCTACTTGAATCCCACGAGATCACAAGAGAACAGCTACCTGTGACAAGAGAGCAGCTACTTGCAACAAGAGAAGAACACAATACAAAGGGAAATATACATATTCATAAATGATTCAGGATTAGAAGTAAATCAAATATACTAATGCAATTACACAAAATACACCAGCATATAGGAAAGAATCAGGATAGCTTTATTGAAAGTAACAGTGTTCAGGAAGAGATACAACCCATAGGGCTCCAACCCAGCATCTCCTTCCCAGCAGAATGGACTTCCTTCTTCAGCTCCTTTCAAAGCATAACACACCCAATATTTCTAGCCACAAACCAACAGCAATTCTTTGCAAATACCAAATTCCAGCCTCCCTAGACCTCATGAGAGAGATCTATATATAGGAGTTTTGGAGAAAGGATGAGTCAACTTGAGGCTGGCATGAAGCTGACTAGTGTCCTCTCCCACTTCAGTTCTTGAGTCCACTTGGAGGTTCTTGCTTCCACTTGGAGATTTGGAACCTCTTACTCATCACCAGTCGAATTCCTTGATCCAAGTGTCATTTTGGAAGCTTCCTGGGCATTGACACCTTGAGGAATGACTCTGCCACATGTCCAAACTCGCCCAGCGCAGGTAGCCTTCTTTGCAGTTGACATTCAATGCAGGTAGACAGTGGAGCAGTTGACATTCAACGCAGATGCTCAGTGGAGCAGTTGACATGATCCAGAATTGCCTTGTTTTTGAGTGTTTTTAGGTGGAGAACTTTTGTCAAGTGCTGTGGTTTGCTGGCCTTGTTCCTCTAGGGGTAGGAACAACATGTTTAGGGACTTTGGATCCCTTGATTATTGACATTTCATGCTCAGTGATGCAAGGCACAAAAATGTCTATAACAATTTTCCTTTCCTTTGTGCAGGAATTGATTTGGAGCCAGCTTCGAGGGAGTTCTTCTTGGCTGCATAGCGATCTCCAAACAAATCTAGAAGGAGACTTGAGGTAATCCTCTTTCCATACTTTGTTAACTTATATTTGATAGATGAACATGTGTATAACTTGGTAGCTTTTGCAGATAATCTTACAATGTGTCGAAGGTCCCGAGAAGGCCTTTAAGGGTAGTTTTCATTCTCCATACACCATGCATTTTACCCCATAGCAGTACTCCCTTATTATTATTGCCATTGTACCCCCCTATTGTTATTTTTGTGCCCATGTTGTCCCCATATTGTTATAATTGTGCCCCATAGAAGCCCACTATTGTTATTGTTGTGCTCTTACATTATTATTTTTATGTCAGCTTTGACTATATTGTGACCCCTTAGACTCATATATATAGAAAGCAGGTCTTGTCATTTGTATCATCCAAGAATTGTTCATTTGTGTAATCTAAAGGAGGTTTACCCCTCGAAGAGGCTAATTTTGAAGTCATTGCTCTATCTTTTCTTCTATTTTGTGAGCTGGTTGCATAACATCTTCAGGATCCAAATTGTGAGAGAATGTACTTGAATATAAACTTTGCAACAATTTTTGCACTGTAGTCTGTCACAATGATAATATAACATGCACCCTTCTTCTTCCTTGGTGGATTAATTGGTCCACTGAAGTCAATTGCCCATTTATCGAATGCTTGTAGCATGACTTGTGGAGTTAAGGGAAATTCATCTCTTTGCGATGGTCTTCCAATCCTCTGACACACATCGCACATGCTGTAGTACTCCTTGGAATCTTTATGTACCATAGGCCACCATAATCCTACTCGCAAAATCTTCTACACAGTTGCCTTACCTGCATAGTGTCCTCCTGTGACACCACCATGCGATTCAGCCATAATACGGTGTCGTTCATACTCAGGTACATATCTGCACAAAACTTCATCTGGTCCCATCTTATATAAGTGTCCTACAATAACTGAAAAATATGCAGCCCTAACTAATAGTTCCTTCTTTTTTTGTGTTGTGTAGCCTTTAGGAGCTACGCTAGTAGATAAAAAATAAGTAATGTCCGCAAAATGTTCATCAACAAATCTGACAGTGAGGAGTTATGCGTCAGGTAAACCCTCATCAATATTAGTGGGTTCTTCACCATTCTCGATCGTAGAGAGGTGACCAAGTCCAACATTCAACCTTCTTGGCTTAACTATCACCTCAAAATCATACTCTTGGAAGAGAAGAAACCATATATAGATATTTCCCCCAAACTTAGGCTTATTGACCAAGTATTTTAATGCAAAATGATCCGTGTACATTTTAAAGTACGCACTTAGCAGATAATGCCTAAATTTTTTTAGCGCATATACCATGGCCAATCCTTCTCATTCTGTGGTTGAATAATTTCTTTCTTCCTTAGATAGTTTCCTACTTGCAAAGGCAATTGAGTGGTCAATATCTCCTTCACCAGGTTGAGTTAAAAAAACTCCCAATGCTATACAATATGCATCCACATGCACATGAAACTCTTTCTTCTAATCAGAAAATACTAGTATTGGTGTAGTGACCATCTTCTCCTTAAGAACATCCAAGCTCTTCTGACAGTCACATCCAAAAAAAACGTGCGCAATGATCTGCGCATACGCCTTTATAAACTTCCTGTACTACCCTGTATGACCCAAAGTTGCGTATAGCTATTTTACATTCCTGGGTGGATCTAGATTGATAATTACAACGATCTTGGCAGGGTCGACCATCAATCCCTACTTGCATATGACATGTCCCAATAGTATTCCATAAGGTACACATAAAATACATTTCTTCAAATTCAAGGAAATATGATACTTCCTACACGTATCCAACATTAGGCGTAGACTAGAAACATGTTTCTTAACTATTCAAAATAGTGTCCAATCATCAAAGTAGACTTCCAAAAACTTGTGAAAAAATTCCTTGAATGTTGTGACTACCACCCTTGAAAATATTGCAGGAGAATTTTTTAGTCTGAAGGGCATAACTGTATATTGGAATGACCCCCATTCTATAGCGAAGGTAGTCTTGCTTCTATCCTCCAGCGCAATCTTAATTTGGTGATATCCTAAAAATCCATCTATGAATGAATAAGCCTCCTGTCCACCAACGTTTTCTAGAACTTCATATGTAAAAGGCGTAGGAAAGGGGTCATGCACGCATGCATCATTTAACTTCCATAGATCTACACAAATCCTTATATCACCCTTTTTTTTTCTTTTCTTGGACCATGATTAGACTGACCCAATTTGACTCTGCCACTGGCTCAATTATACCTGTCGTGAGCATCTTATCCAACTCTTCTCTTACCTTTTCCTTGTATTTGGGGTTGAGTCAATATGGGTGCTGCTTAACTGGCTTCGCATCTGGATTCAAATTTATCTTCATCACACCCAAATTACCTACTATACCCTTTAATTCAGAGAAATTTGTTGGAAATAAGTCTTGATATTCATGCAATAATTCAACAACCTTTCCTACTGTGTCTTCATCCCAATAGTCACCAATATGCGCGAACTTTGGTTCTGCTTCTGAGCCAATATCTCATTGTTTCATCTTTGCCGACTGTGATATATCAGGGATCTTTGCATCAGGTCTTGCAACTTCATGCAATCCCTCTGACTGAGGAATATTGATATTTCATGGATCCTTATCGCCTTCTTCCATAGTAACATTGTAGCATTCCAAAGCATGTTGTAGTTGCGCTCTCTAGTCAGGACGCATCCAAGTTATAGGTTCTATTGGTGTTTGGAAGATCGTTGCATTAATCACCTAAAGCGCCACATCAATGCATTCGAACCTGTCTTCAAAGCTGAATGTCAGCAGGAAAATATCGTTCATTTCAACCCAATCAGCAGTCCTATATCATAGCTCTATCTCCAAATACTAGTTCATCAGTATAATTTCTAAGGTATGAATAAAGATATGTACCCACTACTGTTGAGGTACCTCACCCCAAGCCTTAGTCCATCTAGGCAGATGTTCGCGCGCGTTGTCCTTACATGTGTACTTTTCACTGAGCTACATTGTTGCAGGGCCAAATGTTAACCTCATCAATCTACGATATTCCTTCCAATCCGCAATATTATCCTTGTGGGTTCCCCACCATCTGGCAGGTGTAGCTCTTAAAGACAAATTTAGAGCCTGAAACCTATGCTCCTCTGGTACTTATATTTGAAAATGGTCAAGAAAAATATTGACATCATCTAGCCCATCGCAATAAGGTAATTTACGTATCTCACTTGATATACAATGCAAAGACTTTATAAACCTATTGCATCGTAATGTAGAGACCTCATGTAACTAATTCTTCATATGAGTTTGATTGGCACAAACTATTCTTCTCCTAACTGATTCGTCCATTTGCAGTGGGATTAATCTAGTCTTCATCTTGTGTAATGAGATTATATATGTGATCAATGTCTTCATCATTATAGTCATCGTGTATTGGCTCTGTGTATTGCACCTTTAGCTGGATCCAATGGAACAACCACTCTAAGGCCATTCTTTTCAAACATCATGCTTCACTTCTTCAAATTAATAATAGCATTCATGTCGAAAATCCAATCAATATTGAGAAATGCTGGGTACGGATTACTGTCATCTACTATTTCATTAACTTCAAAATCTATGAGCATGTTGGCTCATTCAATATTTGCAACCACTCCATGTAGGCAACCCATCAAAATTATCTTTTGTTGGTTTTCCATGCGCAAATGGATTGATGATCGCTACAACTTAGGTTTCCCCATATGTTCCCAAGTATTCTTTGGAAGTACATTAGCATCAGATCCTAAGTCTAGGATTATCTGTTCCATATCAAAATCACTAATTTGTGTTGTCAACCTGTTGAAGCCCCAAAAATCGGGTCGACAACAAGGGGGGTACCCGCCCGGTCCGGACCTTGGTTGGAAGCTCCTTATCCGTTTGGTATAGCGGGTCCGACTGGGGATAATGGGACAAGTTTCCCAATCTAAGGATGTGTGTGTGTGCAGAGTTGGATGATGCTGATCTAAGAGTTCTAATCTGAGCTACTTTAATCTAATTCTATGCTATTGTAATCTAATGAAAACAACACATCTAATCTATGATAACCTGGGATGTATTTCTTCTATTATGCGATCTAAAGAGATTTCAAATAATAACTGGTAATAAAGATCATTCAGCTATCATAAGAATGGAAATCAATTAAGATGAACCACTTTGCATAAGAAGTTAGGCAAAACAGTTGTGAACAACATATCGCATAATAAGTTATTCATATATCAAACATAAATAAATGGCTCCACCGTACAAACGTGCCAAATGGTAACTCAAACATTCATGCAATAACATATAAACAACTAAAAACTGTATATCACTTTAAAGAATATAAGCAGATTGGTCAAGAGATAAAAGTACCATTTATGACTAGTCCTACTCATAAGCTTCAAGCAACAATGATTTATCTCTCCTTGTTCTAATATCTACCAAGAGTATAGAAGTGCAACATCAGTAGCAGATATCAAATGCAAACATCAATAAACCTTGATCCATTCATTCGCCAAAACCTCCTCTGAGGGTGCAAAAGTGCATGTTCTGAGGACAAGTTTTTGACAAATTTCTGGACCCTTCTCTAAATGCATGAGAAGGGTTTAAATACTAATTCCTAATTCTAATAATAGTTTATTTACAAAATTTAGGATGCGGTTTTCAAATGACCGTCCTTTTTCTAATCTAATTTTTAAGTAAAAACAACATTCCAAATTAAGCTACTTCTGTATCTGGTCTTTAAAGCTGCATGCATTCAGCATTGGTTTAAGGAGAGCCGGCTGGCTGACTTCTGCTTTGAGCTGGGCTGAGAAAACAGAATCTATGAGAGCTGGCACCACTTTTTCGGCCGCATTTATGATACATTTCACAGTCATCCACTAACTATGCGGCTTCACCAAGTATGCCCAGTAACATTCCCAATTTAACCTGTTTAGTGCTTGGATCGCTTTTCCCTTTTCTTGCGCCTTCTGCTTCCATTCTGCTTCTAGTCGTAGTTTATTTGGTAAATACCCCGGGGTGGTCTCTGTGATTAAATTTGCTCTGTGCAAATTCTCATTTACACAGTCGATAAGAATGCTTGCTGTCGTGGCCGCTGTTTCTGCTGCTTGTTCTGCCTCCCTGATTTGATCGTCCCACTTGTTGAAGAGCAACTCTTTATGATTCTCATTTATCCTGGGTGCGATTGCTCTTTTTCACTCGACTTCATCCTACCAAGCCAAGTACTCCGTCACTCGTTTGTCAATCTGATCATAGTCACTTCGTAAGTCGACCACTTGATTGGTGATCTTATCACTCATTTCGCAATAATAATTCCACTGTGATATCTTTTGTCCCAACACTTCCTGTTACTGCAGTAGTTGTTCATTTTTTCTGGACCAATCTTTGGTGGTCTCTGATAGGTTTGGGTTCTCTACCACAAATTTTTCAATGAATTGTGCATTGTAAGTCACCTGCGGTTTAGGAAGATGATACATGAGCTTTAAGTCTTATGCAGCGAATGACCCGATGAGCCCATTTCCTTGAATCTTGAACTGTTTGTTCTTCATTTCTGCGTTGTCAAGTATCCACTTGATCATATCCGTATATGGGAGAATTTTGGGCCTTGCTGCTATCCGATGAAGGAATGAGCACGCTAGTTCTTCCAAGGATGCTTCGGAAGAGCCCTTTGAGTCTGAGACAGCGGTAACCTTCATTATTCTAGGGTTTTCTTCTTCAAGTAGTCTGTACATGCCTTCCCACGTCGATATCCCTGCGTCTCTGTTATAAGCTGTGTCTGTATATAAAGGTGCCATTTCCTTCACCTCAGAGCCCTGAGCTTTATTTTTCTTTCCCATTTCTTCCTACATATGGCTTTGTATCGTCCTTCGTTCTCCGTTCCTGCAGCTCACAAGTGAAATGGAAATAACTGATCAAGAAAGCTGATGGGAGAATCTTAAATGCAGCAGATATATCAAATATGCCACCTTACGTGAAGTAATTCTTTGCAAAAGCACGCGTCTACATTTTATTAATAGATGACAACTAATTCCTTTATTATCATTAAAAGCGCATGATCTTGAGTCAGATTATGGTAAGTGGCTTTTCTTGAATAGCGTGCCCGAAATATTCGTGATGGAGTGATTTTGCGATTTGGTTCGCAATCGTCGCAGATCGCAACATCGCATTATTGCACTATCGCGCTCTCGCACCGACTCACAAATATAACATCGCAGAGTTGATTTGGCTTAATATCGCAACCATTGTTTTATCGCGATATCGCAACATTGCAGATCGCAGAAGTTTTATGCTTGCCAAATTTTGTTAGCTCATTCCCTGCGATATGCGATCTTGCGATTGGTGTTATCGCAAATTGGAAAATATTGAAGTTATTTCTTATTAGCATTACATTATTGCGATGCGATATATTGCTTAGTATGAGAATCTTGCACACACCGGGATTATACCCAAATGGAGGTGCTTTTCTATCATTTTATGATGCGGCTTTTTAAAGATTTTTTTCCTTATCATAAACTTAGGTTTTAAAGTATTCAAAAGATCTTCCTAAGTTTATGATGGCAACCTTATTTTGAAGAAAGGAAACTCTTGCTTTTCCTAAATTTTAACTAAGGGTCCCCATTCATTTAGTATTTTGGACAACACTTAAATGAAAAAGGGGGGGGGGTTGTTGCTGGCCACAACAATTGGCGATTCACTTGGGAGAACTAGTTATCTCTGATTTTCTATTGAACTTTTCAAATTTCCAAAACAATTTTTTTTTAGAAAATTAAACTTTATTATAAAAAGATAAAGCACATTATACTCCAAACTGTCAATGATATTTTGTTCCAACCTCTTTCTATTTTAATTATTTGCTTCCTCAGCTTGTCGTTGCATTTACATCAGCCATTACTTGGTCTTCTAAAGATAAAATAAGGTCTTCCCTGTGTACTAGTTTTTAAATATGCTCATCTGTTGTAGGTAGAGCCTCTGCTGCCAGTAGGCGTTCATAGCCTTGACAGGGTTACCTATTACCCAGTAATGATCCTTTATCCTGCTTAAGGTGATCTACAACTTTCAAAGAAAAACCCATATTGACACTTTTTCCTTTTTTATTCTTAAAGAACAATGTCTTGGTTTGGTAGCCAAATTATGGCACAGTCATTCACTTGATTTACACTTTTGCTGAACAAGATGGCTCGTGATGAGACCCCTTGTCTTTTTATCTCAACAATCTTAAGTCGTTGCCCTGTTTTGGTAGACAGTAATGGCAAAGACAACAAGTTATAATATCTGTGATCATGATAAGCCGGCTCATGATGAGACCTCTTATTCTTCAAGATATAGTGTATCCTTGGGTCGTTTCTCTAAATGCTGCGATTTTCTTTAGCAGGGGGGAAGTCATTTTTTCCTTAAGAAAGCTCTGGACGACAATAATAGAGTTTTTGGAAATGGCTGTTCTATAGGGAATCCTCATTTTGTTATTGATACCTTTCATTGTACTGATATAAAACAATTTCTTCACTAAGATTGCTTTCATCAAATTTCTTGAAGTTGAAACTAGTATCATATCTGGGTTAAAGTTTTTCACTGTATCTATTAATAATAAAGATCAAGTTTCCAAAAGATTTGCTATTTATACAAGCAGAAGTTCAAAATTTGATAGAGAAATGGTGTCTTTAGTAAATGTCAAATGCTGTTAACCACAACAAATTTTATTAGGGAGAAAAATATTTAAAGAAATGAGAGGTAACTATTCCCTTGGATTATGTACATGATTGTTGGGCAATTTATTGGGCTTAAATTGCTGCATTAAATTATCAATCAGGGAAACTCGTAAGCTTGTGATGGTGCCAGCAATATATATGCAAGAGTAGGCAACTAACTTTATGTCTAGCTAAATTATTTACGATTCAATATAATATGCAAGGGAAGAGGCTCCTAACTAAGGAGGTCCTGGTTGTCCTTCCCTACAGTATCATAAAGAAATCATTGATTAAATAAAACCAGAAACTTGAAATAAAGACAAGAGAATGAACTTAATTATTGTTCAGATTCAAAGAGAGAGAAAGACTAACTTAGTCTCTTGATTGTCCTCTCATGTACTAATCCAAACTAAACTAAGATTCATCCATAAACATAAGAAATGAAATAACTTAAAACTTAAAAGCATAAAAGAATGAATTTCAATTACCATATAAATCAATGGAGAGAGAGCCTAACTTAGACTCTTGGTATCTCCTCATATGATACTTGAAACATAAAAGCAAAAGAATGAATTTCAATTATCATACAAATCAAATAGAGAGAGAGAGCCTAACTTAGACTCTTGGTATCTCCTCATATGATACTTGAAACATAAAAGCAAAAGAATGAATTTCAATTATCATACAAATCAAATAGAGAGAGAGAGCCTAACTTAGACCCTTAGTTATCCTCCCATATGTTGATAAGATTCTAATTTAAAACTCATTCATCAATCATAAACAAATCAAATCCTCAAACATCTAAGAAATTAAATGAAATAAGATCTAATATGAAATAACATGTTTCTCTCATCCTTTTAGAGTGAGCTCAATTCTCCTAAGAACAAGACAAATTATTCCATATACTACATTAAGCAAACTTATATCTAAAAACTACATAATGGAAATGTATGAAAAATGAAGCTTTATTCTATGCCATCATAAGTTGGATACAATGCTCTAAGAGTCCTCTCCTTGGAATGGAGGAGGTACTCCTATTTATACAATAAGATGAGATAACAAACTCATAATGATGATCCACTAATCTCTCTTTTAGTTCCATACATTTCTCAACCATCTAGACACATAACCCTATCCTCCATGATTTCCTCCATGAGGTCCATGATCTTCTCCATGATCTTTTCCATGAGGTTTATCTTATCAAATTCGAATTTGATCATTCAAGGCCACATAAAGGTGTCTTGGAAGCTTCCTTGCAACCTACACATGTCACCAAAACAACCCACTTTCCATATATAAAGTAAAATATATTATTTTCTAATATTTAATCAAGAATTTCTCTCAAAAATGCTTAAAAATAAACAATATTTGGAAAATATAAATGAGACCCATTAATGGTGAATAGTAGGGAAAATGGAGTGACAAGGTGATGAATAGTGAGCGAAATAATGGAAGCATAGGTGAAAAATGTATGGTAATGAGTGCCATTTTTGGAGCCCAACATACTCCCCAACTGAAGTTCTTGCATGTCCTCATGCAAGCTACTACAATGACTTATTTGATTTGATTCTTAAATGAGCTTCCTTTTAACTTTGCACATCTTTGGATAACTTTTATTTGTTTGCAAAGCATTGACATATTTTAATGATTGGTTCTTGTGTTACAATCATTATTTACTTTGATCTCTTCTTAATGATTGGTTCTTGTGTTACAATCATTATTTACTTTGATCTCTTTTTAATGATTGGTTCTTGTGTTTACAATCATTATTTACTTTGTTGAGATCTCTTTTTAATGATTGGTTCTTGTGTTTACAATCATTATTTACTTTGTTGAGATCAATCATATGCTCATCATTTTGTAGTAGTTTTTATTGTGAGAAGACTATGTGGGTTAAGATGTAATATGAATGAGGAAAAAGAATGAAGTGTGAAATTCCCCCCTCCCCAACTGATGGTTTTTGGCAATTTTAAATGAGAAAGGAAATAGTGAAATAGTGGAATATTTTCCAAATATCATCATTTTAGCATCTAAAAAGAATTTCAAGATTAAAGGTTAGAAAACATCATACCTTACTTACCTAAGGAAGTGGATGAATCATGCATGTTCAACTGCCACAATTCTGATCTGAAGCTTCTTCTTCAAGTTGTGGATGAAAGATGGGTCTGTGTTGTCGTATCGGCTGCTGGATCCTCTGCTACTAGATGATGAATCCGAGGAGTCTGCTGAACATGGCTGAAAGTCGTATCTGCTACTGGATCTTCTGCTGCTGGATGATGAATCTGATGAGTCTACTAAATATGGATGAAAATCTATAAGGCTTGGAAGGTATACAAAATATATATAAGTTACATGTCCCAATTTATTGGACTTAAATTGCTGCATAAATTATCGACCAGGGAAACTCGTAAGCTTGTGATGATGCCAGCACAATATATGCAGGAGTAGGCAACTAACTCTATGCCTAACTAAATTATTTACGATTCAATATAATATGCAAGGGAAGAGGCTCCTAACTAAGGAGGTCATGGTTTTCCTTCCCTACAGTATCATAAAGAAATCATTGATTACATAAAACCAGAAACTTGAAATAAAGACAAGAGAATGAACTTAATTATTGTTCAGATTCAAAGAGAGAGAAAGACTAACTTAGTCTCTTGATTGTCCTCTCATGTACTAATCCAAACTAAACTAAGATTCATCCATAAACATAAGAAATGAAATAACTTAAAACTTAAAAGCATAAAAGAATGAATTTCAATTACCATATAAATCAATGGAGAGAGAGCCTAACTTAGACTCTTGGTATCTCCTCATATGATACTTGAAACATAAAAGCAAAAGAATGAATTTCAATTATCATACAAATCAAATAGAGAGAGAGAGAGCCTAACTTAGACTCTTGGTATCTCCTCATATGATACTTGAAACATAAAAGCAAAAGAATGAATTTCAATTATCATACAAATCAAATAGAGAGAGAGAGCCTAACTTAGACCCTTAGTTATCCTCCCATATGTTGATAAGATTCTAATTTAAAACTCATTCATCAATCATAAACAAATCAAATCCTCAAACATCTAAGAAATTAAATGAAATAAGATCTAATATGAAATAACATGTTTCTCTCATCCTTTTAGAGTGAGCTCAATTCTCCTAAGAACAAGACAAATTATTCCATACACTACATTAAGCAAACTTATATCTAAAAACTACATAATGGAAATAAAACTACATAATGGAAATGTATGAAAAATGAAGCTTTATACTATGCCATCATAAGTTGGATACAATGCTCTAAGAGTCCTCTCCTTGGAATGGAGGAGGTACTCCTATTTATACAATAAGATGAGATAACAAACTCATAATGATGATCCACTAATCTCTCTTTTAGTTCCATACATTTCTCAACCATCTAGACACATAACCCTATCCTCCATGATTTCCTCCATGAGGTCCATGATCTTCTCCATGATCTTTTCCATGAGGTTTATCTTATCAAATTCGAATTTGATCATTCAAGGCCATATAAAGGTGTCTTGGAAGCTTCCTTGCAACCTACACATGTCACCAAAACAACCCACTTTCCATATATAAAGTAAAATATATTATTTTCTAATATTTAATCAAGAATTTCTCTCAAAAATGCTTAAAAATAAACAATATTTGGAAAATATAAATGAGACCCATTAATGGTGAATAGTAGGGAAAATGGAGTGACAAGGTGATGAATAGTGAGCGAAATAATGGAAGCATAGGTGAAAAATGTATGGTAATGAGTGCCATTTTTGGAGCCCAACAATGATAGGGATAATTTCTTCTCTTATTTTGTCTACCAACATTTAAAAAGTAAATTATCCACCTAATAACCTAGCTAAACTACCCCTACTTCTATTCTAACTATACACAGAAAAATTGACTAGGTAAAATTATATTTCCAGTGAAACCATCTTTTCATTTTTATTCCTACACGTATGTACCTTTTAAACATCAATGTTAAGAATAAAACTTTTCTTGGATTGTGAACATTGAATGTAGGATTAGAAAGTGTAACTTCAGTCGGAATTCCGCCTGGAATTTCTTTCTTATGAAATCTTCTTTCCAATTGGATACCTATTGGATCATAAAAATCAGGATGAATTTCTGTTAGGATTGGTGATCATGTAATAGGAAAGATGACAAACCAGGTTGTGAATATGATTTTTTAGTTTTAATGGCCTGTAATCTACTA
Source organism: Pinus tabuliformis (assembly GCA_031772625.1). Taxonomy (NCBI): domain Eukaryota; kingdom Viridiplantae; phylum Streptophyta; class Pinopsida; order Pinales; family Pinaceae; genus Pinus; species Pinus tabuliformis. Next base: position 845,387,702 of record CM062819.1, on the reverse strand, counting down.
TGCGTTAAAGTCAAGCTTTTAGCAATTTATCGTAAAAGGAAAGTTTCCACATATAAATCACTAAATAAATTAATGAAGAATAGATGGAAATTTCTCGAAAGAGATTTATCAATTAACGTGAGTTGCTGACAGGTTTCCAAAAATACTTTCTTTCGTTGATGATGTTTTGGATGACATAGAAGTTTCTTCTGAAAGGCTGATATTGATTGATCTTGGAATTGAAAAAGTTCTGTATTTCCTTGACACAATTTAGTTTTCCAAAATGGTAATACATCTCTCAAATGTTCTTTGATAAGGTGCTCAATATACCATAGTAATCTATCAAAAGTCTAAAAATTTAAAATACAATCCGATTTTATACAAAATGAGTGCAAGCGAAAAAGAATGTAATGATTATCTGTACAACTAATGTTACAGCACAACTGGGATTGACTTGAAATATCTTCTTTTTCACAAGAACTGGCCAGAATTATGGGATCCGAGTAATTTCGAATTACGTCTTGTGAATCAGAAAACAAGTTATGACTGGGAACAGGCATGGGGGTTTGCTCATGATACGAATCATAGATTGGGATATTGTTTTGGATAGTAAAATCGTGCAAATGATCTATCACTATGGAATGAGGATCGACTGATATGATTCTTGAATTAGAATATCTCTCATTATCTGAGCTCTGTTGAGTTACTTGAGATAAATCAACATCATCATCATCAAAGTAGCTATCATAAATGATTTTACGGGTTTCTCTAGATTTTTCTTTTTCATCCAATATTTTCAGAAAAGGAAGGTCAAGTTGTTCTTGTTTGTAAATGACCAAAGGATGTTCTATAGCTACCTCTTTATCTTGAAAACCTAATGGTGATTCATTTGAATAATCCTCTGTACTTTTTGAGATATCATTAATACTGAGGGGGAAAAATTATCATCACTAAATACATCAGGATAAAGAGAAAAATGTGATTCTGAAACAATGCATTTGAAAATATCATCGTGAAAAAATTCTTGTTCATCACATTAATTGTAGACATCGGGCTTTAGATCATACCTTTGCGTGTTTGTATTTTCCGAAAGAGAATTAATTTGCTGTTCTAACCTTGGCATCTGCATTTGTTGACTTGCGATGATATTATCTAACCTTGTCTCCAAGTTGCTTTCTGGTTCCAAGGCAGGATTTCTTTCAACATTCTTGCTTTTGTCTTCTTTCATTAGGGCAGGCATGTTTCCTAAGATTTGGGAAGTTTCTTCATCATGAGTGATTTGCACATCCAAATTGGAATTTTCATTCCTATTAGAAGAAAATAAAACAAGACTTGGACTAATTTCTGATGGATCAGGCATAGGAGGCAGGGAATGCTCAGCATAATCTGAAGATTCTTCATTCATGAGTTCATTTTCAAGATCATATTTTAGACAATCAAGATGAAATCGCATATTAAAATCCCTAACAGATTCATCTTCTTTTCGTAGATACTCAATTTCATCATATACCTGACCATAATCATAGCAATCAAATTTACAAATGAAAGCCTTGACAAATTGGTCCAAGCTGTGAATTGAGGCAACTGGGAGGGTTCTACACCATTTTCTAGCTTCCACCGTGAATGTGAGAGTAAAAATTCTGCATAAAATGCCTTCATCAATTCTTTGAACGTTCGAACTTGAAACATTTTGAATAAATTGAAGGGCATGATTAAAAGCAGAAGAATTATTCTTACCATTGAATTTTACCTGAGACAAGAGTCTTACCACTTCAGGTGGAGTGTTGGAAGAGGCACGAACATGGATACAACTCCAAATGGGAAGTTTGTGAGCAGCCATCCTAATTCAAATGTTACGATTTCAAACCATTCCAACAGACACTATGCTCAGGCCCTCCTTCTAGCGCCAAATATGTTGAAGCCCGGAAAATCGGGTCGACAACAAGGGGGATACCCGCCCGGTCTGGACCTTGGTTGGCAGCTCCTTATCCGTTTGGTATAGCGGGTCCAATTGGGGATAATGGGACAAGTTTCCCAATCTAAGGGTGTGTGTGTGTGCAGAGTTGGATGATGCTGATCTAAGAGTTCTAATCTGAGCTACTTTAATCTAATTCTATGCTATTATAATATAATGAAAACAACACATCTAATCTATGCTAACTCGGGATGTATTTCTTCTATTATGTGATCTAAAGAGATTTCAAATAATAACTGGTAATAAAGATCATTCAGCTATCATAAGAATGGAAATCAATTAAGATGAACCACTTTGCATAAGAAGTTAGGCAAAACAGTTGTGAACAACATATCGCATAACAAGTTATTCATATATCAAACATAAATAAATGGCTCCACCGTACAAAAGTGCCAAATGGTAACTCAAACATTCATGCAATAACATATAAACAACTAAAAACTGTATATCACTTTAAAGAATATAAGCAGAAATGGTCAAGAGATAAAAGTACCATTTATGACTGGTCCTACTCATAAGCTTCAAGCAACAATGATTTATCTCTCCTTGTTCTAATATCTACCAAGAGTACAGAAGTGCAACATTAGTAGCAGATATCAAATGCAAACATCAATAAACCTTGATCCATTCATTCACCAAAACCTCCTCTGAGGGTGCAAAAGTGCATGTTCTGAGGACAAGTTTTTGACAAATTTCTGGACCCTTCTCTAAATGCATGAGAAGGGTTTAAATACTACTTCCTAATTCTAATAATAGTTTATTTACAAAATTTAGGATGCGGTTTTCAAATGACCGTCCTTTTTCTAATCTAATTTTTAAGTAAAAACAACATTCCAAATTAAGCTACTTCTGTATCTGGTCTTTAAAGCTGCATGCATTCAACATTGGTTTAAGGAGAGCCGGCTGGTTGACTTCTGCTTTGAGCTGGGCTGAGAAAATGGAATCTATGAGAGCTGGCACCACTTTTTCGGCCGCATTTATGATACATTTCACAATCATCCACTGACTATGTGGCTTCACCAAGTATGCCCAGTAACATTCCCAATTTAACCTGTTTAGTGCTTGGATCGCTTTTCCCTTTTCTTGCGCCTTCTGCTTCCATTCTGCTTCTAGTCGTAGTTTATTTGGTAAATACCCCGGGGTGGTCTCTGCGATTAAATTTGCTCTGTGCAAATTCTCATTTACACAGTCGATAAGAATGCTTGCTATCGTGGCCGCTGTTTCTGCTGCTTGTTCTGCCTCCCTGATTTGATCGTCCCACTTGTTGAAGAGCAACTCTTTATGATTCTCATTTATCCTGGGTGCGCCTGCTCTTTTTCCCTCGTCTTCATCCTGCCAAGCCAAGTACTCCGTCACTCGTTTGTCAATCTGATCATAGTCACTTCGTAAGTCGACCACTTGATTGGTGATCTTATCACTCATTTCGCAATAATAATTCCACTGTGATATCTTTTGTCCCAACACTTCCTGTTGCTGCAGTAGTTGTTCATTTTTCTGGACCAATCTTTGGTGGTCTCTAATAGGTTTGGGTTCTCTGCCACAAAATTTTCAATGAATTGTGCATTGTAAGTCGCCTGCCGTTCAGGAAGATGATACATGAGCTTTAAATCTTGTGCAGCGAATGACCCGATGAGCCCATGTCCTTGAATCTTGAACTGTCTGTTCTTCATTTCTGCGTTGTCAAGTATCCACTTGATCATATCCGTATATGGGAGAATTTTGGGCCTTGCTGCTATCCGATGAAGGAATGAGCACGCTAGTTCTTCTAAGGATGCTTCGGAAGAGCCCTGTGAGTCTGAGACAGCGGTAACCTTCATTATTCTGGGGTTTTCTTCTTCAAGCAGTTTGTACATGCCTTCCCACGTCGATATCCCTACGTCTCTGTTACAAGCTGTGTCTGTATATAAAGGTGCCATTTCCTTCACCTCAGAGCCCTGAGCTTTATTTTTCTTTCCCATTTCTTCCTGCATATGGCTTTGTATCGTCCTTCGTTCTCCATTCCTGCAGCTCACAAGTGAAATGGAAATGACTGATCAAGAAAGGTGATGGGAGAGTCTTAAATGCAGCAGATATATCAAATATGCCACCTTACGTGAAGTAATTCTTTGCAAAAGCACGCGTCTACATTTTATTAATAGATGACAACTAATTCCTTTATTATCATTAAAAGCGCATGATCTTGAGTCAGATTATGGTAAGTGGCTTTTCTTGAATAACGTGCCCGAAAGATTCGTGATGGAGTGATTTTGCGATTTGGTTCGCAATCGTCGCAGATCGCGACATCGCATTATTGCACTATCGCGCTCTCGCACCGACTCACAAATATAACATCGTAGAGTTGATTTGGCTTAATATCGCAACCATTGTTTTATCACGATATCGCAACATCGCAAATCGCTGAAGTTTTATGCTTTCCTAATTTTGTTAGCTCATTCCCTGCGATATGCGATCTTGCAATCGGTGTTATCGCAAATCGGAAAATCTTGAAGTTTTTTCTTATTAGCATTACTTTATTGCGATGTGATATATTGCTTAGTACAAGAATCTTACACACACCGAGATTATACCCAAATGGAGGTGCTTTTCTGTTAAACTCACATGGACAGCACAAAAGATATGAAAGATAAATCAGTGAGTTCAATTTTTATTAACAGGAGATGTACATTTATAATACAATGTTGTGACTCTTGGGTTTCAGATCCCAAGGTCTCTTGGACTGCTTAGTCTTTTCGGCTTCCACACTAACCCTTTAGGATTAGGTGTCCAACATTGCTCCCCTTAATCCGAAGGGTTATGTATGAGTCCAAGAAGAGAGCTGTAATACAAAATGTGCAAAAATGCATGGCAGCACTAGGCTGAATGTGCTCTATGAAATGTTGGTATAAAAAGGGCGGTGGTTTAAGGATGACCACCAACACTGGAACGCTTAGTGCAATTCCCAGAACTCTTCCAAAACTGGCAAGAAGCTGGAGTCTTCTGCTAGAGGAAGTGTTCTTAATCTGTGATGGTTTAAGGATGACCAACAACTCTGTAATTCCTGGAACTCTTCCAAAACTGGCAAGAAGCTGGAGTCTTCTGCTAGAGGAAGTGTCCCAGATTGCCAACTGAAGGCATGTTCAGGAATCTTTGTCTCTGGCTACAACTCTAAAACTGGTGTGGCAGGTTGTGGCTCAGGCTCGCTTGATGTGACTTTGAAGCTTGTAGATGACCATCATTTCCCCCCCTGCCAGGTACAAGGTGAGAAGACGGAGAAAACTCAACTGCAAGACTGTTCAATACTCTGGAACAAGTTCTGATATGTGTTTGGAATATCTTCTTGGCTGTTGATGCCCATTTCCAAGAAGCGATCCATCCAAGATGAATCTTTGTTCTTGCAGGACGTTTATTTCTGAAGCATCTGTGTGAAGAATGACTGGTTTTATGACAGTGCTTACATGGATGAAGATCAAAACAGTGATCTTTCAAATGGCCAACTCGGTCACAGTGTTGGAATTTCACGATCTGTTGTTGTTGTTGTTGTGGAAGAGGGGCAAAATCTGGAACAGCTGGAACTGAACTGTCATAAGGAGCAGGTGAACTGTCATAAATGAATCCAGCACTCTGAAACTGAATGGGCTTGGAATAGTCTGGAATATGAAAGGACAAGTCCTTGTCATATCCAAGACCAGTTCTGTGCTTGTTGTGGACAAGCTGTTCCCAAGGTCTGATGATGGGCTTGGGAAGTGCAGACTGAGTTTCTGCATCTGCATTTACAACTGCTGCTTTATTGGAATGAACAGTAACATTAATGACTTGCTGCTGATGGGTGGTTGTATCAATGTTCTGAACAAAAACAGGTTCAGAATGGTGTCTATTTTGATGTAGCTCTTCTTGCTGTAGCTGTGATTCAATATGTAAAAAATCAATCTTTTCCTGTGCATTTTGTAAACATGTCTGAATTTCTGAGAGAGATCCTTTGCTGATTTGTAATGTGTCATCAACAGTAGATAATATCAGAGTTTTAAGGAACTGTAATACTTCACTGGTTCTGGCCATTTTTCCTTTAATGTCTGATTTACACCTTAAAAAAACTGATCACTACTACTCAACACAACAATATCCTTTATAAATGTCAGCAAATGATCAGTGTGCAAAAAGATTACAATCAGCTCACCAAAATCTTTATGCAGCAGTGGAATCAAGGAATCAATGCACTATAATGAGTTTTAAATACAATGCCACAATTGGGGCAGCAGCAACTGCAAACTTGTTTGGATCCTTCAAGTACTCCTTCACTTTCAAAGCAGAAATGATGGCTATCAAAACTTCAACAACTATAGCACCATGTCATGGACAGGACTTGAATGCTCATATATAAATGCTTTGACTGGGGTACGAACAAATATTCTGATCTAGCGACTTTCTTCAAAGAAAACAAATTGAATACCTTGATTATTCAGCAAATACCACAAAGAAGGAAAAGAAAACCCAAAGTTGTATGAGAGAGCGATGTTACATAGACTTCTATGTTTGATGCTTGATGATGGGAGATGTCACAAGTTCGAATAGTCAACCGTGGAGAAGAACAAAGCAATTGTACCAATCCTCAAACGAGGTGAGCGGTCCCTTTCACAAATGCAACACATAATTTTCACTCCACACCAGTGTTAGATTGCATTATAATTTATCTTGATATCGGTTGATTTTGTTGTTAGACACTCTCAGAATTGTGGCAATTGTCGCCATGATGAAGCAAATTGTATTCCACCATATCAGGAGCGAGATTAAAAAGAATGCATCATGGAACACTAAAACGCACCAACCATAATCTCTACCATCATATATGATATGACCTTTGAAAAAACTTCAATGCATGTACGCCCACCATAATGCATATATCGGCCTTCAAGAGTAAGTTAACATGGAATGTATATAAGTTCAACGCATATACCACATATACATACCATTACCTAGTCTCCAACGCATAACATATATCCGTAGCATACCATACCATACCAGCAGCTGTATGTAATCAGCCTCTCATTACAGGGGTTTCGACCGAGTGCATAGTTCATGATCTTCGACACCAAATATAATATATATGCTAGGAGGAGTCTTGAACACAAAGACTCATCACTATTTCACAGGTAATTCGTTGACGCACTGTACATATGATATACATATTCTCTTGCAGGAGCACACGCATCATTGAAACCACAGTTATGTCTTGCAAATATTTGACCAGTGTACATACATTCCAACACATACGAACCAGCTTGCATGGCAATGTTTTAACGAACACAGAGAAGGGATTGCTTGCACCATTCAACGTAGAGAAGGAACATTACAGGTGGGTAACGTGCAGATGGACTAGTCAACAGTTTTTAGGAATCAACGCGGAGAAGGAATAATTTGAGATATAAGCACACTGTCAGAGTCGATTTAGAGAATTACATTTACAACTTGGGAAGAGACGTAGGACTTGTGCCCGGCAGGTCGCGGGTTCAAACCACGGACCCGACTTTCTCCATTTTGCAATTAGATTGCGATCTGCATAGTCTTAGTCTAGACAGAATTTATACAGCTCCTTGGATATTTCCTTTCGGCAGTAATACAAATCAAACACATATCACCTTATTTAGATGCCAGACATCTAGATCCAACTTCAGCAAAAATGGAGAAGCGTACTGTGGCGGTTATACATGAAAGCCTTTTACTTTGTGTGCTTAAGAGGATGGCAGTTCCAATCTTGGGGAAATTCTTTGAAGACTTCAGATTCCCAAATGCATTTCCAAAAACATTTACGAGGCACCCACGGATATTTTATTTGTCCTTGAAAGGTGGGGTCGAAACAACAATTTTGCGAGGAGCAGATCAAGAAAGAATAGATGAGAAGAGGAGCTATTCTTCAGGAGATGCAACTAGCAACCATAAGGAACTCAGAGGAAGGAGCAACCACAGGAGGGTGTAGAGACAACTTGTTGGTTCCGCTTTGCTATGGTGAGGTCGTGGACAACGTAGGAACCAGAGAAAACATAATGTTCTGCTCAAAGAAACGCTTCATATTACCAAACCTGAGTTGTGTGGGATTTCTCTGTATGGATACCTTGAAGATTAAAACTTCTCATAGAGACGTTACCTCTGTTCTGACAAATTCTCTAAAACAGGTATAAAAACGTATTAAACACAGTCATATGGTAGAGGTGAGTAGCACAGAGGACAATACAAGAATAGTAATGAACAACAGATTATATAAAACAGCGTCAGGGCAGTGCAACGTTACACACGAGGAGGAAGGCCGAGGGACCGAGGTAACGTATATACCATCAACGGATCTAAATAGATTTCCAAGTTGGTCTAAGGCGGCAGGTTTTAAAACGCATATGGCAGAGGCAACAAACGTTCATGGACAGACCTTCAGGCAGACAGAGAGCAGTGGACAAAGATGTCAGTCAGGAGTAGCGCATTAGCAAAAAACGTACACAGTGACAGAGATAATGAAGACCACATCAGCGCTATTCAAGGCAGCTTAGACACAGGATTATGGGCAGAGGTGTAGGACTGACATGCACATAACAGGCCACAGAAAAACAAGCGGCTCTGATACCATGTTAAACTCACATGGACAGCACAAAAGATATGAAAGATAAATCAGTGAGTTCAATTTTTATTAACAGGAGATGTACATTTATAATACAATGTTGTGACTCTTGGGTTTCAGATCCCAAGGTCTCTTGGACTTCTTAGTCTTTTCGGCTTCCACACTAACCCTTTAGGATTAGGTGTCCAACATTTTCTATCATTTTATGATGCGGCTTTTTAAAGATTTTTTCCTTATCATAAACTTAGGTTTTAAAGTATTCAAAAGATCTTCCTAAGTTTACGATGGTAACCTTATTTTGAAGAGAGGAAACTCTTGCTTTTCCTAAATTTTAACTAAGTGTCCCCATTCATTTAGTATTTTGGACAACACTTAAATGAAAAAGGGGGGGGTTGTTGCTGGCCACAACACAACCACATTTCCCTACAAGTCCTCTTCTTGCTTCAGTTCACCTCATTTACTACGTGTTGTTCTGGTAATGAATTGTCCTTGCTAGCGCAATTATCTATCAATTCTTGTTGTCCTTCAACTGCCTTTTGATCCCTCAATAACTTCATGCATGTCTATAAAAATGATTTCAGCACCTTGGGATTAGAGTTCCCCATTGCAATACCTCCGTCAGATTTCCATAAAACTTTTTCTTACCTCCACAAACGTCCCCTTTTCTCTTTGTAAGTCAAATCCAGTACTCTTCTCACCATCCCTGTGAACCCATGTATCTGATTTGTCTTCATTAGTGGCTATAACACTTCACTTGACTAACTTGACACTAGGATTGTCTTTGCATGGTTTGGATCTCATCATATGAATGTTCTGCGTGGGTTGTTGCTTCTTATTTTCTTGCATATTTTCTATTAATACAAGACACTCTTCTATAAAATGATCTAATTTCTTACAGTATTGACAAGAATGATGAGTTGGATTCTGACAGTCGCATACAAAATGTCTTGTTTCTCCATAGTTGTAGCAGATGATCTAGCCCCAACCTCTTCTAGTGCCTCCTCATCCTCTTCCCCATCCTTTGAATCCTCCGTGAGCCACAGGTGAGCCTTGATTGTTCTGTGCACGAGTTTCAACCTGCATCCTATACATTAGTGTTTTGTCTATCATAAAGTCAGAGCTTCAATAATCTCTTTAATCATGGACAATCGATTTACAAAATTTGCAAAATAGTTTCTTTGGCGATTGCACAAACTTTTGTAATAGATAACAATTATCTGTCATATGCATTCCCCATACTTGGAAGATACTACACCACACACTTGAACCGACGCTTGATCTAGCAGGAGACTCTAGTTTTAGTGGGTTGGGACCTCCCACAACTATATAGTCCCGGTACACAAGGCACTAGTCCTTATAGTGGCCTATAACCATGCACATAGTGCACCAAAATTCAGGACGCAGTCCTGATTGATCCTCGTTTCCCTTCTTCAGATCTCGCAACTTCATATGCAGGCTTGTTAACTGTGACTAGATTTGTTTGACACTTATATTCATATCCTAGATCAATGAAGTCTCCAACTTCATTGCGATCTCTAATGCTTTAGCCTGAGATCCAATATTCTATTGAGACAAAGGCAATCTTAAGTGTGGAAATAACGAAGCTATGTAGCATTCCTTGTGTTGTTCCTTTGAAATCTGAAGATTATCTTGTCTCAATAATCACTACAAGCTTTGATCTATATCCCACGTAGACTCGTTAGCCATCTGCTTGATATCCTTTATTTTAGTAACACACTGAGCTTCTAATTTCAACTTTCTAAATTCCGTGTTCAGTCTTTGTCTCAGCCAACATAGCATTTATATTTCTTGTACTATATTTGATATACCATGTAAGCACTCTATCCTACAACGCTGTAACCAATTGCAATTTCTTCATGTCATTATCATTGATCTGTTGTACCTTCCATATAGCTTTTGCTACGAACCAAAACTGAGCAGGATCCTCTCATCCCTGACCCTTGAATACAAGCATTTTCACTGTATTTACCATACTGAAAAATGATGGTGGAGGTGGAGGCATAGGTGTATGAGGTGGTGATGAAGGTGGAGATGGGGTGGATGGATACAAAATCCTATAAGTGCCCTAGCCTTTTGCTTGTGGTGCACCTCCAGGTGTGTTAGGGTTGGTGCTTTCTTCTTTGCTATCTGATTCACCCAATAATGTACTGTAAACACCTTTAGTATATTTATTTGAATCGACTCTACATCTTTTTCCACTTCATGTAGATCCAGTCTGACCTCTTTTAAACACAAATTCAAAGCCATATCACCCTTTTTGCAAAACAACATTTTAATCCAAGTTTTTAGCGATCTCAGGTACTTACCTCTAGGACCCTTAAATAATTTCTGTTCAGCTTCACTACAAGATACAAACGTTTCAATTGCAATTTTAGTGACGAAACTACCTAAAATACTATCGATCCAATAGTCGACAACCCTTGCAACCTTATAAACAGACCCTTCAATATGCTTGATCAGTTCAGGAGTCTACATAATAGGATCATCGTGTTTCGATGTAGGTTCATTTTCCTTTAACTTCGAAAGCCACTCATGTAGTTCGTTAGGGAATGATGTGAAAAATATCTTGTTCTCTTTTGTATATAGATATATTTGTAACCACCTCTCTTTTGACCAATGTAGATTCTGCTTTTCCTGAGTTGCAAACTCGTGCAACTTCCAATCTATCCACTTCTCAATTTATTTCTTAGTTGGTATCAATAGACACCACATCACACATCCCTCAGATAGATCTCGGTCCCAGCAACAAACCATTTGTTGGCTTGAGGGGCTTGGACCCAGGGTTTGAGTTAGCTATGATATCCAACAAAATCCTACAATACCGGCCCTTTCGGCAAAAAGCTACTTAGCGCAGCATATTGTCTCACCTGAGGCAGTATTGGGGGATGTTAGAACCAGGTTTCTGCATCCAAAAGGCTATGTGATGTAGAAGCGAGGTGCCTCCTTAATTTAAGGCTCGATCCAGCCTTTGCGAACCCTTATCTTTAGAATTGCAGACTTAAATTGATTTCTACTTAATTAGATCTACGAGCTTTTCCTAATTGTTCTAACATGCATAAGTTATCATACAAAATTAGATATGAACCTTCATGATGAAATTAAAACAATATGATAGAGAACTGAGTCATAACTGAGCATAAACATAGAAACATATAATTATACAGAGAGCCCCACAAAATTGCTTGAATATGCTTTATTACTTCATATCTTCAATACAAACTATTCTTCTAACCCTACGCACACAACTACAGGGGCCTATGCACTCAGTTGGAGACTTACCAAGGTCTCCGTGTACTCAAATGCAAGAGCCTTCCCTTTTTCAAGAATACATAATTACATACCCAAAATCTTATTCATCCACTGACTTTCACTTCCTAATGACTCCTAGATGAATTCCTTTTATAGTTTTTCACATTACATTACCATGATCAGTGAACCGTGGGTAGAAATCAAAACCATCCCATCCCTTTACAAAATAAGGCGATTTGACCTTCCTAAAATCCCCTTTGACTCTTAACATTTTGTGGACTCCTCTCCTCAAAATGTGGAGACTTTACAATCTTACATCGAAATTGACTCAAAACTTAGACAAAAATTAGACTTGGGGGTCCCCATCCCAACACATCTACACTAAAATCAATTCATTTAGTGCAAGCAATCAAATAGGATTAGAAATGACCATATACATTGAAATTAATGCATTTAGTGCAAGCAATCAAATAGGACTATAAATCATCTACATTGAAATCAATGCATCTAGTGCAAGCAATCAAATATAATTAGAAATCAACATCTACGTTGAAATCAATGCATCTAGTGAAAGTAATCAAATACTATTATAAATAACCATATACACTGAAATCAAAGAATTTAGTGCAAGCAATCAAATAATTAGAAAATGTCTACATTGAAATCAATGCATCTAGTGCAAGCAATCAAATATAATTAGAAATCAACATCTACACTAAAATAAATGCATCTAGTGCAAGTAATCAAATAAGATTAGAAATCACCATCTACATTGAAATCAATGCATATAGTGCAAGAAATATTCTTCCCTCTCTGCCCGCTCCATCTATATCTATATCTCCTTCCATCGCTCCTTTGTATCTCTATCTCACCCCCCAAAACACACACACACTCTCACTTCATATCTATCAATCTCTCTGTCGCTCCCTACCTATATCCATCTCTCTCTGCTTCACTCTCTTCACCTTCCATCAATATCTCTATCTCCCTTTGTCTCTCTATATCACCCCCAAAACATACACTCTATTTCTCTAATCTATCTATCTATCCCTCCATCCTCCTCCTCTCTCTCTCTCTCTCTCTCTCTCTCTCTTCCCCTTCTCTCCCTCTCCCTTTCTTCCCTCTCTCTTTCCTCCTCGCCTCTCTCCCTCTCTCTCCATCTTCCTTATCACTCCCTCTCTCTCTCTCTCCAACTTTATCTCTCTACGACTTTCTTCTTACCTTCCTCTCTCCCTCTCCAACTTCATCTCTCTTTCCCTCCCTCTCTCCACTCTCTCACATATTGTCTCTTTGTTCCTCTCTCTCACTTTCTCTCCCACCTCGTGCTCTCTCTCTTCACCCTCCAACTCTCCTATTATATCCATCACTCTTTCTTTCTCTCTCCTTATCTCCCCCTTCTCTCCATCTATTCTTCTTTGTCTCTTTATCTTACCCCCAAACATACACACACTCTCTCCATATCTCCCTTGTCACTCCCTCTCTCTCTCCACGTCTCACACTCTATGTCTTTCTTCTTCCCTCCCTCTCTTCCACTCCAACTCCATCTCTATATCCCTCCCTATCTCATCCTCTCTCTCTTCCTTCCTCTATCTCCCTTTCTCTCCTACCTCCCTCTCTCTTCCCCCATCAATCTCCTCCTCTCTCTCATCCTTCATCTCTCTCCCTTTCTCTCCTACCTCCCTCTCTCTCCCCCCATCACTCTCTGTCTATGTCTCTATCTCTCTCTCTCTCTCTCCAACTATGTTATTATATCCCTCCCTTTTTTCTCTCTCCTTCTCTCTCACCTTCTGTCCATCTTTCTTTCTTTGTCTCTTTATCTCACCCTTAAACATACACACTCTCTCTCCATCTCTCCCTTGTCACTCCAACTCTCTCCCCACTTCTCACTTTTTATGTCTTTATTCTTCCCTCCCTCTCTCCCCTCCAAATACATCTCTCTATCCCTCTCCCTCTCCTCCTCCCTCTCAAATCACCCCTCTCATCCTTCCTCTCTCCCTCTCTCTTCCCCCATATCTATCTTCCCCCATCTCTTTCTCTATCTCTCTCTGCCCTCCAATCCTCTCACTATCTCCCTCCCCATCTTCTTCACTTTCTCCCCCATCCATCTTCATGTCTCCCTCTCCCTCTCTTAACCTTCTCTACCTCTATCACTCCTGTCCCTCTCTCTCTTCATTGTACCTCTCCCCTCTTCTTCAACTTATCTCCATCTCTCCCTTGTCACTCTCCCTATCTCTCCACCTCTATCACTCTATGTCTTTGTTCTTCCCTCCCATATCTATCTAGAGTTAATATATATCATGATATATTAATATATATTATAATATAATAAATTTAATGTTGTACTATTCCAAAGTTATTAAATTTAATAATATTAATATTATAATATATTAATATGAATATTATATTTAATAATAATAATAATATTAATATTAGGGTTAATATTTTTTTTTTTACATGGTATTAATAATAATTTGGCCCATGGTATTTGGCCCATAGGCTTCACCTAAATAAAATTTCTTTTTTGAGTGTTCTTAAATATAAAGAGGATTGTGGAGTAAATATAAAAATAGGTTTTATTTATTTTGCCATACCTCTTTTATAAATATGGTATTTGGCCCAAGGTATTAAGATGTTATTTTCCCCATAGGCTTTAGCCAGATAAAACCTCTTTTTTGAGTTTTTTTTAAATATAAATAAGTTTATGGAGTAAATATAAAAAGAGGTTTCATTTATTTACCATACCTCTAGTTTATTTATATTTTTATTTATTTACCATACCTTCAGTTTATTTATATTTTATTTATTTGTCTACTTGGGGCAACTCAATTGGTAATGGTGTCTCATCGAAGTGGAAGTCTTGAGTTCAAATATTGTGCTATCCTCCGGATCGGGGTGAGAAGTTGGACATGATGAAGATGTAGTCCTACCAAGCTTACACATTTTATTTTTTTTAATGTATTTACCATATCTCTTTTTTGAGTGTTAGTAAAACTCTTTATATTTTAAATTATACTGTTTTCATACATAATAATAATTAGATTGATTTTTAAATAGGGTCAACATTAGATTAAAAATGTTAATGTTAAACATTACATGTTAAATGTTTATGTTTAAGTTGAAGTTGAACATGATGAAGATGTAGTCCTACCAAGCTTACATTTTTTTTTTAAATGTATTTACCATACCTTGTTTTTGAGTGTTAGTAAAACTCGTTATATTTTAAATTTATATTGTTTTTATACATAATAATAATTAGATTGATTTTTAAATAGGGCCAACATTAGATTAAAAGCGTTAAATGTTAACCATCACATGTTAAATGTTTACGTTTACGTTTACTTGAGATCTACCCCCATTACATGTTAAATGTTTACATTTACATTTACGTGAGATCTACCCCATACTGGGCTGTAGAGAACCTCTCGGCACAATAATCAAGACAAAGAAGACATCCATAGTGGTTGTGCCATCAAAGACTAATGCTGATTCAAGTAAGGCCATTTCGAAAACTAAAGAGCTTCTACGCAATTGTAATGTAGTGACATGTAACCTTTTACTTTGCAAGGGAAAAATTAATAGAATAAGAACTTTTTTCTTGTCCACTCTTTCTGGAATGGAAATAAAAACCATCTAGATGTCAATGGAGAATCCAAATAATTTAAATTTAGTATCTTTGTGTCTATTGGTAACAATCCCAAAATAATAGAGTATGTTGGTAATGTAAAATAATAATAATTTATAGATTTCATGTATGGAAATTTAGCTTTCCATAAGTTCCAAAATCTAGCCAACCCTTAGACCAGATTGGAGGCAATCGAAGTAAGGTCTTTGAAACTATTCATCTCATGTTATGTTCCTAAAGAAGATTTGGTTTTATGATGTTTAGTTCAAGTGATCACTTATTGGATCACATATTTCTCAAATATGGGAGTAGAGTTAAAAGTTCGATAGATATGAAAAACTTGACAAAATGAAACATTTGCACTCAATTCACCTTAACTGAGGGCCATGCAAAATTCTTAGCTTTGTAATTACATATCAATGAAATAAACCTCTAATATATTTCATAATTTTGTTATAGGATGGCACTATTTTCTTCTAATCAAGTCAATTATAACAAGGAGTTTACATTTAGGATGGATAGAAGAAAATGAGTAAATGATAGATGAATGTGAGGGGATCAAGGTGTGGAAGATCTTCAACAATAGTGAGCACCCAAATAGTAGAGAATGTTCTAGAGATCCAACTTTGACAAAAAATTCTCTCTTCTATTATGTTTACAATTTCTCATTTACTTCTTTGGATATTTAACTACTCTTTACACTACAACATGTTTCATGCCTTTGTCTACACGATGGAAAAATCATAATTATAGTGAGATTCAACATCGAGAGGTGATTGTCTGTTATGTATCCAGATCAAAATAACGTTGAAACATAAGAAAATATGTTCAAAACTTGATAATAAGCCACTTAAAGGGGGGAACCTCATTTTACATCACATAAATGAATAATTGTTGGATGATTCAAATGACAAGACCTACTTGCTATATATAGTCCAGTCTTAAGGGTTAAAATATAATTAGGGCCGACATAACAATAATAATGTAAGGGCACATAAATAACAATAGTGGGCTTCTATGGGGTACACCAAGAAGAATATAGGGGCTAAACTAGTATTGTAGGGACCTAACATGCCCCTGTCCTTCAAAAAAGTGGTGTTCTCTGTAGAAATATGGTGATAGAATTACAACTGCTCAAGAAATTTAATCTAAATCAAGAGACACAATTCTACTCTACTGATTTGCAGAAATTAATTCACAATTTATAAAAACATTTGCAAACATCCATCAATCAAATACATAAGTACATAGATGTATATAGGGGAAACCAACTGGTAAAAACCCCTTAAGCCTGCTTGCATTAATTAGACAAATAAAGAATCTATTGCAATTTCTAGCTCCAACTATGAGCTCAACCTACAAAAGAATAACTGTTCTCTCTGCTCAATGAGAAGCTCTGACCTTGACTTAGTCAATTTCTGCCCCCACCTGAGCTCCTATTTCCTTGTGCAAATCCTAAGGAAATTCACCCCTATTCTTAGGAATTTCCTCCAATATGATTGCGCAATTCCCAAGGATTTATCACTGATTTCATGCAAAACTCTTGCACTGAAAACTAATCTATAATTTATGTTACACTACCTTGGAATCTCCACCACAATTGAGAAATTTGAATTCCTTGCATGCATGAGCTATATTTGGTTAATTGATCAGTTAACTGGATTATCTCTAAGTTATACTGTTATCCCACTGCACAACTGACCTCCAACTAGTTCTATTAATTATTAGAACTAGTTTAAATGAGTAAAACTAGAAATAACTGAAGTCGATTGCTACAAATTAGCAATCAACATATTAAAACTGAACTCCAAGCCCACTAACTCGAATCTACTAAGTTAATTGAGTGACAAGAGTGATGTCACCTTAGTTAAATGCCTCCAAGTGTTCCGCTGAATGTGAAAATTTCAAATTTTCTCAATTTGACCAAGGGTAAGTCAAATTGAGCCTTTCTTGCTACACTTCTCAACATCCTCAACACTTGAGTAGTTTTGGATAATTCCTGTATAAAATACTCATCCTCCCATGTAGAAACTTCAAGAGGTAACTTCTTCCACTTAATGATATACTATGAATTTGATCGATTCCGTAGTTGTTGGATTCTTGTTTATGTGATTTCTTTAGGCTCCAATATGATTTTTCCTTCTCAGTCAAGTTTTGGCAATATAGTTTGAACTGGGAGCTTGTCACCTATAACCTTCTCTAAGCATGAAACATGGAAAGTTAAGTGTACTGAGAAGATGCAAGTAACTCCAATTTGTATGCCATAGTACCAATATTTTGCAACACCTTGTAAGGGCCATAATACTTGGGTGATAATTTATTATCCTTCTTAGCTTGCTTGAGGGAAATTTGTTTGTATGATTGTAGCCATAAAAATATCCGATTTCCCATGTCAAAACTTCTTTCATTACGATGTTGATATGCTTGTTATTTCATTTGATTATGCGCCAGAGTCAAGTTATTCTTTAAGATTTGGAGAACTTATTGTTGATTCTTGATGTGATCTTCCATTGCTTGAACCTTAGAATTGTCTCCTAGAGATGATGTGATGGATGGTGGATGATATCCATAAAGCACCATAAATGGGATTTTTTTTTTTGTTTTGGTATGGAAGGAAGTGTTATACCACCATTTTTCCTGAGGTAACCACTTGACCCAATGTGTTTGTTTATTAGATATAATTAAATAAATATATCCTTCTAAACATTTGTTCACTATCTCAATTTTCTCATCAGATTGGGGGTGATAAGATGAGCTATGATCCAATTGAGTACTAAGATAAGAAAATAATTCTTCCCAAAAATTTCTAGTGAAAATGGGATCTTTTTCACTTACAATAATCTTTGGGTTTCCATGTAGCTTTTGAACTATTTTCACAAATGCAGTAGCAATTGTACTAGATTTGAAAGGATGAGATAATGGAAAAAAAGTATGCATACTTGGTAAGCCTATCAACTACCACCATGCTAACACTCTTTCCTTCAGACTTGGGTAGACTTGTGATAAAATCTATATAGACCTTCTCCCAAAGCTGACTTGGAATGGCTAATGGTTGTAAAATACATGGGGTCCCAATTGTCTCGACTTTATTTTGTGGTAAGTTTTTAAAAATCTTGAGTGCCCTCTTATAGGAGAGGTGTGCAATTCCAAAATTACCTTTTGTTTAGTTGGGAGTTCTTGCATATATATAAGCGATCTTTGAGCCACAATGAATCAATTTTCCACATAAATGTATCAAATACAATAGGATCTTGTTGCAACTTTTGAATGTGATTCCACACCTCTTTGTGATTCTTACTTTCATCTCTTGCTTAAGATATCTAATAAGGTTGGATAATAGAAATGGCACAACTCATTACCTCCATATCCTCATCCCTTCTTGAGAGTGCATCTGAAAAAACATTTTTCTTCCCTCTTTTGTAGATGATTTCAAGTCACAAACCAACATCTTTGTGACCCATTTTTGCTAGTATTATGGAGATAATATTTGTTCTAAGTAATATTTATGACTATAATGATCCATTTTTACCTTGGATGGTCTTCCCATTAGGTAAGGGCACTACTACTGCAGGGCATGTAGTATTGCACACATTTCCTTCTCATAAATAGTTTTGTGTAATTTTTTTCCCTTGATGGGATGAATTTCAAAAGCAATGAATCTTCCTTCTTGCATTAGAGAAAACCAATGCCATTTCCCAAGGCATCACATTCAATTATAAAGGTTTTTGTGAAGTATGGTGTAGCTAATATCAGAGCTTGACATGTTTCTGCTTAAATATGTTCAAAGGCCTTAGTTGCTTCTGGAGTCCAATAAAATGCATCTTTTTTCAGTAATGTTGTTAGAGGTACTACTATTATCCCATAATTATTAACAAACTTGAAAGAATACCCTATAATCCTAAGAAATACTTGAAGATGCATTAAGGTTTTGGTACCTTCACTTCCTTGATGGATTTAATTTTATTAGGGTCTACCTTATCACCCTCATGAGATACAATATGACCCAAATATTCTACCTCCCACACTCCAAAGAAACAATTGGAGGGTTTTGCATACAATTGTCTCTCTTCCAATAGTTTGAGCACCCTCTTAACATGTTGAATATGATATTTCCAAGATTTGTTGTAGATTAGTTTAACATAAAAAATAATATCACAAATTTTCTAAGTTATGGTTTTAAAGTGGAATTAATCAAACCTTGTGTTTACAGTGTCAGACCTACCAATATTCAAGGGGTCTCCCCGATATGCAATCCCAATTAGACCTCACACCATTTTGGATAGGAGTCCCATCCAGAATCAGGCCTGAATTCCATTTACTTAAAGATATACCTTGGCTTAACTGTTAGCAAGAGAGAGAATCACATATGTAACTTCGAAAAGTGAGCAAGTGTGCCTAGTGAATCTTCAATTGCAGGTGCACCAAGTTTCTTCTACTATAAAGGGGGAAGAAAGTGAGCCTCTAAGAGAGAGGTAATAGTACCACCCTAATAAAGACACACATAAACAATAATGTTTCATCTAACATCCAATGGAATATTCCACAAAGATGTGATGGTCGTGACAACCCTTACAACACATTCTCAATAGAATAAGCACTAAAATAACCGAAATAGTTCAACTGCTTTAATACTGGTGAAAAAAAACATGAATCATAACATTCACAAAATAGTCTCACAAACATTCATAATCCATGTATGAAATCATGTTGGACATCAAGCTTCAAATATTAAGTACAAGTACCAAAATGAATGAATATAATGAACATCACTTGCTCCAATAATGGAGTGTTAGAGCCACTACTTGCTCCCCATAGGTACTAAATTATCTCTCTTATGCCTTATGGCAGAAGCCAAGGATAGAATGCCTTTACATAATAAATGAGGATTTATTTATAAATTGAGGAGTGAATTTCATATCCTCATGACTCTTGACTTTCTAATTTCTAGTAACCTTTGGAATTCTACAACCTTTGAAGTTCCAAATGAATTTTGGAATTACATGTGAATTTTGGTGTTACATGTCCTTCGAAATTCCATGACTCTTGAGTTCACACATGACTCTTGGACCTACATGTTTTTCCTTTACAATAATTACAATATTATACCTTAACTTCCACATCATCGTATGATGAAACTAAACACGTCACTATCTTAGATGACTAGGACTAGAAATGACTTATGACATGGATCTGCTTCAGTGGTGACATGGATTCCAATGTATTTGTTCTTTGTTCATATTTTGATCATAACGCTTCCACCCTCCATAGAGTCTTCAAACTTGGAGTCTGTAGGGTGCTTTGATCATCTAGTTTCAAGTTCGTCTTTGGTTCTTTCATGGTTCCTTTTCTTATCCTCTTTGCCTGATCTTATTCATGTGTGTGCTTGCTATGAGGTCCCTGGAATACCTATTTCTATAATCAATAATAACGATTAGCTATAAGTATGGAAATCTCCTAATATATCATGTTTTTATGCAAATTTTCTTGTTTGTGCATTTTCAGTGCACTTAAAATGCTTAAAGGAGCTTCAAGGAGAAAGGGCTTATTCGTGCATTTTCAATGCACTTAAAATGGTTAAAAGAGCTTCAGGGAGTGAGGGAGCATGATGAAAGGCTCAAGGATTGAGGATGAGAGGCTTCGAGGCTTTGACATGCGCTCATGCACCCTAAGGAAGAAATAAATCAAGGCAGGGTGCATGTCGCAAGTCCAAAGGACGAAGGGGAAGGATTCATGCTTTCCAATTGCACTATGTGCTCAAGGGAGAGAGTGAGGGTGGAGGGTGTACTCCTAAAGGATGAAGCTTTGTGCCTTCGGGGTGTGCTCATGCAACTAAGAGGGTTCAAGAAGGGCACAAGACACACTCTTGAAGGTTGGGGCTTCTTGCCTTCATGGTGCGCCAGTGTGCTCAAGAAGTTCAGGAGGGTGCATGAAACATAGGGGAAGGCTGAAGGATTGAGATTCAGGTCTTTGAGATGTGCTAGTGAACTCAAGGAGGGCGCACTTCTTCGAGTCAAAGGAGTGAGGAAGACTTGTTAAATTTGGACGACACAATTCAGAACGAGGGGATTCATGCTTTTGGAGTGCGCCTAACTCTGTAGGAGGGTGCAAGGCACACTTCTGAATAACAAATGCTCTTTCATCAAGGTTTCAGAGTGTTCTCATGCACTCTTGGCCTTAATGGGCTTTCTTTGCAACTAAATTTTGTCTAAGTCTGGATGATTGGTCGAGGGGTGATTAAGATGAATTTTAGAAATAATACCATGTGCAACAGATACTAACTCATGAATAAAACTTAGACAAGCTTGATCGAAAATGAATATACATCAAAACACCACTTTATGCACATTCCCAAAGTACAACTAGTGAAGTCTGTGCACCTATGACCCAAAAGTGTTGTTTTACAACAACAAAGGTGTTATGACCATGAAACACATATAGAGATGTTCTAATGAATGCAACAACACTTTAGAACACTCAAGAACACTTAAGACATAATAAACAACACAAAACAACACTTGAAGACTAAGGCGACACTTGATATGACCATGAAGTAGACTCCAAAATTAGAATGTAGTTAAATTTTGGTGGGTGTTGTAGCAGTGACAACACTTGGTGACACACTGGATGAACTTCAACTTCTCTGTCCAAGAGTTAAATTTCAGTTGAGGGTAAAACCTTCAGGAATTATTGATTTTCCTAAGTTCCCCTTTTTGACCCGTTTTCATACATAACATCTTCTGTTTTTTCTACTTGGTTTGACTCAAACAAAGATATGTCATATCACAATCAGTTCAATTCAGGAAAGGGTAAGGTGTGTGATGAGTTTAGGATATTCAGAGTATATAGTTTTAATCTCTGGTGTTTCTTCACTGACATCATGCCTGGGAAATACCCCAATGAAGTCACTTCATGATCACAATAATTGCTTCACTTCCAGTGAGCTTGGATAGTACCTTGGTGAAGTCACTTGCTTCACCTCCCATGCAGGAATCATTTCTCTTCTTTCACCCTTTATTTATTTATTTAATATAACTGTGCATTGACACTTATTATTTTCAACGGTTGGATTAAGGATCTCGACTTATTGAGAGAAGAGGAGGTTACCCCTTTAAATAAGTATTTTAAGACCTCTGATTTAGGTTTGCTTTCTTTATATTTTCCCCTTGTCCCTTCTCTACTAGATTGCACAAGCATTAATACACAAGTAGACATAGGCCAAGGTGAGCATTTCAGGTGCTAGCATAAGCACAAATCTAATAGTGTCACTGAGGGTTCTCCTATTGGACAAATCATATTTTCCATCTGGACTTACCTCAACCTATGAAATTTCCCAAACATAGAAGGAGAATACACAAAGCCAAGCATTGCAGTTGTCAGAATTCTCTTTGATTGCACTACAAAGTCTTTGGGCCATGCACTTTACACAGAGTTATTATTTATGTGGTATTGTAACATGCATTTTTGTTGCTTTTAATATTCATTTTTCATACAAGAACTTGAAAATATTTCAAAAATAGATAAAAGCAAGAGGAAGGAATAGGTGCTGGTTTTCTTCTAATTGCACCCAGAGGTAATATGTTCCCTTTTTATTTTAAATTAGAGTTCGAGGCAACAAGAAATAAGGGACAGTAAATAATATTTATTAATGTATTAAGCACAATTTCTCTACAGCCAGGAAATTGGTTTCTTAAGGTACAACATGTGGAATGAACAACAATGAGAAATGACATAACATGAATGGACAATGGACACACAACTTAATCATACAAAAGAAAAATAAAACACAAAACAATAACTATAGGAAGTGTAGCTCATAGTTTCTATTGATAATAATGCTTAAGGTCTTGGCCAATTACGGGAAGGGGGTCAATCCTCCCATCCAAATATTTCAAATTGAAGGCGTTGTGGACGAGCCACTCTTCATTGTGAATGGTCCAATCCATAGTGGCTAGAACTCAGTGGGTTTACCTTTGTCCTCATTGGGTTTATCACATTTTAGAACTAGGCCACCCACATCAAATCTCTTTTCCCCTGCAGATTTTCTGTCAAACCAACACTTTATACGACTATGATGCATGACAAAGTGGTCTTTGGATTCCATCGAGCCTGCTTAGCTCAGAGGTTAGAGCATCGCACTTGTAATGCGATGGTCATCGGTTCGATCCTGATAGTTGGCTCTTTTCTGTTCCTCTCATTTCCATAATCCACAAAGTTTTGTTAGGATCAAGATGGAATGGAGAATACTCTTACGATCGTTCGTCGGGTCCATCATGCCATGATCATTTACTCCCAACTAACGCATTTAATCAAACTGATTGGGGAGGGAATGAAGATATGGAAGAGCTTAAAATTTTGATAGGTTGTTTTCTTGCTTTTACAGCAGGTCTTCTTCTAGGTATAAAATTAAGTCAAGCACTGTATGACTGATTTTTTCTGCTTTTCTTGGCCTGGCCATCGGCCAGGCCAAGAAAAGTAGAAAAAATCAGTCATACAGAACTATTTTTAACGAAGTTTGAGTAAAGAATCAAGCTTTCTCTAAACCAGTAGGCAAGGTTTTCCTTGTGACTCTTGGGAGAGATACAAGTCTAGGAGATACAGGTTCAGGGGAAAGATAACTTCTTTACCATACACTAGAAAGTATGGCGAGGGTTTTAGGAAAGGCTTTGGTGTTACATGATCAACCCAAAGAGCATTAGTCAAAGAAGTATGCTAGTTATTGTTTAAGAGAAAATGGTATTCTTAATTATGCAAATAATATTTTTATCTGTTGATATAACCAAGCCATTTTCACGGGGATAATAATTAGATGCATGTATTAAATCAATCCCATTTTCCAATGCAAATTCATAAAGTGTTAATTATGAAAAGTATGTTGCATTATCAAAGACAATTGAAGTAGGAATTCCAAACCTGGTTATGATATTTTGTTGCAAAAAAATGAATGACTTCTTGGTCCTTTACTTGTATGAGAGGAACTACCTCTAAATACGAAGTGAAGTAATCTGTCGTTGTAAGGATATACAAGTGTTGCTTTGATGAGTGGGGAAATATTTCTCTGATAACATCAAGGATCCACTATTGGAATGATTCTTCGACTACTACTGGGAGCAATGGGGTGGTTGACCTTTGATTGCGATCGACACATTTTTGATAAGCTTGGCACTTGAGGACCTAGTTGTCCGCATCTTTGAAAAGAGTTGGCCAATAATAACCAACCCTCATAACTTTGTGTGTTGTGGTGTCATCCACATAGTCACCACTTGTCGATCCATTGTGTAAGTCCTTAAGGACCTTCTTTGTATCTTGGGGCTTTATTGATGATGCTGGAAATTCATCAACCAAGGGGGTATCCTCGATGTGAAGTCCCAATTAGACCTCACACCATTTGGAATAGGAACCTCATCCGAATTATCAACCCAGTTGCCATATGTTCTTATAGATTTTGCTTGGATTTAATTATTAGCAAGTGAGAGAAGCGTATATGTGCCTTTGCGAAAAGAAAGTAAGTGTGCCTGGTGAATGTTTGGTTATGGTTGTATCCAGGTTCTTCTACTATGGATGGAGGAAAGGTAAGCCTCTAAGAGAGAGGTAATAGTACACCCCAGTATAAGCACACATAAGTGAAATATAACCGCCTAACATCAAGCATAATAGTCCACATAGATGCGACAATTGTTACAACCATTACAACACATATTAAATTAGATAAGAACTAAAATAAAATTAAAAAAAACAATAGTTCAACTACTTTATTACATGTGAAAGAAAACACGAATCATAAATATTCACAGAAAAATCTTACAAATATTCACAATCCATGCGTGAAAACATGTAGGCCACCAATCTTCAAGTATTAAGTAAAATTCCAAAGGTACATGAATACAATGAGCATCATTAGCTCCAATAGTGGAGCATTGGAGCCATGACTTGCTCCCCAAAAGTACTAACTTTGTCTCTCTGATGCCTTATGGGAGAAGCCAAGGTGAAAATTCATTTGCTTGTACCATGAGGGTGTATATATAACAAATGGGGTGATCCTTCACCTCCCTTGTGACTCTTGGGCTACCCTCATGATTGTTCGACTTATCTATGACCTTTTGACTTCCTACATGACTTTTCAAATTACATGAATGAGTCTTGGACTTCCACTTTACATTATATTTCTCCAATATTGAATTACATATTCCACAAAATGATGTGGCACATGATGACTCATGACATGACATGACACTGATGACATGGACTTGCATGATGACATGGAAATGTCAATCCATTATTTGTTGCTACTTGCTTTGTGTCTTCTAAATATGGATCATGATCTTCTTCTTTGTCCTCCAAATGCCTTAGAGATAAGGAGTCTTCAATGGAACTTGATCTCCAACTACTGTCTCAATTTGATGTCCCTTTTACTTCTCTTGATTGAACAACTTTTCTTTGTAGCTAATAAAGTGTCTTCTGGCATGGCCTACTTATCCATCTAATTCATCATCATGTTTCCATAGCATGATAAAATACCTATATCTACAATCCGCTCATGACAAGATGACATTAGTCTGATAAATACCCAGTCTAAGTTGTTGCATGATGATCTACTTACTAAGACAGAACCGAGTGGAAGGCCAAGAGAGAGGCTTAATGATTGTGCAATTGCACAAATCAGGAAGTTGAGGGTCAGGCTTGAGCCTTGATACCGCACAATGCACAGTTCAAGTTGGACTGGGTAGGTAGACTGCACATTTCTGGGACTCAGTGGGCCAGGTTGAGGGGTTTTACAATGATTCAACTAACTATGCAATTATGGTAGGAAGAGAAGGCTTGGTGATTGTGCAATTGCACAGTTCAAGAGCTCAAGGTTTGGGCTTGAGCTCAGAGATTTCACAATGCATACTTTAGGCCAGGCTGGGGGGATGAATTGTGCAATTTTGGAGAGCAAGGTTTGTGCTTGAGCACTGAAACTGCACAATGCTCAGTCCTAGGATGAAGGAACTACAAATTATGCAGTGTCAAGAGGCAGGGTTGCAACTTAAGGGCTGGGACTGTGCAATCCCCAGTTAGGGAGATTGGATTAGACTAAGTTGCTGGAAATTCTCTGAAATTTGACTAAGTGTGGGGTCGGTGAGCCTGATGTGAACAATGATAAGACTTGATTATGATCACACTTAGAGTGCTTGACAAAACTACATATATCATTTGAAACACATGGAACACATGATTCCCTCAATATGAAAACCTTTGTGAAAACTTACGACAAAGTGCGAACTAAATATACACTTTGTGACGACTGTGACAACACTTGTGTGACAATGCTTAAAAATTTGGAAATGAGTGTGACATAGGTTTACATGGTAAGATCAACTCATTTAACAAATATAACCTATTGAAACCAACAAAACAAGCTTATATATATTATGTGACACTTATCATGCTAGAAGACGACAATTGCTAAAGTGCGAATGACACTTGTGATATGTGAGCAACAGTGAAAGAGACACATTCTAGAGCAAAGATAACATGAAAATGACACTAATCAGAGTGAAATAAAGTGAAATAAACAACTTAAAACATGAAAACAACCCTCGCAAAAACAAAGATGCACGAAAGCAACAAGTTGCAAAACTCACCAAAATAGAAGTAGAAATGTAGATAGAAGTGAGGAACTATGACTGTCTGTGCACACTGGCTATCTACGTGGATTGAACATAGCACAAGAACTGTCTTGATAGGATATGCTAGGATTATTCAATCTTACGTGTAGGAGTGCGGTCATGAATTCATTATGGACCGAGTAAGTTCGAGTAGGTGACTTCGACACTTACAATCGAAAAGGGAGCTCAAAGACTTAACATAGCTAGAAGTGACTATGGAAAGGTCGATTGCAAGATCCATGTTAGGCTCCAAAATTCAAGTAGAGGAATAACTTTGGAGGGTGTTTGTTGCAACGAAAACACTTGGTGACACACTCGTAGAACTCCAACTTCTCTGCCTTGGTCAATTCTTTCTTGCAGGGTCTAGTTATTTAGGGAGCATTGATTCATCATTCAGATTACCATGGATTCCCCACTTACCCCATGAATAAACATATTCTCCTTCATTCCTTTACTTAGTTAAACACAAACATAATATTAGTGATCACACAATGTTCCAAATTAGGATAGGGTAATGAAGTTCTCTTGCTTTAGATTTTCATAGTATAGTTTTTCATCTCTAGTGTTGCTTCGCTGCCAAAAGACCTAGATAGTACCCCGACAGAATCACTCAAAGAACGCAAACATTTCTCCGCTACCAGCAAGCCTGGACAATACCCTAACAGAATTTCTTGCTTCACCTCTCTGCGTAAGAAGCCTTCTTCTTCTTTCAGCTTTATTTATTTATTTATATTGGAATATGCATTGACACTTATTTATTTCATGGGCAGAAGAGGGATCCTGACTTATTGAGAGAAGGATAGGTTTTCCCTTTAGTGAAGCATATATAATACCTCTGATATTTATTTTCTCATTTAGATTTTCCCCTTGTCCTTCTCTACTTTATTGGATCAGCCTGGAAAGAGTGAAACATAAAGACTCGAGCGTAGGCATGAGGTTTCTATAATAGACATGGAGATCATGGTTCAACACAAGGCTTTCCTAACGCAAGGATCATACTTTTTGTCAGAACATCATCGACCAAAAGGTGTAACCAAGACAAGGAAGAAGGATGGAGAGTTAGCCAAATGTTGTAGTGTCACAAAGTCCTTCTCTATTTTTCCACATTGTCTTTCGAAGCCAAATAATACACCCTTCATGCAATGTATTATCAGCAAAACAAAAAGGAAATCGACATGACACAACAAGAAATCTAAACCAAAGCACAAACAAAGGAAGCTAAACCAAATTTGATGGAATATGAAAGTAAGAAAAGATGATAAAGACTAAAGAAAAAAAGTGCAGAATGAGTGCAAGGGAGGGGAAGCTAGAATAAAACTATTCCTACTCCTAACCTAACAGCTAGAAAGTCAGGGTGACGTATAATGAAATTTCTAGTTAAGCCACCATAGTTTTTCTCGACTCGCAAGAGGAAAGATAAGAGCTTGAAGGACTTTCACAACAAAAAGAAGGTCTTTCCTATGGGCAGAAATATGTGTCACAATCACCACTTCTAATCAGTTAGCATTCATACCTTTTAGACGGAAACCATAATTAAACAAACCTTGAAAATTTCTTGTGAATGCACCTTCTTCCATGTCATCGTGCTTAGTAAGGGTGAGAAAAGGTAATTGTTATTTGCAATGGAGCTTGAAAAGTAATATTTCTCCAACCATTCAATGATTGGGTCATGAAATTCAAAACAATCCTCTTGAAAACCATAAAAACTTTAAAACAATGAATCTTCACTTAAAAGCATGGGATCAGGATGATAATCTCATAAGGGAAAATATATGTGATCATATTTAGTAGGCACGCCTTGACAGTGAGGAATTGATATACTAATCAACAAAGGTTGAAGTGCCTCAGCTACTCGACAAGTATTCGAATAGTGAGATGTTGGACCATGAAGATCAAAGAGTGTGAAACAACTATCATTAGATATTCTCGTGGGAAAATGATAAAACTAATGGTAGTTAATTTCATGATCATATGGACTGATTTTGGCATGAGATTCTTAGTTAGAAAATTACAAGATATATTCATTTGAACATCTTCACAAATGCTTTGATTAATAGAATCATCTTCTTCACATGATGAAGGTAACAAACTATTTCTTTGCAGTTGGTAACACACTGCAATTATAACACCACCCTCCCACAATTACACAAGTAACCAGATCACTGGGGTAAACATGTGACAAAGAGTTACTATGATATGATTCAACCTCCTAGATCACCTTAAGGAAGTGGAATCAAGAAAACACAACCTTAATAACCTTTCTCAGAAGCTACAGGACATAAAAGAGTTAAACCACCCCTCCAGGTGCCCAAGCCTTGAGTCAAATTTCCTTTTCACTGAAAAACTCCCATTCACATGCACAAGCCTACATGTGTGCTACTGTAGGCCTCCATTCACTCCTAGAAGCTTGCAAGGGAGAGACTGCAATCTATTTTAGGCAGTTTTGTGCCAAAGAACAAAGGATTTAAGCCACTTTTTTAGGGCTAGGATCTTGACCACTGCCCAGAATTTGATAAGACTTTCCAAAACAACAAATGGCATGAAGACAAAGATTCTAACACAAAAATTGATCAATAAATTGACCTAACCAAGCCCAACCGTGACAAACATTTTTTCAAACACATGACAAACATATAATATACATGTCATGAATGCATAATTAAACATAGAGGTTTGAAACTTATATGAGAATAAAAAAGGAGGTATAATGACCTCTCATAATAGCTACAATCACATCTATTATTCATGCATTCATCAACCATTCATATATTCATCAAACATGTCAAGAGCCATAGACAATGTACAACAAATAACCAACAAATAACCAACATATAAACCATGACAATTCAACCACAGTGTCATCGTCATAATCGATACATATGCTCATGGATCAAAATAGAAAATACCTATTTTTAATATATGAATATGCTAGCCAAGTCAGGGACGTCCACGTACCACCCGACCATAGACTAGGCTGAACCAAATACTTCTTTCAACTAGTCACCCATGTGCCATATTCCAATCATAAATGTGGGATCTCGTGAAACACATCAAGTACAACCAAACTAGGGCTTCCAGAGGCCAACCATCTCAATCCTCAACCAATGACTCCACCTCACGGTCAGACATCAGTAACCATCACCAGATCAATATCTACCCAAGCTATCTAGGGCTGCAGATTGTTTGTTCTAACTATGGCTTCTAGGACTAGTAACTCAACCCATGACTGTTGTCGGGCTCTAAATAATTTGTCCAACCAAGCCTCCAGGACTAGTAACTCAACCCACATCTTCTGCTGAGCTCCAGAGGATTTGTCCAACTAAGGCTCCAAGGATAGTACCTCAACCCACCAAGGGCTTCAAAGAATTTGTCCAACCAAGGCTTCCAAGACTAGTAACTCAACCCAATTTGTTACATGGTCAAAGCGTTTGGCCAACCAGGGCTTCTAAGACTAGTAACTCAACCCAAGCCATTACAGGGTTTCCAGAGCGTTTGTCCAACCGAGGCTTCCAAGAACTAATAACTCGACACATAGCCAAAGGAACATGAAAACCAACCAGAAAACAAAGATAAAACCCACAACACCATGGCTATCCAGGAAATGGCAAGGATAAGAAAATCCACTATCAATCTAGGAAACCTCCATGCCATGACAACTCATAACTAGGAAACCACATGCATGTGTCATGCATGCTAAAACTAGCAAGGAAATCATACATGCAACTCGATACTTGCAAAGAAATTTAGTTGTAGTGGTTGATCTTGCCACCCCCTTGCACTTTCCTTCTTTCCTTTGCCTTCTATATCCAAATCCAATGTATGCACACTCCTCCTAGAGTACTCCAAGAAAACTCTAAGTGTGCAAGAGTAAGAGAGAGAGAATAGAATGAGAGCCACAAGTGAACTAATAAAAGTCTATGAACTGATCCTCAAAAGTATTTTTATCATTGAGGCCTCTATTTTCTTCATTTTCCATTATTTTCCTTCATTTTCCTCCTCACATGCAACTTATGACTTTTCACCTTCCTTTTCTCCTAATTTCCATTATTTTCATAAATAAAATGTCAATTAATTCCTCTTTTCCTTTTTTCCCATTGCCTTTTCCAATTTCCCTTAGCCATAATAAACCAAATGAACACCCACTAGGATGTTTTTCCTACCATTCATCTTGGAATATGTGTCCCATGAACTTGGTCTTATATTTTTTACATTGATTTTTAACCAGGGATGTTACATAACCCTCCCCCTTGGGGGAACACTTTCCTTGGTGTTCAATGAAACCTACAACCAGAAAGACTTCTAACCTTCAAAACATATTGCCCATGGAGCTTTATAATACAACTCATTGTGTATTTACAATGACATTCTGCTAAAAACATGACAACCATACCATTTATTGGAGCTTTATAATGCAACTCATTATGGAATTTACAACAACATCCACATATATACCCATACATATTTGCTTCAACCAATAGATAAACATAATGTCTGTGGATCATTATAAATCCAACTCGATACAATATACACATACACACATTTTATCAACTAGAAAATAAAGGATATGATGTTTGTATCAACAACAAGGGAATATAGAGGCTCACACCTCCACCCTCAAAGTAATATTAGGATTCTCCTCCTTTTTAGGAAGTCCAGAATCCACTTCCAAAGTCAAGGCTGCATCCAATGTCCAGTGCTACAATCATGCGCCATTAGTCCTCTTAGTGAACTGTTATCGACTCATTGTTCTAGAGCACACTCCCAATGTGCATCTGATTCCATCTAACAATGTTAATGACCAAACAATATCCATCCTCGACCTTCCCTTCTCTACTACACAGTCCCTTGGGCAATCTGGTCACCCCCTTCTGTGCAGTCACATGCCTTCCAAGTTCTGTGAGCATCCCCTTCTCTTCTACATAGTCCCTTGGGCGATCCCTCCCTTAGCAAGGTTTCCTTGCATCAAAATTCCAAAAACCAAGGCTTATCCCTGCCTCAAAACCATCCTAACAGTCATAGCATGCTCATGGAAATAAATGGACACTATTTAGTACTATTTTCCCACAATGGCCCTGCTCTTGAAGTGCTTTACCAACATATTGTTGCATGTTCCAATTCCTTTCACTGTTGTTGCTAATTCTTGTGGTCAATTTCAACCACCCAACTGGGCATGTTCATGCATTCCTGTACAAGCACATTATTACCATTAGAAAAAATAAATTGAAATGAATTCAAATCATACCTCATTGGTGGCTCATCAATAAGGTACATCAGCAATTTTGTTTACTTCTTGTCACGACAATTCAAACTAACTCTTTTATCAAATCATCATGTATAAATATATCGCATTCAGTTAACTAAAAGCGCACCCATCACAAATAAGAATCATAAATCACATGAAATCATCATGAACCATAATCATAGATCACATGTTGCCATCAAAATCAGAAT
The DNA here is from genome assembly GCA_031772625.1 of Pinus tabuliformis. NCBI lineage: Eukaryota > Viridiplantae > Streptophyta > Pinopsida > Pinales > Pinaceae > Pinus > Pinus tabuliformis. The sequence goes on along the minus strand of CM062819.1, from coordinate 845,355,180 downwards.
CATAGATCATATGCATAATAAAAGTGAAATAAAATACCGATACTAATCACATGCTCAAAATTAGGCTCAAAAATTAAAGTGGCAGAATCTTCATAAACTTAGCTTCAGATCAAAGTGCTCATCATCCTGATTCCATCTGTGTGAATGACACTCGAATCCAAGCTAATATGAAGAAGTTAGAGCATGTCAAATTTCAGGTTTGACTTGGATAGATGGCAGGAGAAGGTGATGTTGCAAGAATCTTCAGCGAATGGGGAAGTGCCAAGTGGCAGGCCACCGTTGGCCCCACATTTTGCAAATCACATATCATAGGCCAGTTGGCGTTAAAGAATCGTACCCAGAACAAGCCAGGGTGCAATGCAATAATCGCAATCGCACATCGTAGGAGGGAAGTACTACAAAAATCACCCCCCAACGTACTAGGTTGCGATGCGATATTGCAATCGCAGATCTCAGCATACTAGGTTGTGATGCGATATCGCAATTACATATCTCAGCGTACCGGTTTCGATGCGATATGACAACCGTAGATCACACAGTGAAGAGTCCCATATATATATTACTCCCTGACTCCACCGATTGTGATATATCTTAGACGCGATGACATTATGGGTTTTAGTTGATAGTTCTGTCGGGTCCGTTGTTTATCGCAATCGCATATTGCCCACACTGTGTTCACAAACCATAAGACCCACCAATTCTCGCCGGTTATGATTTGCAATGGATCAATTGATGCCAATAGCTTATGGCTGCCACACAACGAAATTTTCACCCAGTTAGCACTTTTTGGAGAAAAATTGTAGGATAATGCCGGAAATGGTGCAATTTGTGGAGCAAATGTTGGGAAAACTAGGAGAGGTCACAACTTCTTCAGTTTTCCTCCAAATTGGATAAAAAAAGAGGTTAGATGGCCATTTTTGGATATTCTAGACTCACTGGAGTAGGTTTCAGAAGTATTTGAACATTGTAAACACATATTTTTACAATTTTGAGCATAACAGAGGGGCCAAAGCAATTGGAGAGTTGGACCAAGGAGACATATCCTAGGAGGGGTGAACTCCTTTATCATGTTCCTATTTTAATGCATTTTTGATGATGTTATGTACATGTTTATGCTATTCTTCAGTCTCTTATTTATGTTAAATTTCTCATAAAATTAACATAAAAACACATTATTTCACTTGCGAAAATTCATGAATCCTTAAGCACAATGAAAACATTTTGTTTCTAATCTGAGGAGGATCTTAGCACAACAATATAATATTCTAAATCAGATCAATTTGGTATCAGAGAAATAGGTTTGCTTTGTGAAAGAAGGATTTAACTGTTTGTAAGTTTATGTCATGCTTACAAGTTTAAAACTCAAAAGAGGAGAAGGGAAGCTAGTTGGAAGCCTTGAAGTTGGGTCAAAGGGAAGGAGAGAAAGGCTGCCACAACCTCTAATACTAGTTCAGCCTTGAGTCACAATTGAGACTCCACAGATCATGTCTCATGAAGGATAACCTAAAAACATGGCAGAACATGAGAAGACCTTCAGAAAGGCTTTCTTTGATATGATAGAGATGGTAAAGGTCCTCTATGAAGAGAGGAATACCAGGTTGCAATGGGGAAGTTCCAAACCTCCAAAGGAGAAGGCTCTTCAGGAGGAGGTAATGGAAATGAAGACAAAACTCCACCCTCTCCACCATATTCTTCATCGTCTTCTTCACAAGCATCTTCACCTTCTTCCACTAACACAACCCTTACTCATACTCATCACCATACTTCAAAAGGAACTGGTAAATCACCTTCTTTAAAACTTGATGTTAAATTTGAGTTTGTAACGTATAATGGTGAAGTGAATGCATAGAAGCTTGATAATTGGATTCATCAGTTGGAGGTGTATTGTAGGATTCAAAACCTTCAAGAGGATGACGTAAATATTCAGTTAGCTTCCTTGAGAATGGATGGTGTAACACTGGTATTGTGGGAATCAAAGACCCAAGAGGAGATTAAAAAACACGATAAGTTCTCAATTTCTTGGAATGATTTATATGAAGAAAGCCGTCATGAATTGGTAGAAATTTAGACAAATTAAAGGTCAAAATGTGCAAGATTACACCCAAGAATTCAAAAAAAGGTCTTTGATGTTAGGTGTAGATTTGCAATCACAAGACAAATTGTTGAAGTACATAGGGAGTTTACATAGTTACCTTAGATGTTTAATCCCAATAATCTAGATGATGTGTGTGTGAAAACCACTCATATTGAGGCAAGAGAGAAAAAAACCCCAGAAGAAGGTAGTAAAAATCCATTTAAGAGTAAAGGAAAGGAAAAGGATTTCAAAGGGAAGGTAAAAAAATGCGTCTATCAAAAACGAAGGAGGGAAAGTTACATGAAAGCATTATTCTAGAGAGGGTCATGATGAAGTTCATTGTTGGAAGCTTCATCCTGAAATGAGAACAAAGAGAAACAACAATAAGGGAAAACAAAAGACAACTGCAACCACTCGACATGATTTGGGATCCGATTCAGGTGATGAAACTAAAATCATAGCCATGGGGTTAAAAGGAAAAGAATCCATTACTAGCAATAGTTCTTCAAACTGACAAAATGAAACTCCAAATGAAAAGAGGAGAATAGAACTTTTTCACATAAGGGTGATCTCAAAACACAAAAAGATAGATACACTTTTCAATAGTGGCTCTCAAGCCAATCTTATCTATGAAAACATTGTGAACAATTTAAACTTGGAAACCGTTCCACATCATAAACCATATCCACTTGGATGGGCGTGTGTCAATGCGCAATTGCAGGTTGCTAGAAAGTGTAAACTAAAATTCACTATTACTGCAAATTTCATAGATGAAGTGGAGCTTGATATTGTGCCATTAGATATCTGTGGCATAGTTTTGTGAATCCCATACCTTTATGACATAAAATATATATTCCATAGACATGAAAACAAATATCATTTATTCAAAGATGGAGTGGAATATATTGAGAGAGCTCATAGCAAGAAAATAAATCTTTCGCTTGTTAATGCAGGGCAGATGAAATGACTAGTGAATTCGAGCAAGAATTTTGTGCTTCTAATGATCAAACACAAGAATGGTGTTGATAATGAAGCTTTTAAAGGTTGCGATTCAAATTTGAAATCTGAATTGGTTGATGTAGTTAACTAATATGATGAAAAGTTTAGGAACCAAAGGGATTACCTCCCAAGAGAGGAATCCAGCATGAGATATATTTGCAACAAGATTGTCCTCTTCCTAACATTGGCATGTATAGTATGTCAGTGATGGAAAGTGTATAAATTAAGAAGAAAATTCAAGAGTTGTGGAATAAAGGTATCATCAGACTATCTTCCCCACCATGTGGTTCACCTATTGTCTTGGTGCCAAATAAGGCTGGAACATGGTTCATGTGTGTGGAATTTCGTGCATTGAACAAAATTACGGTAAAGAACCGTTACCCACTACCTAGAATAGATTATTTACTTGATCAATTGAAAGATGCAAAGTATTTTACTAAGATGGAATTAAGTAGTGGCTATCATCAAATTAGAATAGCTAAAGGATACATTTGGAAGACAACATTCAAAACAAGACAAGATTTGTTTGCATGGCTAGTTATTCCACTTGGTTTATGTAATGCTCCCACTACATTCATGTGTGTGATGAATGATGTGTTGAGTCCATATATTGATGAGTTTGTCATAGTCTACTTAGATGACATCTTAATTTTCAGTAAATCTCATGATGAACATGTCATGCATGTAAGAAAAGTACTAGATGTCTTGAAAAAATAACAGTTGTATCTTAAGATATCAAAGTGAAAATTTGGAAAAAATTATTTAGTTTACTTGGGTCATATTGTTGGAGGATTTGATTTGAAAATAGATCCCTCCAAGGTTGATGTCATTATGAATTGGCCAAGGCCCAGGACAATTACTGAGGTAAGAAGTTTTTTGAGAGAAACCCAATAGAGGAAATTCATTGCTATTTTTTTTCTTATAGATGCTCCTTTGCATGCGTTGACAAGTGTGAAAAAGGTTTTTCAGTGCAGAGGCAAACAAAAAAAGGCCTTTGATGCATTGAAGGAAAAGATCACTACAACTCTAATACTTTCACTTCCACACTTGAGACAATCATTTGAGATTCGGACTGATGCTAACGGCTACACCATGGGTGCAGTCCTCATGCAACATGGTAAGCCTATCTATTTTCATTTTGAAACTTTTAATGGTGCAATGATTAACTATCCTACATATGACAAGGAATTATATGCATTGGTGCAAAGTGTGAAAAAATGGGAACACTACTTGATGGGTAAGGAAACATTCATTCACATTGATCATTGACCATTGCAATGCTTGCAATCAAATCAGAGTTGCAACAATCAAGGCACTTCTAATGGATGATTTTTCTTCAACAATTCTACTTGGTAATTGGGTATAGAAAAATGTATCTACAATAAAGTTGTTGATATGCTTTCTAGGCCTATTGTTAGTGCAACTACTTTACTCAAGCATAGTTTTGTTTTACATGAAATTAAATTGAGAAATATGCATTAGATAATGACTTTCAAAATGTTTATGCAAGCTTGAGTCAAGGTAACCAAGTAGAGGAATCGGATTATCATTTGCATGATAACTTGTTGTACCATCTTGGAAAGCTATGTATTCCACAAGGAGAAAGAGTTAACATCATAAGAGGGGCACATACTTATCTTATTGCTGGTAATTTCAGTGTAAGTAAGATGGTGGCACACCTACAAATGTATTATTATTGGCCTCGTATGCTTGAAAGTGTGCCTCATTTTATTAAAGGATGTTCATTATGTTCAATTAGTAAGCCTGGAAACAGGAAGTTAGGATTGTACACACCACTTCTGGTTCCTTAATGATCGTGGGAGAGTGTTTCTATGGATTTTGTAGGAGGTCTTCCATTGTAAAAAAGAGGTCATGATTATTTGTATGTAGTTGTGGATAGGTTCAGAAAAATGTGTATTTTGATGCCATGTAAAAAGAAAGTTAAAGTTGAAAAAACTGCTCAGTTATTCTTTCAGAATTCTTGGGTGCATTTTGGATTTCCCACATCCATTGTTAGTGATCAAGATTCTCACTTCATTGGGAATGTTTGGTAAATCTTGTGGGGATTCATGGACACCAAATTGAAAAAGAGTACAACTTTTCATCCACAAACAGATGGTCAAACAGAAGTGGTGAACAGAAAAATGATACATCTTCTTTGTGGGTATTGCAACAAGCATCCTAAGTTGTGGGATTGACATTTTCACTATATTCAACATGCTTAAAACTAAGACAAGCACTCTTCAAATCAAACTTCGCCATTTGAGGCATGATTGGGATACTTGCCTAAATATCATTTGGAATTTATTTTTGACAAAGATGTTGCTGTTGAAGGTCATAGCGACATAGACAAAGTAAGAAATTTCATTGAACAAATCCAATTAGTACACAAAAAGGTTCAAGAACAACTTGAGAAAAGCTAAGGAAAGTACAAAACAAGCCATGGAAAGCATCATCAAGATCACAAGTTCCAAGTCGGTGATGATGTTTGGCTTCACAATAACAAAGAAAGGTTCCAAGGAGAAGGTAAAAATCTAAAACCGATTAGATATGGTCCATTCAGAATTTTGGAAAAGGTTGGTAACAATGCCTTCAGGTTGGATTTGCATTCATATATGCATATTTATGTGTTGTGAATGTTGAGAATTTTAGGTTGTATGAGCCTCCTTTGATTGAATATCAATGAAAGAATATTCAAATTCCATCTATCGAAGAATTTTCTCTAGAATTCCTTGATGAGCTTCAGCAAAACACTATACTTGACAAAAGAACAAGGATATCAAAAAGGGGAAGTTTTGATTATCTTTGAGTGGGGCTCAAGGGTACAAATCCTTTAAAAGAAAAATGGATAGAGGTTAAAAATGTGAGGGAACTGTACCCTCACTTGCTGGACAATTGAAAGCGATATTTTGGGGTCCAAAAGGCTTCCAGTGGGGAGGAGTGATCAGGGGCTCAAAATTAGGCTCAAAACTCAAAGTGGAAAAATCTCGATAAGCTTAGCTTCAGATCAAAGTGCTCATCATCTTGATTCCAACGGTGTGAATGACACTCAAATCCAATCTCATACGAAGAAGTTAGAGGAAGTCAAAGTTCAGGTTTGACTTGGACAGATGGTAGGAGAATATGACGTGGCGGGACTCTTCAATGAATGGGGAAGCACCAAGTGGCAAGCTTCCATTAGCCCCGCATTTCACATATCACATATTGCAGGTAGGTCGATGTTAAAGAATCAGTGCCAGAACAAGCCAGGGTATGATGCGATAATCACAATCGCACACCACAAAAGGGAAGTACTACAGAAATCCCCCCTTGACGTACTGGGTTGCGATGCGATATCATAATCGTAGATTGCAGTGTACCATGTTGTGATGTGATATCGCAATCACAGATCACACAATTGAGAGTCCCATGTATATATTACCCCCTGACTCCACCATTGTGATATATCCTGGATGCGATAAGATTATGGGTTTCAATTGATCGTTCCATCGGGTCCACTATTTATCGCAATCACATATCACCCACACCACATTCACAAACCATAAGACCCGCCGTTCTCACTGATTGCCATTTGCGATGGAGCTATTAGTGTCGATAGCTTATGGCTGTTGCACAGTGAAATTTCACCCAATTAGCACTCTTTGGAGCGAAATTGTAGGATAATGCTGAAAATGGTGCAATTTGTGGAGCGAATATTGTGAAAACTAGGAGAGGTCATAAATTCTTCAGTTTTCCACCAAATTGGATTAAAAAAAAACTAGATATCCATTTTTGGATATTCTAGACTCATTGGAGAAAGTTTTAGAAGCATTTGAGCATTGTAAACACATACTTTTACACTTTTGAGCATAATAGATAGGCCCAAGCCATTGGAGAGTTGGACCAAGGAGACGCAGCCCAGGAGGGGTGAAATCCTTTATCATATTCTTGTTGTAATGTGTTTTTGATGATGTTTTTTACATGTTTATGCTACTATTCAATCTCTTATTTATGTTAAATTTCTCATAAAATTAACATAAAAACTCATTATTTCACTTGCAAAAATTCATGAATCCTTAAGCACAATGAAAGCATTTTGTTTCTAATCTGAGGAGGACCTTAGCACAACAATATAACATTCTAAATCAGATCATATAATTATCCTTCCTTCAAACCTTTTCTTCTGCCTTTGTCCTTTCTGTACAAACACTGAATTCAATTGCCACACCTGACAAACATCCAATGCCTTGTCTTATCTTCATTCACATAGATATACACACAACATACAACATCACATAATACATGCACCTGCACCCGACATACAACAAAACACATTCACCTACATATGGTATTCAACATAACACATACCATTTCTTAGAGATAAGCTACTATTGCCTAAGCTAGTTTATTTCCATTTTTTTATGTAAGCATATCTTAGTTCTTTGATATTGATGAAATGAATTTTTATTTTTGTTGCATATCTATGTTTATGTGTATATCTATATTTTGTTGCATTCTTTCATAAGTCCAGATTAGTGGTACCAGAGTGGTTTTCTCTTTCTCTATTTTTCTTTGCATGTCCCCAATGAGGTGAGGGTATAAGGAGTTGGGGCTCGAACTAGTTGAACCTTTTCAAGACTAACCTCGTAAATCCTGATGACCTCCTATGGTGGAAGAAAATAAAGATGATGGGGCATGAGATCCTTTCAAAATATTTCTCAAGGAAGCCCTCGAGCGAAAAAGGAACACCATGATGGATAAATTTTCCTAGATCCTTTGTCGGTTACCAACAGGCGACACATCTTCATCCAACAACTTCTTTGGAGGTGCCACTCCTTGTAAGGTACAATTTAACTTTGAAATTACCTTATTTGAAGTCTAGATAGATGCAAATGCTATAGATAGATGTTTAAATTATAGAAATTTTGAATAATATAACACTTATTCACAGATATTATCCTGATTATACACTATTTTCGGAATGCATGCATAATACATAACCTCCTCTACGTTGATAATCAATTTGTGGAATTAAAAACAATCGCATGCACACATTGAAACATCAATCACACATATAAACACAGTATGTTATGGGGAAAGCATACAGCTGAAAAACCCGAACTATCTGTATATTATAATGATAGAGAACATGTAACAATACATAGTACAATACTCCTCACAAGTACTTAGTACTATCTCCACCTGCTACACACAAACTAGCTTGGATCTGAACAAGTCACAGGTTCAAATCTCCTCCACTGTTTTCCTGCCTCTACTGCACAATCCAAGTTGAGAATAGATCTGATCCAAGCTCGTTTTCCCTTGGCTTGTACTGCACAATCCACATTGGCAATCTCAATCAATGATTGTGCAAATCTCATGCACAGCTATAGTCACAACTGATAGTAGTCTCATCCTTTCACCCACCTCTAACACTTGTCTCCACTGAACTGTCCATGCACTGAGTTAACTGATGTATTCTTTAGTTGATTTATGATTTAATAATTAGTGAATTAATTAATAATTAATTCACATCACTCATCACTAGTGTATTTGGAAGTTAGACTAAATACAACTAGTTCAACTAAGTCAAACTGAACACAACTCCATCAACTCCTCAATCAACTCCACCAAACTCAATCACTTGAGTTCTAACTGAAGTCCATCATGCAATAGCTCAACTAACCCATAGGAAAAGCATATTTCCTTCTGGAAGTTGTATGTGCCACATCCGTAGCTCGAACTGAAGTGCTGCAAGAGGATAAGATAATGTTTATAGTCCAAATATTATTAAGAGATAATAATATTCGACTGTTCTATTTTTAGACTGGCAGTCTAAAAATAGACTCCGCCCATATGTCTAAAAATAGAGGTCCATCTATAAATAGCATCCTGCAACTCATATACCATGATCCATATGTCTAAAAATAGACATAGTCTAAAAATAGACTTTGCACCAAAAATAGCCTACGGGCCCACTTAGTGAAGACGACTTCTTTTCACTAAGCTCCATCATCTTGTTGCATTTTCAACACTCCCTCTCAACAAGATATGGATTATCTGCAACCCCTATCCTATCTTTGTGGTATTCAAATTTGCTCCTGGTGAGCGCCTTCGTCAAGATATCAGCATCCCGATCTTCTGTGGGAAAATAAGAAAGTAACATAATTCTCCACTGCACATAATCTCTGATATGATGGTACCTGATGTCTATGTGCTTGGATCTATCATGAAATACTGGATTAACCGAGAGTTTAATGCAACTCTGGTTATCACAATAAATCAAAGTAGGCTCCAAGTGTGACCCGAACAAACCGACCAGGATCTTCCTCATCCATATAGCCTCGCATGCAGCCAAACTTGCTGCCATATACTTGGCCTCTGCTGAAATGAGTGCCACGGATCTCTGCTTCCTCCTGTACCAAGAAACTGCTGTCGACCCGATACTGAAGATCCCTCCAGATTTTCTCTTTCTGTCCGTTGGGCTCCCTGCCCTATCTGCATCCGTGAAGCCACATAGCTTCACCTCATCCTCCTGTCTGTACCACAATCCATATCCCGATGTGCCTCTGAGATAACGCAATACATGCTTGCCTGCCTTCCAGAAGAGCTTGGTTGGCTTAACCATAGCTTGTGAAAGCTGGTTAACAGCATAGCATATATCAGGTCGTGTATTGACCAGATACATAAGCGACCCCACCAACTGTCGATAAACAGCGGCATCCACTACCTCCACTGAAGTAGCATCCTCCTTCCTCCAACCTCCACGAAGAGGAGTATCAACAGGCTTGCAGCCATGCATGTTGAACTTCTCCAGTATATCCCGGGCATACTTACCCTGAGAAACAAATAGTCCATCACTGTGCTGCCAAATTTCCAATCCCAGGAAATAATGAAGGAGGCCCAAGTCCTTCATCTCAAACTCTCTAGCAAGATCCTCCTTGCATGAAAGTATCAACAGCTCATCTCCCGTCAAAATCAAATCATCTACATAAAGTACAATGATCATCAACTTACCCTCCACCACAATCTGGTATAGGTTAGGATCCGCCTCACTCTTGGAGAATCCAAGTCCGGTGAAATAACTGTCTATCCGTGTGTACCAAGAACGAGGTGCTTGTTTCAACCCATACAACGCTCTCTTGAGCCTGCACACATTCCACTCGCTGCTGAAAATCTTGAAAGATTCGGGCTGCTCTATGTACACCTCCTCCTCAATGACTCCATTAAGGAACACAGTCTTCACATCCATTTGATGGATGTGCCACCCCATCTGCGCTGAGAGAGCAAGAATTGTCCGTATGGAAGAATACCTTGCGACAGGTGCAAAGGTCTCCTCATAATCGATCCCCTCTATCTGTGAGAAGCCTCGGGAAACAAATCTTGCCTTGTACTTCTCCACACTCCCGTCAGCTGCCTGCTTCACTTTGTAGATCCATCTCGAACCCACCACTGATTTCCCCTCCGGTCTTGGAACAATCTCCCATGCACTATTTCTGACAATCGAATCATACTCTTCCACCATGGCATCTACCCATGCAGGATCCTCCATAGCTTCCTCGAAAGAGGATGGCTCAGTCACGACACATTTGCTCACAAGAGCCATGTATCCAGTGTACCGATCAGGTGACTGTCTCTGTCTGCGTTGTGCTATAGATGGTCCTACAACCTTCTCTGCATCTTGAGCTAGTCGCTGAGCTTCTGTAGTGCGCTTTCGCCCTCTAATGGTTGGTGCTGCATGAGTGGTCTCTTCCACTCCATGAACTTCATCTTATGGCTGATCCACATCATGAAGCTCATCCTTAGGAACTAATAGCTCCTCATCTGCATGCAAGTGTGGCTCCCTCTCAAGCGAACACTTCATGGCTTTCTCCTCCTGAAATTTGATATCCCGTTGCACAACAGTCTTGCGACTATCTGGCAAATACACACGATAGTTGTGGGGCGTATCAGTGTACCCCACAAATATCCCAACCTCTGCGGTCAGCTCTAGCTTTTTCCTGGCATCCTTCGTCACATGCATGTAAATAGGAGAACCAAAAATCCTCAAATGGGAAATATCAGGCCTCCTACCAGAATAAGCCTCCTCAGGTGTACTCATGCCAAGTATCTTGTGAGGACAACGGTTCTGTACATATACTACAGTATTGCATGCCTCTGCCCACAAGTGAAGGGGTAGGCCCTGATCATGCAACATCGTCCGTGCAGCACCCACGATCATTTTGTTCTTCCGCTCAGCAACCCTATTCTGTTGTGGGTTATGGGGAGCTATGAGCTCTCTTCGAATCCCTTCTGCGCTACAGAAGTCATTGAACTCGCCGGAGATGAATTCACCACCATTGTTGCTCCTAAGAGCCTTCACCTTCTTCTCCAATTCCTTCTCGACCAGTGCTTTGAACTCATAGAACTTTGAGTATGTCTCGCTCTTCTTCTGCATGAAGAAGATCCAGCACTTCCAAGAGAAATCATCAACAAAGATCACATAGTACTTGTGCTTTGCTGTCGAAGCCACTGAGAAAGGTCCACACACGTCTGTGTGAATTCTATCAAGGATCGTCATGGCGTGACTATCCTTCTCATGAAAGGTGGCTTTCACAAATTTTCCCAAAGTACACCCCTTGCACTGATCTGACTGCGCAAGAGTGCTTTTAGGAAGCCCAGTAGAAATCTGTTGCAGTATCTTCAAGGCTCCATGGTGAATGTGGCCCAATCTCCGGTGCCATAGCTCGCCATCATCTCGTCTCACCAATCCTTCTGCCTTGGATGCCATTGCTGCGCAGCCATCTACATGCAATTGATAAAGTTTCTTGACTCGAACCCCTATCTTGCGAGTTTCTCCAGTTGTCTTACTGCGCAAGAAAGCCTTTCCCTCGCTGAAGACAACATCATATCGCTTGTCTTCTAACATCGCCACAGAGATAAGATTCTTCTTCAATCCTGTAACATGCATCACTTCCTTCAATACGAAGGGTTTACCAGACTCCCTCTCAAAGGAAATGGTACCGATACCGGTTGCACTGTATCTACCATCTTCGCCCATCTCGATGTGCACTCCAAGATCTTTCTCATCCAGATCAAAAAACAAATCTCGATCTCCTGTCATGTGAAAAGACGCACCACTGTCCAAGAACCATACCGATCCCATCACACTTGATACCAAGCATGCGATCAGTGAAAAATCTAGCTCAAACTGTGAGGCTAAGGCCTTTCTCACTGCAGATCCAGCAACTTGCTTATTTTTCTTCTTCTGCGGACAATTTGTGGCATAATGTCTGTGCTGGTGACAGTGAAAGCACTTCACCTTGGACATGTCCTGCTTCTTGCCTTTTGCACCGGAATGACAAGATTTATTGTTCTTCCCCTTCTTTGCTTTGGCAGCCAAAGCGCAATTTTCTTCATCAGATGCCTTTGATGAAGATCCATCCCTGGTATTCCGCCTGATCTCCTCTTGCACAAGATCAGACCAAAGTCTCTCCCATCCTGGAAATTTCTCCCGACCATTGGCAAAGTCCTGATAGGAATGCCAACTCTTCGGAAGACCAAGGAGAGCCAAGCTCACCAAGTCCTCATCATCGATAGTCATCCCCACACTTCCCAGCTCATCCCGACATTGGGTGAACTTCGTGAGATACTTGGGCATACTGTCTCCTTTCTCACACTTAATGTTTCTGAGTTTATCCTTGAGTGCCAGCTTCCTCTGGTCGCTCTTGCTTTAGAATAAATCTATCAACGCTTTCCACATCAATTATGGAGAATCCTTTCCATGCAGGCTGGATACAATGTGATCCTTCACACCCTTCCAACAGAATCCTTTGACACTTTGCTGTCCTCTTTTGCCAAGCCTCAACGTGAGCAGCATCAGTAGGCTTTGGGACCTCAGCCTCTATGAACTCCTTCAACCCATTTTCGTCTAACAAAACCTCCATCCTGTCTTTCCATGCAATATAATTTGAGCTGCCTTCAAGGGCATACTCCAATCGCAATCCGTTGAAAGACATTTCAACTTCGACACCAAGAAAACATTGCTGCAAATTCAAATTCCACCAGCTCAAAACTCAACCGCTTCTAAACTAAAATTCACGAGAACAAAGTATTTATCATACAGAGATTGACTATATGGGCATTTACCAGATATCTCACCTTCCAAAAGAAGGATGAATCCAGAGGCTACTTGGCCTGATTACAGACTCTGCTTGAAGAAATAAAATGTAATCACTTTCTGAATAATAGATCTGATGATCAACTTCGCTCCGATACCATGTAGAAATTTTTTCTACAAATTATCTAGCTCTGATACCATATAGAACTTTTGAATAATATAACACTTATTCATAGAGATTATCCTAATTATACACTATTTGTGGAATGCATGCATAATACATAACCTCCTCTACGTTGATCATCAATTTGCGGAATTAAAAACAATCGCATGCGCACATTGAAACATCAATAACACATATCAACACAGTATGTAATGGGGAAAGCATACAACTGAAAACCTCGAACTATCTATATATTATAATGATAGAGAACATGTAACAATACATAGTACAATACTCCTCACAAGTACTCAGTACTATCTCCACCTGCTACACACAAACTAGCTCAGATCTGAACAAGTCACAGGTTCAAATCTCCTCCACTGTTTTCCTGCCTCTACTGTGCAATCCAAGTTGAGAATAGATCTGATCCAAGCTCATTTTCCCTTGGCTTGTACTGCACAATCCTCATTGGAAATCTCAATCAATGATTTTGCAAATCTCATGCACAGCTATAGTCACAACTGATAGTAGTCTCACCCTTTCACCCACCTCTAACACTTGTCTCCACTGAATTGTCCATGTACTGAGTTAACTAATGTATTCTTTAGTTGATTTATGAGTTAATAATTAGTGAATTGATTAATAATTAATTCACATCACTCATCACTAGTGTATTTGGCAGTTAGACTAAATACAACTAGTTCAACTAAGTCAAACTGAACACAACTCCATCAACTCCTCAATCAACTCCACCAAACTCAATCACTTGAGTTCTAACTGAAGTCCATCATGCAATAGCTCAACTAACCCATAGGAAAAGCGTATTTCCTTCTGGAAGTTGCATGTGCCACATCCGTAGCTCGAACTGAAGTGCTGCAAGAGGATAATATAATGTTTATAGTCCAAATATTATTAAGAGCCAATAATATTCAACTGTTCTATTTTTAGACTGGCAGTCTAAAAATAGACTCCGCCCATATGTCTAAAAATAGAGGTCCATCTATTTTTACCAACATGACCAATCATCCATAAATAGCATCCTGCAACTCATAGACCATGATCCATATGTCTAAAAATAGACATAGTCTAAAAATAGACTTTGCGCCAAAAATAGCCTGCGGGCCCACTTAGTGAAGACGACTTCTTTTCACTAAGCTCCATCATCTTTTTTCATTTTCAACATAAATATGTTGGAATAATATTTTTCAGTTCTTGACTTTTCCAATTGGGAAAATATTACTTTTTCACTCCTCAAAGCTGCCGCACATGTCAAGGACTGGTGGGAAACCTACTATGAACAAAATTATGAGAGGGAATCCTCACTATTTTTAGCCACAACCACTTGGAATTATTTCTGATATGCCATCAAAGAAAAATATTACCCTGTCAAGAGCTATGAAGATAAATACATCAAGTGGACCACGTTGCAGTAAGGAAGGGACCAAGATGTGCCAGAGTTCACAAATGTTTTCCATATGCTTCACACAAAGCTAGGTATCAAGGATTATAAGCGGAATTTGGCACTAAAGTATTGTGGATGTTTACACAAGTGCATCTTGGATGAAATGGAGTTCCTGGACATCTTCTCGCTTGGTGCCGCCTATCACTATGCTATCAAGATAGAGCATAAATTTAAATAGAAGAAGACAGACTTTGGATCTATGAATTCGAAGTAAGGGAAAGGCACCCCCAAACCAAAAAAAAAAAGGAAAAAGCCAAGGCAAGGAAACCCAAGACAACCCGTCGAAGCTGCAAGAAAAGAAAAGCACCACGAAGAAAAATAAGGACAGAGTGAAATTGTGTGAGTTCCATAAGAGCCCCACTCACAACACAAGTGAGTGCCGAGCCATGTAGTCATTGGTGGATGAGCTGAATGCTTCTGAATTAGATGCATGTTTTGAATCTAAGTCATAAATTGACAAGGGGAATGATAAAGGGAAGAAAATTATCAATGTTGAGCCTAGTGCCACCGTTGCCACCACAAAGGTCCTGAAGGATGAGCCTGAAGATCTAGAGGAGGGGAAGCGACTCTTCCACTCACATATGTGGATGAAGGGTTCTATACTACGGTTCATTGTCAACAATAGGAGCCAAAGTAATCTAATTTTAGAAGAGGTCGTGAAGTGGTTGGGCCTATTTACCACACAACACCCACAACTGTACACCATCGGGTGGCTTCACCAAGGCAAGATCTCCGCGTTAGCCAACAATGTTGCCTTCCCTACAACATCAAGACCTTCACAGATGAGGTATTGTGTGATGCTTCTCCTCTTGAATTTTGTGATGTATTATTAGGCCAAACATACTTGTGGAAGAAACATGTTGTGTATAATTCTAGGCCTTGCACTGTTATTATTACTTTGGGCAATAAGTTATACAGGATACCAAATGTACCACTGCCTACTGCCATTTATTTGATCACTGTGAAGCAATGTAGTAAGATCATTTCCCAGACTAGGAATTTTTTTTCCTTATGATTTGCCCTCAGGAAAGAAGAATATTATGACCACGACCTACAGACAAGGCTCCTCCATAGGGTAGAAATAGATGGAAAGGGTTGTGGAGGAGTACAAGGTCATATTCACGTCACCCACAAGGGTACCTCTACACAGTCAGGTAAATCACTCCATCGATCTGACCCCGGACGCACCGCTACCCAATGGACCAATCTATCGACACTATATTCTAGAGAATGATGAAATCAAGAGGTAGATTGAGGAGCTATTGTAGAAAGGGCACATTAGGCCAAGTTCATCACTACATGGGAGCCCAATCGTGTTGGTACAGAAGAAGGATGGGACTTGGAGATGTTGTATTGAATTTTAGGCGTTGAATAAGATCACTGTCTAAAATAGGTATCAAATCCCACAAATTGATGACCTTTTGGACCAACTCATGGGGGCCTAATATTTCAGCAAGATTTACTTTAAGTCTGGTTATCACTAGGTACCAATCGAACCCTTCGATGTGTGGAAGACTACCTCCAAATCCAAGGAGGGTCTTTTCGAATGGCTTGTCATGCCTTTCAGGCTGATGAATGCCCCTACAATATTCATGAGGTTTATGGACGACATCTTGCGACCCTTCACAATATCATTGATGGTGTTTTATTTGGATGACATTATGATCTTTAGCCAGATTTGGGAAGATCACCTCCACCATATTCAATAGTTCCTCCAAACCCTGCGAGAAAAAAATTTGTGTGCCAATTTGGAGAAATGAACTTTTGGTATGAGCCAGGTTCAATATATGGGGTACATCATTGATGAGAGGGGTGTGCATGTGGATCCAACCAAGATACAAGTCATTTGGGATTGGCCAACCCCAACCACTCTAACAGAGCTCCACAACTTTCTGGTTCTTGCCAACTTCTACCGCAAGTTCGTGTTGGGGTTCTCTCATAGCACTTAGCCTTAGAGTCAAACCACCAAGGTAGGAGTGAAAACAAATATGTTTTGGTATGAATCCCAACAAAAGGAATTTTTCAAGATGAAGCATCGCCTCTGCTCTACACCAGTGCTCACATTACTAGACCTACAACAACCATTTGAGATTGAGACAAATGCCTCCAACTATGTTATTCCTATAGTTCTTACTCAACAGGGGCATCCAGTGGCATATCACATTGAGAGACTTTAAAACAAAGTTTGAAAGTATCCCACCTATGACAAAGAGATGTATTCCATTGTGGAGGCTTATTGACAATGGAAGCATTACATTTTGGGGAGGGAAACGGTCATCTACACAGACCACCGACCCCTGTAGTTCATACAGACATAGGGGAAGTTGTAGAATGATTGCCATAAAAAATGGTCTAGATACCTGCAACATTTCCATTTGAACATTAAATACAATAAAGGGAACACAACTAATGTTGTAGACTGCCTCAGCTAACCACTTCTCATGGGACCAACCACTATACTCAAGTCTTGTGGGCACGAGACTATGGAATGGCCACATATATGCAAGAGTGATCCAAAATTCGATAACACATACTAGACGCTCCTAGAAGGAAAGCAAGTTCCAAATTTTCACCTCTAGGATGCACTGTTATGCCACCTGGGACACCTCTATGTTCCTTCAAGTGAGCGTGCCAAGATGATTTGGGAGGCGCACTATAGTTGGGTTGCCAGATATTTCAGGGTGGAGAAAATAGTGGCAGTGTTGTAGAAGAATTTTTATTGGCCAAAATTTCAACACGATGTTGGGAAGTACATCAGATCCTGCACTTCCTATGCCATTCCCAAACCGAAAATCAAGAAGAAAGGCATATAGACTCCTCTGCCTACTCGTAGTTGACCTTGGCAATCCATCTCTGTGGATTACATGTCGGGCCTTCCTTCTACTAAGCATGGAAATGATTGTGTTTTCGAGGTCATTGATAACTTCTCTAAGATGGCCATTATGGCAACCTACAAGAAGAGTATCACAATAGAAGCCACTAATAAGTTATTCTTTGAATGAGTGTGGGTACACTTTGGGATCCCATAATCCATTATCTCAGATATGGACAGAAGGTTCCTAAGTACATTTTTTTCAAGTTTGTGGTCGATGTTGGATACCAAGATCACTAAGTCCACAACTTTCTACACCCAAACTGATGGCCAAACATAGGTCCTCAAAAAGATGATCGTACAAATTCTACACATGCATAACTTGAATAATCCATGCAAATGGGATGAAAGCATCCCCTATGTCCATCACACCTACAACAGAGATCTCCATAGATCAACTTGCCTCAAACCCTTCAGGTGGGATTTGGATTCCAACCACTATGTCCCATTTATGTGGCCACACCATTTTCAACGACTTAGGAAGATTTGTCTCATGTCCAGTCTGAAGATGATAGGGCTAAAAATTTCATTGAGTGAATTTTGCACATCCGCTAGTAGGTCCACGAATTATTGGACAAAACCAATCCTAAGTATAAACAATGACATGATCAGCATTGGGCACCACACAAGTTCCAGGTGGTCGACAAAGTTTGGCTACATCTGCAGAAGGAAACAATGACATGATCAACATTGGGCACAACACAAGTTCTAGGTGGCCGACAAGGTTTGGCTACATCTGCAGAAGGAATGCCTCGCTGGGCTCCAGTGCAAGCTTCTCCCATTCTGATATAGGTCATACACCATCACAAAGGTTGTAGGGGACAATTAATTTGAGCTTAGTATTCCATCATTCCTTGGCCTACACCCAGTATTCAATGTGGATTGCCTTCGGCCATACTAAGTTCCACCATTGCTAGACAAATATGACATTGCATAAAAGATCACACCAACAGATTTAAACTCAGACTGCATGGAACAAGACACAACTGATTGGATAAGGGACACCCAGATAAAAAACACTTACCAACAGAGGATCCAACTATATTGAGTTGTCAAAGTGGGTCAACTCCTTCATCAGGGTAAGTGGTTCACTAAGGACCATGTTCAATAGAAATTTCGCCACCTCATAGAGGCTCTACACACAATGGGTACCATTACTTCCTAAGGAGGGAGGAATGATATAGGTGGATATGGGTGGAAACCCACCTATTCCACATATACCTCCAGTTAGTTGCATCATCTTCCTTATTTATAGTAGCATTTACTATTTTAGTAGTTTTTCGGGTCCTGAATTTCCGAAGCAGTTTTGACCCCCTAAATGACATTTTTTTGAGGTCCACAATAGGCCCATAACCATAGGCAATGGTTTGTGAAAAATATTATATTACTCAAAAATATTTTTCCAACTAGGTATCGTATGTGCTAAATGGAGATAATATGACGAAGTTATGATCCCAGGAAGTTGGCTTCCCAAGTAACCCCAATGGGGCCCACAAACTATTGGCATTCCATCTTCTAGGGTTAGGGTTTTGGTTTCTTATGGTTTTCCCTTGTTTTTCAATAATAAAAAATTTCTTTGAGCCTCATTGTAACATAGTTCGGAGGAATGTAGCTGCCACATCTCTTCTCATAGATAAGTTACCATTGCCCGAGCTAGTTTATTTCCATTTATGTATGTAAGCATATTTCAGTTCTTTGATATTAATGAAATGAATTTTTATTTCTACTGCATCTCTGAGTTTTTGTTTATA
Organism: Pinus tabuliformis; assembly: GCA_031772625.1. NCBI lineage: Eukaryota > Viridiplantae > Streptophyta > Pinopsida > Pinales > Pinaceae > Pinus > Pinus tabuliformis. The sequence goes on along the minus strand of CM062819.1, from coordinate 845,335,781 downwards.
TCTATATTTTTTTGCATTCCTGCATAAGTTTAGATCAATATATCCACATAATTTCAAAAAATTAGGGTTTAGAGGACTTCTTATATGCAAAGCACTCATTCGTTTGGAATTTTGGTTCCAAACATAGCCCAAAGGACTTCTCACCCAATTCCTTCCTTTTACCTTTTTACCTTGTTTCAATCAGGTCTTATTATATGCCATCACATCACCCAACTGTTAGTTATATAAACACATCAACTATTACCTTGTCACACTAATACCAAGCATGTTTGTTTGCAACTGCTCACACATGTCAATCACATGTTCCAAAGATCAAGGCAACATATCTATTAATCTAAAATCAACCTTTACCAAGTCTAAAAACCATGTCATAATCAACAATCAACTCACATTCATCAATTATAATAAATAATGCTAAAATTTTCACCTACTTACACTCAAGTACATATTAGCTGTCTCAACACATATGTATTGGTATAACCATCTTAAAACAAGATCATTTCTTCATGCAATCTTATAGACACATAATCATATGCTGCAATTCATCAATCATTCAAACAAAATATAGATGATATAATAGACAACAAACACTTAAACACCAAATAGATGACATAATCAAACATTCAAGAACCAAGTATATGACATAAGAAAACTCATACCTTAATGTATCTCAGGGGAGGATATCTTGTTTGCACAATCAACCTAGATTAGCACAATATAATTTCACAACATATCAACTCAAACATAAATAATGTCATGATATCCATAATAGTAACTAGCTAACATGTTCACATCATAAGCTCATAAACAATTATCATTCATGTATAACAATCACAAATGAACAACCAGTCTAGATTAGTACAACATACTATCATAATTAGGTCGAATCATACTTGAATGTCATAACCCTACCCATTTGCATAGGCCAATCCAAATTAGCATGATACATATAACATCAAGATTTTAGCTGTAATGACCATAAACATGATTCATGTGACCATAATGCATATAAAAACAAGTTATTATCCTTCATGACTAACCGATGCATGTACATATGATCACATTGATTAAATAGCATCTATCATACATGTAACCACAAAAACCATAGACTAATATACATGTACATAACCCTAATTCTCATAACAATTGTTAACCAAAATACCTTCATACCCACCATACAAAAATATATGACGATCTGCTCTTACTCCAGCATTCAACATTGCAATCTCGCTTTGATGATTTGCATCTCCTTCTCTATCTTAGCTAACACATTAGCATCACAAAAACCAACAGCGTCACGATGAAAAAAACTACATACAATGTCCTCATAATGCATGTTTGACCAACTATACATGCATTACTATAGCCATGAAAATGCATTCATAACAACATATAGACACTGACACACATAACAAATGCATATACAACTGACATGTATTCATGACAAACACATCTCAAAAACCACATCATCAACTTTTACATGAAAACACAACTGTAAAAATCACCACTACCATGCATACATAATAAGCATATATACAACTTACATGCATGCATGGAAAACATATTTTGCCCATCCAGACCAAGGGGTGAACCATTCTATGATACCACCCTATAACACCCTCCTCCCACATTTACCCAAGTAACCAGCGTACCAGGGTAAACATGTCACAAAGAGTTACTATGATATTATTAAACCTCCTCGATCACCTTAAGGAAGTGGAATCAACAAAACACAACCTTACTGACCTTTCTTAAGAGCCATAGGACCCATTAGAGTTAAACCATCCCTCAATGTGCCCAAGCCCTGATTAAATTTCCTTTTCACTAAAAAAACCCCCAATCACATGCACAAGCCTATATGCGTGCTACTATAGGCCTCCAGTAACTCCCACACACATGCAAGGAGAGATTGCAGTATTTTTTAGCTAGTTTTGTGTCAGAGACAAAGAGATTTAAACCACTTTTTTAGGGCTAGGATCTCGACCGCTGCGTAGAGCTTGATGATACTTTCCAAAACAAAAAATGACATGAAGACAAAGATTCTAACACAAAACTTGACCAAGGACTTAACCAAACCAAGACCAACCATGACATACATTTCGTCAAACACATGGAAAACATATAATACATAGGTCATGAATGCATAAGTAAACATAGGGGTTTGAAATTATCCAAGATTCACCAAGGAGGTATAATTCCCTCTCATAATAGTTTCAATCACATTTATTATTCCATGCATTCATCAACCATTCATATATTCATTGAACATTTCAAGAGCCATGGACAATGTACATCATATATCCAACAAATAAACAACATATAAACCATGGAAACTCAACCATAATGTGTTACACAACATTTTTCCATTGTCCTTGTACTCCATGTTCCTTGATCTTGGAGCACCTCTACAGTAAACCCTCTGTACTTCCCTATCATGAAGAACATCTCTCTGAGTCACTTTCCATTTGCAAAGCATTTCCCCTTTACATCATTTCCAGAGATACTTCTTTTAAACCCAGTTTTAAAGGCCATTGCTATCCCTCAGTTTCTTCCCCGCACCGATTTGCTAAGAAAAACAATGAGCCTCATGCCGATCAGTGCTATTATCCCTTAATTACCCACACCAATCCTCTTTTGGAAATATTTTAAAAATGGAATTGAAGCTTCCAGATCTAGAAGCTTCGTGGGCGGAGGTTTGGTAAATGGTTAGTCAAGATAGAGTCGAGAGAGACTGTTTGGGCTCCTTTCCGTTATTAAAAAGGAACTAACCCAAGAGATAAGGTTTCTTACCATGATAAGAGGAACCATATCCCCTCTCTCATGCCTATCTAATCCCCTGCTATTCCAACCTCTGCAAGCTTGGATTCAGCTTGGAAGATTGGAGAGCTTGCTAGTCTTAGCTCTTAGTTTAAGCTTGTTAAAGGGAGAATAGCTTGTATAATGTTTTGGTGTGAAAAAGGATAAAGAGACCTTAAACTCCCATGATTGAGGTGTTTTAGGAGTGTTAGAGTGATGTTTGGGATCTGGACCCATCGAAGGAAACCTGCAACACTAAGGCGAAGGTTATATTTTCCTTTTTTTCATATTAATACAATTTATATTTGGTTTCCTATATCAATTGCAATAGTGTATTTGGTAGCTCAAGACTCCATAGCCACTTAAGTAGATTGAACTCTATTGTATGCTATCATGTGCGTGCTGGTTTCTTGTCTATTTATTTCAGGTGTTTGATTAACAAGGAGATGATTGCTGGAGAAAAAACAAAAGGACATCATCGAACAAGGATAAGCGATACAAGAGGTAGGATCTTATCCATTATAAATATAAGGGAACTTATGTTAGATTGTCTTGCTTGTGGCTAGACCCACTCTCTTGGGCTAGAAGGATCATCTCCGTTCGTAGAGAGGATATTCCTACTCCACAAATTGGCGATTCCGCTGGGGAACATATCCCTCTCTTTAGATTGTTCTTCATCTTGTGGTTTGTGATGACTTTTATCGTACCACCATTTATCATTTGTTTTCTGAATTTTACACCATTTGCAGTCTTTGATTTTGAATTTTGTGTGGCTAGTCTATCTGTGGTTTGAGAACTTTTTTTATTTTTCTTTGAATCCCTCGATCAACATTGTTATTTTTCTAACAGTCATGCCAACCAATGCTAGTTCTGCTTAAACAGTCGTGCTACAACCCTTTATGGCGATTTTTGCCCGTTAAACAGTCATGTTGATTATTGTAGGTTGAAATCAGGGTTTCTTTTAAACCATATGTCTGTGTGTCTTGCCCTTATAGATTCTATTTCTTGGCCTATCTGCGTCTATTCTCCTTGTGAACTAAGATGACTAGGATGCTTTGTTTGCTAGGTTTGATTGATTGATTGGCTTGAAGTTTCATTGCTTTCTTTTTTGAGTTTTTTTTTTGGATGGTTGCTATGACCCTAGGGAATCTAGTTCGATAACCGTTCATTTATTTGTTTACACATTGTATCAAGTTTCTGATTTACTGCTTCAATTAATCCATCTTTCAGTCGTAACATCTTCATTGCTTAATTTTCAATTGAACGAGTGAAAGAGTCTCATTTTTTCTCTTATTTCAAGTGTCTCTTTTCTCTTTCTGAGCATATATTACATTGCTTGGTATGTTGATTGAAGCTTTACGTTTTTGGTTTGTTTGATTTAGGGAATAATTTTCTTTTAGTTTCATTTATCATTCTTTGGATTTGATTGATGCTTGTTTGATCGAAATTGTGAAATTTTCATTAAAATTCTCTATGTGAAATATTCATTTTGCATTTTATGAAAAGAAGAACATCATTCTAGTTTACATGAGTGAAAATATTGCACTAGTAGCGTCATTGAGAAACTAGAATTACATCATCATAAGCATTGGAAATGAAATGAAACTTGTTTTCTTGTTAAGGGAAGATTAAGTCCATTTAGGACATGTATTAGTGAAATATTTCATTCTTTGATTGTTTCATTGATTGTGTGCTCTCTATCCCTCAATTAGTGTTAACTTTCATCGAATAAATATTTCTTTTCTCATACAGCTGCATATAGGAGTTTTTAGATGACAACGATATGACCATGGAATTGAAACATAATTCAAGATAAACTGTTTAAATTTATTTAATTAACCTAAGGAAGAACTGAAACTTAATTCTCACGTTTAGTGGTCTAGGCTAGAGACATGTTCCGACGTCTTTAAACCTAGCAACTGTCGTTAACTTTGGACAACACTAGTACAGACTTTTGCTCCCCATACCGTCGTGTATATAAAGGGAGACCTATATAGGTGGTCATCCTTTATCCATAGGAAGTTGAGTCTACCACCTTGTAAACGTGATACACCAAACATAACATTTGGGGAGATAGCCTGCTCGTAATTTTCGGTTCGCCGGGACTTATTCTGCGATTCACAATTACCTGGTAATCCTTTTTCCTAGATTATCCTGAGCAGTGATTTTGATCTTTTTTGACTCTTTAAATTTGAAAATATCATCGGGCACTTGTCCTTTCAAGCTCGTTAACTCCGAAAGTGAATAGAGTCACCTTTCGCTCTTTTCTTGACTCTTAAAATATGAAAAGGCAAAGTTTTGTTTTAGTGTCTTAAAATTAACTACCCACGAAATATTTCTCGTTAAAGATATCTTCCTTAGTGATTCTTTAGGGTCCTGGTCCTTTTCCTTAGGGTGGTGGGAATCCTGGTCCTTTTCCTTCTTTTTGAAATGTTGGTGCTCCTTATATGGAAACGTTATCCCTCCATGGGTTAACCATTGGTTTACCTATCTGGTTATTTTCGACCTTGGTGGTCCTGAGTGTCCCACCTCCTGTCCAACCATCTCCTTCATTTGAACCACATCATGTTGATTCTAAGGTTGACCTCTCAGCTTCTTCCCCTATTTCTTCACCTTCCTCCTCTACTTTTCCTAGTAAAAGTTTGAAATCTAGTAACAAAGAGGCTAAGAATAAGAAGAAGAAGACGAATAAGAAGAAGTTAGATAAGTGATAAGCCAACCATGCAACTGTTACTCCAAATTCACCTCCAGTAGACAAACCTTTTGATCCTTAAAGGAGGGTCAGATTCCCTTGCAAGCTATGTAAGGGTGAACATCTCCTTCAAGACTATCCTGGTATCCCTAGAGTCTTGGAGGTATGGTCTCAAGATCTGAATCGACCATCCTCGTCGACCTTTGGAGATCATTTCAATGCTACACCTTCAGCTAATGATGGTAAGAAGAAGTGGAAGATTAGATTCCCCTATAGGTTATGTGAAGGGAATCATTTTCTTCACCTTTTTCCTCTTATGGATAAAGCTTTCAAAATTTTGGAAAACCTTACAGATCCTCAAGCTCAACTCCCTATTGGTTATCAAAGGCTTTCTTCTAACCCTCTCCTGTTTGATAAAGAGATTGACTTGGATTCATCTCTTTCCCATCCTGATCTTCCTAAGAATGAATCTCTTGTGTGTATTCCCAACCAACCACTGGTCGAAAAGAGTGTCGACTTGGCTCCGCCTTCAATCGTTCACTCTGTTCCCGAAGAGAGTGATGATCATACTGCTCATGTTTTTCTCGTCTCCTCAGATTCTCATGAATTGAAGAGTGACCCTCCCGTCTCAGTTGTTCAGGAGAGTCCTTCTCCTATTCTCGCAGAGCATGGGGGGGAATCATAGGATACCCCCACCAAGTAGTTATGCTGTTTCTTTTGATTGGAGTCAATTAACTTCTTTCCACCTTCCATCTTATGTGCCTTTTCAGATCATAGTACAAGCCTATAATATGGTAGTACATGGCACTATATTAGATGAAGGAGCGTCTATTAGGATCATGTCTTCTACTACTTGGCAAGCCTTTGGTTCCCCACATCTTGTGCTTATCACCCATAATTCGTTGGCTTTCAACAAAGGAACCAGTTGTTACACACCATTTTGTCACTGTCCCTGTACTTCCTGCCCACGATCCTGGAGGACCTCTACAGTGTACCCAACATGCTTTCCTATCATGAAGAAACTCCCATTGTGACCCTCTTCACGAGCAGAACAATTCCCTTTTGCATCATTTCCCAAAAATATTCTGTTTATCCTAGTTTACAAGACCGGTGTTAATGACCCATGTCCTCCTCACGCTGATATGCAGGGTTTACAATTGTCCCTAGCGTCAATCGGATCCCTTTCTCAGACACGTCGATCCTCTTTTGGAAATTTTTTTAAATATGGATCCATAACTTCCAGCTCTAGAAGCTTCATAACGAAACTTTGGTAAATGGTTAGGCTAGATGGAGTTGAGGAGATTAGTTTGGGCTCCTTTCCCCTATTAAGATGGAACTAATCCAAGAGATAAGGCCTTCTCCCATGAGAAGAGGAACCATCTCCCCTCCATCCCAGCTATATAAAACTCTCTTTTTCCCAAGCACAAGTTAGCTTTTAGTCCTAATTAAGTTCTGGTTGAAGTTTTGATTTTGGAATAGTCAACAAGCTACCCATAGTTTGTAGCTTTCTAGTTTGTGTTTAAGGGAGAATTGTGAGTTTTGTTTGGTGCGAAGACTAGAGGGAAGAGCCTTGAGGCTATCCATGAGATGATAGCGGAAGCATGGGAACCTGGATATGTCGGAGGAGAACAACAACACCAAGACATCGGTTGTAATCTCTTCTTGAACTAATATAGGTGCAACTATCGATTGATTTCCTCCATGAAATGTCATCTCACATATTTATAGCTTAATGTTTCCTGGCCTATTAAGTAGGTTGAATACAATATTGTAAACTATTATGTTTGTTGTTTGCTGTTGTTTGCTTGTTTCAGATGTGCAAAGGAAGGAAAAGAAAGACAACTGGAGTGAGGAAGTAGGATCATCACCAATTAGAATAACGTTCTAAGGGGTAGGCCCTCTTAATTGATTCTAGCCTAAGGAAATCTTCGATAGATTGTCTATTTGTGACTAGACCCGCTCTCTCGGGATAGAGGAATTGTTTGTATCCACACTTAGAATTAACCTGCATCACAAATTGGCGACTCCACTAGGGAACTAATCCTTCTGTTTGATTGATTGTAATTTCATGGTTTTGTGTGAAATTTTATAGTATCACCACTTCCCTTTAGTATTCTATGCTTTGCTTGGTTTACTGCTCTGAGTCTGAAAATTTACAGTAGCAAGTCTAGTTTTTACCTAAAGAATTTTTTATTTTTTTCCTTTAAATCCTTGACCAGTGCAATTTTTTCGAAAACATTTGCGTCGATCGAATCGAGTTTGACCAAAAAAATCATGTCGACCCCCCTCTGGTGCTTGTTGTCAGTTAGGCAGTTTCACCAATGCCTATAGGTGGAGATTAGGGCTTTCCCCAGATCTCAACTAGTGTGTCTTGCTCTCTTGATTTCCGCCTCTTAGCTTGTTTTAGGCTATTTCTCCTTGACTGGAAAGCTTGATTTGGCTTGGTTTATGTGCTTGTTGGTTTACCTTCTCTTGCTTGATTTCTTGTGTCTTTGGATGGTTCGTGGCTCTAGGAAATCTAGCTTGTCATCCATCCCACTGATTGTGAACTTTGTGAGTCAAGTTATTGGGGAATTTACTCCTTGCATTTCATTTGTAGTCCTCTTATTGCTTTGATCTCCATTATTCAAGTTTGAAAAGTTTCGTTTGATTGTTTAAACATCTCTTTTCTGGCATAAATCACATTTATTGTCTTGTTTTTGGTAGAGTCATTGCGTCATTAGGTCGGAAGAAGTTCTTTTTGTGTCTTTTCATCTTTTTCAGGATTGATTGTCCCGAAAACTTTTTCCTTGAAGTGTTTTGCAAAAAATTCATTTTTTTTCATTTCATGAGAAGTACACAATTCTAGTTTGCTACATCAATATGTTACGTTAGTTAGCATCACTGAAGACTAGAGTTCATTTGCATCTGAAAAGAAAAATAATTCTCTTTACTTTTGGAAGGATTGCTTGAAGTGCACTTGTTAGGAAAATAGGAATTGGGAAGAGTTTTTTTTTTCATTGGTTTGTTTTCAAAAAGTAAAGTAGTAAAAAAATAATTTTTCTTTTATTTGCTTGGTTGTTTGCATTTGATTGTGTTTTCTACCCACTCTAGTGTAAACAATTCATCGAATTGAAAGAGTCTTGTCTCATTTAGCTACATATAGGATTTTTCGAGGCCCGAAAATCGAGACATAATTCAAGATAAACTTTAAAATGAACTCAATTAACATAAGGTGCATTTGAAACCTAATGATCACATCTAGAAGGTTTAGGCTAGAGACATGTTCCGAAGTCCTTAAACCTACTAGCTGTCATTCGCTTTGGCACTAGACAATGCTAGTACGGATTTGTGCTCCCCGTACTGTCGAGTATATAAAGGGAGACCCCATTAGGTTGCAATCCTTTATCCATAGGAACCCGAGTTTGCTGCCTTGTAAACATGATACATCGAACACAACATTTTGGGAGATCATTTTGGGAGATCATGATACCTTCTCGGTTCTCCGGTAGGTATTATGCAGTTCACGGTTACCTAGTAATCCTTTTTACTTAGATCATCCTAAGTAGTCATTTTAACTTTTTGACTCTTTAAGCCTAAAATATCATCCAAGCACTTGTCCTTTCGAGCTCACTTCAAATCGAAAGTGATAGAGTCACCTTTGATTCTTTCTAGACTCTTAAAACATGAAAGAGCACCAGTTTGTTTATGCGTCTTAAAAAATTGTTGCCCATGATCTCATAACATCCCTGTTAGTCTTTCTAGACCAAGTCATGAGTATTCCTTTTAAAGTACATTTAAAGCCTTGGAATTTATCTCTTTGTTCCTGTTATTTGAGGCAAAACCATCGTGGCTGAACCGTCCGATTCACCTAGTTCCCCTTGTCAAGCGGAAAGAGTCGATTGTGCGGACACAACCAACCTCCCTAGGAGCCTAAGACTCTCTAGTGACAAACAAGACAAACAAGAACAATCCTTCTCTAAACATGCATTTACTATATAAGAAATCAAGTGTTTAGATCCTACCTGTAGTCCAACGCTGTTGTAGCAGTCCAGCTCCGCTGATCCGGATGAGCTCCTCCTTCACTTTGAAACCTGCATCCCCTAACAATCAAACAATTAAATAGCACTTGATAATCTCATAGAATAAAACATATTTAACACATAGACCAAGGAGTACATGAAACAACTCATAAATAACAAGTTATTGAGAAGAATGGACTCATTTGCATTAATAGGTAACAAAAGGAACAAATACAACCTGAGCCTTGGTGTTGTGCAAGTCCCTCCCAGGGTCCATCAAGAGTTCTCCTTTACTTTGACAAAGCTCACCCACTTCCAAATAGAACAAGCAAAGATGGCAATCTCTCCTCACAAGCTTCTAAATGGGAGTCCTAATTCCAGCAGCATCTACCCTTAGAAATGTTTAGCTTCCAACCTCCCCTCCTTCTGGCCCAATGCCTGTATTTATAGTGCTCAAGAGGAAGTTAATCAGGTCCACCATCAATGGGATAATCCCCTCTTTGGATGGGATAGCTCCCTTATTGATGGGATAAGTTCCTCTTTGGTAGGGGTACATGAACCATCTGGAGGCGCTCAATACACGTCGAACAACCTTCTAGAATGCTCTAGAAATGACCACAAGTAACTTTTTAAAGATGAAACTTGCGCATTTTGACCTTTACAGGGGGACGCACCTGCCCCTTTACATACAGAGCGTCCAAGGACGCAGCTTTTGTGAACATTGGGTGCGTACCCGCAGGTAAGGTTGAGAGAACCTGCGTACCCAGAGATAAATACATTTATAAAGACTTTCTCTCTTTTTGAAGTTTGACATGGAGAGCAGAGGCATAAGACTTGCCTAAGAGGATAGCATGACTGTTGATAGAGCCATACTAACTGTAAATAGTCATGGTGACATTTTTTAGTGTAACAGATTGCCCCCTAAAGTGCGAAGCCTGTAATAGATTAGGGTTTTGTATTATCTAGGAAGGGTGAAGCGCTTTATCATTTCAAGGATTATCTCGTGGAGAGCCTGGTCAGAACCTGCAATTTTCAACACAAAATACATGCATAAGATTATATCATCACTGAGGTAGGCATTCCCATACTCAGATCAAAACTTTAACTAATAGACTAACTACTCTGATACAGGAATGATCTTGCAGTACATCATAATCATAGACTTTTGTAGACACAGTATGGGCGCAGCCATCTGTTTATGATTAGTCTACTTAGATAATGAATACAAAACTCCTCGCAGCCTGGATGGTGGAAACTAGATCCAGGGTCTTCATTTCCGCTTCCCGAATTGGTACGATTCTAGCCATGCGAATAAATGAGTTGATGTCGAACATGGTAGAAACCACTCGATTACCAGTCGATGATGTAAACTGTTAACAAGTGTGAGAGAGACCACTAGTAATGTCAATGGTTCTCAAAGTACCCAGTACAATCCATGAGATGTGAATGAATGAGTTGATGTCGAACATTTCACGGAATCCTTCGATCAAAAGTCAATGATGTAAACTGACGTCAAAGGCGAGAAACCTGCCATTGATGCATGCAGACTTCAAGGTACTGACGATTTCTAAGTCATCTCTCTAGATAATGTGCTGATGTCGATAGAAAGCGACCCGTTGCAGGCAAGCCCACAACACGAAATCATTGTTCAAGTTGAAGAAATGTTGCTGTAAGGACTGACTCAGGGATGGTCAAATGGATGACAAGTATTTTGCAGATGAAAGTTTTGCTTGCAGACCTATTGAACACATAACGACACGACAGATGGCTTGGTGATGAATAACTCAAAGTTAATCCCCGAAACCCGGCTGAAGACTTTCAAAGTGGTTTGATCAATTGTGAGGTAAAAGATTTCCCAACCCAGGTGAATGAAAAGTGTCGTGTCCAAGAGTGGTAATAAAGTTTCTTCTGAGACAAAAGATAACAAACAGGTTCATTCTTCTCTCTTTTCCCCCACCATTTCTGGCAAGTACCTCTTTATTTTTAACAAGCTTGAGGAGGATAACATATGCTTGATTATAAGCTCATCCTTCGGATGAGTCCAACCTAGTTTTGATTCGAACCCTAGGAAGGAGTGGTTCATTCCTGTTTGTAATTGAACAGGTCCTTTACTGTGAAATGTTTAACGAGTCCAGTATAGGAGAAACTCGGCGTTTTTCAATTTTAGAGAGTTTGAAAAACTTAAGAAGACTCCAAGTTGAACTTTTTCGTAGATTTGTGTCCCTCAAGCCCGAAAAAGTATAAAATAATACCTGGGGGAACCGCTTGATCTTGCGACCAAGGAGTACTTTCATAATTAGTGCCACTGACCTGAAAGGTAAAAAGCGATCAAGGACACGTCGTTTTATTTCCGTATCGAGTTTGAAACGACAAAAACCCGACAATCTTTTCCTGATTTTACGGTCAGAAAAGAGCTATAAGGGGACCGTCTTTTAATTCCGTTTTAACGAGTGTAAAAGAAACGCTCGGCAATCTTTTCATATTTTAGGAGTCAGAAAAGGGCTTAAAAGATGACTCTGATATTTTGGTTTGTGAAAAATGACAATTTTCCCTCTAAATCCCTTTGTCCTGCACAAAAACGACACATTACTCATACCTGTTTAAGATAGGCAAAAATACATTGAAAAATATCCTTCCATGGTGAAAAATGAACAAACCTAGCATTCATTCATCCAAAAAACCTATAAAAAGACTTTTTACCATGTCATTTTTACCATTTTACTGTTGAGGTTGAAAAAAGGGCTTTTGGCAAGAAACTTCCCGTGGTCGCTGCGGAGAATCCGACCGTCAGAATCGAACGCCGTCTCTTCCAGGTATTTCACAACATCCTCCTCTTCAATTTCATCCGATTAGAAGTTTGTTTTAGGTTTTAGTTTTGATTTTTGGGGGGTTTTGGGTTTCAAAAATCGCTCTGCGGGGTACGTAGGTGCCCTAAGGGTGACCTGCGTCCCCCGAATTTTTCCTACACAGGAAAAAGGTTGGGGGACGTAGCCCACCTTCAGGCCAGCTGCGTCCCGACGCTCTGTGTCCTAAACGCGGGGTGCGTCCCCCGCGAAAGGCGGAATTTGAAACCCCAAACTCCACAAACAACCATTTGAATTTTCCCAAATCAATTCTAATCTTCATTTCTTGGTGTGTAGGGCACTCACCATGTTGGATTGGAGAGAAAGAGAGCACGAGGACGTTGATTTAGCCGCAATTAATCATCAACCTTCCATTGATGCCCTAAAAGCATGCGGACTATATAAATACTGGGCCATACCTGGCATGAGGGCTCAGGTGAGATTCTTGGAGTGGCTGGTTGAGAGATGGAACATTCATGAGCAATGCTTTTACATCGGAAGGCACCAGCTCGAGATAGAGCCCTCTGACATATACTTTCTCACTGGCTTGCCGAATAGGGGCGAGCAACTCAATCTAGCCGGGACTAGGCCGGGTGGCCAATCCCTTGCTAGTCTCCGGGCAGATTGGTGCATACCCAATGCACACCATGCGAAAGGCGTAGAAATCAAACACATCTCTCTGCGTGAACTCAAGGTTATAGCTTTCACGGTTACCAGAATTTGCGGTGCAGCCGCTTTACATATTGCCACCGGGTCCCAAATGCGGATGGCGATTGACTGTTTCCAAGGCACCATTTTCAACTGGTGTGATGCTGTGTCGGACAATATGAAGGACCAACTGACTAGGGCAAAGAACGGACAACTGAAGACCTTTGGATATGGGCCTCTAGTTGTGAGCTTTGCCTTAGAGAGAGTTCCGATGCTGATCCCTCAACAACTCACTGTTGAAATCTTGGGTCCTCGGGAGCCAAAGCTGATACGATGGGTTACGGTGATGGCCCGGCATCCTGACAAGGGCGCGGCGGTTGTTCGATTCCCTGATAGTTATTTTCACTGGTTAGAGGACCAGGTTTTTTCGATCCAGGACTTTCCGTATGCCGGAGTAGATTTTCGAGGTGATCCGAACATGGTTCTTCCACAGGGAGAACAATGGGACGATAGAGGTACTTTATTTTTCACAAGTTTTCAAATATATATATATATATATTTTTGTTTTTTTATATATATTGTCTCAAAACTGACAGTAAAAATTTTCAAAATGCAGATGTTGGTCCACAGCGCCCAGCCAACCTCCGGCCTTTTGAGAGGAGACATCTAGTTGCACCGGTACCGGCTCCACAGGACGCGGCTGCAGAGTCACTAGCTGAGTTGGAGCAGGATCTAGAGCGTCTGACGGTGGATATACCTGAGACTACCATAGATGATATTCCTATCAGACTTCAGCGCTATGTAGTTGCAGTCCCTGGACCGTTTAGGAGGTTTTTGTGTAAGGTAGCCCGTGCAGTGGTGTCGTATAGAGAGCACCACTAGTGATTGGCTAGTCACTTTTGTAGACACATATGACATTTTTGGCTTTTTGTACTTATCATTTTTGCCGATCATAAGGTGTTTTTCAACCTATGATCGAAGACGATGTATATTTTTGACACACTCCTATCTATATATATATCATTATTACTGGCTTATCTTGTTTAACATATGTGATGAAATGTTTTTAAATTTACTTGCATGATTATCGTAAATGTCTGTCCAACATTCGAGAAGCAATTGCATCTGCTAATGTATTTAAAGACCTTGGAATATGCTGATATTCAATGTAATCAAATTCACGTTCCAAGAGACGCACTCTCAAAAATAACCTTAATAACACAGGATTTCTAATGGCATATACTCTATTAAGCTGTAATACAACAAGTTCATAATCTAACCTCACTATCAAACGTCGAATTCCAAATGAAATAGATTCGGATAATAATTCAACCACTGCACTGTATTCTGCAATGTTGTTCGTTGTTTGACCGAGGCTTACCCCATGCATAGAAACTAACTCGTCAGAGGGCGAATAGATAACCCAAGCTGCGGAAGAGATATTCCGTGTACTACGACAAGCACCATCAGCAAATCTGATGTATGTTTGGAGAGGCGTTGACATCTGCAATATCAAGAGTAAAACCAAGATAAGCCAGAATAACGACGAAAAACACACTCTCTAAGCTAAGCACACTAACCAAACTAACAAACACACTAGCTAGAAAGAAAACCTAACCTAACTAAAAATTCTCCATACCCACCATTTAAGCATAATACCTCTTTAGGTAAAGTCCATTTCTGGGTTTACCCAAAGAGTCCCCATCAAAATCTACCAGCTCATAAGCCCCTTTTGCTAGCTTTCGCTTTACAATGTAGGGTCCATGCCACATAGGAACGAATTTTCCAGCACCTAGCTTATCGTTAGCTTGATCATATAGTAGCACTAGGTCTCCCTCCGAAAAACTTCGAGGGGTCACATTTCTATCATACTGAGCTTTCATTCGCTTCGCATGAGTCTCGATTGCCAATGCAGCGTCACGTCGAGTCTCATCTAATTTAGCTAAGTATAATAAACATTTCTCCTCTTCGGAAGTAGCTGGAAGTAATTCGACAGCCATTTGAAGTGATGGGATTTCGCATTCAATGGGTAACACAGCTTCCAAGCCATAAACTAGCTGGAAAGGAGTGAACCCTGTTGAAGTTTTCACTGAGGTTCGGTATGCCCATAGCGCTGAAAATAACATGTTGTGCCAATTCGACCGATGAATACCAATGGTTCGTCGGATCATGATAACCAGAACTTTGTTGATAGACTCAACCAAACCGTTGGCTTGCGGATAATAAGGAGTAGAGCTATCGTGGCGCAAACCAAGCTGGTTTGTAAGCTCAGTCATCATGATGTTTCAAAAATGGCTCCCATGGTCAGTAATGATTGCTTGTGGGACACCAAACCTAGTTATAATATGATTGAATACGAAAATTGCAGCTGTTTTGCCGCTTGTGTCGAATGTAGGCATCGCCTCGGCCCATTTAGTAAAATAATCAACCGCGAGGATGATATACGCATGCCCCCCGGCCGAGTGAGGGTTACAAGTAATAAAATCGATACCCCATTTGGAAAATGGACCAACGACAATTATAGGGTGGAGAGGAGCAGGTGGTGTGCGCATCTTGCGATCAAACACTTGACAGTTGTGGCATTTCCGGACTGCAATGATACAATCTTTAAACATAGATGGCCAGAAATAGCCAGCGCGCAACACCTTCTGAGCTGTGGCATACCCAGACATATGACCGCCACATGCTCCAGAGTGACAATCATTCAAAACCCTCTCAGCCTCTTCGTGAGTTAAACAACGTCGAAAAACTAAGTCTGCCCCCCGGCGATAAAGTGTATCTCCAATAATTTTGTATTGCTGGGATTGAAACCGAATTTTTCGACGTTCCGACTTTGAAGCTTCAGGCCGAAAGGTTTGGGTTTGGAGATAGATGATTATATCCCCGTACCACGGATCTAAAGTACTGATAAGAAACAAAGATTCGTCCGCAATGGACTCCTCTGCCACAGTTTCTGTGTCAGCATGCGGGAAATCACACATCAATTCCGCAAAAACTAAGGATTTCTTAGACTTGGACTTCTCGAACTCCAAGTCGAACTCTTGCAGGATAACGATCCATTTAGAGTACTTGCCCCCTAGCAGTTGTTTTGTCAAAATATAAATCATAGGGTTGCAATCCGAAATGACTGTAGTTTTACGGAGAAGAATGTAGTGACGAAAACGCTGGACAGCTTGAACGGCTGCCAGGGCCAATTTCTCCACATGCGAATATTTTAGCTCAGTGGGATTTAAGGTCCTGCTAAGATAATATATCACATGTTCCGCTCCGATTTCATCTTCTTGAACTAATACCATTCCAATGGTGGAATGCGAAGCTGCGAGGTATAAGAAGTAGTCCTGGTTGTAGTTGGGAGGATGCAACAACGGTGCATGGGTCAACGCGTGTTTAAGTGCATCAAAAGATTGTTGGGCAATCTCGTCCCAAAAGAATTGAGCGTTCTGTTTCAACAACCGTGTAAAACTTTTAGTGACCTCGGCGTAGTTTGGAATGAATCGGCGTAAAAAGTTCGCTTTCCCTTGCAAACTTTGGAGTTGGCGCAAACTCGAAGGAGGAGGCAATTTGATGATAGCTTCAACCTTCGAGGGATCGACGCGAATGCCGGCTTTTGAAACAACAAATCCCAGCAATCGACCCGTCTCTATACAGAAAACACACTTGTGGGGATTCAACCGAATTCGATAATGCCTACACCTCATAAAGATTGCTCGTAAGTGGACAAGGTGATCAGCTCGATGTAAAGAATGAGCAGGCAAATCATCGAGGTACGGTTGCACAATGTGCTTGATGTCATGAAATGCATAAGACATCGCCCGTTGAAAAGTGGCCCCGGCATTCTTAAGCCCAAAAGGTAATTTGCAATAAGCAAATGTCCCCCATGGACAAATGAATGCCGTTTTTGGTTGGTCGGCAGGTAGAATATTGATTTGATTATAGCCCGAAAAACCATCCATAAAGGAAAACATTTCACTTCCGGCACAATCATCAATAATTTGATCGATATAAGGCGTAGGATAGTTGTCTTTTGGACAAGCTCGATTTATATCCCTATAGTCGATACAGATTCTTATTGTTCCTTGTTTCTTGTTGACTGGAACAATATTCGATACCCAATCCGTTAACGGGATTGGATAAATGAAACCTGCTTTCAACAGCTTTTCGACTTCTGCTTTAATCGCAGCCGCTTTCCGAGGGTGAATCTGACGCAACCGTTGCCGGACAGGTTTAGCATCCGGGTAGGTCTTTATTTCATGAACAACAATGGCAGGATCGATTCCCGGCATTTCCTCGTAAGACCAGGCAAACACATCGCGGAATTCTTGGAATAGGGCCTTGTAAGTTTGGATTTCATCTTCTATACATGAGGCACCTATATGAATGTTCTCCTCAATTCCGGGCTTCACTGAAATATCAATGGGAATAGTACGAGAAATATTCCCTAAATTCAACTCTGAATCAGAATGGTTCGTTGGATTCTGAGCATCTTTGACATATTCAGCGGTAAAGATAGATGAAAAATCATTTTCAAAAACATCATCCTTAGGTAAAAACGAAGATCTGTGATGGAGATCTTCCCATGGTAGATCGTCTACACTTAGGATTTCGCGAAGTTGTTCGTCAGATGACACGACTTCGGGAAACGCTATCCGTTCTAAGGTTGAGGTGAAAAGTGATTCTTCACTGACCACATTCATTTGGTCGAGCTCGGTTGAACGCGAGTCGGTAAAAGACATGATAGCTTCATAAGCAATTTCATACGGACTCAAAGGCATAGCATTACCGAATGAGTCTATCTCAGATTCAGATGGGACGATCCAAGGATCATCATAAATAATGTTTTCTGATGTAATCATATGAATTGATGCAAATGAAGGGTCTGCGTTGATTGGAGGGAAAGGAAAAGTTCCCAGTAAACTGGAATCTTTAACTAAACCTACGCCAACGTCCCTATAGGGGATTGTCGTCTTACCGACATGCTGGATACTCTCTGAAGAGGCTGGGTCGGATGAAAAGTATGACAACTGATCAATGGTGACGATCTTACCGTTATATGGAAACTTTATAACTCTGAAGACCGATGAAATGACTGCTGTCATAGCATATGACCAACTTCGACCCAAAAGAAGGTTGTAGTCTAGAGGGGCATCAACCACCTCCACATCCAGACTAACGGTTTTACCTTCTACCCCTATAGGCAATTCCTGTAGAATACCAAATGGACGGAACCCACGGCCATCAAAGGCCTTAAGGATGGTCGGGGATTGGTTCAACGAAGGAGAACCAAGCGATCTCCAACATTGAATCGACATAATACACGTAGAAGCTCCCTCATCAATCACAGTCCGATGAATAGGCCTGTTTTTTACTATCACTGGAATTTGGAAAGCCATTTGATGGGGTAGACGCGGTGTACTACTTTCTAGATCGAAGATTATCAGGTTCGGGTCCTGAACATCAACAGCTCCGATAGCCGACAAAAGCAATTTTCGTTGTGCTGGGCATGATTGCAGCACTTCTAAAGCCAACATTGCTGAGGGTGAAACAGCTAAGTCCTCAACAATGTTGTAATTCTGGGCCGATCTCGCATGTGGATTGAAAGCAGACCTTCGAAGTACACCCTTGGCGGGCGGTTTAATTACTAGGTCCGGGTTAGGTTTCTCGATCTGTAGTGGATCGGAACCAGGAGCTGAGGTTGATGGGTTAGAGTGAGAAGATTCTGCTTCTTTACCATCAACAGGATTCTTACTACCATAATCTTGCGATCGAGTCGCAATCCTCACATGAGACATCATCAAAATGGGTTCTTCACTGGCAGTAGAGGAAGAACCTATCATCTTACTTTCCTGCTTTGGAAATGGATCTTTTAACACAGCGGGAGTGGGAGAACTTTTGACTATTTTCACAACCTCGGCCCGATGAGGGCAATCTCTCGTAAAATGATCCTCTTCACAAATAAGACAAGGATATCGAGGTTTGCGCTTTTCGTCATTGGTTTCCGACTTTTCCGTTTTCTCCTTCGGAGCCTTGTCTGCTTTAGCCTTCTTCTTTCCTTTCTTCTTTCCACCGTTTTTTGATTTGGCCGTAGATGACTCTACAGCATGAATATCGGCGGAAAGTTCGGGAGAAGACTCTCCTGTCGGGGAATCAGGCAAAGTGATAATAGGAGTAGTTGAAGTCTTGGAAGACTTCTTCTTGCTCTTTGTATTCACGATACCAATCATACCATCAGCGGCATGAGATCCTGAAGGAGCAACAGCGATTTGATTCGACTTTGGAAGATCTGGAATCTTCTCGTATAACGTACCCGACTGAGTGTAAACTAAGTCAAGGTACTGCGCCTGAGCAATGACTTTCTCCTCAATAACTACTTCGGCCTTAGCTACATCTTCAGTAATCTTCGGTAATAATGATTTAACAAACCATTCAGCTAAGATTTGGTTCGGGATAAAAACTTTCACTAACCTTCTTCGACGTCTCCACTCATGAATGTGATCAGAAATATACGTGGACGTTGATTGTTTTAGTGAAGTTAATAACTCCGTGCCGTTATCATATCTGACCGGCAATTGAAGGTGAGTTAAGAACGAGGTAGCTAAATGGCTAAAATTGTAAAAAGAGGCCCGTGGTAACTCAATGTACCACTTGGCCGCGAGACCAATGAGTGTACGCTGGAAAAGACGTAAGCGGATCGAATCATCCGAGATAGAATTTGAAGCACACCAGAGGTGGTAAGTCATCACATGATTGGATGGATCCTCTCCAGACTTACCTTCGAACTTGGGTATATCACTGGGCAACTTATTTGGCATTGGCGGCCAGAACGGAAGATATTGAATTGGATCGTTCGTTAGGCGCGTCAAGTCTGGTAAATCCAAAGTTGCGATAAACGGTAACTGCCGGTTAGGATCTCTAAAACTCTGGGTCACAAGACCAGTCCCAGGAGGAGGATATCCAGGATAACTAGGAACAGGAGTCGCATTGGGGATATTATATCCTCCTGGAAAACCAGGATTAACCGGACCGTACTGGGGTTGTTGAGGTTGTTGATAAGTGTACCCAGGATACGGTTGATACTGGTAGACTGGCTGTTGGACAACTTGCCCAAGTTGGTACTGTCCCTGGTATGGTTGTTGAACAAATTGAGGTTGAGTAGTGACAACCGTACTTATACCAGGCTGACCTATAGGCATCTGGACCGTGGTTTGAATCGTAGATCCGGACAACGGTAAAGATGTCTGAGGAGTGGTTACAGAGACAGTAGAAACCGGAGCTGTCGATACTCCAGAAGTAAGTGCGGCAGATGTAGCGGTAGTTGCAGCAGCCGTTTGAGATGGAGTACTAGGTGCAATTGGCGGTTGAGTAACTACCGAAGTTACAGAAGTTTGAACATTTGACTGGACAGGTTGCGGTTGCTGGGGTGGACCAGAAACTACGGGTTGTCCAGCTTGAGGTACCAACTGTAAACTTGGCTGCAACACCTGTTGACCTTGTGATGGATCCCACACTAACATTCCGGGGTATTGACCCGTAACAGGTTGAGGATACTGAGATCCATAACCGGATTGAGGATAGGATTGATAATTGAAAGGTGCAGCTCCCATACCTGGAACATATGACTGACCTTGAGGTGGTTGATAACCTTGACTCGAGTATTGACCTTGAGGTTGATAACCTTGAGGTAAATACGGATACTGGGGTTGACCTTGACCTTGAGGTTGATACCCTTGAGGTTGATACCCTTGGGGTTGATACCCTTGAGGTTGCCATCCTTGAGGTTGCCATCCTTGAGGTTGATATTGATACTGAGGTTGACCCTGGGGTACATATTGAGGCTGGGGTTTACCTTGAGGCATGTATTGCACCATAGGTACATACTGACCTTGAGGTTGCCCCCCAGACACGATTTGTGTACCTTGAGGTTGCCCCCCAGGCGTTAACTGAGGTTGCCCCCCAGGCGGTAATTGGCCACCTTGAGGTTGGGAAACGGGAACTGAACCTGACATCATGTAAATGTCTCCTACACCCAATGGTATATTACCATTGTTTCCAGCAAATAACCCATGATCAATGGGTTGAGGAGATGCCCCCGCAAAGGTACCAGAAAGTGATTGATACCCGGTGGGAACAGAAGGACCGCCGTGTAAGAAAGATTCAGGACTTTGAGTAAACACGGATGACTGACCAGACATATTTACAGGAGTATAAATACCTCCAGGTGGAAAAGGAGTACGAGGTGTAGAAAAACCTACCCCTGAGTTGTCTAAATAATTGGTTAACGAAAGGTACCAAGTAGTACTTCTAGGAGGACTGTAAAAGATAGATTCACGCTCCCTTAGATCAATAGTAAGTTGATCTTCAAGGTTAGAGACGCCTATTTCTTCCTCTGGAGCAAGTTCTTCAATAGCAATCAGACCAGTAGGAAGATTTTCGGTGATAACTCGTTCTACTCTCGGTGAATCTGGAACACTAGAAGTCGGAGTAACAGGTTCAGATATTTCAGGTTCTTCGCCTGTATCACTAGCAGACGAAAAACTACCAACAAGTTCAGAAACTGTAACAGCTTCGGGATTATAACCTGTCTCTAAACCTTGGTAATCTGAATGGACTACCAAGGAAGATTCTCCTTCTTCAGGTGAACCTACTCTACTGCCACTAGGAGGAGTTACAAGGACCTTTAAACCTTCTAAATTACTGGGGTCGTCTCGAGGAGGTTCACCCCGAAGTCTACGGGATCTTCTCAACAATTCGGCCACAGAAACAACTTCAGGAGACTGTCTCGGTAATTCCGCCACAGTTAAAACTTTTAACTACTACACACGAAAACAAAATAAAATTTCAAATCAAACCACCTAAAGTCTCTAAAGAACCAAACAAATTTGAATCACACGCCTAAAGAATCTAGGGCATCAAACCAAGCACAAACAGTAGCCTTCTAGACCGAAAACGCTAGTTGGAGATGAAACCCAACATCGCCGGATTCAGTACAGAAGTGGCGGGTGGAACAGTTACCCCGGCAACCTGCTTAATGAATAGACCGGCACAAGTTCCTCCACTTTAACCATCTCGAGTGAAGTGAACTCCCCGGAAAATCCAAGTGAGTCTAGCCGACGTCTGCTCCAGGTACAGTGGGATCTTCCCTCCACCGTCACCTCGGTAGAATCCTAAAGATAATGGACACTAAGGTTACCAACCGCAACAAATGCACCTGGGGGAACAGTCTACACTCCGACAGCACGCAAGGGCAGAGTATCAAGCTCAATCCCCTTGCCGGTTCCTTGACAATAATCCAAGGTTGACCGACAAGTGACCCCTGGCTCCTCGAAAATGGTTAATCCGAGGTTTACCATTTGTAATACGTGCGTGTCTGGCGTCGTTCCCAACGAGGGGGGATTGATCCCCTCACTGGTTCGGACACGAGCTCGTGCTTCTCCTTTAAGAGGAGCTTTCCAGAGTACAAATGAGACAATTGGATTTATTCTATCACAAGATAAGCTACTTGTTTGGTTTTGTTGTCTTGGAGAGTTAATTACTCACCTACTCCAAGACACTAGCCTGATCTAAATTGGTGTTTCAGAGCCCTAGTAAATAAAAGTTACTACGTTGATTTTACTTTAAGCGTTAATTTTATGGTTTTTCTTAAAGACAAAAGGTAGCGGAAGTGAAACCAATGGTGTGTAGACTCGACTCAAACAACTACAAAGATGCACCTAAGATGATTTACGCTACTTTCCTCTTTCAATGAAATTCCTAACTAAGAGAGTTGAGAGATGCAAATTTTATAGAAAACAACTTTCTTAGTAAAGACAATCAAAGAAACAATTCTCTTTATCTTTTCAAGCATACAAACATGACCACTCCTTACGTGCACGAAAAACTCTTTTTCTTTCAAAATGCCTCAAAGCTACTTGAAACAAAACTTTTCAAAGGAGATGTTTTTGTATTTTCTCTTATTTAATAAAGCATATAAATCTATTTTAACGAAAATCAATCTCAAAAGCTATAAAATCTATGAAAACTCGACTCACAAGCAAATCAAAAAGAAATTTATACTAAGCAAACCTAACGAGGCAAAAGCCTACAAGGATGATTCTAGGTTGTTTTACTTGACCACAATCAAGTCAAGGACCATCTAATGCAGAATCAAAAGACCAGTCAAAACAAAACTCAAATCTTTTTGTTCTTTTTGTAAAATGGAATTCAATACTCAATCAACAAGCACTTCGAAATTTGCCAAAGAGACAACTCAATGGTAAGTTGCTCTCACAGGTAGACTTTATGATAGGTCTGACTTCTAAGAATGCTGACAAAACCAGAGAGATCTAAGGCTTGACAACTTCTACCGCCAAAGTCACTACAAGACCTACTCAAAAATCAAACCCTAGGGCTTAAACTTCTATGAAATCCACTAAAACACTCAATGCTATCAAAACAAGTTCAGGTGAAGATCTTTGACAAGAGACTAATGGATCTGGGCAGTAAAAACTAAGAAAAAACAAAATCTAAGAGAAAAAATGCAAAAAATGGAATTTTCTTAAATTTTAGCAGGGGACGCAGGAAACCCTTTAAGACAGGTGCGGGCCCGCTCTGTGCACACAGCGACAGTGCGTCCAGGGACGCACTGTGCAATACTTAGAGGGTGCGTCCTACTGGAAAATTCAAGAAAAACTAAATTGAATCTAACCCTAAGCTAACCCACCCAAAAACAAAGTCACAGAGCCAAAAACCAGAAAATAAATGACTTTTCTCAGAGCAAAGTTGCATACAAAGGAAAAGACTTTCACATCAATGGAGTCCCCAGTGGAGTCGCCAATTTGTCAGGCGGAAAGAGTCGATTGTGCGGACACAACCAACCTCCCTAGGAGCCTAAGACTCTCTAGTGACAAACAAGACAAACAAGAACAATCCTTCTCTAAACATGCATTTACTATATAAGAAATCAAGTGTTTAGATCCTACCTGTAGTCCAACGCTGTTGTAGCAGTCCAGCTCCGCTGATCCGGATGAGCTCCTCCTTCA
This sequence comes from Pinus tabuliformis, assembly GCA_031772625.1. Classification (NCBI taxonomy): domain Eukaryota; kingdom Viridiplantae; phylum Streptophyta; class Pinopsida; order Pinales; family Pinaceae; genus Pinus; species Pinus tabuliformis. The sequence continues at coordinate 845,311,786 of CM062819.1, read as the reverse complement.
CTTTGAAACCTGCATCCCCTAACAATCAAACGATTAAATAGCACTTGATAATCTCATATAATAAAACATATTTAACACATAGACCAAGGAGTACATGAAACAACTCATAAATAACAAGTTATTGAGAAGAATGGACTCATTTGCATTAATAGGTAACAAAAGGAACAAATACAACCTGAGCCTTGGTGTTGTGCAAGTCCCTCCCAGGGTCCATCAAGAGTTCTCCTTTACTTTGACAAAGCTCACCCACTTCCAAATAGAACAAGCAAAGATGGCAATCTCTCCTCACAAGCTTCTAAATGGGAGTCCTAATTCCAGCAGCATCTACCCTTAGAAATGTTTAGCTTCCAACCTCCCCTCCTTCTGGCCCAATGCCTGTATTTATAGTGCTCAAGAGGAAGTTAATCAGGTCCACCATCAATGGGATAATCCCCTCTTTGGATGGGATAGCTCCCTTATTGATGGGATAAGTTCCTCTTTGGTAGGGGTACATGAACCATCTGGAGGCACTCAATACACGTCGAACAACCTTCTAGAATGCTCTAGAAATGACCACAAGTAACTTTTTAAAGATGAAACTTGCGCATTTTGACCTTTACAGGGGGACGCACCTGCCCCTTTACATACAGAGCGTCCAAGGACGCAGCTTTTGTGAACATTGGGTGCGTACCCGCAGGTAAGGTTGAGAGAACCTGCGTACCCAGAGATAAATACATTTATAAAGACTTTCTCTCTTTTTGAAGTTTGACATGGAGAGCAGAGGCATAAGACTTGCCTAAGAGGATAGCATGACTGTTGATAGAGCCATACTAACTGTAAATAGTCATGGTGACATTTTTTAGTGTAACACCCCTTACTCTCCTCTGTCTGAAAGATAGTCTAAGGAGACATTTCTTGAATTACCGCAGACACTTGAGGACCAAGGTGTTGAACTTGGAATTGTTATAAGAATTCAACCTTTGTAATCTCATCCTCCACCTCCCTTAGATACTGGGTCACTTTTTTATATTGGCACAGAATCTCTGGATAATCCTATCCAGACTCTCGAGAGTCAGCCGACCCCTGACGGTCAGCTTGGACTGGTTGTTTATCCTCTGAATCCTTTGTTCGACCTTGTTGTGATATCACACAACATCCATATAGTCCATATGATCAGCTAGGTATTCCTTTGGAATTATCCCCTCCAACATCTTCAGTCGTTCATTGTTGCTTGTTTCCACCCATGGAACACGAAGGAAAATTTCCAGTCTCCTCTCTGGGTCACTCAAAGGTTTCCACTCCACACACTATCGAAGAGGAAGAAGATCAGTTTCCTCCTGAAGGTTTCCCCTACACGGGAAACATTCCCATCAGTTTTTATCATAACTTACCTCCTAATTATGTGACTTTAGCATAGTTGGTCTCAGGTACACCTAGTGCCTCTTTGCTTTATCATAATCCTGTTTGGGCGTCTAGTGTGATGCCTACCATGGGTCTGTTCATTCTGAATCCGACCCCCCAAGAGATGTCGATTTCTGTAGTTACTTGCATCCCGATGTAGCCCACCATTCTGAACCCTATTGTCTCATCAGTCCAAGTCATTTATCTGGTGCAACCGACAGTTTCAAGTCCTGCCTCTACCAATCCTTCTGTCCCTCCAGTAAGTGCACAAGTTGTGCCACCGCTTGGGGGGCAAAGTCTGAATGTATCTATGGTGTTGGGCACAACTAATGTGAGTAGCTTGTATGCTCACACGATTGGGGTGAACCAACCTTCTTCTAGTATTAGTCAAAACCCCGCTGGATCAAGCAATGTCCAGTACCAACAGTTCCAAAATCCCATTGGTCTATCTGGGTCAAGCAATTTCCAATATCAACAGCCTTATGAGGCTCAGGTTTAGTACCAAACTCCTTATGTTCCATATGGTTCCCAAGAAATGGTAAATCTACCTTACATCCTTCAGCCTGGGCAGCATGTTTAGCCTGGTCCAACCACCATTCCTGGTGGCTATGGCAAGATATAGTTCCGATATTTTCAAGGTTTCAAACCAGGAATTGTCCAAGTACCCTTGTAGTAGCAAGGACAACCTTTGCCACAATAAGGGCGACCTTCATTGTAGCAAGGGCCATCCATGCAGTAGTAGGGTCCGATGATGCAACAACATAGACCATTGTAATAGCGCAGGGGCAACCCTCGTAGCACTTGTAGCAAACCATGCAGCTGCAAATGTAGTATATTCAGAAAACATCCCAACCTATGTCTTTGCAAGGCCAACCTCTGTAGCCGCAGGGACAACTTTTGCAGCTGCAAGGTCAAACCTTGCAGCAACAAGGCCAATCCGGGCAACAACAACCCTTATATACATATCAACATGGTCAACCTTTGCAATGACAAGGTCAGGGTCAAGTCATGTAGTAGCAGGCCCCAAATCCTCATGTCCAAGGGCAGCAGGTTCAAAATCCTCTTGTCCAAGGACAGCAGGTCCAAAAACCTTATGTCTAGGGCCAACAGGTTCAAAACCCATATGCCCATGGAGAGCAGGTGAAAAAGCCATATGTCCAGCATCAACAGGCTCAACAACCTTTTAACCAGTATGTTTCTTATCAACAACCTACTGATGGACAATTTCAAGGCTTTCAAGGTCAAAATCCACCCTATGGGCAAGGTAACTTACAATGGGGGAAAAATCAAATGCCCTATGGACATAACCCTCCACTATGGGGGCAAAATCCTTACCAGCAAGGATGGGATCCTCCAGTTGGATCCGCTTATCAAACTCCAATGCCTTTCAATACTCAATTTCCGTTCTTGGATACACTAGAGTTGCCAGATGTGTCTCGACTCACGAATGATCCAATTTGTCATTCGCCCTACTGGCCTTCAGTCCCATCCAAGATCATGAGCAATTTTCTAAAGTTTGATGGGAAAGAAAAGGAATATCCTTAAGCCCATGTTATGACATATCACCTCTGGTGCTCTTCGAATTCTTATGTTGAAAATTCTATTCATCTCCGTCTTTTCCAACGAACTCTCATAGGCACTGCAGTCAAGTGGTACATCGAGCTTCCTCAAAGTACTTATTATTACTTCAACTCTTTAGCCATAACCTTCCTCACGCATTTGCAATTTCCTATTCTCTATGAAACCGGTACCTATTTGCTTACATCGATCAAGAAAAATACAGTGACTCTTATGTCTAATCACATTCATTAATGGAGACGTAGGTGTCACCTGATCAAATTCTAGATTACTGATTAGTTAATGACCGAATGGTCTACCAAATCATTCGCTACTCCAATTGCTCGCGATATCACTATGGGTGGGTGCATCATGGAGGAGCAAGCCATTGCTTGTGCCTAGTACTTAGATCTCATTTACTCTCAGTTTGGAACTTTATATGAGTTATTTCTTCATGTTTCGAAGCCATAATCTGATCCAACGACATCAAATTCACAGGCTACACCTCCTGCTGATGGAGTAATTGGTTCAGTTTCCCAGGCCCCTGCAAAATCTTCTTCCAAACAGAAGTTGGCCTCAAACACTGCTTCCAATAATCCCTCTCAGAATCCATCTAGCCCTCGTAAAACCTCAGAGGTCCATGCTGTTCAGTCTACTGCAGCGAACAAATCCTCGAAAGGTAAGAAGAAAGGAAAAGGAAAAGATAACACTGATGCCCCAAAATAGGGTCCTCCTAAGTCGTCTATTGGTGATGCTTCCCAATAGAGGACTAAGTATCTGTGCCTCATCTATGAGGAGGATCACTATAGTAAGGATTTTCCTAGATGATCTGAAGTTAGTTGTTTGCTCAAAAGGGACCCTAGTTGTCCTAAAAGATCCATTTCCATCCCAGCAGACCCAAATGGTAGACCAATGTCAATCATCTACTTCCTCAGGTTCACAAGTGTTTATGATGAGTACGCCCATTAATGTGGCTACTAGATCAAAATATTATCAAACTCCTACCATGACAGCATGGAAAGAAAAAGAAGTTGCCCCTTCTTCTGCCCCATCAAGTTCTGGTCCTCTTCATATAGAGCAACCTAACCCTGATTTTGTCATTCAACCACCTCCTTGAGGTGTGCTACGAAATTCCTCGTGCAATCCCAATGCTCATGTCACTCAACACTATAATATTGTTGAGGATTTGGCTCAGGTGCCATCGGCTATGTTTTCTCTCGAGGTAATTCAAAGTTGTCTATCTCAAAGGAAATCATTACTATCAGCTATTGGGGGTACTGATCCTATTGATTCTAGTCTTATATGTTTTGATATAGAAAACCATGTTCTGCGTCTTCCTCATCAGATTTCCTTTCTCATTTAAGTCATCATTAATGAGAAAACCATTCACAGAACTATCATTGATGAAGGTGCTTCCACATGAATCATGTCTGTTGCTTGTTGGAAGGAAATTGGTTCTCCTACTTTGAACCAGTCCCCTAACACTTTGGAAGCTTTTGACGAGTGTGATTCATGACCATTCAATGTCTTATCCAACTTTACCATTACTTTGGAGGGTAAGACAGTGCACGTCAAAGTAGAGCTTGTTGAAACTAATCTAAATTATAATATTCTACTAGGATAGAGTTGGACCCATGCCATGCATGTTGTAGCCTCCTCCTTGTTCCGCGTGATTCGTTTTCCCCATCAAGGGAAAATATTCATAGTTGACCAACCGTCCTTTCTTGACTCTTCCTCCTCAGATGGCAGTGTTCCGTATGTCAAGCACACCAGTTCTCCTTATGAAAGTGTGGGGCAAGACTCTTTAAAGATCCTGCTCTGATGTGTATCTTTCCACTCGCACCTCCTCATGTTTCCTTTGTTAACATGATTTTGGTCAAGTTTGATCCTTGGGTCATTCCCTCCCCGGATCTTGTTGACACATGGCACGAGGTAATGTCATTAAGTCCCACTGAACTCAATTATGTGGATATTGTTTCAACCTCACCTTCAGTATCCTCTACTCATCTTGTTTCAAGTTCATCTCTCGACGTTTTTTCTCAATCCTCGTGGCTTCATTCTAGCCCGAAGGTCATGTCTATGTGTCTTGAGAAGTTCTCTTCTCTGCTACCTATTGACATGTCAATTTCACCTGCCATTGTCAAGCTCTTTCAACTGAGGGCACCTTTATCCCTTCATGGATTCAAGATTTTTCTCCCTCCCCAAGTTTTTCCCAATTGCCTGTTATTGCAATCAGGTTGTCCTCTAACTCGTAACCCTCCCTCGCCTAGGGGGGCATGGGGCCAACGCCTTATATGAGTTCTACTCTATTATTTGGCCTAGTCAATGCTTACTCGTCATGTCAACAGTAAAACTACAGTGTTCATCTGTGTTGATTGATTACCCAAATCCCAACATGGACTCTCTCAAAAAGTACTATGCTTAGGTCATCTTGCATGGTTACTTTTGTACAATAAGTATGTCATTCAATTTTGTGTAGTGTGGTTTGGTGTGTTGTTTTGCAAGCATCTTTCCTGCTTATTATGTTTTTGCCTGCTTTGTAGATGTCGATGTTAGGCCCCTATACTACTAGTGTAACCCCTTATTGTAATTAGTACAACTCCCTTATTATATTGTTGTACCCATGTAGTCCCCATATTGTTACTATTGTGCCCCATAGAGGCCCACTATTGTTATTATTGTACCCTTACATTATTATTGTTATGTCGGTTCTGATTATATTATGACTCCTTAGACTCCTATATATAGAAGGGAGGCCTTGTCATTTGTAGCATCCAAGAATTGTTCATTTATGTAATGTAAAGGAGGTTTCCCCCTCAAAGAGGCTGAATTCTAAGGTGTTGATCTATCTTTTCTATCTTTTCTTGAGCTGGTTTCATAACATTTGGTATCAGAGCTTTAGATTCTAAGGTTTCACTGCTCCAAACAGGTCATCGTGGAATTTTCGCTATAACATTTTTGCTGTGATGTTTCAGAAGTTAAAAAAAAAACCCATTTGAGAAGAAATCACTCTAAATCTTGGGTCCAAATTTCAGAGGTTTTTGCACTATATTTGTGGAGATATGATCTAAGGAAGTTGGTATTTTTGAAGACTCCTGAATTACATTCCAAATAGGTGACCTGGGGAAAATTGTCATAACTTTCTCTCTGAGCATCAGATTGAAATTTAATAAGAAGGTATAGAAAGAGGACAGACTGTAGTTTCTTGTATATATTTTTCAGAGCCAAAGGTCGAAACAGTGACTTGTGGCACGTCATACAAGTTTGCTATACTGAACTAGTCTATAATCAGGTCATCTTGGGAGATTGTGCATAACTCTTCCTTGGAGAATCCAATTTGGATCAGACTGGTGGCATTGGAAAGAGGACACAGAGGGATTTTGCATGTCGTGATTTCAGAACTAGAAGAGCCGAAATTACAGAGTTATAGTCATTTCAATATTGAGCTCCTAAAATCAAGAAAAGGCGATATGAGGAAGTTTGATGGCAAGGATCCGGTAAATGGATACTTCAGATGGAGAAATATTTTGATATACATGGTGTACCACTGTTAAAAAAGGTATGTATTGCATCTTCATATTTAGAACCGGATCAATTTTTATGGTATAAAGGGCTTTGTTCTTGTAAACAACTTGTTACATGGTCAATTTTCACGGAGGAAATGATAGCACATTATGAGGATACAAAGAGAAACACCTTCTTTAGAGCAACACCACAACAATTGGAAAGTGTAAAAGGGCTTTGTTACATAATGGAAAGTAAAATTATGGCAACAAGGAATTCTACCCTTCACAACTAGAAATATGGAAGTGTTGTTTCTCCTAGCCTTCCACAACCTACAAGGGTTACACCACAATAATTGGAAGAAAAAAGAGAAAAAGGGCTTTGTTACAATTGTGATAACAAATGCACTAAAGGTCATATTAAGTGTGCTGAGAAGAAATTATTTTACATAGATTATGAAGAGGAGGAAGAAAAGGATCAAGGAACATCAAAAGAAGAGGATATACGCCAGGACCCAACTCCAGGGAAAGAAGAAATGAATTAGACCATATCTTGTAAAGCATTGGCAAGAATTACCACTCCTCAAACTCTCAAGATAGAAGGACATATCAAGAAGAAAATGGTGCAAGAAGTGAAATATCACATCGAGAAAGAAGAAATGAATCCAACCATATCTTGTAATTCATTGGTCAGAATTACCACTCCTCAAACTATCAAGATAGAAGGACATATCAAGAAGAAAAATGGTCAAGAACTGAAAGATCACATCAAGCATCAAGAAATGAATCCGACCATATCTTGTAAATGATTGGAAGAAATTACCACTCCTCAAACTCTAAATATAGAAGGACATATCAAGAAGAAAAAGGTTCAAGCAGTGAAAGATCACATCGAGCATCAACAACAAGTTCTCCAACTTTTAAACGATAATGCCACTTTGGTGCAAAATCGAATGAAACAATAGGTAGATCAACATTGTAGTGAAAAATGTTTTGATGTAAGTGATTAGGTATTTTTACTACTACATCTCAAGCAAGCTATTTATGAGAAGGAAATGTTGGAAATACCACATGTACTTAAGAAATGGCAACCTTACCGAATGGGAAGACACTTCAAGGTAAAAATGGATCATGATTGTCTTAAATATTTTTTAGAACAAATATTATCTATAGAAGAACAAAAAAAATGGGTCACAAATATATTGGGTTATGAGTTTGACATCATGTATAGAAAAGGGAAGCAAAATTTTGTTGCAGATGCACTCTCAAGAAAGGATGAGGATGTGGAAGAATTGTTTTGTGCTATTTCTATTATCCAACCAAATTGGATAAATGAAGCAAGGGATGAATGGAAGAAGGGTGAAGAAGTGTGGCCACTCATTCAAAAGTTGCACAAGATCCCAATTCAAACAATATTGCCAGAACTTGAAGAGGAAGGAAAAATCATATTGGAACCTGGAGCAGTCACAGAAACAAGAACCCAACAACTACGAAATCGATCAATTTCAGAGTATCTCATCAAGTGGAAGAACTTACTCGTTGAAGATTCCACATGGGAGGACAAGAATATTCTACAGAAGTATCAAGAACTACTCAAGCGTTGAGGACAACACTTTTTGAAGGAGAGGGGCATGTTAGGTCCCTATAACACTAGTGTAACCCTTTATTGTTATTAGTACAACCCCCTTATTATATTGTTGTACCCATGTAGATCCCATATTATTACTATTGTGCCCCATAGAAGCCCACTATTGTTGTTATTGTACCCTTACATTATTATTGTTATGTCGGCTCTGATTATATTATGACTCCTTAGACTCCTATATATAGAAAGGAGGTCTTGTCATTTGTAGCATCCAAGAATTGTTCATTTATGTAATGTAAAGAAGGTTTCCCCCTCAAAGAGGCTGAATTCTAAGGCGTTGATCTATCTTTTCTTGAGCTGGTTTCATAATAGTCGATGTCTCCTCACATCGATTTCGCTGATGGTGCTTGTTGAAGTACTTGGAACCTATCATCCACAACATGGGCCATTTATGACCCCCATGGTGAGTTGATTGATATTCAAGGGATTTGTCTAGGTCAAACAACTAATAACATCACTGAGTATAGCGCAATTATCAAATTGTTGTCATAAGCTATCACTCTTGGCATCCAGGATTTGGTTGTCAAACTTGATTCACAGCTTGTTGTTCTTTAACTCAACGGGTAATGTTTCGTTAGAATCCCTTAGATATTGAGAATATATCTACGCATTCGTCTATTGGAGATAAATTTTGATTACATCACGTATCATCATATTCCTAGACATATGAATACATTGACATATGCATTAGTTAATTATGTGCTGGATAGACATTTGTGAAACATGTAAAAATAAAAAACAAATCATTTGTATCATAGTAAGCAACAAAATATATCATATATATATGTGTGTGTGTGTGTGTGTTTGTCAATAATGTTTTTCATACATCAAAGCCCCAAAAAATAATATGTGTGTCCAAAATACATCAATGGCTCACAGATCTTATATATTCGTGGCTCACAGGCCTAAAAAATATGGAATCCTAAGACCTATGCACTAAACAACATGACGCTCATGATAGCATGTAACTACTCAGACTACGCAAGTTAGCAGTTGGTGGATCCGATTTGACACCCTCACCATATACCTTTGGTACTGGCATGGGAGATCACCCATTCGAGCATACTCTGGGATCCCATGGGTCAAACCCTCAAGATTTTCCACAATATCCTCCTCGTTGTTGCTCCCCTCCTGATAAGGAGTGACATCAAACTGAAGAGCGACACGCCTGGCAATTGGGGACATCTCGGCAGGGTGTTCTGGTCCAACATCTGCATTCATAAAATTTAAGTGTCATGAACACATATATCTTTCAAAGATAGTAAAAACATCAAAAAGCTAAAATATTGCTCATTTTTACCTCCATCATCAAAATCCTCTCCTTCTGGGAGCAGCATATCTAGATCTCTACAGAAATTGTTACCAGTGTAGGGCCAATCCTCCACTATGATCAGCTATCATCGTAGCCATGAGAAGAAGGCGGGCTTGTAGGACATTTGTTGGCCCCCCGTAACCATGGGCATCATCTCGCTCCAACAGACCATCTGTGGGTCTCGTGGCATCATCAGATCCACCTCAGTCAGTTGATATTAGAACATCAGAACCCTTTTTAAGATGAAGGTCACTAGCACAGACCCAAAGCAAAATTGCTTCAGGTTTCCTGCCTTAGCTTTTGATAGCTGGTGCTTCACGTTGATTTTCATAGATTCCATCTAGTTAAAAATAGTGGGCATTGTACACTCGATATCATACAGGAAATTTGACTTGTTAGTCTCATGTGGCGCTTGGGACCCATCCACTCTGTTGATGGTCAACAGTAACACTCTCAACACAAGATCCCGAAAATTCGTGATCTAGATCTTGCCACTCTTGGATTTGAGAGCTTCTGGGAAATGTTCAGCAAGTAACATGGAAACACTTGCCCCAATCGGCCTTGACCCATATAGGTTGACTGGTTCCCCTATCTGGGACAGTCCTATGATGAAGTTAATATCTGAAGTCTCAAACTCCATCTCTTGGTCACTAATGATAAAAATTTCTCGATTTATGTCCCAAAGACTAATTAGGTACCGTAGCAACTCAAGTTGAGCCTGCATCCCTGGTATGAGAAAGAACTTGAGGATCCCATAGTTCCTCAAAGCCTCTAATCAATTTGGATCAACGATGGCTTAGGTATCGATATCCTCATGCTCTCTTTCTTTCCAATCCACCATTTTCAACACTTTTCTTCCTGCAACAACCATTCAATCAAGTCAATGATCATTTTTCGACTGATAATTTTGGATTCAAATGTAATTTTTTGTTCATGGTGTCGGTGCGATTGTTTTAAAAACAGTGGTGCTAGTGGCGTGGTTGGTAGTGTTAGCCACCCTTGATCGGCACAATTCCGTGCCTGGAAATCGCGTCGATCGAGAGCGATTTTTTTTTTCCAAAAGTTCTCCATGAATAAAAAAAATGGATGAAAATAGGCAAAAATAGTATGAAAATGGAGCTTAAGGTCTTGGCTCTTACTTGCACCTGGCGACTCGATGAATGACCCCCCAGATCTCCTGCAATCTGCTCCAGAAAAATTAGGGCACAAAAGGGTAAAAATCTCTTCACACGAAGGTAAAATGGTAAAAAGTAAAAAATAATTACTTTTTATTCATTTTCATGAAAATAGTAGGGTTTTTCAGAGTGTTTTTGACCTATTCTACCCCAGAACTGAATAACGCATTTACCTTTCTTGTGCAACGACATGTGACGGATTGTTGGTGATGGTACTCGAGTCACCTTTAAGATCTTTTCTGACTCATAAAAGAAGAAAAGATCACCAAGTATGTTCTCTTTCGACTCGTTAAAGAAAATAAAATGGGAGGTCTTCTTTCAGCTCTTTTCTGACCTTTTAAACACGAAAATATTGTTGAGCTCTTGTAGTTTTGAACTCATTAACAGATGCAAAACGTCGTTTACCTAGTATACGTTTACCCCTTTTTCTAGCTAGGATAAACTATTTATGAAAAAGGTACTCCTTTACTGAAATGGTCAAGAAGTTCTCTCAAGTATCATTTTCTACCTTTTCGGGCTTGAGAGACACAAATGTACGAAAAGGGACCATGTGGAGTTTTCTTTTCCATGTCTTTTTCAAACTCTCTAAACATGAAAAATATACCAAGTTACACCTTTATCGGACTCATTAAAACATTAAACAACATCAGATTTGTCACCATGACGAAAATGAGCTTCTCCTTCCTAGGGCTCATTAAAATTACTAGGTCAGATTCGTCTGAAGGATGAACTTACATTGTAAGCATAAGCTATCCCCTTAATCTTGCGAAAAGGAAAATTTGGAAATTCAATCAGTCGTGTCAGTGCCTTACTCTTGAACATGACACTATATGTTCTTGTCGGGTTGGGATATCCTCCTTTTCATCATTGACCTTCCTGGGTTAGGCTGCTCATTTTTTCCTTCCAATTGATCTTCGCCACGTCATCATGACCACCGATCCTATGGATCCAAAAGCTGCCAAATTCTGAAATCGTGTCGCCGATATGTTCAAGGGTTAGTCCCTTTGTAGTTACACTTACTCCTGATTCTCTATATCATCTGAAATCATTTTCATCCCTTTGTCTCATGTCGATGATGTGGGATACATCATGGCCCTCTTTTGACATGGTCATTTGCTATCGACTTCAGCTCATTATCCATGAATCTATCCGAGAGACTCCCTTCCAATACCTTAGAGCTTGCATGCCCTAATGGCAAGTTCTTTGCACTCACCGACATGTTCACATCATTGGATTTTGATAGGGTGATTTCATGGGTGTTCGACATCAGTTCCTTTATTCACATTCCATGAACTGTGTTGCTAGTACCTTGAGAGCCATTGTCATTATTGGTGGTTTCTCTCACACTTGTTAATGGTTCACATCATTGACTGGTAATCAAGCGACCTCCTAGCATGTTCAGCTTCAACACATTCATTCACATGTTAGGATTTATACTTTGATCGAGTCGTTTGGAGCGCAAGACCCTGGGCGAAGATTACATTTAGTCCAAGTTGCGAGGCGATGTGACATGATCATGTTGATATATGTGTCTCTTTCATATGGATGGCTACAACCATATCATGAGTTTTTTATGTGATCCTTCTCATTATTGGATGGTTGTGACCATACCTTGGTTTCATTATGAACCTTCCTACTGGATGCCTGCACCCATTCCTTGGATCCATTTACATGATCATTCTATGGATGGCTACATCCATACCACGATTCATGTCCTTTAATTTCGTCAATTGTTTCCCTGCAAAAACAAATCAAAATCAAAATTAAAATTAAAATGCAAAAAATAAAATTAAAATACCAAATTTGGAATTAAATATATATAATCAAACTTAATTAAATAAATAATTTAAAAAGAAAGCATAACTTTATATTGATGCATGTGAGGATCTACTTGGTTAAGGAGAACATAGATGAATGGATCTGCACTCAGTAGAAGCTGTGGGAAATAACCACATTTATTTATAGTTGTCACTCTTGAGCTAGATTCTAATGCTTGAGGTGGAGTACTTCTAAGAGGAAATTTAACCAATATTAATAGCTGGAACGGGATGTCACAAGGGCACACTACCTTCACCCACCAACTACACAAGTTTCCACTCAAACTTTCTAGATTTTACAGACATGATTAATGCCCATTCCAAGATACCACAATACAAAGAGTCTTAGCTCACATTCAGGAGAAGAGAGTCCACTTTAAGGGAAGTTTCAATAGTTGGATAAGCATGTATAAGAAATTGTTGGGTGATCACCTCTCCAAGCAAGCCTCTTGAGGTTTCCTCAATAGGTTCACTCTCTCTAAAACTCGATTACTGGGATCTTCATTATTGTTCTATTTCCACCACACATTCCTTTGTCTATGAGTTGTGTATCATTTCTCCTTTCCATAAGAGCCTCTTGACCTCCACTCCTTTTTTTATGTCTCTCCTCAAAGTGTGAGAAATAAAATATGCTTTTCGAGAATCCTCTCCTCACCACTATGTAGTTGTGTGAATGTGTTCTCTCCCCAACTTACTAATTGTTTGTGTCTTTGGGTGGTCTATGTGGACCAACCACCATGATAGCGTAGTCCATACTTCGCATTTACTTTTGTCCTTTTCTTGCTTGTAGATTTTTCCCAATAGGAACATGGGCCCGTGCTTGTTTTTCAGAGTATTTAAGAACATAGTAAGCTCTATTAACACCACTGAGTTAGTCCATGACTGATATTTAAATTTAAAAAATCCTCAAGCAATATACCTCCTTAAGAAACTGGAATTTGTGTCTCTTTCTCTCAACCAATATTTACAATTATTTATAACAAGGGAAAAAATTAACCAGGGGTTGTCACACTAGCTAAAGTCTGTGCAAAACAAAAGCATGTTTGGGAGTACACATATAAGGGTAAGTTTCACTACTCCACACAAAGTTCCCCCAAAAGGAGATATTTAATTTATAACTGTGTTGGGAAAGAAACGTAAATATTTAGACTTGACTATAATGATTTATTTAGTTGTATAATATCTTCTTCCATTACGTGGAGACAAATGAAGCTGCTTTGATGCATGGAAGACAAATATAAGCCCCAAAGTAGCTACATTTGGATGTACATTATAAATAATAAAGTTTCGTAAATAAATTAACAACAACTCATAAATAATTATTTATCTTTTTTGTAAATAATAAAATAATGCAATGTTGGCAAAAAAAGGTAATGGTTTCAGACAATAGTTTCAGGTTACTGCCATTTTGCATTTGAATAATTTTGTCTAGTCATCCGAGGAGCCAAACTAAATGCCTTCAAATCTCTAACTCTTTTATATGATTTAGAGTTATTCAAACAATCATGGATAGACATTTGATGTCCAAGTATTATTATTTTTTTCATAGTTTGCAATTGATGGAGAATCATAGAGTCAAGAACTATTATTCTACTTTTTCCAGATCCTATTCAACTGCTAACAACAGTTTCATGTAAGTGTCTTTATTCATTCCAAATTTATTTGTTTTCTTCATTTGTCTACATTGTATTGGGTCTTTGCAATAAGTCACTAAATTGTTGCTTCATACCTCATGCAAGTAGATTATTAAGCCAACCAAATACATGTAACTTGAAACACACAAATAACGAAATGCATAATGTTAATCCAACCAAATGCATGTAGCTTAAAACACACAAACTAAGAGTCCACTTCTTTCCAAATTATTTAGTTGTGATAGACCCACATCAATGGAAAACCTCAACCTAATTTATAAAGTTAGTTAATTTTATTTAAACAAGTTAATTTTATTATGCAATTTTTAAGTTGTTTTAAGTTGTTAGATAGGTTTTAGAGAAATCACAGAAGACCAAAAAACCAGGAAAATGTGATTAAACTTGAAACACATTGAAAATAAATGCTTTGCAAACAAAAAGAACAAAGCACATAAAACATAAAAATAGGATGTACTTACTAGTTGACAACTGTGCATTTTTTGTTTTGCTAATGACTTCATAGACTTTAATATCTGTAAAAAAAAATCATAGTTTGTACTAATCTATTTTATAACTAGTTCCACAACTCTTTGTATGATGTTAAATGACTAATAAGTTTTATAAATATTTGTAGTGTGTAACTTGAAACACAAGAACTAACAAATGCATCTGAACAAAGAAAAAACAGAACACAAATTTTTTTTAGCAAAATATGCTGGAACTTGAAACATAAAATAAAATAATGGGGGTTTTCCCTACTGTCGGACTATGATATGGTGGTGTTTCTATTGTTATTGAGTGGTTGAGATCAAGTTTTTTCAATGGCTCTCCCAAGCAGTTTTGTTGAAAAAGCATAGTCAATCCCCTCTCTTGATATGGCATCTTCTTCCTCTGCAAATAAGAATGTGACTACATTGAAGGAAATAATGTGATTACAAATTATAATGCAATTACCTAGGAATGCATGAATCTCTAACATAAAATATTATACTCACTCTAGCCAAACTTTGTGTGCAGTTAAAGTATATACGAAACAAAGATGTGTCGAGCTGAATATGTGCAGAACAAAGACATTTGTGAAATTGAAGTATGTGCGGAAGTGAAAACATAAAAATGGTAAGTTGCATTGATCTACACAAGATAAGTCCAAAAGCAAATATTGGAAATCATGGCCCACATATCTAGAGTTGTGTGTAAAGATTTCTCTAGTTAAAGAATTATATTTCTCATTCTTTTAGACCTAGCAAGATTGTCGAATCGGGAAGACTTATGACTTTAGCTAAAGTCTGTGCAAAACAAAGGTCTGTGCGGAACTACACATATGAGGGTAAGTTTCATTTCTCCACACAGAGTGGGACCAAAAGAAAATATTTAATTTATAATTGTGTTGGGTAAGTAACCCAGATATTTAGACTTGAGTATAATGATTTTTCTAGTTGTATAATATCTCCTCGCATTACATGGAGAGAATACATGGAAAACAAATACAGACCCCAAAGTAGCTACACTTGGTCGTAAATTATAAATAATAAAGTTGTCATAAATAAATTAATAGCACCTCATAAATTATTATTTATCTGTTTTTTAAGTAATAGAATAATGCAATAATGGCAAAAAAAGGTAATAGTTTCAAGTTACTGCTATTTTGCATTTGAATAAATTTGTCCAGTCATATGAGGAGCCAAACTAAATGCCATAAAATCTCTAATTATTTTGTGTGATTTAGACATATTCAAACAATCATGAATAGATATTTGATGCCCCAATATTATTGTTTTTTGCATTGTTTGCAATTGATGGAGAATCAAATAATAACTATTCTACTTTTTTCTAGATTCTCTTCGACTGCTAACAACAGTTTCATGTAAGTAACTATATGCCTTTCAAATTTATTTGTTTCTTCACTAATCTGCATTCTATTAGGTCTCGGCAATAAGTCACTAAATTGATGCTCTCTCTCTCTCTCTCTCTCTCTCTCTCTCCAACTCTATCTCTATCTCCCTCCCTCCCTACTTCTCCATTTCCACCCTTATTACCTCTTTCTTTCTCTTTTTCTCTCCCCTCCTTCCTCTCTCTCTTTCTTTATTTCTCTATCCCTCCCTCTCTCCCTCCATCCTTGCTTCACAAAAACCTCACTGCAACTCTCTCTGTCTTTTCCCTCAAACTCTATCTTTATCTCCCTCCCTTATCTTTCTATAACTCTCACTCTTCCCATCTCTTTCTCCTTCACTCCCTCCCCCTGTCCAACTCTCACTTGTTTAGACTCTCTCTCTCTCCCCCTTCCCTTCACAACAACCACCCTCGAACTTTGTCTCTCTCTTCCTCCATGCGTCAACCATAAATACCTTCCTTCCTCTCCCTTCCCACCCTATTTCCTTATTTCTCTCACTTTTCGACTCTCACTCTCTCGCCTCACTCACCAACTCACTCCCCCTCCCCCCCATATACACACTCTCTCTCTTTTTATCTCCCTTGGCACCTTTATTCCTACTTCTCTTATTAACCCCTCCCCACCCCACTAACACGGCCTCAACTATTACCCATGTGTTAAAGTTACTAGCTGCAAGAACACGTGTGCTTTTTTAGAGATAGAAACATGCATGTTTTTGGTGCCAGGAATGTGTACACATTTTTAATGTTAGAAGCATGCACTCTTTTTTAGTGCTAGGAACATACACATGTTTTTTTGAATTTATTTTTTTCTCGACAAAATTATTACATGTACGATGACTTGGTTACTTCAGATATAGGTTCAAGATCATGAATGTGATAGACAAATCCATTATCCATGAAACTATATACACATAAAAATTTGACTATATAAATTCTAAATATATAATTAAAAAAAAAAGTGTAATAGTATTTACTATTTTTAATGTATTTCTCTCTTGACATATATCAAAATCTTAAAATACATCCCTCGTCTATTTCTGATATAACTTTTTGGTGTCTATTTTTGATATAACTTTTTTGCACTAGAGGACATTAAGACCTACAATCTAAAAAAGAAAATGATCGCTTGATAACATTAAGACCCTTTTAAGTTGTAGTAACGGAAAACCCTCTAATTTCAAAGATATAATGGCTTTCATAACTCTAAAAAAATATAAAATGAAGATTATAAATCTTGGAAAAAAAAATTTGCACAAGAAACACATGTTGTCTACAAATCTACAAATTTTCATAACAAGATTCCATCACTTAGGTATTGCACTAAGCGTTATATTTTGCATGAAGAATAACATACCATTGTTAGGAAAACTCAAAATTTAGATAGTTAGACACAATTTCTATAAACAAAAAAATATATATTCAAAAAGTAGCTCATATTCCTATATTTCTTCTTTTTACACCATTATCAAATTCATTGTGTAAGTAGTTGTAACCATCGCCTCCAATTTAATACACTTAACACACTGTGATTTTTCCAGGTTTACATTGCCACTAATGCATCATGAGAGACTATCATTAGCTTACACTCACCCTCTACCCATATATTTCTAAGGAAATAGAGAAGGAACTCCCTATCATTACATGAAGGTTTGTCAAGTACTCAAAAACCACTTATCCATTCAACCATCTAAAAATAACTAGCAGGTTCACCAATGAATATAAATATGTATCTTTGTCAATAGTGGTGGTAATCTAGTTCTAAGGTCAACAAACAATGTCATCAACTATTGTTTATCTAGACCCACCTTATAATATTCATACATTTTGGCCTTATAACTAGAAATATGTGTTAATTGACTTTGAGCATTTTCAATAGAAGAAACAATGGTTTCTAGGGATGTGGCTAGTCACAACCATGAGGACTCTTCCATATTTCTTAAAGTCTTATATAAGGCTTCTTAGAGAACTGAACCCTCATCAATTTTAATGTTTATATTTTTAAATTAAGATTAGGGATTGATGTGTGTTTATGTGATAATGTGGGAATTAGATATTCTCAAAGTTCAATATAAATATAACTTTTATTTATTTTTTATAATTAAAATAATTTAGAAAATAAAAATACATACCGGAAATTGATGACCACGTCAACATATTCTTAGTGGTTTTTCAAGTTTTTGACTGAATTTCTAAGTTTTTCTCAAATTTCACTCATGAATTTGCTCCAAAACTCTTAGAATGTGTGGTTATAAACTTTCTAAAAAAAATGCCAAGCAAAATGCATGTGACCACCCCGGGGAGAACAAATTCACGGCTTTAAAAGTCTCATTTTTGAACCTATATCGGAGGTGGGCACTACCGACCATGGGTGGTTGAAATGATAGCAGTGTAAGTGAAATTTGGAAAAATTCAATTCAATTTCCGAAGGTCCTCGTGGGTTGAGGTTCAGCTTCAAAAGTCAGTATGTCTGAGCTGGAGTAGTTTTTTTAAAGTTTGGTATTGGCAGACGTTTTATGTCAAGAATAATACATAAGGCTATTATTATACCTGCCTTAGGGCTATTATCATACTTATATTATTTTTCGTTTTGTAAAAAGCATTGATTTTAATTAAAACTAAAAAGCATTGATTTTAATTAAAACTAACTAGCATTTGCACCACATCTTGCAAAGAAAACGCCGTAAGGCAATGATGAGAAACAATAGCATAGAAGAAAGAAGTCAAAAGTTTATGCAATTTTGTTTCTTTATTGATGTTTTTTTTATCATATGTTATGTTTCAGGGAGATTCCAATGGGGATATCTTCAAAGTGAAGGATTTATGAAATATTTTGAAATTTTTTTGCCCGGAACTAGAGAGAACACTAATGTAGAAGTGATGGCAATGTCTATGGTAGACATGGAAGAAATTACAAAGAGATATTCCCAATTGTGAGATAAAAGGGAAAGTTGGTTGTATGGTGAATTTTGGTGCAATGAGCTCTTCTTCTTCAAGTACTTCCCATGGCCCTGTTGTTCCAACAGGCTCTGCAAAGATGAAATTGATCGAAGAGCCCCTTATAGTGGGACAGGATAAAGCATTTTCGATTCTCGAAAAGCTGGTGTTGTTGACAAGGGTGGATCCGGAAAAACTCTTCTTTTGAAGACACTCTTCAATAGCCAAAAGGTACGCAATAATTCTAAGGATGGTTTATTACTTTGGCTCACTGTTTCCCAAAGTCCCTCTTTTACAAGTCTTAGAAATGCACTCCGTACCCAAATAGCCACACAAAAAATGTAAATTTGGGCGAAAATATGAACGAAGAAGAGGTAAAGCGATGGTTGAATCAGACAGTGCACCAGAGCACCGGGTTTATTCTGTTCTTAGATGATGTATGGGGATGCAATGCTGCAGAATTGTTAGAGGAATTAGGTGTACTGTGCCCTGTAAGGAACCACTCTACCTCCAAAGTCATTGTGAGTTCCAGGGTTCGCGCTGCACTCTTAAAAACAGGTGTCGCAGATGAATACACAATAACAATGGAGGACTTGTCGGAAGATGAGAGTTGGAAGTTGTTTGCTTGTCACACTTTTCCATATAATAATGGAAATCTGCCAGCAAACATAGAAGAGGGAAAAGCCAAGCTTGTGTGTAAAAGGTGCAGAGGGCTTCCCCTCGCTATCAAAGTGGTTGGCAGGGCAATGGCCGGGAGTACTCATCCACAACAGTGGGAATGGCTGTCCAAAGGCTGCCAAACGTGGACAGTGTGTACAATTGTGTTAGGTTGAGTTATGATGCACTCGGCTATGAGGATGCTGACCTACAATTGTGCTATTTATATGGAAATATTCCAGCAAACATAGAAGAGGGAAAAGCCAAGCTTGTGTGTAAAAGGTGCAGAGGGCTTCCCCTCGCTATCAAAGTGGTTGGCAGGGTAATGGCCGGGAGTACTCATCCACAACAGTGAGAATGGGCTGTCCAAAGGCTGCCAAACATGGACAGTGTGTACAATTATGTTAGGTTGAGTTATGATGCACTTGGCTATGAGGATGCTGACCTGCAATTGTGCTTTTTATGTGTAGCTGCAAACATCTTCGAAGACGCAATCATTCATGTCCAGTTGGCGATTCAGGTATGGATAGGGGAAGGCTTACTTGCCAAGAAGACGTTGGAACATGAGCATCGACCCACTTATGATCCATTCGAGCTGGGAAGATATTATCTCAATATTTTAGCAGATCGTTGTTTGATCGAGCCAATGATGAGAGACTTTGATGGGCAAGTACTCTGTTTCAGGGTGCATGACTCCCTGCGTGATATGGCAATCCGAATCGCAGAGGAGGAAGAAAATTTCTACTGCCGTGTGGGTAATGGTTTGACAGCGGTGAATGAAAATGAGTGTTTGGGCCGCATTCGGCTTTTGTTGAGCAAGAACAGATTGACTTCTTTCCCCTAATCACATCGTCTACACAAATATGCTCGTTGTTTCTAAGTGGAAATCCATATTTAACAAAGATCCCAACAAGGGTGATCAGGAGTATGATCTCCCTTGAGGTGTTCTCTTTAAGTGGGACGTCATTGAAATCATTGCCAAAGAGTATTGGGTGTTTGGAGCAGCTAATATATTTGGGTTTAAGACACATGCCCATCAATACGTTACCTGCATCTTTTACCAGTCTTGTAAATCTGGAGATCCTTGATCTTTCCTATTCTGCCATCCAAGAATTACCGTCCGCCATCCATATGCTGTGATCTTTAAGGAAATTAATCTTGGAGGGATGTAGAGATCTGCAATTTCTACCTCCCTGTATCTCAGGGCTTACCTCTTTGGAGCATTTGGAAACTTATGGTTGCAAGGCTTTTTTGGAAGAAAGATAAGGATACCAGATGGAAAAAAAACAGCTTCTATCAACAAATTGGCAAGTTTAACACAACTTAAAACATTACAACTACAAAATAATGAGGAAATTATTAGTGATGGCACACTGGGAAAGATGACTCAAATGAACTCCCTCACATTGTCACTCATAAAGCTGGAAATTCTACCCAACGATATAAGAAACATGTCAAAATTGAGAAGACTGGTATTATTAGAATACTTTCACTTGGTTAAAATGGATTATAATTTTTATGACTTTCAATATTTGGGCTATCTTAAATTTGCTGGTTGTCATTTCTTGGAAGAACTTCCACATCTACATAAACTCAAGGGTTTGAGGCAATTGGAGATCATTGAATGTCCTAGAATAAGTTTGTTTCCAACAAAATTTGGTCGCAAAGGAGCATTTCCTCTTATGGAAACATTTTCTCTTGCTTGGCTACCTACATTAAAGGAGTTGCCTGTAATAGAGAAAGGTGCAATGGCTTCACTTAAAATATTTACTATAATGGCATGTACAACATTAAATATATTACCAGAGAGTTATATGGATCTGAAGACACTTCAGAAAGTAAGAATTTTTGGTTGTCCAATAAGAAATATAGGAACTAGAGAGAACACTAATGTAGAAGTGATGGCAATGTCTATGGTAGACATGGCAGAAATTACAAAGAGATATTCCCAATTGTGGGATAAAAGGGAAAGTTGGTTGTATGGTGAATTTTGGTGCAATGAGCTCTTCTTCTTCAAGTACTACCCATGGCCCTGTTGTTCCAACAGGCTCTGCAAAGATGAAATTCTTCTTCAAGTACTTCCCATGGCCCTGTTGTTCCAACAGGCTCTGCAAAGATGAAATTGATCGAAGAGCCCCTTATAGTGGGACAGGATAAAGCATTTTCGATTCTCGAAAAGTTCCGGAAAAACTCTTCTTTTGAAGACGCTCTTCAATAGCCAAAAGGTACCCAGTAATTCTAAGGATGGTTTATTACTTTGGCTCACTGTTTCCCAAAGTCCCTCTTTTAAAAGTCTTAGAAATGCACTCCGTACCCAAATAGCCACACAAAAAAATGTAAATTTGGGCGAAAATATGAACGAAGAAGAGGTAAAGCGATGGTTGAATCAGACAGTGCACCAGAGCACCGAGCTTATTCTGTTCTTAGATGATGTATGGGGATGGAATGCTGCAGAATTGTTAGAGGAATTAGGTGTACTGTGCCCTGTAAGGAACCACTCCACCTCCAAAGTCATTCTCAGTTCCAGGGATCGCGTTGCACTCTTAAAAACAAGTGTCGCAGATAAATACACAATAACAATGGAGGATTTGTCGGAAGATGAGAGTTGGATGTTGTTTGCTTGTCACACTTTTCCATATAATAATGGAAATCTGCCAGCAAACATAGAAGAGGGAAAAGCCAAGCTTGTTTGTAAAAGGTGCAGAGGGCTTCCCCTCGCTATCAAAGTGGTTGGCAGGGCAATGGCTGGAAGTACTCATCCACAACAGTGGGAATGGGTTGTCCAAAGGCTGCCAAACGTGGACACTGTGTACAATTGTGTTAGGTTGAGTTATGATGCACTCGGCTATGATGATGCTGACCTGCAATTGTGCTTTTTATATGGAAATCTGCCAGCAAACATAGAAGAGGGAAAAGCCAAGCTTGTGTGTAAAAGGTGCAGAGGGCTTCCCCTCACTATCAAAGTGGTTGGCAGGGCAATGGCCAGGAGTACTCATCCACAACAGTGGGAATGGGTTGTCCAAAGGCTGCCAAACGTGGACAGTGTGTACAATTGTGTTAGGTTGAGTTATGATGCACTCAGCTATGAGGATGCTGACCTGCAATTGTGCTTTTTATGTGTAGCTGCAAACATCTTGGAAGACGCTGTCGTTCATGTCCAGTTGGCGATTCAGGTATGGATAGGGGAAGGCTTACTTGCCAAGAAGACGTTGGAACATGAGCATCGACCCGCTTATGATCCATTCAAGCTGGGAAGATATTATCTCAACATTTTAGCAGATCGTTGTTTGATCGAGCCAATGATGAGAGACTTTGATGGGCAAGCACTCTGTTTCAGGGTGCATGACTCCCTGCGTGATATGGCAATCCAAATCGCAGAGGAGGAAGAAAATTTCTACTGCCGTGTGGGTAAGGGTTTGACAGCTGTGAATGAAAATGAGTGTTTGGGCCGCATTCGGCTTAATCACATCGTCTACACAAATATGCTCATTGCTTCTCAGTGGAAATCCATATTTAACAAAGATCCCAACAAGGGTGTCAGGAGTATGATATCCCTTAAGGCGTTCTCTTTAAGTGGAATGTCATTGAAATCATTTCCAAAGAGTTTTGGGTGTTTGAAGCAACTAATATATTTGGGTTTAAGACACATACCCATCAATAGGTTACTTGCATCTTTTACGAGTCTTGTAAATCTGGAGATCCTTGATCTTTCCTATTCTGCCATCCAAGAATTACCGTCCGCCATCCATATGCTGAGATCTTTGAAGCAGCTAATATATTTGGGTTTAAGACACATACCCATCAATAGGTTACTTGCATCTTTTACGAGTCTTGTAAATCTGGAGATCCTTGATCTTTCCTATTTTTCCATCCAAGAATTACCGTCCGCCATCCATATGCGGGGTGAATATCCATGGAATATCCTTTGTCTAAGTGCAGGATCAACGGTTGTGGGAGAAAGAGAGAAGAAGTGATAAAGGGAAAAGGAAAGGAAAAAAATAAATTTAAATAATTAATTTGAACAGACACCATAGTGGAATTCTTAAATGAAAAAACTAAAAAAACTAAAAATAAAATAACTGTCTTGAATTATGAAAAGGAGGGCTTATCCAAAAATTGGAATTCTTCTAGTCAAGAAAGAGGGAAATAGTTAAAAATTATTTATATTCCAAGAATGGGTATAACAAATAGGAAAACTCATGAACCTGGCTGGGGGGTTTATTCCTCATTTTTTCTTCTCGAAGAAAAGAGAAGAAAAAAGAAGTGAAAAAGAGGAGTTTCTTTCAAGAATAAAGATATACTTAGATGGCGAAAAATGCCGAGGGGCGTGAACCAAAGAAATGAACAAATAAAAACAAATGTTGGTTACCTAATATCCTTGCAAGGCTACTGTCTAAGATAAATACAATAGCTGCCTAAAACTAGTGGGAGATAAATCTAATGTGCCTTGTGGTGGAAAATATCTCTGCTTAAGGGTAAATATATAGAAACTTGTAGTTTGCAAGGAGTTTCTACTCATATCGCTGGAAGAATTTCTTCCAAGCTCAGGGGAAGTGAGTGACGATTATTGTCTGGCTAATGGTCGGGAGGCTCGAATAGACCCTTTATCTTTTAGTGTTTTCAGATATGTTCTTACCTTTAAATATAAAGATAAAAGAGATCTTTATTTTGTTATAAAATTTTGTATACATATGAAATCCTTGCATAGGGAATGAAATAAAGAGAGACAAATTGTGTACAGCAATAGAGTTAATAATCTTATAGAAATTTTCTTCAGCGCAAGATATATATAAACAAAAAAGGCAGTTAAACCTGGTAAGATATGTTAGTGTAATATCTCTTACCGATATGCGGGGTATGGACCAAACTTAACAAGAAGCAGGTATATATTCGATGTGCAAGGGAACCTGTAGGTTCCAATTTATCAGAACACAAATTTATATGTATGTTTTGTTGAAATAAAATTGCATGTGTATGTATGTTTCGTTGAAATAAAATTGCATGTGTTTCTTTATTGTTTAGAAAGAAAAAAATGGTATTTGGGACTAATGCAGGCAGCTTGTTATATATATACATGTCTATTATTTGTAAGAAGTACTTAAGTTTGAAAAAAAAACAAAAACA
This sequence comes from Pinus tabuliformis, assembly GCA_031772625.1. Taxonomy (NCBI): domain Eukaryota; kingdom Viridiplantae; phylum Streptophyta; class Pinopsida; order Pinales; family Pinaceae; genus Pinus; species Pinus tabuliformis. The sequence goes on along the minus strand of CM062819.1, from coordinate 845,287,155 downwards.
ATAGCGTGTTGGTTGTGGAGTGGATACTTTCTCAATTTTAGGAACAGTAGCAAAAGAAAAATAAAAAAATATGTAAAGGTGGGTTATCAAGGACTCTTTTCACCCAGGTTAGCCCCAGGACTACTGAGTCGAGTGACTCTGAGCCCAGGGGCAGTCCTATCCTACAGAAAATTGTATATATATATATATGGAGAAATGAGGAGAAAACGAAGTTGCATGTAAAATATTTTCACCATAGGAGGGTTTGTAAATACAAAACCTGACAATTGTTATTACCACTGAAAAATGAGCAACTACAAGACCTACCTAGCTATTCTAATCATGAGGCGAAAAGAATTATAATAATGGAATTAGAATAGACGTATACAAAAGAGAGTAATAGAAGACACTCTCATTATTGCATGTTTAACATTTATCATGTTATGCAATGGAGCCAATACAATTAGCATTTCTAAAACAAGGTTTAGCAAAAAGACAGTTCTACCAAAGAATAACTCCATTTCAAAATAACACTATATATCTGTAGCTAGAAGATTTATGGTAGCTTAAAACAAAATAAAATTTCTAGAACCCATGCGTATATATATAAATACATGAGAAACATTCTACAATCCTTAATTAAAAAACAAAATTATGCATAGTGTTTAAGTTCAAGGTCGGGAAGGTCGTAATTTAAATTACAAAAAATTCCAGGTAGGGGTTCCAACCCTGAGGGTTTATGAATCCCGTCAAACCAGAAAACTGGACACGGCCTCTATTTACAATTAAATAATCTTTAGTCAACCCATAATTTGAGAATCTAAATTCTCGGAGGAAAAACTTGGATGAGACAGAAAAGAAAATTTCAGAGTGGATCTCATCGATTTCATACACCTGAGAGTAACGACTAGAAACCCCAAAGTAAATTTTACGACTAGAATTCACAGCGTAAATTTTACCACTTACCAAGAAACCCCAAAGTTAGGGAGTACTTCCCCGTAGTCACAAATTCATGAGAGTGTGATCCGGTTAGTATCCAACTTCACTACCTGATTAGAATTGTATATAAACTCTGACAGCAATGAAAATAGTTCATTAAGAAAAACAACCGGAAAGGAGGTTGAATTTTACAAAAGCATGCCCGTTATAAGCTCGAGTTGTGTACGCAGTAATGTGCAGTCGTCTAATCACCATGGGAAGGCTCCACTACTATGTAGAACCCTGGGATGGGTGCAACCATAACGAAATGCACCAACTGAGGGAAACCCTTCTTTCCCCATGATAGAGAAGGAGGAATGAGACGATGCGGCTACGACAGGGATATCAATATTACTGTTCGCCTGAGCCGATAATTCCCCAAATTGTTGGTGTTGGTGTTGAAATTGCAGCCATTCCGGTTGCTGCAGGTTTTGACCTGCAAGAACAGAATCCATTGCAAATATGGTCAAGCTGCCATTGTTGCCCCGGTTCAGGCCATCCTCCTCCTCTTCTTCCTCTTCATCTTCCCGCTGTCCAAGGCCCGTCTGTGCAAGAAAATTCTCCACCGCCGCGGCCTGAGTAGTCTGAAAATTAGGCCTGTGAATGTCTCTCCAGACTTGATCAAGACTTCCCCCGGCTGCAACGCTCACCTGGCGCTGCATGGCACAAGGTGGGGAGCTGAGAAGGTGGGTAACTGTATCGATCTTCGCCGGAGTTAGTAACCACGTGGAGGTATGGATAGTTGCTGGTTAATCTGACGGTAGAAGATGCTTCTATCGTCTAACATAGATAATCGATGGTTCATAATCGTCCACGGTAGCAGCTGGGGGTGTTCATTCCAGAGGGAACGCCTTACGGCGTAAAAATCTGAAGAAGTTTTTATAATGTTATTGATAATTTTTTATTAACATAATTTTTTGAAAACAAAAAGTTATTTTTAAATTTTTTAATAAAAGTAATTCTTCATTTTTCATTGGTTATAGAAGTCGTTTTTTCATTGGTTATAGGAGTTGTTTTGACTTAAAAAAAAAAAAAAATGGGGGCTTGCAATATATTTGTGAAACAAAAATTAATTTTAAAAAAATAAAAATTTAAAAAATCCTAATAATTCTAAATAGCATTCATTAATTAATAAACATGTTATGTTTAATATTATTTTATAACTACAGTAGTTAAAAAAAATTATTTTAAAGTATCATAAATCAATTATTTGAAAATATCATATCTCTGGTATAAAATATTTTATTTGAAAATATCATATCTCTAGTATAAAATGATTCTCCTCTAGCATCTTTTTATATTCCATTACGAGTATATGTAATGATATTGGTACATCAATTTATTATAATTGAACAATTGAAAAACTTTTCAACATTTAACGTTCATGTAATTATGGACTTTTAAATAATTCTTTTTAATATGCATTCATACTTTTTGCAAGGTTGAATAATTATTTTGTATATGAAGCCATATCTTGTATTTGATTGAGAATTGCCTTTTATACATATGATTTCATGTAAGAGTATTTAATTTAAAAACATATTTAAATATGGTTTTAAAATAAAAATTAAAAGTATGGTTAAGATGTTAGAAATTATTATTAATGTATTAAAAATATTATATTAATTTGAATTTGGAATTTGGAATTTTTAAATAATGTATTCTTAATATACAATTCTATTTTGTACAGTGGAATGATTGATTATTATCTAACTTTATAACTTATATTCGATTGAGAAGTGTATTAAATGTTATTTATATAACTTATAAATGTAATTTTTTTATATGTATTTGTGTTAATTATTTTTAGTTAGGAGTAAAATAGTTTTTTTTGGTATATAGGGTTTATATTTCACTTTGTTTCTCTTTTTCTAAGTAACCCCAACCCACTACTTTATTAATGATGCTCTACAATAAAATCATTTTATTATTACCATAATTATGTTTATGTGTTTACTTATTGCTGAAAGGAAAATTATGTGTAATGTGAGAAAACTCTCGCTTAATTTTGGGTTGGTTCATTAAGGAAGAAAATATCAAGGTGGATTTTTTGTTTTATCAAGAAATCAAGAACTTCATCGAAATAAATTGTTCTCTGGATTAAAGGAGACATACATTTGAGTCTCTTTTTGAATGTTATTCCATTTTCATTATTGAGTTATAAGAGGAAGACCACTTTATGTTAGTTCCAAAAACTTTATCTTTAGGGTATTGTAAATTGAATGTAAAATTTTTAAAGTTCTAAAACATTTGAATTTTTATTTCATGTTTTAAATTTTTATAAATACTTTGTTTTCTTAAATGTTTATTTTATTTTATATATTTATTTTATAAATATATTTAATATTTTTGTATAAACATAATTATTTTATTTTAATCTATATATTCATTTTTCTAAATTTCTATATTCATTTTTTCTAAATGTATTTACTATTTTTATTTCACATTTTATTTAATGTATTCATTCTTATAATAAATGCAGGTTTTACAATAAAGTTAAGGATAAATCAAGGATAATGCTAATGTGACATAGAATATTTCAATTTATTTTATTTATATTTATCTTTCTAGTTGTCACATTCACTCTCAACGTTTCAACTTCTTCACGTGTCATTGGACTTTGCCCCATGGACAATAATGAATCTCCCCACAAATGATCTTTCATTTTGCTATCAATTACTTTTTACATAAGAGACAATACTAATCAGTAATGTTGCATATTACACTTGTTATACTTGCCTTCCTTTGTTTTCAATAAAAAATTATTGACTTTAATTAAAACTAAAAATATTATAATTTTTTTATACTGTTATTGACAATTTTTTTATAATGTTAATTTTTTTTAACTGTTTAATAAATATAATTCCCAATTTTTTTTTGTTATAGAAGTGAATTTGACCATTTTTATGGGGTTTGCAATATATTTGTGAGGAAAAAAAATAATTTAAAATAAAAAAAATCCTAATAATTCTACATAGCATCAATCAATTAATAAATATGTATTGTTTAATATTATTTTATAATTACAATGACTAAAAAATTTAATTATTTTAAAATATCGTACCTCGTGGATAAAATGATTCTCCTCTCACATTTATTTATATTCCACTATAAGCATATCTATAATGATATTGGTACACCAACTTATTATATTCCACTACGAGCATATCCCTAATGATATTGGTACACCAACTTATTATAATTGAACAATCGAAGGACTTTTCAACATTTAACGTTCATGTAATTATGTAGAGACTTGGATCACGTAATATTATAGTTTTTTATATAATATTACATTCATTATAAGAAAAATTGACAAATCGCAATATTTTATAAATATCCGAGGTTAACCAAATTTAATAGTATACAAATATATAAATAATTTTTTATATAAGTTACACGTCTTTTTCTATTTGAAAATATTATACTATATAATATTATATTTATCAAAGAGATTAACATTAGTTATCAATAATTACAATATAATATTATGCATTTGTGGTAAATCAAATTTAAAACATTGTCATGATACCACCAAGTACATGTAAATTAAAAATATTCTACTATTTACTATGTGTGATGTGGACTCTTAAATAATTCTTTTTAATATGTAATCATGCCTTTTGCATGGTTGAATACTTATTTTGTATCTGAAGTCATACTTTGTATTTGATTGAGAAGTTGACTCCTATACATTATTTTATGAGTTGATGTAAGAGTATTTAATTTAAAAGTATATTTAAATATGTTTTTTAAATAAAAATTAAAAGTATGGTTAAGATGTTAGCAATTATTAATGTATTAAAAATATTATATTAATTTTACTTTTTTTATTTGGAATTTTTAAATAATGTATTTTTTATATAAAATTCTATTTTGTATGGTTGAATGATTATCTGACTTTATAACTTATATTCAATTGAGAAGTGCATTATATGTTATTTATATAACTTATAAGTGTAATTTTTTTTTATATGTATATATGTATGTTAATTACTTTTAGTGAGGCGAAAAAGTAGTTTTTTGTATATAGGGTTTATATCTCACCTTGTTTCTCTTTTTCTAACTAACTCCAACCCACTACTTTATTAATGATGCTTTACAATAAAATCATTTTATTATTACCGAAATTGTGTGTTTACTTATTGCTGAGAGGAAAATTATGTATAATCTGAGGAAACTCTCACTTAATTTTGGGTTGGTTCATTGAGGAAGAAAATATCAAAGTGGATTTTTGTTTTATCAAGAAAACAATGATGTTATCAAAATGAATTATCCTTTCTATTAAAGAAAGAGACATACATTTGAGTCTCTTTTTGAGTGTTATTCCATTTTCATTGTTGAGGTAGAGGAGGAGGACTATATTATGCTAGTTCCAAAAACTTCACTATAGTAAATTATTGTAAAATTTTTAAAGCTCTCAAACATTTGAATTTTTATTTCATGTTTTAAATTTTTATAAATAACATGTTCTTAAATGTTTTATCTTATTTTATATATTTATTTTATAAATAAATTTAATGGTTTTATATAAACACAATTATTTTATTTTAATCCATAAATTCATTTTTTCTAAATTTCGTTATTATTTCATAAAAATGTTTTGTTTATTTCACATTTTATTTAATGTATTCATTCTTATAGTATATGTAGGTTTTACAATATGTATTTACCATCTCTCCGCGGTAATAATTTAGGGTGATGTATTTACGATCTCTCTGCGGTAATAATTTAGGGTGATGTATTTACGATCTCTCTATGGTAATAATTTACGATCTCTCTGCAGTAATAATTTAGGGTGATGTATTTACCATCTCTCTGTGGTAATAATTTAGGGTGATGTATTTACCATGTCTCTGCGGTAATAATTTAGGGTGATGTATTTACGATCTCTCTGTGGTAATAATTTATGATCTCTCTGTGGTAATAATTTACAATCTCTGCGGTCATAATTTACGATCTCTTTGAGATAATAATTCACGATCTCTGAACAACAATAACAATAATCACATAGGGAGCGATGGAGCTACAGGAGCCTCAGGATCGCGCGGGTCTAGGTTAGCACTCTAGGTTTCGTCGATAGCCACAGGCAGTCGCGGTCCCCGGTCACCCGATTCCCTACCGGCCCAACGGTGCAGTCCTTCGCTGTTTTCCTCTGCCGTTTCACTGCTCGTCTCACCTGTTACCGTCATGGAAGGCCACATGGAATCGGATCTGGTGGATTATTCCGCGGATCCATTAGAAGACCGCATCATTTTCGAAAACCCTCACTTCGCCGCCTCGGTTTCAGCCTCTCAAACCGCCTCTGCTCTCTGCTCTCCGGTTACCTCGCCTGTGGTCGCAAACCCTAGTTCGTTCACTAACCGTTCCGCCCCTGCAGTCTTCCCGGTTTCTCCCCCCGGCTTTGAAGTCCCCCCTCTATCTCCCGGTACTGAACAACTCCTCGCATCGCTTTCACCTCAGATCCTGTCATTCGATCAAGACGAGTATCTACCCCCGGGTCATCCGCCTCCTGCCGTGGACTCCCCGGTCACGGATCCTCGAACCCTCCCCACCTCTGGGATCCGACCTTCCGGATGTTTTAGCACCCCGGCGGTTAATGTGAAACCCTCAAAGCCCATCCCCCCTGAAGGCTCTACAAACTCCTTTGTCGACCATCCCTCTGCACCTCGTGTTATCACCCAGGTTGTTCCCTATGACTCCCAAGGGAATACGGCCGGGGTAACCACTAACCAATCTTTGGGTTACAGTTCCTAGCCCAACTGCAACCAGAGAGGGCTCTCTCTTTATGATTTATCTCTGTTATAATTGTGTTTTAGGCTAGCTATGACGCTTAGGTTTTGTTTGTGTTTTGGTTGAAGGATCTCTTTCAGGTCTTATGATGTAATACTTTGATGATGAGTTTCCATTGGGCAATGGAGTCTAGATGCTGTGAGATGATCTCAGATGTTGAGTAGTGTCCTAACTGCAAGGCCTGTTGTGTATTTAACAGACAAGTTAAAATTTGAGTGATGATATATGTCAACTAGCAGAAATCTGTTAGGAATTTTCTGTTATATTGGTGAAATGAAAGAGGACGCAGAGCACAGGAGCAAAGTATGAATTCCTGTGACAGTGGTCAATATGAAAGGTGTATTTGAAAGTGCAGCATTTTAAGAATCACACTTTATGTAGATTACACCTGAAGAAAACACTTAATAAACAACATAGACTGAACTCAGGGTGCTCAGTGAGCAAATCCTGGGAGTTATTCTTTTTCTGTGTTGCTTAATATGGGAAATCAGATAGCGTGTATGGACCTATAACAAAACAAAATAAACATGGAGAAAGTTACAGAGACTTATTGTATGATAAGATACGCAGGGATCTAGCAATCATGAACAGGCACAGAACATCTTCAACACATCAAGCATCCACGAAACTCCATTGCTTTCCTTTATTGACTTTCAGAAAACAATTACAGCATAAGAGACTTGTTCAGGAGAAATTTCCAACAACCCTTGCTATCTCATGCGAAGGGGATTATATAGAAATATGTATACAAAATATCTCAGGTATTGAGTCATCTGAGAGAGAGAAAATATCTTCAGTAGTGCTCAGAAAGTAGGCAAGAAGTTATTACAATGTTAAATGCAGCGTAAATGCCATTTATATCTGTCAGAGGATTGTTTGACTTTAAGGAGTCACTGAGTCGGTTGCATTACTCTGCATTAATCCTGTAGGTACACATTTACTTTTGCTTGCGTAATGAGTTCTTGGCTTTGCCAGCTGTGGTTCTCCTTTTCTGCTTTGTTGGCTGCTTCATGCGCTGAGTTGGCTCAGTTTTGAATTTATGATGCCCGCGGACTTTATTGACTGTTCTTTTCATCAAAATTGGTAGAAGAAACAGAATTTGATGACTGAGTCACCGTTTACAAAATTCTCTGGATAGCATCTGTCCACCATTCCTGTGTAGGGAGCTGATGCTTGAGGATGGCCTCCATTGTCTCTTCAGCTTCTGTGTATTTGAAAAAAGTTGGGGCTACATCAAACAAGTGATTAATTTCATTCATTATAAAAAGTAGATTTTCTATCTTACTATAGAAAATATGTCCTGTAATAGGCCCTGTGTCTTCTGAAGTGTTGGCCTTCTCATTGACCTGTGCTGAGGCAAAAACATTTACTCTTTTGGCATACTGTTCATGGGTGAATAATTTCCCTCCGCTGTTCAGTAAGCTAGGGAGTCCTCTACTCTGCAACACTTGAAACTTCTCCATGAACTTATTTACCTCTGTCTGCATATCCTGGGTTCTCCTGTCCAATGTCTGCACTAGACTTCTAAGAGTAAGAACCCTTTTGATCATTTGAATAGTCTCAGTTCTATTTGTGATTCCAATGGTGGCCAACTGAGAGCTTGTTTTGTGATTGAGCACATTGATCATTCTTGTAGCAACTTCAGGCATATTTCCCAATAAGGCCCTTGATGTTCGGATTTCTCTCTGTGCCTTTGGAATGAGCTCTAGTTGCTCATGGATTGTCTCGATGTATGGCCATTGGTTGTTGATGGATTTACCAATATTGGACCATATCATTGCTCTGATTTCTGCTATGATTTTATCTAGCTTGAGCTCATTCTCAAGCTCCTTGATCCTGTCTTTAAGAGCTTTGATTTCCTTGGCCTTTTCTCCCACCTCTCTTTTTGTCTTATCATGCCTTTCATTTACCTTGGCCAGCTTTTCCTTAGTTTCGTTCAGCTCTGTCATCTGGGCTTCCAAAATTTGTATTTCATTCTTTAACTTCTGCATATCTAGGCTCTGCTCTGTGCTGATGGGTGCTGCTGAAGTAGATGTGGCTGTTTGTTCAGCCTGCTGAGGTGGAGGCACCGTAGTAGGAACAGTCTCCTCAAGATTGATGACTTGCGGAGGAGGCTGAGATGTCTGCCCTTCTTGTGCTTGTTTTGATGATGCTTGTAGAGGTGCTTGTGTAGCTTCATATTGCCCCAATTTTTCTTGTGCCTTCACAAGCTCTTTGTAAATGGAAATTAGCAGGTCAGTAGAATCCTGCTCATACCTTTGCTTAGCTACCTCATCAGTCTGTGGGTGGATAGTGGCTGGAATTTTGATCTTCTTTCTCAGTGCAGCCATGTCAGCATCTCTCAGTTTCAGGATCTCTTGTATCCCTTTGATGTCATTGGGATTGTGCCCAATTTCTACAATGATTTCCTCCAGGGCTCTTATCCTATTGTCTTTGGCCTGAGAAGAGGCCCTCTCCAGTTCTAGCTGGGAAGCTGTGGCATTCAGACTGTTGGTTAGTTTGTAATTATCCAAAGTCTTGTCGGCCAATGAAGCATACACCATTTCTCCAGTTTGCTTATGCAGCTCAATTTTGTCCATAGGGTGTATGTCTTTGGCAAGTACCTCTAGATTGGTCCTAAGGTAGTCAGCAATGGATTGTGGCTGAAGTGCTGTAGGCATAAAGTGACTCATTGTCAATTTGCCTTCACTTACATCAAAAGCAGACATAAGTCTCTGCTGATTGGAAGGAGCCATGTTCAGTAAGTGATTATACAATTGTACTTTAATAGGGTCACTCCTCCTCTTAATGTCTATAAACTGCTGCTTGATACTTACTTGTCCTCCTTTCTGCTGGCTAGAGGAGCTGACCTCCCCTCCCATGGTCCTGTCCTGTTCCTGCTGGAAGGAACTTGCTGAAGTTTCCCTGCTGGGTGGGCCCATGCCCAATGCCTCTCTTATTGCTATATCATCCTCTGGAAAATCATTGAGTCTTTGCCTTTTTTCTCCTTGGTCTATAGAGGATGTCAAGGGAGTTTCTCTTTCCCTTTTCCTAAAGACAAATGTATCCTCCTTTTGCGGGGTTTGGAGGACCGAGGCATCAAATGTGGTGTCTTGTCTTCTAGGCAATGTTCTTTCAGTGGTCTGAGGAGTCTCCACTGTTTTCTTTTGCTGGGCAGACTGCTCCTGCCCTTGTTCTTCTTGATGTTGTTGATCTTGCTGTCCTGATTCTTCTTGCTGCCCTTGCTGCAGCCCTTCTGCTTGCTGCTGTTGGTTTTGTTGCTGTTCCTGCTGTTCCTGCTCTTCCTGCTGCCCTTGCTGCTCTTGCTGCTCCATCTCTTTGCCTTTTTCTGCGATGTTTTCACCAGTTCTTGTAGCTTGATGTTGGGCAGTTGAGGAGGAGGCTGCTGCTCCAGTTTGTGTGCTTGGCAGTGAGGGGACCTGTGAATAAAACTCAAGGTCAGCCATCTTCTTGACGTTTCTTAGAGCTCTTTGATTAAGCTCTTCTTGGGTCACATCTTCTTCTAAAGTTCCTCTTCTCCACTTGCTTTGGTTGGCATATTTTTCTAAGTTAGGAAGGCTATAATGTCCATAAGCAGATAATTTGTATTTGAGCCTCCTCATTGTAATGAAGTTATTGGGGTCATAGGGTTTCCATACGAAGCTGTATTTGAGACCAAGGCACAGAAGTATTCTATCTGCCTCTCTCCACCCTTCATCCCTCTCATTGAGAAGTAAATGGCCAAGTTGATTTCTGATTTTTAACTGTGCCTTCTTACCTTTTCCTGAAAAGTGGAGCATATCCACATAACCAAACTACCTGAAGTATTCCAAGGCAAGTAGCCTCATAGGCACAAATCTAGGTAGTTTAAATGGGGGAAACTCACACCCATATAGCCTGATAACGGTGTGGTGTTGGTAGAAATACCAATCCCCAATACTGTATACTTTTGATAAATGCAGGAGTCTTTGCATTTCGTCTGTCAATCTGGGAGGAGGTGAACCCAACAGTAGAGTCAAGGCTGGATGGATGAAAAGATCAATAAATTCGCAGTAGGTGTATGGAGAACAACTTACTATGTGAAAAACGGATGTCCAATACACTACTGATCTCAGATTGCCCTGTGCATCTACTCTCTTCTTTGGGAAGGAGAACTTATCATGCTGGAAGTATAGGAGCAGATGATATAGGTACGAGGTGTATCTAAATACCCTTTCTCTTGATAAATTCATCAATTGATCATGCATCTTATCTGATATGTATGTGGCATAATCATAGTGGATTGGCTTCTTTCCTGGGGAAAACATAAGCATCATTTGTAGAACAGTTTCATCCACATACTCCACTGAATCATATCCCAAGATGGGACTAATCATGTCAACAAGGTCTAAGCCCAACTGGTTGAGGTAGAGATAATGGATGGGAGGAATTTGCACAGTATCAGCTTTGATGAAAATCTGATTGAGCTTTGTGATTTGTGCCTCTGTTATCCTGGCTCCCTGTACTATTAAATCAGCTAATGACAGAGGGACCAACTTTTGATCTGTCTGGAACTGCAACATCTCCCTGATGGCTTCAGGGGTAATGAGGAACAGAATTGAGCCTGCAGAGTCTAGTACTGCCCTCTGGGATGCATCATAGTGTTCAGCAACTATGTGCACAAGCTCAGGGAATTGATTAACCTGAGGAAGCTTGAATATTGGGAGGAATGAATCCCAAATTCCAAGGATGTCTGTCCCCCTCTCATGTTTGATCTTTATTTCATTTAGGATTTGCAAATGGAACCTGCTTCTGCTTAACATCTCCTCTGATATCTTGTAGTCCAAGTCTGCTAATGCTCTGGTGTCCAATGTTTTGTTAGGGACATTCAAGGGAGCCACATTGAGGGCTATAGGAGCTACAGGGGGGTCCATGACTCCTGTTTTAGGATTTTTGCTCGCTCAAGGACCGTGTTACTATGCAGAGTAACACCACCAGAGTTCTCTTTGCACAGAATGAAAATGCCTGGAAAAAAGGTGAATGCAGGGTCTATAGTATTTCAAATGCTGTTTGATAGCAACTAAGACCAAAGTTTAGCTTTCTCTGGTGTCTTTTAATGGTGAAATTTGGTTTCAAATGCGCCTGCTGCGATTATGCAGACAGGGCCTAGTTTTTCAATGAATTGTAGCTGGGAAAAGGCTCGGCTGGTGTTTTTCGAGGTGATAGTTTGGGAATTTAAAGCTCTGCCGAGGAATTCAGTGGTGAATTTCTAATTTTGGACTCTCTTTAAGCTTTCAGAGTGTTTAACAGAGAATTGCAGGCGCACAGAGGACAGACGATGAAGAATACCTGGTAAAGTAGTGAGCAAAGGTCGTGAATGCAGGTTGAACTCATGCACTGGAGGTCTCCTGGTCGATTTAGCAGGTTGACAGTGAACTTGGACGCGAGCGCATGAGGCAGAAATAACGACGAATGAGTGAAAAAAGAACGTAAAAACGCGATTTTGGCCATAATATAGACTTTTTAATACTTTGGCGCCTTTTTACGATGACGTCAGCAGGACGTCATTGGTGGGGTCAAGGTCGGATGACGTCATGCTGACGTCATCGGGAGACGTGGCGGGGTCTGGTTGGTCCACAGGGGCAGTGAGATGGCAGGACAGGTGGACCAATGGCAGGGCAAGAGACTGACGGGACAGCGTACCTGGGTGACGGAGCGATGACATGTTGATGACACGGCGATGACGTGAGCAGGCGGGATGGGGAAACCGGAACCAACAGTGGTTTCGTATCGCACCACTTCCTGTACGGGGGCGGTATCGGTCAGTTGTACCTCCGACGCATCGTGGTGAGGGCGCGTGGCAGCGGAGTGACGTCCTCAAAATACGGACGTCGAGAGATAAGCCTCGTACAGCGGATGAGGTCCGACGTCAGGGTGACCGTTGGATCTGCAGCGGATAATCGGACGGTGGTCGGATGACTGAGATGACAGGGGGATAGTATGCCTAACTGTCAGGCGTCGGACAGGCTCCGACGCGATCAGGGCCGTCAGATCTGGAGGGCCTGATCTAACGGTCGTCGGGGAGGTGACATGGGCGGCACATACGGAAGCGGGCGGGGGCATAAAAATTGGTGTTTTGCACGCATTTCTAATGTATTTTGAAAAAGGAATTATATGCGCTTAACCTTGGATTATATAGCGGAAAGTGGGTTTTTGATGCTTTTTGCCCTTTGAAGCGGGTAAGGGTGGGGATTGAGGGCCTTTTATGGATTTTTTATGTGCAAAGGGGTGAAAAATAGGGAAATTAGCTCATGAAGGGGAAGGGGTAGTTGGCATAGGTTCATCAACATGACCTGGTGTCATTTGATCCCTGACTCGAGACTTTATTGGCTATAATGCCAAGGGGGTGGGTATTTATAAGATTTTGGGATTTATACACCTTGGTGTTAATAATATTAGGGAAAAAGGTGATATAAGGGATTTATATAGTAGGGTTAGTGTTGGTTATGGAGGAGGGGGGAAGTGGAGGGAGAAACCATTAAGTTTATATGAAACAAACTTGGTTTTAAGAGTAGATCAAAATGAAAAGATCTTTAGACAAGAAATGTGGCTTTTTAAAGATTAAGAACCACCATGAAACCTTAGTCTTTTCCAAGAGTCTAAGCTGATGGGGAATGTTAGAAATGAAATTGGAGGGGAGTGAGGGAAATTAGTCATGCTTCTTGCTGTGATCTTTTGCCTTGCTGCCCACCATCACCATTCTTGCAATGATAGGGATAACCTTTCTGCAACCCCAACTACCTACCCAGCTACTTACCTAGCATTTTTACTTCTTCTTGGAGGGTGCACTTGGACTTGCAGACCCTTACTTGCCTTTTCTTTTCTTTGGCTTTTTCTTTTGCTTTCTCTATCTACTTCGACCCTTATCTCTTCCAAGGTCCCAGATTAGGCTGTTGGGAGCCTTTTCTTCTCTACCTAAACTAGTTGTCTGCCAAGATTCAGCTGTTTGGACAGACTTCTTTCTCTAGTCTATAGCATAAAATTGAACACATGGCATGATCCAGATTAAACTGTTGGATCACCCATCAAAACTGAAAATAAGGTCATCAATCATTGAAGCACTTTACACCTTTCTTGCTTTCTAGGAAATATGGGATCTTTGTGAAATCAAAGCAGAGCATATTTGGACTTTCTCTTGCCAATCATGAAATATGAAACCTATTGGTATAGGTATCCAACAGTGGCTCCACATGGGGATGGTTTTTCTTTTGAAAGACCAAGAACAGCAGGTCAGATTGCCTTACTCTTTTAGCTGCCCCTGCCAATCTTTGAAATTTGCTGTATTAATGTGTCAAAATTGTGTGTTTCTTCCTTGGAAGACCTCTGATTCTATTTGCCTTTTGCTGTTTGGTGGATCACTTAGGAAACTGCATTTTTACAATCTAAATAGAAATAATATGTACATCTGTATATATACAAGGGAACCTGATGTTGCAATCATGGGAAACAGTCAAAATAATGCTTCAGCATCCTGCCATTGACAGGACCTTCATCCAAGTCAGTTTCAGTCAGACCTTTAAAGAAGTAGGTGTTGTTACCTTGTACTGCTTGGACAGCAAATGGTCCTCTCCATAAAGAATCAAATTTTCCATGTTTTCCTTTCTCTTCTCTTCTTGCATCCCATCTTAGAACTTTGTCTCCCACATTGAAATCTTCTGCTTTGGTTCTTCTATCAAAGGCTTTTTTTAATTTTTCTTGTAATATTTGCACTCTGCTGAAAACTTGTTCTCTAGTTTGCTGTAAACAGATTATCTGATTGATCCTCCTTTGCATATCATTTGGCTCTGCTTGACTCTCTTGCAGAAGCTTCATAACCGGCACTCCTAGTGATGAGGGAAATTTGGCTTCTAATCCATAGACTAACTCATACGGGCTGGTCCCAATTGATCTTTTTGTTGTTAGTCTATCTGCCCATAAAGAATTTACTAGTTTCTTATGCCAATTCTTTTTGTTCTCTTCAAGCACCTTCTTTATGATGTTTATTAGACTTTTGTTTGATGATTCAGCAAGGTCGTTTCCTTGAGGATAGTAAGCAGTAGAATGGCCCAAAGTAATGTGAAATTTATGGCAGAAGTTCACCATCTTCTTGGATCTGAAGGCAGCAGCATTGTCTGTTATTATCTTGTCTGGACAGCCAAATCTAGCCAGTATATTGTTTTCCAAAAACTGAATAATTACTGAATCATTTGCTTGTCTGCATGGGGCAGCTTCAATCCACTTGGTGAAGTAGTCTGTTGCTGTTAAAATCCATCTGTGTTGCCCTGAAGATGAGGGATGAATTTCCCCAATGAAATCCAAGCCCCATTGTTGGAAAGGTCTCTCTGTTGCAATGGGCTTCAAAGGAAGTGGCAGCAACTGTCTTTTGCCTTCAAACAGTTGGCATTTGTGGCATGAGGTTGTGAATTTCTTAACATCAGAGAACATGGTGGGCCAGTAATAACCAGCCCTCAATATCTTGTCCACAGTGGACTTCCAGTACAAATGTCCACCACAGTCTCCAACATGGAAATCTTGCATGATATTGTTAATTTCATTCTCCATTAGACAGTGCAGCAATATACCTTCATGGTTTTTCCAAAGTAAATTTCCATCCATCACACAAAATCTAGATGTTTTCATTTTTAGGAACCTACACTTAGTTCTGGACAGTCCTGGGGGAGCACACAGGTTTTGTAACACATAGCAGATATCAGAGTACCAAGGAGATTGTTCAAAGGCTACATTGATCTTTAGAGTCGCCAGCTCTGTTTCACTGTCCAGTTGATTGATATCTAAGGCTTGGAAATTTGCTTCTGTCATTAATTTGGCCAAACCTTGCCCTTTTATCAGCTTTGTAGGTTTAATTTCAATGTCAAATTCTAGTATATTGGCAATCCATTTTCCTCTCCTGCCCTCTAAGTTTTCTTGGGTGAGAATGTCTTTGACAATAGGACTTGGTACATAAGCCACAACATGGGAGTAAAGGATGTAAATCCTAAAGTCCTTAATAGCTTTGATCAAAGCATAGGCTTATTTTTCCATAATTTGGTACTTTAGAGGGGCATCTCTAAGAGCTCTGCTGAAGAAGGCAATAGGCTTCTCATTACCTTGGTCATCTTTCTGTAATAAAACAGCAGCAATAGTATGCTGGGAGGCAAAGGAGAAAATGATAAAGTCTCTGTCAAACTGAGGATTGGTTAACACTGGGGTTTGAGTCAAGGCCAATTTTATACTTTCAAAGGCTTGTTTTGCTTCAACAGTCCATTTGACCTTTGAATCTTTCTTTAGCATATTGTTTAATAATCTGATTAGTTCTGCTAAATTCGGGATAAACCTTCTTAAAAAGTTGATTTTTCCTAAGAATCCCTGCAACTCCTTGACATTCCTTGGGTGAGGCATTTGTAGGATAGCTTGTATCCTGTCTGGATCAATTCTTATGCCATCTTTTGAAATAATGTGCCCTAAGAGTTTCCCTTCTTCCAAGCCAAATAATGACTTCTTGGGGTTTAAGGAAATACCATATTTCCTGCATGTTATGAAAATCTGTCTCAAATGTTTCAAGTGTTCTTGGTCAGATTTTGAAAAGGGTGTAAGATCATCTAGGTAAATGACTAGGAAGTCATGAATCTCTTTTGCAAAAGCAATGTCCATTGCTCTTTGAAAAGTTGCCCCTGCGTTTTTCAATCCAAAGGGCATTTTTACATACTTGAAAGTTCCCCATGGGGTTGTGAATGCAGTTTTGTCTTGATCATCAGGGTGTACTAGGATTTGATTGAAGCCTGAGAATCCATCAAGCAATGATATCCTAGAAGCCCCTACTACTCTTTGGAGAATGTGATCCATTTTGGGTAAAGGATAGTTATCTTTGAGTGATACTTGATTCAAATTCCTTAAGTCTACACAAAGTCTAATTTCACCAGTTTTCTTTCTTGTAGGCACCAAATTTGAAATCCACTCGGAGAACCTGATTGGTGCTATGATACCAGCTTTGAACATTTTATGTAGTTCTTTTTCAATGGAAGGAAGGAGCACAGGATTGATCCTTCTCAATTTCTGTTTGAATGGTTTTTTATTAGGCTTGAGGGGAATGGTGTGCTGGATGACAGAGGTATCATAGGACTTTAGATCCTCATAACCCCATGCAAAAACATCTTGAAACTCTTTAAAGAGGTCGATGTATTTGGGTTTTTGATCAGGGGGCAAAGAAGCAGATAGCTTTATTATTTTAGGCTTGTCAATAGTACCAATGTTGCATTCTTCAATTGCTGCATCTAACGGCTGCATCTTTGGCTTCCTAGGGACATCATTTGAATCAAAAATGTCCTCTAGTGGGGTAAGGCCTACTGGAAGGAAATTGTCTTTGAGTTGTATGATTTCTGCTTCAGCACTGCTCACCTCTTCACAGTCAATTTGGTGAATTTGCTGAATGTTTTCATTGTTAAAAATGGTTGGACTCAATAATTGTTTTGCTGTTCTAGGTGACATTGGGTGAGCAGACTGTTGGAACTGTATTTGTGCTGGGCTTGTTCCATTAAGCATTTGTGATTGACTTGCTCCATCATTGTCAATATTTAATCCTGTGAACTCTTGTTGCAAAGTTAAGAAATTGTTTATTTGCATGTCATCCTCAAATACTTGCCATTCTTTGACATTGTTTGGAATGGAGGGTCTGTGTTTGACCTCGGCTGTGAAACAGTTATTGGGTTCTAATGGGAATTTGAAGGTGCTGGCAAATGTTGCCAAGCTGTGTGCATGGAGATTGTGGCCCCTTGAAATTTTTGTGATAACAAACTCAGAGAATGTCTCCAATATTTCAATTACAGCAGACCTGTAGGACCTCAATCTTTTGTCATTGGTGACAAAACTTCCTTTTACTTGTTGAATTACTAGATCAGAGTCTCCCATGATGGAGAGCCTAGGAGCTTGTAATGACCTTGCTAGTTTGAGACCTAGTAATAGAGCTTCATATTCTGCCATGTTATTAGTGCATCTAAAATTTAATCTATAAGCCCTGCCTTCTGCATAGCCTTTCTCTTTGTTATGTATCCAAATTCCAGCTCCTGCCCCCAACTTGTTAACTGAGCCATCAAATTCTAGGACCCACAGGATATCCTGCTGGACAGGAGATTTAAAATCTTGTTCATGGGATGGCAATGTGAGCATGAGTTGGGGTTTCTTCTCCCATTTGTTTTCTAGGACAATTTCATCACTTGTTTGACAATCTTTGACAACTAGAGGAGGGATAATGTGTATTGTTGGGCTGATTGATGTTTGGCAGGTGATACTTGTTTGATCAATGTTTTGTTCTTGTATGCGTGTTTCGGTGCTAATGTCATTGTTTGAGATGCTTGTGCTGTCATTGAAGAGGATGAAGGAGTCTATGTCCGAATGGACATCATATATTGGAAAATTTTGAGGCTTTTCTTCACTGCTGACCATATACTTCATGAGTGTTTCCCTGTAAAGTCTTTTTGGTTGCCCAAAGACAGAGATAGTGGCATATGACATATCTAATTGCAGGGAGCCTTGGAGCTTGGCTCCCCATGATCTTGATAACAGCATCCCATATTTAGGTGGGATATCAGCGACTACAACATCCATTAGAATGGTTTTGTTGGGATATTGAACCAGAGACACACATAAATCTTTTATTAGGCCTAAACATTTGACTTGGCTAGAATCAAAAGAAAACAGGTCTTTGTATGGTCTTGTTATATCCAAATTTAATCTTTCCATGACTGCTTTTGGCATCAGGTTGTGAGAGGCGCCTGAGTCAAACATTGCATTATGCAGTATTTTATCATGAACATGCAGGCTGACATAAAAAGGTAATATCCCTGTGACTATTGTTTTTCCATCTACCTCTGGGCCAAACAGTAATTCTGGAGTGTCATCTAGCACATTTACATCATCTTTGCTATTAGTGAGTTGAAGGGATTTCTTGATCTGCTGCTTATAGATGTCATGCTTGGCTAGCTCTGAGAGGGGAATTGCTATTTTTAGCTTGCCAATCTCTGTGCCTAGGTCAAAAGGTTTGTCAGCTTGGGCTTTGGAGTCACGGATAGCA
Source organism: Pinus tabuliformis (assembly GCA_031772625.1). Classification (NCBI taxonomy): domain Eukaryota; kingdom Viridiplantae; phylum Streptophyta; class Pinopsida; order Pinales; family Pinaceae; genus Pinus; species Pinus tabuliformis. Next base: position 845,268,341 of record CM062819.1, on the reverse strand, counting down.
GTCTTTTCTTTGTTCATTAGATCTTCTTGTTGGATTTCATCTTGACTTCGAGACCTGCCCCTTTTACTCATGTCTTGAGGGGTAAAATTTGGATCAGGGTGAGAGGACGAAGTTGCCATGGGCTGTTGTAGTGGGGACAGTAGTTCAGTAACCTCCTCAACTACAATTTCTTCTGCAGGCAAGTTTATTTTGTCATTAGGTTCTGTGATCATGGTTTCTTTAGACCCCTGTTTATCCTTTGTCTTGTCTGGCTGATTTACATTCACAGTCCGACTCCTTAGTTTGTACTGTTTATGGACTTCATAGACAGCAGTATCATATCCTTGTTTGAAGTCAAAAGATTCTCCTGACTTGGTTTGGAATGTTTTGATTTCATCCTCCTCATGGTCCTCTTGTGTTAAGAAAACATGGCTTTTACCATCCAGACCCATTAAGTTAATCTCCGGATCTTCATTAGGTTCAGTTGATGTTGAAGTTTCTGCGTAATTTTCTTGAAAAGGTGGTCTAATGTCTTGGTCAGCATTTGTCTTTCCTATGTTTGGGTTCTGAGTTCTCCTAAAATTTGGATTTCTAGGAGGGTTGCTTTGTGATGCTTCCCATGATGATTTTCTTTCAACTGATTCCACTCTTTCACCCAATCTCTTCATGCTATTTAGTATTGCATCCAGCTTTTGATCAAAGCCCGAAGTTTCTTCTTTGAAGGCAGTCCTTTTCTCCAATTTTGCCCTGTTTCTTTTGGCAATTAGGTTAGCTTCCACTGTGACAGCAACCCTTTGAGCTTCTTGAAGGGTTGGAGGATTTCTTTCCTTCAACTGATAAGCCATATCAGGGTCAAAACCATCAGGGAATTTATACAGGGCTAAATCAGGAGGAGGCCTTAAGTTCTGTGGGATAGCATTATAAACGTTGTTAAACCTAGCACAATATTCCAGAACTGTTTCTTGGGGACCTCTCTTAATAGTGTCATATTCACCAAGTACGTGGAGAGGATCTTTCTTCTTTTCCCATCTCTCAGTAAAAGCTTCGTAAAGCTGATCAGGTGTTGTGATGGAGTTTGCATTGAGGGATCTGAACCAAGTTCTAACATCCCCAGTTAAACTTTGAACAAAAATTCTCATTCTGACTGTGTCATCATCTATTTCATAGGTCTCAAAGTGGTCTTGCATCTTCTTGGCATGCTGGATAGCTGTTAGAGAGCCATTTGAGTCAAAATATGAGATTTTACTTTGATAATCTTGAGGTAAAGCTGCAGCATTAGCTGGTATCTGCAGAGGTGCATACCTGTTGGCCATGTTTATGGGATTTATAGGGTTGACAGGAACAAATGGGACAGCAGGGATTACTGGTGTAACAGGGTTAATGGGATGGGTAACAAATGGGGGAGTGGTTGAAAGGGTATGTGTGGTGGGTGAAGATGTGAGAGGAGGACTTTGAGGTGTTGATGATGAACTAGGGGAACTAGGGATGGACCGGAAAAGAACTTTGCAGGGAGTGGGAATGAGGATAGGTTGATCTGAACTTATATCTGAATCAGCAGGCTTCTCCTGCTTTTGCTGTCTCCTAATGTTCTTTGGAATGATATTCGGATTATCAACAATGATGGGTTGATTAGGGTCAGGGTTTGCCCTAGTGTGCCTTGGGTTTCTTTTGGGAGCCAGCTTCTAATTGTCCTTTTAGAGCTTATATAGGAGGTTTTATGTGTGCAAGGACTGGATGAGAATTTTGGAATAACTATATACGTTTCAAAGCTAGGATGAAGATTCCCTAACTAGCTCTTCCCTAAAGCTGTCCCTGTATTACAGAAACAGTTCTGAGGCCTCTTGGCTGGTTTCAGGCTTACTGGTAGCTTTGGAAGATAGATAGTAATTGAAAAATTTTAAGAAGTCCCCAGTGGAGTCGCCAATTATGTTATCACCCAGGTTGTTCCCTATGACTCCCAAGGGAATACGGCTGGGGTAACCACTAACCAATCTTTGGGTTACAGTTCCTAGCCCAACTGCAACCAGAGAGGGCTCTCTCTTTATGATTTATCTCTGTTATAATTGTGTTTTAGGCTAGCTATGACGCTTAGGTTTTGTTTGTGTTTTGGTTGAAGGATCTCTTTCAGGTCTTATGATGTAATACTTTGATGATGAGTTTCCATTGGGCAATGGAGTCTAGATGCTGTGAGATGATCTCAGATGTTGAGTAGTGTCCTAACTGCAAGGCCTGTTGTGTATTTAACAGACAAGTTAAAATTTGAGTGATGATATATGTCAACTAGCAGAAATCTGTTAGGAATTTTCTGTTATATTGGTGAAATGAAAGAGGACGCAGAGCACAGGAGCAAAGTATGAATTCCTGTGACAGTGGTCAATATGAAAGGTGTATTTGAAAGTGCAGCATTTTAAGAATCACACTTTATGTAGATTACACCTGAAGAAAACACTTAATAAACAACATAGACTGAACTCAGGGTGCTCAGTGAGCAAATCCTGGGAGTTATTCTTTTTCTGTGTTGCTTAATATGGGAAATCAGATAGCGTGTATGGACCTATAACAAAACAAAATAAACATGGAGAAAGTTACAGAGACTTATTGTATGATAAGATACGCAGGGATCCAGCAATCATGAACAGGCACAGAACATCTTCAACACATCAAGCATCCACGAAACTCCATTGCTTTCCTTTATTGACTTTCAGAAAACAATTACAGCATAAGAGACTTGTTCAGGAGAAATTTCCAACAACCCTTGCTATCTCATGCGAAGGGGATTATATAGAAATATGTATACAAAATATCTCAGGTATTGAGTCATCTGAGAGAGAGAAAATATCTTCAGTAGTGCTCAGAAAGTAGGCAAGAAGTTATTACAATGTTAAATGTAGCGTAAATGCCATTTATATCTGTCAGAGGATTGTTTGACTTTAAGGAGTCACTGAGTCGGTTGCATTACTCTGCATTAATCCTGTAGGTACGCATTTACTTTTGCTTGCGTAATGAGTTCTTGGCTTTGCCAGCTGTGGTTCTCCTTTTTTGCTTTGTTGGCCGCTTCATGCGCTGAGTTGGCTTAGTTTTGAATTTATGATGCCCGCGGACTTTATTGACTGTTCTTTTCATCAAAATTGGTAGAAGAAACATAATTTGATGACTGAGTCACCGTTTACAAAATTCTCTGGATAGCATCTGTCCACCATTCCTGTGTAGGGAGCTGATGCTTGAGGATGGCCTCCATTGTCTCTTCAGCTTCTGTGTATTTGAAAAAAGTTGGGGCTACATCAAACAAGTGATTAATTTCATTCATTATAAAAAAGTAGATTTTCTATCTTACTATAGAAAATCTGTCCTGTAATAGGCCCTGTGTCTTCTGAAGTGCTGGCCTTCTCATTGACCTGTGCTGAGGCAAAAACATTTACTCTTTTGGCATACTGTTCATGGGTGAATAATTTCCCTCCGCTGTTCAGTAAGCTAGGGAGTCCTCTACTCTGCAACACTTGAAACTTCTCCATGAACTTATTTACCTCTGTCTGCATATCCTGGGTTCTCCTGTCCAATGTCTGCACTAGACTTCTAAGAGTAAGAACCCTTTTGATCATTTGAATAGTCTGAGTTCTATTTGTGATTCCAATGGTGGCCAACTGAGAGCTTGTTTTGTGATTGAGCACATTGATCATTCTTGTAGCAACTTCAGGCATATTTCCCAATAAGGCCCTTGATGTTCGGATTTCTCTCTGTGCCTTTGGAATGAGCTCTAGTTGCTCATGGATTGTCTCGATGTATGGCCATTGGTTGTTGATGGATTTACCAATATTGGACCATATCATTGCTCTGATTTCTGCTATGATTTTATCTAGCTTGAGCTCATTCTCAAGCTCCTTGAGCTTGTCTTTAAGAGCTTTGATTTCCTTGGCCTTTTCTCCCACCTCTCTCTTTGTCTTATCATGCCTTTCATTTACCTTGGCCAACTTTTCCTTAGTTTCGTTCAGCTCTGTCATCTGGGCTTCCAAAATTTGTATTTCATTCTTTAACTTCTGCATATCTAGGCTCTGCTCTGTGCTGATGGGTGCTGCTGAAGTAGATGTGGCTGTTTGTTCAGCCTGCTGAGGTGGAGGCACCGTAGTAGGAACAATCTCCTCAAGATTGATGACTTGCGGAGGAGGCTGAGATGTCTGCCCTTCTTGTGCTTGTTTTGATGATGCTTGTAGAGGTGCTTGTGTAGCTTCATATTGCCCCAATTTTTCTTGTGCCTTCACAAGCTCTTTGTAAATGGAAATTAGCAGGTCAGTAGAATCCTGCTCATACCTTTGCTTAGCTACCTCATCAGTCTGTGGGTGGATAGTGGCTGGAATTTTGATCTTCTTTCTCAGTGCAGCCATGTCAGCATCTCTAAGTTTCAGGATCTCTTGTATCCCTTTGATGTCATTGGGATTGTGCCCAATTTCTACAATGATTTCCTCCAGGGCTCTTATCCTATTGTCTTTGGCCTGAGAAGAGGCCCTCTCCAGTTCTAGCTGGGAAGCTGTGGCATTCAGACTGCTGGTTAGTTTGTAATTATCCAAAGTCTTGTCGGCCAATGAAGCATACACCATTTCTCCAGTTTGCTTATGCAGCTCAATTTTGTCCATAGGGTGTATGTCTTTGGCAAGTACCTCTAGATTGGTCCTAAGGTAGTCAGCAGTGGATTGTGGCCGAAGTGCTGTAGGCATAAAGTGACTCATTGTCAATTTGCCTTCACTTACATCAAAAGCAGACATAAGTCTCTATTGATTGGAAGGAGCCATGTTCAGTAAGTGATTATACAATTGTACTTTAATAGGGTCACTCCTCCTCTTAATGTCTATAAACTGCTGCTTGATACTTACTTGTCCTTCTTTCTGCTGGCTAGAGGAGCTGACCTCCCCTCCCATGGTCCTGTCCTGTTCCTGCTGGAAGGAACTTGCTGAAGTTTCCCTGCTGGGTGGGCCCATGCCCAATGCCTCTCTTATTGCTATATCATCCTCTGGAAAATCATTGAGTCTTTGCCTTTTTTCTCCTTGGTCTATAGAGGATGTCAAGGGAGTTTCTCTTTCCCTTTTCCTAAAGACAAATGTATCCTCCTTTTGCGGGGTTTGGAGGACCGAGGCATCAAATGTGGTGTCTTGTCTTGTAGGCAATGTTCTTTCAGTGGTCTGAGGAGTCTCCACTGTTTTCTTTTGCTGGGCAGACTGCTCCTGCCCTTGTTCTTCTTGATGTTGTTGATCTTGCTGTGCTGATTCTTCTTGCTGCCCTTGCTGCAGCCCTTCTGCTTGCTGCTGTTGGTTTTGTTGCTGTTCCTGCTGTTCCTGCTCTTCCTGCTGCCCTTGCTGCTCTTGCTGCTCCATCTCTTTGCCTTTTTCTGCGATGTTTTCACCAGTTCTTGTAGCTTGATGTTGGGCAGTTGAGGAGGAGGCTGCTGCTCCAGTTTGTGTGCTTGGCAGTGAGGGGACCTGTGAATAAAATTCAAGGTCAGCCATCTTCTTGACGTTTCTTAGAGCTCTTTGATTAAGCTCTTCTTGGGTCACATCTTCTTCTAAAGTTCCTCTTCTCCACTTGCTTTGGTTGGCATATTTTTCTAAGTTAGGAAGGCTATAATGTCCATAAGCAGATAATTTGTATTTGAGCCTCCTCATTGTAATGAAGTTATTGGGGTCATAGGGTTTCCATACGAAGCTGTATTTGAGACCAAGGCACATAAGTATTCTATCTGCCTCTCTCCACCCTTCATCCCTCTCATTGAGAAGTAAATGGCCAAGTTGATTTCTGATTTTTAACTGTGCCTTCTTACCTTTTCCTGAAAAGTGGAGCATATCCACATAACCAAACTGCCTGAAGTATTCCAAGGCAAGTAGCCTCATAGGCACAAATCTAGGTAGTTTAAATGGGGGCAACTCACACCCATATAGCCTGATAACGGTGTGGTGTTGGTAGAAATACCAATCCCCAATACTGTATACTTTTGATAAATGCAGGAGTCTTTGCATTTCGTCTGTTAATCTGGGAGGAGGTGAACCCAACAGTAGAGTCAAGGCTGGATGGATGAAAAGATCAATAAATTCGCAGTAGGTGTATGGAGAACAGCTTACTATGTGAAAAACGGATGTCCAATACACTACTGATCTCAGATTGCCCTGTGCATCTACTCTCTTCTTTGGGAAGGAGAACTTATCATGCTGGAAGTATAGGAGCAGATGATATAGGTACGAGGTGTATCTAAATACCCTTTCTCTTGATAAATTCATCAATTGATCATGCATCTTATCTGATATGTATGTGGCATAATCATAGTGGATTGGCTTCTTTCCTGGGGAAAACATAAGCATCATTTGTAGAACAGTTTCATCCACATACTCCACTGAATCATATCCCAAGATGGGACTAATCATGTCAACAAGGTCTAAGCCCAACTGGTTGAGGTAGAGATAATGGATGGGAGGAATTTGCACAGTATCAGCTTTGATGAAAATCTGATTGAGCTTTGTGATTTGTGCCTCTGTTATCCTGGCTCCCTGTACTATTAAATCAGCTAATGACAGAGGGACCAACTTTTGATCTGTCTGGAACTGCAACATCTCCCTGATGGCTTCAGGGGTAATGAGGAACAGAATTGAGCCTGCAGAGTCTAGTACTGCCCTCTGGGATGCATCATAGTGTTCAGCAACTATGTGCACAAGCTCAGGGAATTGATTAACATGAGGAAGCTTGAATATTGGGAGGAATGAATCCCAAATTCCAAGGATGTCTGTCCCCCTCTCATGTTTGATCTTTATTTCATTTAGGATTTGCAAATGGAACCTGCTTCTGCTTAACATCTCCTCTGATATCTTGTAGTCCAAGTCTGCTAATGCTCTGGTGTCCAATGTTTTGTTAGGGACATTCAAGGGAGCCACATTGAGGGCTATAGGAGCTACAGGGGGGTCCATGACTCCTGTTTTAGGATTTCTGCTCGCTCAAGGACCGTGTTACTATGCAGAGTAACACCACCAGAGTTCTCTTTGCACAGAATGAAAATGCCTGGAAAAAAGGTGAATGCAGGGTCTATAGTATTTCAAATGCTGTTTGATAGCAACTAAGACCAAAGTTTAGCTTTCTCTAGTGTCTTTTAATGGTGAAATTTGGTTTCAAATGCGCCTGCTGCGATTATGCAGACAGGGCCTAGTTTTTCAATGAATTGTAGTTGGGAAAAGGCTCGGCTGGTGTTTTTCGAGGTGATAGTTTGGGAATTTAAAGCTCTGCCGAGGAATTCAGTGGTGAATTTCTAATTTTGGACTCTCTTTAAGCTTTCAGAGTGTTTAACAGAGAATTGCAGGCGCACAGAGGACAGACGATGAAGAATACCTGGTAAAGTAGTGAGCAAAGGTCGTGAATGCAGGTTGAACTCGTGCACTGGAGGTCTCCTGGTCGATTTAGCAGGTTGACAGCGAACTTGGACGCGAGCGCATGAGGCAGAAATAACGACGAATGAGTGAAAAAAGAACGTAAAAACGCGATTTTGGCCATAATATAGACTTTTTAATACTTTGGCGCCTTTTTACGATGACGTCAGCAGGACGTCATTGGTGGGGTCAAGGTCGGATGACATCATGCTGACGTCATCGGGAGACGTGGCGGGGTCTGGTTGGTCCACAGGGGCAGTGAGATGGCAGGACAGGTGGACCAATGGTAGGGCAAGAGACTGACGGGACAGCGTACCTGGGTGACGGAGCGATGACATGTTGATGACACGGCGATGACGTGAGCAGGCGGGATGGGGAAACCGGAACCAACAGTGGTTTCGTATCGCACCACTTCCTGTACGGGGGCAGTATCGGTCAGTTGTACCTCCGACGCATCGTGGTGAGGGCGCGTGGCAGCGGAGTGACGTCCTCAAAATACGGACGTCGGGAGATAAGCCTCGTACAGCGGATGAGGTCCGACGTCAGGGTGACCGTTGGATCTGCAGCGGATAATCGGACGGTGGTCGGATGACTGAGATGACAGGGGGATAGTACGCCTAACTGTCAGGCGTCGGACAGGCTCCGACGCGATCAGGGCCGTCAGATCTGGAGGGCTTGATCTAACGGTCGTTGGGGAGGTGACATGGGCGGCACATACGGAAGCGGGCGAGGGCATAAAAATTGGTGTTTTGCACGCATTTCTAATGTATTTTGAAAAAGGAATTATATGCGCTTAACCTTGGATTATATAGCGGAAAGTGGGTTTTTGATGCTTTTTGCCCTTTGAAGCGGGTAAGGGTGGGGATTGAGGGCCTTTTATGGATTTTTTATGTGCAAAGGGGTGAAAAATAGGGAAATTAGCTCATGAAGGGGAAGGGGTAGTTGGCATAGGTTCATCAACATGACCTGGTGTCATTTGATCCCTGACTCGAGACTTTATTGGCTATAATGCCAAGGGGGTGGGTATTTATAAGATTTTGGGATTTATACACCTTGGTGTTAATAATATTAGGGAAAAAGGTGATATAAGGGATTTATATAGTAGGGTTAGTGTTGGTTATGGAGGAGGGGGGAAGTGGAGGGAGAAACCATTAAGTTTATATGAAACAAACTTGGTTTTAAGAGTAGATCAAAATGAAAAGATCTTTAGACAAGAAATGTGGCTTTTTAAAGATTAAGAACCACCATGAAACCTTAGTCTTTTCCAAGAGTCTAAGCTGATGGGGAATGTTAGAAATGAAATTGGAGGGGAGTGAGGGAAATTAGTCATGCTTCTTGCTGTGATCTTTTGCCTTGCTGCCCACCATCACCATTCTTGCAATGATAGGGATAACCTTTCTGCAACCCCAACTACCTACCCAGCTACTTACCTAGCATTTTTACTTCTTCTTGGAGGGTGCACTTGGACTTGCAGACCCTTACTTGCCTTTTCTTTTCTTTGGCTTTTTCTTTTGCTTTCTCTATCTACTTCGACCCTTATCTCTTCCAAGGTCCCAGATTAGGCTGTTGGGAGCCTTTTCTTCTCTACCTAAACTAGTTGTCTGCCAAGATTCAGCTGTTTGGACAGACTTCTTTCTCTAGTCTATAGCATAAAATTGAACACATGGCATGATCCAGATTAAACTGTTGGATCACCCATCAAAACTGAAAATAAGGTCATCAATCATTGAAGCACTTTACATCTTTCTTGCTTTCTAGGAAATATGGGATCTTTGTGAAATCAAAGCAGAGCATATTTGGACTTTCTCTTGCCAATCATGAAATATGAAACCTATTGGTATAGGTATCCAACACCTCGCACTAAGAAGAGGAAATCCAGGTGCATTAAGGCGACAAACAAAGAGATTACGATCCCTTTTGGTGATCCATCGGATATCGGGGAAGCGGTTCCCATGGCCCGAACGATTTTGGTTGGACATGTGAGGGGACGCGCCTACACTACAAGCCGACTAACTCAATGGGTGAAGGAGATCTGGGGAGGCCTGCTCATGGAACTGCCGGAGGTACATGTTCTCCCTCGTGGGTGGTTCTCCCTCCACTTCACAAAAGAAGGCTATACCGACTTAGTATTGGCAAAATATTGGCACATTGAAACTGCACCCGTCCTGTTAAAGAGATGGAGCCCCCTCTTTGACCCCGAGCGCGAACAGATCGGTGCAGGCCCCCTGTGGGTACGATTGCCCGGATTACCACTACAGTATTGGAGCGAGGAAGCACTCATCAAGATAGGAAATGCACTGGGCACGTATCTGGATCATGATCGCACGTATGTTGATTCCAAGAAGCGAACCCTAGCTCGTGTGCTGGTTCACCTGGACACGCGTGAAGGATTAGAGGAAAAGATCACATTACAATGGGGAAAATACAGCAGGACACAAATTCTCGACTACGAAGGAGTTCCATTTCACTGCAACCGCTGTCATCAAGTGGGACACCTATTCAAGGACTGTCCACTGAATAAGAGCCCTGAGGCGTCCCCTAAGATCTCTCCCATTCCTGCTCGAGAGGCATCCCCGATTATCTTCCGCCCATCACAGGGGGAGGCTACTGTACAGGACCCGCCGGTGAAGACTGGGATGAAGGCGCCAGGACCGTCATCACCCCCCTTGACAAGGGCTCGGGCCGCTGCAGCAGCCGCACAGGCCTCGGGTACTGTTCTCATCCCTTCCTCTATATCTCTTGGTAGCTCATCTGCATTTGTTTCATTAGCTGCACCTTGCACTATGGCACATTGTCCGCTACCGTCTTCCCCTCTATGTGCCTCTACTGCTCCTCCATCAGTGCCCACCATCCCCTCCTCATCATCTCTGTCATCATCCTCGCGGTCATCCTCCCACCCATACTCCCTTCGTCCTCGTCCTCAGCTTCCGGGCTCTCAGGGAGGCCTAGGCATTGTCCCTCTGGGTATGAGACCTCTGACCTCCAGAGGTAGAAAATCTGATCTCTCCAAAGCCATATGGAGGGCAGGTGCGGAGGTCGCATCTGGCCGGCAGTCCACTATTGATGGGGTCCTTAGAGCAGCCACTACCCCCCGAGGCGGTTCTCCATGAAGTGCCTATCATTCAACTGCAGGGGCTTGGCTAGTGCCCCCAAAAAACTAGCCATCTGGAGACTATTTGAGATCGAGCAACCTGACATCATCCTCCTTCAAGAGACTCTGGGACCGACAGAAGACATCTCACAATGCCTAAATTCACTGGCTCCTCGATGGAGATTCTTGGCCTCGGATGCCTCAGGTAGATCGGGGGGTCTGGCACTCGGATACAACCCTAGGTCAATCAGAATTGATTCATCCTGGGGTGGACAAGGTTTCATGGGGGTGGACATTTTCGCTGCTGATCTTGGACTAGCATTCCGTATTGTGAATGTATACGGACCTTGCCACCTCAGGGAGCCATTCTGGAGGCATCTGCTAAACCTCACCCTACTGGCTGCGGACCACACCATACTGGGGGGTGACCTAAATTTTTCGCTGGGCTTCCGAGAATCTTGGGGCTCCAGAGCACAAGTGGACTCCATCACTGATTTCATGAGGAATACCCTAGAACAAACTGATTTCGTGGATATCCCCATGCAGAAGCCCATGCCTACATGGAGGAACAGGAGGGTGGGAGATGATGCTTTGGCACGCAGACTTGACAGATTCCTTCTCAAAGGACCCCTGATTCAGCAACTTCATCACTTCAAACAATGGGTTGGATCTGGGGGTTTATCAGATCACTCCCCCATCTTTCTGGAGATCCTAGGGCCTCATCACAAGCCTAAAGCCCCTTACAAATTCAACCATATCTGGCTCCAAGACCAAGACTTCATAAAATTGGTCTCTGATTACTGGAAGGCACACCCCATTAACAGAGAGACTTCATTATCAAAGGGTTTCTGTAAGAACCTCTCTGAGCTAAAGCATATCGTCATTAATTGGGCAAAGGAGAAGAACAAAAAGGAATCTGCCCAACTCTTATCTGTTGAAGAAGAGTTGAGCTCCCTGCTAGATGAGCGAAACCTTGGATTCACCTCGGCCATGGATAAGACTCGTCTGATAGAGCTGGAAAACCAGAGATCTACTTTACTTAGACATAAAGAGGAATCTCTCAGACTACGTAGCAGAGCTATCTGGTTGAAAGCAGGGGATGAAAACTCGAGATTTTTCCATAACTACGCTAAAGGAAGGAAAGTGGCCAACACTATTTGGAACCTTCCCCTACCAGAAGGGGGCCTTGCAGACACTTTCAATAAACTCTCCCAGCTGGGCACCACACACTTTCGAAGCTTGTACAGATGCCCCCTGGAACAAACTTGGCAGAGATCATTGATGTGGCCTCACATTTTCCAAGATTTGTAAACGAGGAGGACTCGGCTGGACTCTCGGCCCCGGTAACAATGGAGGAGCTGGAAAGCACACTCAAGTGGTTCAAGAGGGACAAGAGCCCTGGACCTGATGGATGGTCCATCGAATTTTACCTTGCCTTCTTCGACCTGCTGGGACAGGACCTGATAAGTGTGATAGAGGAAAGCAGATCATCTGGGTGTTTATATCACGCTATAAACTCTACTTTCATTGCTCTCATCCCCAAGTCTGACTCCCCATCTTCATTTGATGATTTCTGCCCTATCTCTCTCTGTAATGTACTCTACAAGATTATATCAAAGATTATAGCAAACCGGCTCAAACCTATCCTATCAACTCACATTGCCCCCCAGCAATTTGCTTTCCTCGAGGATAGGCAGATTCATGAAGCTATTGGGTCTGCCCAGGAAGCCCTGCACTCCATCTGGTCTAAACATCTCAAGTGCACTCTCTTGAAAATCGATCTCTCTAAAGCTTTCGACCGGGTCAGCTGGCTTTACATTAAGATGATCCTTATACATCTGGGCTTCCCTCTACCTTTCATAAACTGGATCATGGCCTGTATCACCACTCCCACATTCAGCATCCTGATCAATGGATCAGCCTCTCATTTCTTTCACTCTGAAAGGGGACTTCGGCAGGGCTGCCCCCTATCACCCCTTCTATTTCTTTTGGTCATGGAAGGTCTGAGTCGCTTAATCATCTCTGCTACAAGGGAAGGGTCTCTAAAAGGCCTCAAAATCACGGAAGAATGCTACCTCACACACCTGCTGTTCGTGGACGATGTACTCATACTTTTGGATGGTAGCATTAGAGACTCACAGTCATTTTCCCGCATACTTCAGCTCTTCTCACAGGCCACTGGGATGCAGGTAAACAGAGAGAAATCTACCATAACACTGGCTCGTACCTCTGTCAATGAAGCACAATTTGCTCTGCAGGCCTTCCCTTATATCATACATCCATTGGACAGGGGTCTTAAATATCTAGGTTTCTGGTTAAAACCCACTAGCCAGAAGATTGCAGATTGGTCTTGGCTGGTATCCAAACTAGAAAAAAGGCTTACCTGTTGGAGCCATAGATACCTCTCAAGAGCAGGCCGACTAATCCTCATCAAATCCGTGCTGGAAGCAACCCCGGTCTTCTGGATGGCACTAGCTTGGATTCCTAGACACACTCTGGCCCGTCTCCAGCAAATCTGCAACAGATATCTCTGGGCGGGAAGTCAAGACAAACGCATTTTTGCGTGGATAGGCTGGCAGAAGATCGCACTCCCAAAGAAGTGGGGAGGATGGGGCCTAAAAGACCTTCCACTGTTCGCACAAGCATTGGCAGCTAAGATGAGCTGGGCACTGATAAATAGCCAGAACTTATGGACCCGCCTCTCTTACCACAAATATATATGGCCCCTTGGCATACTGGATTGGATCAGGCTCCCAAACTGGAACAGAACAGGGGTATCATCAATTTGGAAAGCCCTACTACACTCAATGCCTATGATCAGAGACAACTTAGCCTGGAAGATTAGAGACGGGACCCTGGCTAGGATTGGCATCGACCCATGGGCTGGCAGTGGAGGTAGGCACATTCTGCCTCAAGACTTGGTTGATTACCTTCTTGCTCGCAATATCAAAGTGTTCGCCCAAATTGCCGACAGGGAATCCTCTGATATATTCCATCAGGCCTGGAGGACAGCTCAGCAATTAAACATCCCTCCTAGATGGCATCAGGCATGGCAGACCTACAGGGAGGCCCTGATGGAATCACACATCAGAATCATTGAGGGGCCGGACGAACTAACTTGGAGCCAGTCTGAAAGCGGATTTTACACTCCAAAGGCTGGTTATACCCATCTCATAAGTCACAAAAAGCCAGAGGTATTATCAAATTGGTGGCACAACATCTGGAAACTCACCGCATCCCCGAGATCAAAGCTCTTCTTCTGGTGTGTTCTCCGGAACAAGGTGCCCACAGGAGAAAATCTACTGCACAGAGCATATCACGGACCCACCTGGTGTACGATCTGCAAAGAAGCATCCGAATCCACAGAACATCTGTTCATGCAATGCAGGATGATACAGGACCTGTGGACAGCCATTAAAAACACCATTTCCTACTCTGGAACCTGGGCGGGCACAAGTTTAATTGAGGCTTGGACAGACTGGGAGTCGAGGCACAAGGGAACTAAGACTGTCAACCTGCCTATTATCGTAAATTGGCACATTTGGAAAGCTCGAAACCGTATCATATTCCATGACCAACCTGTTATCTGGCAATTGGTGGAGGCTGGTATTATCGCAGCTTATGGTGAACTGCCAGAGCCCCCGCCCCCACATGTGCGTAAACCTCACCCACCGCCCCGCATTGATCAAGACACCCCGTGGGCATATTTTGATGGGGCCGCAAACATACAGAGCTGTGGGGGTGGTATCATCATATACAAATCCGAACAACATTATTACCGTATAAAAGCAGGCCTGGGAATGGGGACAAACAACTTTGCAGAGCTCATCACCCTCCGCCATTTACTTCATTTTGCATTGAGTCATCATATCACATGCATTAACATCTACGGGGATTCAAAAACCATCATAAATTGGTTCAACAACATATCAAATTGTCACATTCACACACTCAGCATTATATTGAATGAAATTCTTGAATTCAAAGCAGCTTTTAACAGCATCACATGTTCACACATCTACAGGGAACATAACGAGAGTGCTGACAAACTATCCAAGGAGGCCACGATGATGGACAGAGGAGTATGGGAGATCACAGAGGTACAAGGTCATCAGGAGTACAAATACTACCACCGCCCATACATTGATCCGAGATATCAGCATGCACCAGAGCTATAAATCATCTGATAAATTTTGTATATATCTGAACAGTATTTTGTAAATATTTAAACATGTTTTTGAACAGCACAGGCAAGCCGAAAGGCATTTTTGTAAACAGACTTAGTATAGAATATTGAAAGATGACCCTGCGAGGTACATCTGAACTGATATATATGAACAGAACCTACATGTATCTAACAGGCACACTGTGTACAGTGACCTCAGGCATATGTGCATAGCACTATCTATATGTAATTTTCTACATAATGAAAGTTACGGATTTTTCCAGTGGAAAAAAATAATTCACGATCTCTCTGCGGTAATAGAAAAACAATCTGGGGCACGTGCGTTTGCGGTCCGACTTGCTGATATCAGGTGCACACATTCCTTATATTTTTCTAATACATATCTTCTCATATATTTTCAAAAATGAATAATTCGCCACAATTACCAAATATTACCAAAGGTAGACCTAACATAGTTACTCTACAGATCCTCTATGAGTATATAGAGTCTTTAGAGAAACGTAGAGAAGAAAGAGAAGTCAAGCTACAAACAGAGTTAGCACCCATACTGGAAAATAAATTCACATCTCTTGAAGACAAGATCCAAAACAAATAGAAAATAAAATAGAACTATTGGTGAATAAGATAGAGGCAATGGAGACTAGGTTGCAAGTTATAGAAAAACAAAACCAAGATACGAACCAAACATCCCAGCAAGTAGTTGCTGGTACTTTAGAAAGTCTTAAAATGAATGACATGATTAAAGAGCTAGAAGAAAAATTTAATAGCCACCTCACCCTAAATAGTGTGGCAGGTAAATTAGATATCAAACCAATTAAAGATGAAATGAAAAAATTGATAGAATTAGACCATGAGCATAACAAAAGGGCCTTGAAACTTATAATCTTCGGTTTGAAGAGGAGGTAGACGAGGATACTTTAGCCATAGCCCAGACAAAATTACATAACAGATTACAAATTGAAACAATGTGTCTCATAGAAGCAACAAGGTTGGGGAAACTAACTGAGAATAAAGGAAGGTTGATTCGAATAAAGGTGAGCTCTACTGACCATAAGTATGACATACTTAGTAAAACCTCAAGTCTAAAAGGAACGAGAATATTTATAAATGAAGATCTCATTCCAGAAGATCAAGCAGAATTGAGAAAGGAGGTTCAAAAGGTAAAGGAAGCTAGGAAGGAAGGAAAATGGTCAATAATTAGAAATAGAAAAGCCGTTATTTGAGATAGAAACCAAAAAGATAATAATAAATAGCAATTCAACATGCTTCAGATTCTTTCTTGGAATTGTCGGGGCTTTCCATGGAACAAAGGCCCTAAGCTAAGTTGGATCTCGAATGATGTTGATATTATTTTGCTTGTTGAAACTTGGGAGCACGAAGAATCTAAGGTCCCTAACATAGATGGCTTTACATTATGGTCTACCTGGAATAAGCGATCCTCCCGTAGATGCATTGGGGGTATAACTTGTTGCATTAAGAAGAACATCTCTCCCCATGCTAGGGTTTATAAAAACGACCCTTACAACCAATATAGTTGGATAGAAATTACTAACATTTATGATAAAAATACCTACATAGCAATCTGTTATTACCCCCCATCAATTCTAACTTCTATAAGAAAAAGAATCTAGATAAAAATAGTCCTTTACAATGGTTTAGAGAATGATATTTCTAGCCTAAGGAATGAAGGCAATATCCTTTTAGTGGGTGACTTTAATGCTCGAACTTCAAGCAACCAATCTATTCTTCTAATCAATCATTCCAACCCCAATCCTCTTTGGTTAGACGAAGACCTTCCTCTGGCTAGCCGATACAAAAGGAGCTATGAAGACCTCGGGGAGAATTTGTTTGGGTGAGAACTAGTCAAGCTCTGTAGTGCTCAGGATCTCATAATTTGCAACGGTCTAAATAAGTGGCCCAATTCTAGCCAGATGACCTGCATCCATGGGCTTGGTAGTAGCGTGGTAGACTATGTTATCTCTGATCTCCCTCTATACAACGAAATAACAAATTTTGACATCTTAAACGACCACAAGCCTGACTCTGATCATAGGCCTTTACTTATAACTCTCAATTTTGTCATGCACAGAGATCCCATAGAAGATAATCCTTATAGCCAAAAGAAGTTAATCTTTGAAAGAAATAAAAAAAATCTCTTTCTAAATGAATTTAAAACTAATTTGCTTCCTTTATCTAGTATAGACAACATAGAAGATCTCTATCATAATTTTACTACAACCCTCTCATATTCTATTAACAAGTTCTCAATTGAAGTTTCAATAAAAGAAATAGCAAAACCAACCCATGGTATGGCAATTATTGTAAAAGTGCGAGGAGAGCAATTAAGGAAGTTGTTGACGAATCTCTTAAAATTGGCAAGATACAAATATACAAAGCCCTAACTAAAAGGAAAAAAATGCAGTATATTCATAAAAGACAAGAGAATCTCTTACACCTCTCTAAGGTAGCTCCTAAGAAATTCTGGAGGAAGATTCTAACTAGGAAAACTAAAGATAATAATAAAATTGCTTTACACGATTGGAATTCCTATCTTAAAAAGCTTTATGAATCTCCAAATGTCATGGATAACTTTGAAACCCTACTCACAACAAAAGAATTTTTCTCATTAGAAGACATTGATTTTGGGGTTAATTGCTTGGCTAATGGGAAAGCTAAGGACATTGAAGGTTACCAGGCAGAAATCTTAAAAATTGGAGGTCCTGTCCTCATCCCCCACATTCACAAGCTTTTCAATCAAGCGGTCAAGCAAGGGTTCCCTAAACCATGGACTCAAAGCCTCATTATCCCTATTTTTAAAAGTGGGGATACAAATAACCCCTCTAATTATCGGACAATTATGATCAGCCCTCTCCTAGCCAAGTTATATGGTATTATTTTGGAAATGAAGTTGAGCATATGGCTTGAAAGTGAAGGTAAGCGGGCTAAAGGCCAAGCGGGTTTTAGAAAGCAGCACTCAACAACAAACCACCTCGTTACGCTTAGGATCATTGTGGAGGAATGCCGCAATGATAAATCCAATATCTTTTGTTGCTTTGTGGACTTTAGAAATGCTTTCGATACGGTTCCTAGAAACAACCTTTGGAACAAATTAGAAGAGCTAAAGGTTCCTTTTGAGTTGAGAGCTGCCACTATAAGGTTATACGAGAATGTAATTTCCAAGTTAAAGAGCAATGAGGGGTGGTCGAAAGATATTAAGTGTAATATTGGAGTTAAACAAGGTTGCCCCCTCTCCCCTACCCTATTTGGCATTTACATCGACAAGCTAAAAGCTTGTTTATAGGAAGTAGGATGTGCTGGCACGATCTTAGCTGGGATAGTCATCATCCTTATTCTCTACGCTGATGATATTGTTCTCCTCGCAAGGTGCCCATCTGATCTTGATAAGCAACTTATACTTCTTAAGGATTTCTGCTCTACCATGGGTATGATTGTTAACACTGAAAAAACAAAAGTTATGATTATCAAATCCAAGAAGGACACTTACGCTAATTTTATGTATGATGATAGTAACTTGGAGGAAGTGTCTTCCTACAAGTACCTAGGAATTGATATTCATCACAAGCTCAATTGGAACTATAGCATTGAGAAAAGTATTAATGGGGGATGGAAAGCTTATTTTGGTCTTGAAAATAATTATAAAACGACAAACCTCATAATATGGGATAGAAAGAAGTTCCTCTTTGAAAATTTAGTCACTCTGTTTATCTTATATGGATGTGAGGTTTGGGGTTGTAGCATCTCTAGAAAATCCTGGAGAAAGATTGAGCAAATCCAGAAGCGTTTTATAATGTATAACCTCAAAATTAAAAGCAACACACCCTATCCTATTCTCCTTATAGAAGTGGGTCTTTCCCCTATCGAGAGCCTAGCTATGACTAGGCTTCTGTTGTACAAGCACAAACTCAATAACATAGGAGACCATGGACTTCCTAAGATAGCTTTAAATTCCAACCAAAACCACCTAAGGCTCAAATGAGGTTGGTATAAAGACACCAGGGCTTGGTTAAACCATTGGGAGATCAACGAGAATGTTGCATTGCAAAACATTAATAACATTAAAAATATTGTTACTTCTAAGTTCAAAGAAAAATGTGGTGTGAGAAAGATTTAGAAACTAAAAGAAAATTAAGATATTATAAGGAGGTCATCAACCCCACCCTAGAAGATCAAAAGTATCTCTTTGTTTTATCTATCTCAAAGAAGAAAATTAATATAGCCAAGATTAGAATGAACTCTCATGAGCTCCATAGTGAAACAGGTCATTGGGCAGTTCCTAAAACACCATGGATGGAAAGGTTCTGCCATCTCTGTGAGAATACAAACATCGAGGATGTAAATCACTTCCTCTTAGAGTGCCCTGCGTACAACCACATTAGATCTCAGTTACAAAATATTTGTTGCAATACTAACCTTCCTAGCCTTTTATGTTGTCAAAATTACAGTGAGCTCGGGAGGCTTCTCTCCAAGCTTTTTGAGCATAGGAATAAAATCTTAAATCAAACTAAATAATTCGTTTCTTTAGGTCCGATAGACCAAAGTTTGGTCTCAGTGGACGTTAACCATCATCATCAATAAATTTAAGGATAAATCAAGGATGTTACATAGAATATTTCAATTTATTTTATTTATATTTATCTTCCTAGTTGTCACATTCACGCTCAAGGTTTCACTTAGCTTCTTCACGTGTTATTTGACTTTGCCTCTGTGACAATAATGAATATCCCCACAAACGATTCTTCATTTTGCTATCAATTACTTTTTACATAAGAAACATGTACTAAGCAACAACACTGCAGATTACACTTGTTAGATCGGTAAGGTTATATTGTTTTTGGTTTTTAGTTAAAAAACATTGACTTTAATTAAAACTAAACATCTTATAAAGTTTTATAATGTTATTTATAATTTTTTATTAAAATAATTTTTTGAAAACAAAATATTATTTTTAAATTTTTTAATAAATATATTCTTGATTTTTTATTAGTCATAGAAGTCGATTTGACAATTTTTATGAGGTTTCTAATATATTTGTGAGAAAAAAAATAATTTAAAAATAATAAAATTTTTAAAAATCCTAATAATTCCACATAGCATCCATCCATTAATAAATATGTACTATTTAATATTATTTTATTTAATATTATTTTATAACTACAATGGCTAAAAAATTAATTATTTTAAAATACATAAAATGATTCTCCTCTAGTATTTATTTATATTCCATTACATCAACTTATTATAATTTAACAATAGGAGGACTTTTCTTTTAAGGTTCATGTAATTATGTAGAGACTTGGATCGCATAATAGTATAGTTTTTTATATAATATTATATTCATTATAAGAAAGAGATTCACTACTCTGAGTATTTTATAAATATTTGGGGTTAACCAAATTTAATAGTATACAAATATATATTGATTTGAGCTTGTAATGTAGGCATCTAAATAAATTTTTTATATAAGTTACACAGTTTTTTTGTTTGACTCTATCAAAAATATTATAATATATAATATATAATATTATATTTATTTAAGAGATTATATTTTACTAATTATCAATAATTACAATATAATATTATAATTGAATGCATACCTAAAGATTGGGTAAATCAAATTTAAAACATTGCTACTAATTTGTGTATGTGATGTGGACTCTTAAATAATTCCTTTTAACATGTAGTCATACATTTTGCACAGTTGAATAATTATTTTGTATGTGAAGTCATACCTTACATTTGATTGAGAAATTGTCTCCTATACATTACTTATGAATTCAAGTAAGAGTATTTAATTTAAAAGCAAATTTAAATATGTTTTTTAAATAAAAATTAAAAGTATGGTTAAGATGTTAGCCATTATTAATGTATTAAAAATATTATATTAATTTGACTTTGTTATTTGGAATTTTTAGATAATGTATTTTTAATATATGATTTTATACTCTTAAATAATTCTTTTTAATATGCAGTCATACTTTTTGCACGACTAAATAATTATTTTGTATGTGAAGCCATACCTTATATTTGATTGAGAAGTTGTCTCCTATACATTACTTATCAGTTCATGTAAGAGTATTTAATTTAAAAGCAAATTTAAATATGTTTTTAAAATAAAAATTAAAAGTATGGTTAAGATGTTAGCCATTGTTAATGCATTAAAAATATTATATTAATTTGACTTTGTTATTTGGAATTTTTAAATAATGTATTTTTAATATACAATTCTACGTTATACGGTTGAATAATTGATTTTATTATCCAACTTCATAACTGATATTCGATTGAGAAATGTGTGTTATATGTTATTTATATAATTTATAAGTGTAATTTTTTTATTATATGTGTATGTTAATTATTTTTAGTGAGGAGAAAAAATAGTTATTTTTTTTGTATATACGGTTTATATCTCACTTTGTTTCTCTTTTTCTAACTAACCCCAACTCACTACTTTATTAATGATGCTTTACGATAAAATCGTTTTATTATTACTAGAATTAAGTGTTTACTTATTGCTGAGAGGAAATTATGTGTAATGTGAGAAAACTCTCGCTTAATTATGGGTTGGTTCACTAAGCAAGAAAATATCAAAGCGGATTTTTTGTTCATCAAGAAAACAAGAACTTCATCAAAATGAATTGTTCTTTGGATTAAAGAAAGAGACATACATCTGCGTTTCTTTACGGTATTGTAAATTTAATATAAATTTTTTAAAGCTAAACATTTGAATTTTTATTTCATGTTCTAAATTTTTATAAATACTTTGTTTTATTAGGTGTTTTATTTTATTTTATATATTTATTTTGTAAATATATTTAATTGTTTTATATAAACATAATTATTTTGTTTTATTAAATATTTTATTTTAATCTATATATTCATTTTTTCTAATTTTTTTTATTATTTCACATAAAAATTTGGTTTATTTCACATCTAATTTAATTTATTCATTCTTATAATATACGCAAGTTTTACAAAAAAGTTAAGGATACTCCTAATGTTATATAGAATATTTTAATTTAATTTATTTATATTTATCTTCCTAGTTGTCACATTGACTTTCAACATTTCACTTAGCTTCTTCATGTGTCATTGGACTTTGCCTATGTGACAATAATAAATCTTCCCACAAATGACCCTCATTTTGCTATCAATTACTTTTTACATGTACTAAGAAGCAACACTGCATATTACACTTGTTATACTTGCCTCTTGAAAGTTATATTGTTTTTGGTTTTTAGTGGAAAAGCATTGACTTTAATTAAAACTAAAAATCTTATAAAGTTTTTATATTGATAATCTTTTATTAAAATAAATTTTTGAAAACAAAAAAATATTTTTAAACTTTTTAATAAATATATTTTTTATTTTTGATTGGTTATAGAAGTCGTTTTGACAATTTTTATGGGGTTTGCAATATATTTGTCACGGAAAAAAATTAATTTAAAAATAATAAAAAAATTAAATTCCATATAGCATCCATCAATTAATAAAAATGTACTGTTTAATATTATTTTATAATTACAATGGTTAACAAAAATTAATTATTTTAAAATATCGTACCTCTCACATAAAATTATTCTCCTCTAGCATTTGTTTATATTCCATTACCAGCATATCCGTAATGATATTGGTACACCAACTTATTATAATTGAACAATCGAAGGACTTTTTAGCATTTAACGTTCATGCAATTATGTAAAGACTTGGAATACCTAATATTATATTTTTTTATATAATATTATATTCATTGTAAGAAAGAGATTTACAACTGTCAATATTGTATAAATATCCGGAGTTAACTAAATTTTATATATATATAGAGAGAGAGAGAGATGGATTTGAGCTTGTAATGTAGGCATTTAAATAATTTTTTATTATATAAGTTAATATATATATATATATATATATATATATATATGGATTTGAGCTTGTAATGTAGGCATTTAAATAATTTTTTATTATATAAGTTACATTGTCTTCTCTGTTTATACTATATAATATTACATTTATTAAAGAGATTAACATTGTTCAATTATCAATAATTATATTATAATATTATAATTGAATGCATAACTAAAGATGGGGTAAATCAAATTTAAAACATTGTCATGATACCACCAAGTAAGTATAAACCAAAAATATTCTATTAATTTGTGCGTGTGATGTGGACTCTTAAACAATTCTTTTTAATATGCAGTCATACCTTTTGCACATTTGAATAATTAATTTGTTTGTGAAGCCATACCTTGTATTTGTATTTGATATTATATTAATTTGACTTTGTTATTTGGAATTTTTAAATAATGTATTTTTGATATACAATTCTATTTTGTACGTTGAATAATTGATTTTATACTCTCACTTTATAACTTATATTCGTTATATTCGATTGAGAAGTGTTTTATATGATATTTATGTAACTTATAAGGGTAATTTTTTTCATATATATTTATGTTAATTATTTTTAGTTAGGAGAAAAAGTAGTTTTTTTGGTATATAGGTTTTATCTCTCACTTTATTTCTCTTTTTTCTAACTAACCCTAGCCCACTACTTTATTAATGACGCTTTACTATAAAATCATTTTATTATTACCAGAATTATGTGTTTACTTATCGTTGAGAAGAAAATTATGTGTAATGTGAGAAAACTCTAGGCATAATTTTGGGTTGGTTCACTAAGGAAGAAAATATGAATGTGGATTTTTTGTTTTATCAAGAAAACAAGAACTTCATCGAAATGAACTATTCTTTGAATTAAAGAAAAAAACATACATTTGAGTCTCTTTTTTAGTATTATTCCATTTTCATTGTTAAGTTAGAGGAGGAGAACCACTTTATGCTAGTTCCAAAAACTTTATCTTTATGGTATTGTAAATTTAATATAAAGTTTTTAAAGCTTTGAAACAATTGAATTTTTATTTCATGTTTTAAATTTTTATAAATACTTTGTTTTCTAAATGTTTTATTTTATTTTATATATTTAATTGTTTTATATAAACATAATTATTTTATTTTATTAAATATTTTATTTCAATCTATATATTTTCATTTTTTCTAAATTTGTTGTTATTTCATCTAAAGGTTTTGTTTACTTCACATTTTATTTAATGCATCTATTTTTATAATATATGCAAGTTTTATTTAATGTATCCATTCTTATAATACATGCAAGTTTTACAATAAAGTTAAGGATAAATCAAGGATAATACTAATGTTACCTATAATATTTCAATACATTTTATTTATATTTATTTTCCTAGTTGTCACATTGATTCTAAATGTTTCACTTAGTTTCTTCACGTGTCATTGGAGTTTTCTTAAGTGACACTAATGAATCTCCCCACAAACTATCTTTCATTTTGCTATCAAATACTTTTTATATAAAAAACAAGTACTAAACAACGACCTACATATTACGTTTGTGTTTTATTGATTTTGCTTGGATATAACACGAATAATTGTTTTTGGTTTAATTTAACATTGGTGATATGATTATTTCCAAAAAGAACGATGCGTACTTGTTAACGGCTGAAATTAAGTAGCCTGCTATAGGGATAACTATATATTGTATATCCAACACCCTTAAACCACAATGCGTAATTGTTAACGGCTGAAATTAAGTAGTGATGTATATGTATCTTTGCTTGCTTGCAGGTTATCCGACGATGGACTCCGGTTCCCTGCACGCACTTGTAAAGAATTTCACTCCTCACTCTACTTCAGCCTTCATGCTTTAGGGAGCATCTATTACACAAAATTTTGTCACTGTTCCTATACTCCACATCCACGATCCCGGATGACCTCTACAGTTTACCCAACATGCTTTCCTATCATGAAGAAACTCCCATTATGTCCCTCTTCATGAGCAGAACAATTCCCTTTTGCATCATTTCCCAAAAATCTTTTATTTATCCCAGTTTACAAGACTGACACTAATGACCCATGTCCTCCTCATGTTGATATGCAGGGTTTACAACTGTCCCTAGCGATGATCGGATTGACTAAGCCCTTTCTTAGTCAAGCTGATCCTCTTTTGGAAAGTTTTTGGTGCCGAAGCTTCCAGCTCTAGAAGCTTTGAAACGGAAGTCTGGTAAATGATTAGGCTGGATGGAGTCGAGGAGATCAGTTTGGGCTCCTTTCCACTATTAGGATGGAACTAATACAAGAGATAAGGCCTTATCCCATGAGAAGAGGAACCATCTCCCCTCCATCCTAGCTATATAAACCTTTCTTTTTCCCCAACACAAGTTAGCGCTATATAAACCTCTCTTTTCCCAAGAACAAGTTAGCTTTTAGTCCTAATTAATTTCTGGCTGAAGTTTTGATTTTGGAGTAGTCAGCAAGCTACCCATAGTTTGTAGCTTTCTAGTTTGTGTTTAAGGGAGAATTGTGAGTTTGGTTTGGTGTGAAGACTAGAGGGAAGATCCTTGAGGTTATCCATGAGATGCTAGTGGAAGCGTGGGAACCCGGATATGTCGGAGGAGAACAAAAATGTCAAGACATCAGTTGTAATCTCTTATTGAACTAATATAGATGCAACTATTGATTGATTTCCTACATGAAATGTCATCTCACATATTTATGGCTTAATTTTTCTTGACCTTTAAGTAGGCTAAATACAATATTGTATGCTATTACATTTGTTGTTTGTTGTTGTTTGCTTGTTTCAAATGTGTGAAGGAAGGAAATGAAAGACAACTGGAGTGAGGAAGCATGATCATCACCAATTGGAATAGCGTTCTAAGAGGAAGGCCCTCTTAATTGATTCCAACCTAAGGAAATATTGCATAGATTATCTGTTTGTGACTAGACCCGCTCTCTCAGGCTAGAGGAATTGTTTGTGTCTGCACAGAGAATTTACCTGCATCACACCAGTCAACCCTTAGGGATCCTTCCAAAGTTCACAATTACTTTGGGAGGAAAGACCATCTATATAGATGTGATGGTAGTCCAATGTCCCTAAGATTTCAATATTCTCCTTGGACGCAACTATGTTTATGTCATAGGAGCTCTTGTTTCTTTGTTTTTTCGTGTGCTTTTTTTTCCACACGAAGGGAGAATAGTGACCATTGATCAATTGTTGTTTATTGGTCACCAAGTGCCTCCTTTGCAACCATCGTCCCCTATTGGTTCTTGTTTGCAAGCAGTACCTTCCCTGCCACAGGTCAGTTATGTGGTTACCCATTCCATCTCCACATCTGTTGATGATCACACAGATGGTATATTGCGTTATGTACCGGGGGCATTGGAACCCGATTTGTCATTGGTACAAGTTGACATGTATTCCTCCTAGAGAGTGGTTTTCTTGTCTAGTGAGGACCTCTTGGGAGCCATGTATTCGTATGGTCCATGAATAGGGATGTGAGCATAGTTCCTTGTCTTATGTCAAGCTCATTAAAAAATGAAACAAGGGATGTGAGCATAGTTCCTTGTCTTGTGTCAAGATCGTTAAAAAATGAAACAAGGGATGTGAGGATAGTTCCTTGTCTTGTGTCAAGCTCGTTAAAAAAAGAAACAAGGGATGTGAGCATATTTCCTTGTCTTGTGTCAAGCTCATTAAAAATGAATCAAGGAGTCCGAGGACAATTTCTTCCTGTATCAACCTCGTTAAAAAATCGAGCAGATGTCTAAGGACAATTCCTTCCTGTATCAACCTCATTAAAAAAAAATGAAACATATGTCCAGAGGATAGTTTCTTCCTGTATCTACCTCGTTAACAAATGAAACAACTCCCTTTTCCAAATCGAGTCTTTAATTAAGATCTCGTAAAATCCCAATCAAGTCTTTCCTGGATCTCGAAAGTGAACCTTCATTTCATCCACCTAACTGAATGAAATGAAGCTTAGGGGGCATGTAATTCAAGCATAGTTTGTCTTTGTTTCAAGCTTGCATAAAAATGAAACCAAACTCAAGCATAGTTTTTCATTTCAAGCTTGTGTAAACATGAAACCTAATTCAAGCAAAGTTCCCCATGGTTTAAGCTTGTGTAAAACTGAACCCATGCCCAATTTACATCTCGTGATTTCCATTTTTGTCAGCTAATTTATGCTATATGAGCCTTGGTTGTTTCATTCCATCGCCACCATATCTTTAGCCAATCATATGCTTTCACTTGGTTGTTTTTCCTTTCTTGAGGAACTGCAGCAATGAGTGGTTTTGTTAGCCAGCCTCTTGACCATTACATGTTTTGAGCAGTTCCAACATTTCCGGAACTTGTTGCTATCCTTTCATACCACTTGTTCCTCCAGGTGGAGTCATCTTTCAACTCTTTTCAAGCTCCAAAATTATGAAAATATTTCCAAGTATTTTTCCCTTTTTGACTCATTAAAGTAAATAAAAATGGTGAGTCTGCTTTAAGCTCTTTTCTGACTCTCAAAACGTGAAAATATTGTCAAGATCTTGTCATTTTGACCTCATAAATGGTTCCAAAACGTCGTTCACCCAGTGCACATTTACCCATTTTTCGGGCTGGGATAAAACTATTTACGAAAAAGGTACACCTTAGTCGAACATGGCTAGGAGGTTCTCTCAAGTATTGTTTTCTATCTTTTCGGGCTCGAGGGACAACTTCACAAAAATGGACTTTTTGAAGTTTTCTTTTCTGTGTCTTTTTCAAACTCTCTAAAAAATGGAAAAGATGTTGAGTTTCACCTTTGTCAGACTCGTTAAAAGTTTAAATGACATAGGAATTGTCGTTATGACGAGATCGAGCCACTCCTTCCTAGGGCTTGTAAAACTTACTAGGATGGATCCATTCGAAGGATGGACTTATATTAAAAGCATATTCTATCCCCTTCAATCTTGTGTAAAAATAACTAGGGTACTCGCCAAAAATGGTGGGGAAAAATTGGAAGTATTTCATGAGTTGTATTCTTCACTTGAGGCAGCATGTCGCTCTTAAACATTGACACTCATCTATTGTTCATGTCAGGTTTTGGGACGTCCTCACTCTGTCACATGCCTCCTTGGGTTTTGGATTATCCATTTTAAACCTCTCATATGATTTCTTCCATGTCATCCACATGTTCAAGAGAAGTCTTCCTACCTGTACATCGTCTGATCATATGTCACCATCTAGGATTACTCTCATTCATTGTGTTTCATTTTTTGTCTCGATGATGAAGCATTCATTATGAATTTCCTTCAATAGATCACTTCCTGTCGACTTCATCTCATTATCCAGGAAGTTGAGCTAGAAACTCCCTTCTAGTACATTAGAGCTTAAATGCCTCAATGGCAATTTATTCTAACTCGATGATAGGTTCTCATCATTGGCCTTCGATCGAATGATTTCACGAGTGTTCGACTTCGATTCCTTATTTTCACTTTGTTGATTGTGTTGTTAGTACCTTGAGAGTCATTGTCATTATTGGTGGTTTCTCTCACACTTGTTAACATTTCACATCATTGACCGGTAATCAAGAGAATTTCTAGCATGTTCGACTTCAGCACGTGTATTCACATGTTAGAATTTGTACTTTGATCAGGCCGCGTTGGAGCGCAAGACACTGGGCTTAAATCACAAAAGTCTCGGTTGCGAGGAGTGATGAGTTATTCATGATTATATACATGATTCCTTAGATAGATGGTTGCAACCATGCCGTGGGTATCATTTTTATCCCCTCAATCGGATGGCTACATCCATGCCAAGGATTCATGCACATGATACTTTTCTTGATGGATAGTTACGCCTATACCATGGATTCATGTATCGTTATATGTCTCTCTGGTTTTTCAGGAATGAATATGAGTTCAAATATGTGTATGTATGTTTGACTTGCGGGTTTTCCGATGATGGTATCTTGTTCCTTGCATCTACTCGTAAAGCATTTCACCCCTCACTCTTGTTCAGCCTTCATGCTTTAGGGGGAATTTGTTACACATCATTTTTCCATTGTCCTTGTACTCCTTGTTCCTTGATCTTGGAGCACCTCTATAGTAAACCCTATGTACTTCCATATCATGAAGAACATCTCTCTGAGTCACTTTCCATCTGCAAAGAATTTTCCCTTTACATCATTTCCAAAGATACTTCCTTTAAACCCAATTTTAAAGGCTAGCACTATCCCTCATTTTCTTCACCGCGTCGATTTGCTAAGAAAAACACTGAGCCCTGTGATGATCAACATTGTTTTCCATTGATTACCCATGTCGATCCTCTTCTGGAAAGTTTTTAAAAATGGAATCGAAGCTTCCAGATCTAGAAGCTTCATGGGTGGAGGTATGGTAAATGCTTAGTTGAGAGAGACTGTTTGGGCTCCTTTCCCTTATTAAAAATGAACTAACCCAAGAGATAAGGTTTCTTCCCATCATAAGAGGAACCATATCCCCTCTCTCATGGCTATATAATCCCCTGCTATTCAAACCTCTGCTAGCATGGATTCAGCTTGGAATATTGGAGAGCTTGCTCGTCTTAGCTCTTAGTTTATGCTTGTTAAAGGGAGACTATCTTGTAGAATGTTTTGGTGTGAACAAGAAGAAAGAGACATTAAACTCCCATGATTGAGGTGTTTGAGGAGATGTCAGAGTGATGTTTGGGATTCAAACCCATTGAAGGAAACCTGCAATGCTAAGGCGAAGGTTGTACTTTCTTTTTTGTCATATTAATAAAATTTATATTTTGTTTCCTATATCAATTGCAATATTGTATTTGGTAGCTTAATACTCCTTAGCCTTTTAAGTAGATTGAACTCTATTGTATGCTATCATGTGTGCGCTAGTTTCTTGTCTATTTGTTTCAAGTGTTTGATTAACAAGTAAGGAGCTGATCGCTGGAGCAAAAACAAAAGGACATAATCAAACAAGGATAAGTGATACAAGAAGTAGGATCTTATGAATTCTCAATCTAAGGGAACTTATGTTAGATTGTCTTGTTTGTGGCTAGACCCACTCTCTTGGGCTAGAGGGATCGTCTCTGTCCACAAAGAGGATATTCTGACACCACATGATGTCATCATCATATTCAGTACATATGCTCATAGATCATAATAGAAAATACATCTTTTTATTCTATGAAAATTCCAACCAAGTCAGGGACTTCCATGTACCACCCAACCATAGACTAGGATGAACCAAATATTTCTTTCATCCAGTCACCCCCATGCAATATTCCACAACCAAACCAGGTATTCCAGAGGACAACCACCTCAACCCTTAACCAGTGATTTCACATCATTGTTGGACATCACTAACCATCACCAATTCAGTTTCTAACCAAGATGTCCAGGGTTTTAGAGTGTTTGTCCCAACTAGGTCTTCCAGGACTAGTAACTCAACCCACGGCTATTTCTGGGCTCCAAATCGTTTGTCCAACCATGGCTGCAGGACTAATAACTCAACCCATAGCTGATACCGAGCTCCAGAGAGTTTGTCCAACTAAGGCTCCAGGACTAGTAACTCAACCCACTAAGGGCTCTAGAGAATTTTTCCAACCAAGGCTTCCAGTATTATAACTCAACCCATGATATTACAGGGATTCCAAAGCATTTTTCCAACCAAGGCTTCTAGGACTAATAACTCAACCCAAGTCATTACAGGGTTTGCGGAATATTTTTCCAACCAAGGCTTCTAGGAACTAATAACTCAACCCATAGCCAAAGGAACATGAGCACCAACTAGAAAACAAAGATAAAACCCACAACACCATGGCTATCTAAGAAATGGAAAGGCTAAGAAAATCCATTGTCAATCCAGGAAAACCTCCATGCCATGATAACTCATAACCAAAAAACCACATTCATGTGCCATGCATGCCAAAACTAGCAAGGAAACCATACATGCAACTCGATACCTGCAAAGAAATATAGTTGTAGATGTTGATCCCACTATCCCCTTGCACTTTCCTTCTTTCCTTTGCCTTCTTTCTCCAAATCCAATGTATGCAACACTCCTCCAAGTGTGCTCCAATAAAACTCTAATTGTCCAAGAGTAAGAGAGATAATAGAATGAGAGCCACAAGTGAACTAACAGAAGTCTATGAACTGATCCTCAAAATCCTTTTTATCATTGAGGCCTGTATTTTCTTCCTTTTCCTCCTCACATGCAACCTGCGACCTTTCACCTTCCTTTTCTCTTAATTTCCATTATTTTCATAAATAAAATGCCAATTAATGTCTCTTTACATTTGCAAAGCCTTTGCCATTGCCTTTTCCAATTTCCTTTAGCCATAATAAACAAAATGAACACCCACTATGATGTTTTTCCCACCATTCATATTGGAATACATGTCCCATGGGCCATGACCTTGGTATTATATTTTTTACACGGATTTTTAACCAGGGCTATTACAACACTAACATTGTAATCATTGGAAGAGGTGAAAATGGATGCTAGTAAAATAAACACATGAGACCAGTCAAAATATAGTGAACGAAGAAGAATTTGAGTCTCACAATAATTCATGCATTCATATGTACTCAAGAGGATTTTGGGTGTGATGAAGAACACAATTCACGATATGATGTTCATAAGAAAAACAAGGAGCTTCTCATCATGAAATAAATCTGATAGATATGATTCCTTCGGCCAAAGATGACCTTTGAGGTGATCAACTTCACAAATCCATGACTTTAAGAGAGATACACATTCCAAACCTGAGTTTTATGCAAGGAATTTGCATGAAGATGAATCAACTGAAGAAGATTCTTGAATCTGTTTAGAAGTGAAATCTTGAAAATTTGAAAAATTACATTTGAAATACCAAACATCTTTCAAAAATAAATTTACATCAAGTGAAACCATGCAAATAGAAGGATTGTGTGAGATAAACCAAATCTTACTTAGTTCAGGGGACTTACCAGAGTCACAAGATCCTGAAATAACCATCAACGAAAGTTGAAGTGTATCGACTTGTTGACAAGTCCTAGAGCCTTTAAAGATTGTAAAATCACATTTCGAAGATTGAAACATATCATGCATGGTGTGAGGATAGCTACTACCATTGGTTTCAATAAGACCATTGCTCACTGGATGGAAACCATCTCTATCACTGATTTGACTGTAATTTTCAAATTCATCAACCAGATTACTCAAGTTGAAAGGTTCTTCTGATCGCAAATATGAAGATGTATGGATCAGAGAAATTTCATGAGAAAACTGATTTGAAGAGTTATCTTCATGCACAAGAAGAGATGATTGTTAGAAAATTATATATTACGGAGCAATGGAACACATAAAATATTGCAGAAATATAAACACAGAAAACACACAAAACAAGAGAGACACAGATATACGTGGTTCACCCAGTTTGGGCTACGTCCACCCCAAACAGCCAGTCCTTCCTTTCTATTATCCAGCAAAATGAAGAGACACAACCTACAGCAAATCCGCTGTAATATCCTCTGTTTTCTCTCACAGTCTCACCTCTCCGTTTTTCGCTCACAGAATACACATCTATTTTACAGCCTCAAATACAATACCCTCATACAAAGAGAGGGGTTGCCTTCTAGGGCAAAAAAACCCTAAACTAAACATAAGTTCTACTGTCAGATCATCCGCCTAATGAACGGCCCAGATTGACTAGAAATTACTATACTTTTACAAGGCAATTTTACATTTGGTTTTAGCTTCGGGGGCACTGCCCCCGAGCCCCCACCGGGGGACCGCTAGCCCCCGGACCCCCGCGGGGGGGACAAGTCCCCCCGCACCCCCCCGAGTGGAGGGTTGTACAAGACTTCCTGGGGTATACATCCGGCTGAAACAAAGACCTTTGAACAATCATGCTCCACACACAACAATCTCCCACTTGGAGAATGATTGTAGCGACTCCACTGCTGCTTCATTTACTGGACAATGACTCCTCTTTGGACCTGGTTATTTTTCATCTTCATCGTCATCCTTGAATACCAATTGAAATTGAGCATGTTCTTAGTTCTCCCTGGTTACAACTGTTGTTAGCATATCTGCAGGATTCTTGCTAGTGTGTATCTTTTCCAGCTTCAACTCTCCATCTTCCAACACTGATCGTATGAAATGGTACTTGAGCTATATGTGTTTAGTCCTAGAATGAAATGCTGAGTTCTTTGCAAGATGAATGGCACTTTGACTATCACTGTATAACGTGCCCATATCATGCTCCTTACCTAATTCACCCATAAACCTTTGTAACCAAATCATTTCTTTACTAGCCTCTGTAGCAGCAACATACTCTGCTTCTGTTGTTGAAAGTGCAACAACACTTTGGATTTTTGAAACCCAACTGACAGCTATTCCTCCAACAGTAAATACATATCCTGTAGTGCTCCTCCTGTTATCTCTGTCACCTGCCATATCTGCATCAACATATCCTTGTAGGGAGATGTTTGAACCACCAAAGCATAATGCTTGATTTGTGGTACCTTTCAAATATCTGAGAATCCATTTCACTGCCATCCAATGTTCCTTTCCTGGATTGTTCATGTACCTGCTTACAACTCCCACTGCATGTACAATATCAGGCCTTGTGCAAACCATTGCATACATTAAGCTTCCAACAGCTGATGCATATGGAACTTCAGACATATAATCCATGTCTTCTTGGGTCTTTGGGCACATTTCCTTGCTAAGTTTGAAATGGCTAGCAAAAGGTGTACTAACTGGTTTTGCATTGTGCATTTTAAATCTTTTCAACACCTTTTGTATGTACTCATTCTGAGACAATGTTAATTTACGATTTTTCTTGTCTCTAGTTATTCTCATACCAAGGATTTGTTTTGCAGCTCCCAAATCCTTCATTGCAAATGAATTTTCCAATTTTCATTTGAGCACATTTATTTCCTGCATGTTAGATCCTGCAACAAGCATGTCATCTACATACAATAACAATATAATATAGCTGCCATCATTTTGCTTTTTCAAATAAACACAATGATCAGAGTGACATCTAGTATAACCTTGTTCAGACATAAACTTGTCAAATTTTAGATACCACTGCCTTGGAGCCTGTTTTAAGCCATACAAGCTCTTCTTCAACCTGCACACTAGTTTCTCCTTCACTTTCACCTCATATCCTTGTGGCTGCTGCATATATATCTCTTCCTCCAAATCCCCATGGAGAAAGGCTGTCTTTACATCTAACTACTCAAGATGCAAATCTTCAGCTGCTACAAGACTTAAAATGGTTCTGATTGAAGTCATTTTAACAACAGGAGAAAATATTTCATCAAAATCAATACCTTTCTTCTCTGCAAACCCCTTCACCACAAGTCTAGCTTTATACCTCTGTTTTCCTCCATCTTCTTCCTTCAGCCTGTAAACCCATTTATTCTTCAATGTAGTTTTTCCTACAGGAAACCTGACTAAATCCCAAGTCTGGTTATGCATTAAGGAGTCCATCTCTTCTTCCATGGCTACCTCCCACTTCTTCCTGCTTTCAACCTGCATTGCTTCTTCAAGACATTCGGGTTCACCGGAATCAGTCAACAATAAATAATATAATGAAGGAGAGTATCGTTCAGGTGGTCTACTTATCCTGGTAGATCTTCTAACACCACTTTCAGGTGTTTGGGGTGCCTGTTGTTGTTGTGGTGGTTGTTGTTGTTGTGGTTGTTGATTATTATTATTTTCAGGCACCTTTCCTTTTTCAGTGATTTCATCAAGAACTGCGTATTCCTTGTTTTCCTTTTCCTGTTTCTTTTCCTGCAACTGATTCTTATACAAGACCTTTTCATTGAATATTACATCTCTGCTCCTAATGATTTTGTGATTTTCGTAATCATATAAGCGATAACCAAAATCATTAACACCATATCCAATAAAGGTACATTTCTTTGACTTTGCCTCAAGCTTTGTTCTATTTTCTTTATCAATATGGACAAAGGCCTCACAACCAAAAGGCTTTAAAATAGAGTAGTTTACCTTTTTACTTGTCCATGCTTCCTCTGGAACACCACCATCCAAGGAACTTGAAGGCCCTCTGTTTATTAGATAAACAACAGTATCTACAACATCTGCCCAAAACTATAAAGGCAATCCTGCATGCAATCTCATGCACCTTGCACGCTCCATGATTGTTCTGTTCATCCTTTCTGACACACCATTTTCTTGTGGTGTTCTTGGAACTGTCTTCTCTTTGCGAATTCCATGCTCTGAACAGTACCTATCAAACTCTTTGCTACAATATTCACCTCCATTGTCTGATCTAAGACACTTCAATTTCTTTCCTGTCTCAATCTCAACCAAAGCTTTCCATTTCTTGAAAGTATCAAATACATCAGATTTATTCTTAATACAATAAATCCAAGTTTTTCTAGTTGCATCATCAATAAAAGTAACATAATAACGAGAGCCACCGAGAGATGATACTTGAGCAGGTCCCCATACATTTGTATGCACAAGCTCTAATTTTCATTCTTCTTTTCTTTCCCAACTCTGAGAAATCTGACTCTCTTCTGTTTTCCATAAATGCAATTCTCACAAAAGTCCAAATCAACATTCTTCAAACCCGGCAACAAATTCCTTGAGTGAAGAATCTTCATCCCCTTTTCACTCATGTGTCCGAGCCTATGATGCCATAATGCTGCATCTGCTCCTTTGGAAGTTAAAGCATTAACAGAGTTAGAAATACCATGGCATAAATACAATGTACCAACCTTTTCGCCTTTTGCTATTACCAGGGCTCCTTTGGTGACCTTCCAAGCTTTATCTGTGAAAGTTGTCACACAACCTTCACCGCCTAACTGCCCTGTTGAAATCAGATTTTTCTTTAGATCTGGAACATGCCTTACCTCCTTTAATAGCCATTGGTTTCCATTCTGTTGTTTTACAAGAACCTTACCCATTCCAACGATTTTATAGGGTTTATCATCACCCAGATGAACTTGTCCAAAATCTCCTTGAACATAGTCATGAAAGTATTTCTTATCAGGTGTGGCATGGAATGAAGCCCCTGAATCTACCACCCAGGAATCAGTAATATTTTCGAAAGAAAGAATCAAAGCATCTTGTAACACCTCACATTTGCTTCATGATTTTTTTCTTGTTGTGCATCTCCTTCTTTTCCCTTCCAAGATCTACAGTCTTTCTTTAGGTGTCCTTTCTTTCCACATTTCCAGCACATTATCCCCGATCTAGACTTGGATTTGCCTTTCCTTGATTTACTGCGATATCCTGAGCTCTTTCCTCTTTCCATTTTTCTTCCTCTAGACTCTGCACTCAAAGCATTTCCCAATGTCTCACCGGAGCTTTTCCATCGCATTTCCTCGCTAAGGATAGCACCGAAAACATCATCAAACCTTAAAGTACTAGATCTAGAAACGGAGTTACTAATGGCCATTACCAAACCATTCCAACTTTCTGGTAACGAGCACAAGAATAACAGAGCTCTAACTTCATCGTCAAAGTTTACCCCTATAGAACTTAACTGACTTGTAACTGTATTAAAATCATTTAAATGGTTTGCAACAGATCCACCTTCCGACATATTCATATTAAATAACCGTTTCATAAGAAATACCTTGTTTGAGGCCGAGGGTTTTTCATATAGTTTCGACAATGTCTGCATCAAACCCTCTGTCGTGGTTTCCTTCGAAATGTTGAAGGCGACTGATGCAGCAAGGCACAACCGTATTGTTCCGAGTGCCTTTCTATCGAGAAGGTTCCATTCTTCATCTTTCATACTCGTCGGCATCTTTGTTTTTCCGCCCAATGGTAGGTATAGATCTTTCTGATACAGATAATCTTCCATCTGCATATTCCACAGCGAGAATTTTTTGGCCGTTAAATTTCTCGACCCTAAACTTACCATCTTCTGCCATTTCTCCCACTCGAACCAGGAACCCTTCTTTCCTGTGAGTTTATCAGCCAAATAGACCTTCAGCTCTGATACCAGTTGTTAGAAAATTATATATTACGGAGCAATGGAACACATAAAATATTGCAGAAATATAAACACAGAAAACGCACAAAACAAGAGAGACACAAATATACGTGGTTCACCCAGTTTGGGCTACGTCCACCCCGAACAGCTAGTCTTCCTTTCTATTATCCAGCAAAATGAAGAGACACAACCTACAGCAAATCCGCTGTAATATCCTCTGTTTTCTCTCACAGTCTCACCTCTCTGTTTTTCGCTCACAGAATACACATCTATTTTATAGCCTCAAATACAATACCCTCATACAAAGAGAGGGGTTGCCTTCTAGGGCAAAAAACCCTAAACTAAACATAAGTTCTACCGTCAGATCATCCGCCTAATGAACGGCCCAGATTGACTAGAAATTACTATACTTTTACAAGGCAATTTTACATTTGTTTTTAGCTTCGGGGGCGTTGCCCCCGAGCCCCCACCGAGGGACCGCTAGCCCCCGGACCCCCCAGCCGAGGGGGATCGCCCCCCCGGACCCCCGCGGGGGGGCAAGTCCCCCCCCCCACACCCCCCCGAGTGGAGGGGTGTACAAGACTTCCTGGGGTATACATCCAGCTGAAACAAAGAGCTTTGAACAATCATGCTCCACACACAACAATGATGAGGGATGGAAATAGTATTCAATGTTTTGATTGTTTTCATTTTCATCATGGATAATCTCACCACCTTGTGTCAATTAAGAAGTTAACTTTTCAGATGAAGAACTTAAATAGCATGGAGTATCTTCGCCGTAAGTGGATGCATTACAAACTATAGAGAACAAGGGATAATGAGATGAAGAGGAAGTTTCGATAAGGACACCTTCTTTTACCAAATCAGATTCTATATCTAAATCAAACTCTTCATGAGAAACTAAAAGATAAGTTGATGTACCTAGGCATTCATGATTGCATACATTAACGTAGTCATCATCATCATAATGGTCGTTGCCCAAGGCTACGAATTGATTGAAATAATTGATTTCATTTGATTCACTACCAAGATTAGTAGTTTGAAAATAAGCCAAGAATGGAAGCACATTATCTTGATATGGGGGACTTTGGAAAAGGGAAGAGAGATCAAAAGTCTCTTCACTTTCCAGTGTAATGTGACTGCCTTGCATCTGATCACAATTTAAACTATAAACTCGAAAATCAAGAGAGCATGAAGAGCTAGTTCGTGGATCATATTGATCAAGCATATCATGAGACACATGGTCACAAAAAGTAGATGATAGAGGTCGATTGATGTCCCTTGAATAAGTAACACTATCAATGGAACCCGATCTAAGATTGTTGTTGAGAGTGCTAAAGTCATCTTGAGGAATGAAATAATTAGCCCTCACCCTAGGCTCCATGATCCATTTCGGGGTTTCTTCTGTTAGATATGAATCATGAAAAGTGAAAGGAGGATGAAGAGATGGAGTAGTAATTTGATTTGAAGATTTCCCAACTTTGTTATCATCGTGCAGAGGCACCCTCATCGGAACTAGAAAAGGAGGACAAGGAAAAAAAGGAGAAATAAATTCCTCCAATGAGATTAGAGGTGACTCATAATTCACAAGAGTTGGGGAAGTAGAAACATCATGGGGTTCAAGTTCACCATGAAAATAAATTTGAACCAAGCGTTGAAACTTTTGTTTCAAGAAATCCCAATCCATATCTTCTTCAAGAAATTCTCAACAAAGGTGAAGGAATCAATTAGAGAAATTATCAAGTGATTCATTAAGCTCCATATTAATTGATTAAATATTTTAAGAACATCCCGGTGATCATAGATATAGAAATATTGATGAAGATCCTAGAGGAAATGATGAAAATAATGGATGGAAGAAAATGGTAAAATATGACACCATCGACTAACTCGACCTTCAAGGGTGAGGCAGAAAAGAACAAAAGAAAAATATTCATCATCAATTTTGTAAGATTCACAAAATTAAATAAAATCGTAAATGTGCTTGGTTATGGATTTTCCATCCTCAACATCAAAATTTAACTGAGACAAGTGATAAAGAGGCTCATCGGGGATTGAAAATTGACAAATGGATAAATGAGAGAAACACCTCGGGAGTAAGATTTAAGGATGACCCATTTTAGATAAGACTCAATGGGCACAACTTGTCATATGGCCCTCCTTCTAGTGTCATTTGTTGATGGTGCTGGAAATATATCAACCAAGGGGGTCTCCCTGATGTAAAGTCCCAATTAGATCTCACACCATTTGGAATAAGAGCTCCATAGGGAGTATCGACCCAATTGCCATATTTTCTTATAGATTAACCTTGGCTTTAACGTTGGCAAGAGAGAGAAGCATATATGTGCCTTTGCAAAAAATAAGTAAGTGTGCTTGGTGAATTTTCAGTTGTAGGTGTATCGAGGTTCTTCTAGTGTAGGGGGAGGAAAGGTGAGCCTCTATGAGAAGGGTAATAGTACCACCCTAGTAGAAGTGAAAACAAGATAAATATAACCACCTAACATCAAGCATAATAGTCCACATAGATGCGACAATTATTACAACCATTACAAAACATCTTCAATTAGATAAGCACTAAAATAACCAAAATAGTTCAACTACTTTAGTACAGGTGAAAGAAAACATGAATCATAAATATTCACTGAACAATCTTAGAAATATTCATAATCCATGCATGAAAGCATGTTGGCCATCAGGCTTCAAGTATTAAGTAAAAGTACAAAGATACATGAATACAATGAGCATAACTAGCACCAATAGTGGAACATTAGAGCCGTGACTTTCTCCCAAAAAGTACTACCTTTGTCTCTCTGATGCCTTGTGGGAGAAGCCAAGGTGAAAAGTCATTTTATTGTACCATGAGGGTGTATATATAAAAAATGGGGCAATCCTTAACTTCCCTTGTGATTATTGGGCTACCATCATGAATTTTCGACTTCTATATGACCTTTTGAATTCCTACATGACTTTTCACATTACATAAATGACTCTTGGGCTTCCACTTTACATTATATTTCTCCATTATTGAATTACATATTCCACAAAATGGTGTGGCACATGATGACTCATGACATGACATGACACTAATGACATCGACTTGCATGATGACATGGAAATGGCAAGCCATTCTTTGTTGTTTCTTGCTTTGTGACTTCTAAAATATGGATCACGAACTTCTTCTTTGTCCTCCAAATGGCTTTGAGATAAGGAGTCTTCAGTGGAATTTGATCTCCAGTTGATGTCTCAATTTGATGTCGCTTTGGTTTCTCTTGATTGCTCAACTTACATTTGCATCTAATTAAGTGTCTTTTGGCATGGCCTCCTTCTCCATATACTTCATAATCATCTTGCCATACCATGATAAAATACTTTCACCTGCAATCCACTCATGACAAGATGACATCAGTCTGATATACCCCTAGTCTAAGTTGTTGCATGATAATCTAGTGCCTGAGATGGAACCAGGTGGTAGGCTGAGGGAGAGGCTTAGTGACTACGTAATTTTTCAACTCAATCAGTCAAGGGTCAGGCTTGAGCCTTGAGACTGTGCAATGCACATTCCATGCTAGAATGGGCAAGAAAATTCCATAGTTTTGGGACTCAGTGAGCTGGGTTGAGGGGTTTTGCACTGATTCATCCAACTGCATAGTTCTGGAAGGAAGAGAAAACCTGGTGATTGTGAGATTATGAATTTCATGAGCTCAATAGTTGGGATTAAGTTTAGAGACTACACAATGTGTAGTTTAGGCTAGGCAGGGGGGCCGGATTGCGCAATTTTGGAGGCCAAGGACTGGGTTTGAGCACTGAAAATGTGTAGTGTATAATCCTGGGAGGTAGGAACTGTGCATTGCATGGTGTCAAGAGGCAGGGTTGCAACTTATGAACTGGGACTGTGTGATGCACAATTCAGGGAGGCTAGATGAGGCTAGGCTGCTGGAAATTCTCCGAAATTTGACTAAGTGTGGGATCGGTGAAGTTGATGTGAACAATGATAATACTTCACTATGATCACACAGTTAGAGTTCTTGAGGAAACTATATATATATATATATCATCCAGAACACATGAGCACATGCTTCCTGCAATGTGATAACCTTTATGACAAGTTACAACAAAGTGCGACACTGAAGATACACTTTGCAACGACCGTGACGACACTTGTGCGACAATGCTTAAAACTTTGGAAATGAGTGTGACGAACGTTTGCATGGTAAGATCAACTCATTTACACAAATATAACCTCTTGAAACCACCAAAAAAGCTTATATACATTATGTGACACTTAACATGCTAGAAGACGACAATTGATAAAGTGTGAATGACACTTGCGATATGCGAACGACAGTGAAAGCAACACAAGCCAGAGTGAAGATAACATGAAAATGATACTAATTAGAGTGAAATAAGGCAAAAGAGACATCTGAAAACACGAAAATGAAACTCACAAAAACAAAGGTGCGTGAAAGATACAACATTCAAAACTCACCGAAATAGAGGTACAAACACAACTAGAAGTGAGAAATTGTCGTTGTAAGTGCACACTAACTATCCACATGGATTGAACATAGCACAATCACTATCTTGATAGGTTGTGATAGGATTATTCAAGCTTACCTATAGGAGTGCGCCCATGAATTCATTGTAGACTGATCATGTTCGAGCAAGTGACTTCGACACTTACAATCCAAAGGGGATCTCAAAGACTTAACAAAGCTAGAAGTGACTATGGAAAGGTTGATAGCAAGATCCATGGTAGGCTCCAAAATTCAAGTATATGCAAATTTTGTAGGGTGTTTGTCGCAGCGTCAACAAGATCAAGGAACCTTGACAAAACTCATTATGGTGCTTCCGAAAAATCACTCCATGGACTAATTGATATGATAGATCCTTTAAACAAATTTCCCTTTTCTTTTTATTTGATAAATGCGAGGGCAAGAAGCAATGTTCCAAAAATTGTCATAGATCTATGTACTAAGGCGTTGTGGATGTGGATTGAGGAATGTGATCAACATTGTACATTTCCATTTCTTTCTCCAATCCTGAATGATCATGTTTGAAAATATCCTCATCTTCAGCTGCTAGTCTACATAGGAGATGACCCTTTATAGTATGAACTAGTTTGAATTCCAGATCATATTCTTGAAGACAAGTAATCTAGTTAGCCCTTTTTCTCACCTAGCTCTTACTATACAAGCAAAGTTCTCACTTCTGGATGAGATACAAATATAATTGTATGTGATTTAAGTAAATAGGGTTTGAAATAATTCATTGCATTGTATACTACATACATTGTTTTGTTAATGGCAAGGTAATTTAATTATGGGCCTTGTAGACTAGCACTCATAAAATAAATAGGCCGCTCGTTTCCTTTAATGTCCTTCAGATTTAATATGGCTACAATTGAAAAATACAAAGCAAATGTATAGAGTAAGAAAAAATTTCCATTATTGGGGCTAAATAGTGCAAGTGCATCGACGATAGCCTATTTTATCTGAGTGAAAGCGTCTTTCTCCCATTTTTCCCATCTGTATATTGCATCTTTCTTGATTATCTCTTGTATTATAGGTTTGACGATCTGTGTGTAATCAGAGATGAATTATCTAAGGAAATTGTTTTTTCCCAAGAAATACTACATGGCTTTCTTGTTCACTAGCAACGGGATATACATAATAGCCTTGACCCTTTTGGAGTCAATCTTGGTACCGCTCTTGTCTATGATGTGCCCTAGTAGAATCCCTTCAGACACACTGAAGACACTATTCTTGTGATTCAAGGAAATCCCATACTTTTGACACTGCTCAAATATCTTTTTTAGATGGCATACATGATTAGACATTTTCTTAGAAAAGATAGTAACATCAACTAAATACACAACAACGCTTTGGACTATCATGCCACGAAAGGTGATGTCCATAACTCTTTGAAAAGTTGCACCAACATTAGTTAATCCAAATGGAATTATTTTGAAAGTGAACATTCCCCATTTGGTTTGGAATGTAGTCTTCAACATGTCCGGTTTCATTACTAGCACTTGATTATAGCCTAAAAATCCATCTAGTAGCAAATTGTTTTTAGACCTAGATACTATTTGGAGTATCTATTCCATGGATGGAACTGTATAGTTATCTTTGTCATAAGCCTAGTTAATATTATGAAAATCAACACATAAATGTATTTCAACAGACTTATTTCTTACTGGGACCAAGTGGGAAACCCATTTGGAATGTCTAACTTTGAAAATGATCATCCAACAACTTTCTCAATTCCTTCTGAATGAGGGGTTCTAGTGTTGGATGAACTTTATATATTTTCTACTAGAATGGTTTCACCCCTTCTTTTATAGGAATTACATGCTAGATGATATGAGTTCCATTTGCCTCAAATCATCGTATGTCCATGTGAACATGTCTCGATACAGCTTGAATAGGTGAATACATGCTTGTCGTTCCCACAGAGAACAACATGTACCGAGGTTCACACATTTTAGATCATTTGAGGTTCCAAGGTTGACTTGTTCATATGTGAGCTTCAAACTCTAAGTCTTTGTGTTAGCATGTCCTTTGAATTGGTTCTGTAAGTCATATAGTTTCTCCAGGGACACAACACCTTTTGGCAGAGTGTTTCCTTTCAGTGCTTGGGATACTTCTTATAGAGCCTGCTCGTGCTCATCCTCCTCTATGAAGGCATATCTAAATACATCAACATTATCCATAAAGTGTAGTATCCATTCATCATCATTAAAAACATGTAAATTAGTGAAATTCTCGGGTACATATGGTTTTTTTAAAATTTCAATAAAAAACCATTTTTCAATGGCGGCATCCTGCCATCAACATTTGCTAGTTTATCTGCTGCTGCATTTCTAACTCTAGGAACATAAACGATATTGAAAGCTTTAAAATGATTTATCAAACACCATATATCCCATTGGTAGCTTTTGAGATGAGTTTAAACACAATGTATAGTATCTTGTACTTGATGAGTGACTACCTCTGAGTCACCGGTTACCTTTAGGAGTTCTACCTTCAAGTCTATAGATTTTTTCATTACAAGTACGAGTGCT
This sequence comes from Pinus tabuliformis, assembly GCA_031772625.1. Lineage (NCBI taxonomy): Eukaryota > Viridiplantae > Streptophyta > Pinopsida > Pinales > Pinaceae > Pinus > Pinus tabuliformis. The sequence continues at coordinate 845,224,814 of CM062819.1, read as the reverse complement.
TCATATTCTGTAGTATTATTAGTGTAATTGAACTCTAGATGACATGAAAGTATATGCTTCTTGTTATGCAGGTTTTTGAGGACACAACCAACTCCGAAACTATCCTATGTCTTAGAACCATAAAAATAAATAGTCCAAAAATTAGTAGCTGCTAAGTTGTTTCATGCATTATTATTCCTACTAATACTAATATTACTACTACTTTGTACATCTATATTACATAATTCATTTTCACCAAACAGATAATGAAGGAGTTCCAACTGTGTGTTTGATGGGATGGGTGATGGTTGTGCAAGGTAGCACCCAAGGTCGGGCTCTAAAAAGTAGTTCCCAAAAATTGGGCTGCAAAATCAACATGCTCATTTTTCCCTTTGAAAGGTGTAAGAGTGTGTTTCATGTAAATCTCAGATTCCAACCAGATTTGGTTATTCTTGCCCCTATATGGAATCCACAAATGTGACTAGTCTGTAGCAAAATACCCTTGTAGTTTTCTTGACTAGTCTCTACTTAGCAATACACCATAGGCTTATGGGATGTCCACAATCACTATGTCTATACATTGGTGAAGTCATTGATAAGATGATAAGCGAATAAGAAAGTTTCTGAGTTCACCAATAGCTTGGAAAAGAGACATGTCCAACTGAATAATCTATGCATCAGTATTATCCCATTTGGCATTGATTTGCTTAGCAACATATACTAATATTACGTTTATAGATGCACTAGAATTGACTAAACAATTGTGAACATTGTAATGTTAAAGAGTATTACATTCTAATGTTAAAGCATTAACAAATGATTCTAGGGGAATAGAAGACTTATCAGAGACCTTGTGGGAATAAAAAGCATTATCACCTGATGAGGACTAGGAAAGGGCTTAGACAAGCGGTTCTTGTTGGGTTTCTATCCTTGTAAGCTCAAAGATTGAAATATTTGTGCGATATTTCTTCATATATTCCACTATGTTATAGTCGAGTGCAACAGGCATTGCAATAATATCTAGAGGAGTGACTTTGTTTGACACTTCCAGAGTGGTAGACTTGGTTTTACTGCTGGCAGGAGTGTTCTTTGCTTTGGCGACATCTAGAGGCTTATTTTTAAGCTTGGTTGAAGGGTAGTGTGATTTTCCTTAACATATGTTCCTTCAAATGTTGCCTCGTTAGCTCTTGTTCATGAAATTTCCCTTGACTTCTTAAATTATATCAACTATTTTTGTTCTGAATTGGGGCCTCATTTAGTGGTGGTTCCTCATCATTTTTCTTCCCAGCATTGAACACACAACTAAAAGTATTTAATGTGTGTCAAAAATTTACAGTTTCTTTAGTTGCAACAGAATATTCTTTTTCTTCCATTTGATCAATTTTCTCATATGAAAGTACTGAATCAATAATGTGCACAACTAGAGCATTCATGTTATGATTCCATTGCGGACATGTTTTCTCTAAGTGATATTCTTAATGAAAAGAACAATATTGGTCCATGCCCATACTTTTGACATTTAGCATGACATTCGAGCTCTGTGTAGACTTAGTCGAATAATTATGTTTGGTCTTCTCAAAGAAGCATGATACCTTTTGCTTGTATCGTTGGATTCTTTAGATGATTCATCATCGACAATGACTCTGATCGCACTCAAGTTGTTTTCAGTTGTGATGGCTTCTTCAAAATTTTGTGCCAAAGCTTCTTTCACAATTATCTTCACGAACTATGCAATGCTTTTCAGCAAGGCAAAAGTATAGTAATCAATCGTGATGGGGGCATGAGGTGTCGTATCTAAGGGACATTGGTTCAATACCTGATTGAACCTCTTATTAAAATCCTTGACATTTTATTTTTCCCCCATATTCAGGTTCCCTAACTCCTTTAATAACAAAGCTGGGGTTTTATCATCAATGAAATTTTCAAGGAACAACTTTTTAAACCTCCTCTAATTATGAATTGAATTTTTGGGAAGATTATGATACCAAGCATCCACTATACAATCTAAGGTATAAGGAAAGAGTCTACATGCTACATTGTTGTAATGTATGTCGAGCGTCAACAAGTGTAAATAGAAGTTATCCAAATGATCATCCACTTTAATCACCTTGTCAAGGTCATGTTTAGTTAACAAATTTTCCAGGTGCCTTGGAAGTTTATGTAAAATACCCAAAAGGGAAAGTGGGCCCTAAAATCACCCAATTCAGATCTTGGCCTGCCATGTTCTCGTCTTTTTTTTCCTCCTCCTCCTCCTTAGAATCTGAGGAATATTCTCTGAAACCACCTAACCCATGGAAACTCTCATCTGAGAGTACAATGTTTTCCTCATCCCCTTTGTTCTAAAATGGAGGTTGCTCTAGTATTTTTTGTGTTACGACACACTCCACTGACTCTTCAAGGGTGGTGAAAACCAAATTTTCCACTATAGAAACTGCTATCCCGATAGGAGTTGTTTCTTTCTTCTTCAGAAAATAAGTAAGATTATGCGCTCTAATAACTAATCCAATAGCCTTCGTAGTGATGGGTTATAATATGAATTTCCTAGATATGATCATAAGAAACTTCACAAGTTTGTCTAGGTCGAGCTGAGAAGATCCACCTGTTTCAGGAATATGAGTCGGAGAGGTGATAGGAATGTTGTTTCCTTGTCCAAGGGAAGTATGATGTGGGTGGGTGGATTTTTCATCCATAAAAATCTCTCTTCCCTCCTAGTGCCAAAAATGTTGACAATGCTGGGCTTGCCAACAATCAAGGGGGTCTCCTTGATATGCAGTCCCAATTAGACCTCACACTGTTTGGGATAGGAGCCCCATATTAAATACAAATTGGTTTCCATATACTTAAATATATGCCTTGGCTTTAGCTGTTAGCAAGAGAGAGAATTGCATATGTGCCTTCGAAAAGAAAGCATGTCTGGTGAATGTTTAGTTGTAGGTGCATCAAGGTTCTTCTACTATAAAGGGGGTAGAAAGTGAGCCTCTAAGAGAGAGGTAATAGTACCACCCTAATAAATACACACATAAACAATAACGTTTTTTCTAACATCCAGTGGAATAGTCCACAAACATGTGATGATCGTTACAACCATTAAAACATGTTCTCAATAGAATAAGCACTAAAATAACCAAAATAGTTCAACTACCTTAGTATTGGTAAAAACAAACCTGAATCATAAACATTCACATAATAGTCTCACAAACATTCATAATCCACGTATGAAATCATGTTGACCATCAAGCTTCAAATATTAAGTATAAGTACCAAGATGCAACAATACAACGAACATTACTTTCTCCAATAGTGGAGCGTTAGAGCCACTACTTTCTACCCAAAAGTACTAACTTATATGTTTGGGAGAATCCAAGGTTAAAAGTTCTTCACATGATAAATGAGGATCTATTTATAACTTGAGGAGTGACTTTTCATATCCTCATGACTCTTGACTTTCTAGCTTCTAATAACCTTTGGACTTCTACAAGCTTTGAATTTCCAAATGGATTTTGGAATTACATATGACTTTTGGTGTTACATGTCCTTTGGATTTCCTTCTCTTGAGTTCACACATATCTCTTGGAATTCTACTCCTTTTTCCTTTACAATAATTACAATATTACACCTTGACTTCCACATCATTGTATGATGAAACTAGACATGTCACTATCTTGGATGATTGGGACTGATGGTGATGATGACATGGATCTGCTGCAGTGGTTACATGGCTTCCACTATATATATTCTTGGTTCATCTTTTGATAATAACACTTCCACCCTATAAAGGGTATTCAAACTTAGAGTCTCTAGGGTGCTTCGATCATCAAGTTTCAGGTGTGTCCTTGTTTCTTTCATGCTTCCTTTGTTTATCCTCTTGCTTGATCTTCTTCGTGTGTGTGCTCGCTATGAGGTCCCTGGGATACCTGTTTCTACAATCACTCATGACGAGAAACTATCAGTATGAAAATATCCTACTCTACCATGTTGTATGCAAATTTTCTTCTTTATGCCTTTTCGGTGTGCTTAAAATGGTCAAAGGAGATTCAGGGTGCAAGGCACACTATGAAAGGCTGGATGATTGAGGAGGAAAGGCTTCAAGGTTTCAGCATGCTCTAATATGCTCTAAGGAAGAAAATAATCAAGGCATTGCACATGTCACAAGTACAAAGAATGAAGGGGAAGGCTTCGAGATTCTGAAGTGCACTATGCACTCAAGGGAGAGAGGGAGGGAGTGGGGCACACTCCCGAACGCTGAAGGCTAAGGCATTGTGCCTTTGGGGTGTGCTCATGCACCTAATAGGCCTCAGGATGGGCACTGGGCATATTCTTGAAAGCTAAAGGTTGGGGATTTGTGCCTTTATGGTGTACCTATGTGCTCAAGTAGTTCATGAGGGTGCATGGCACATAGGGGAAGGCTCAAGGATTTATCTTTAGGGCTTCAGGATGTGGCAGTGCACTCAATGAGGATGCACTTCTTCGAGTTGAAGGAGTGTGCTCAAGGAAGACTTAATCAATTTGGAAGGAGTAGTTTCTAATAGGGAAGGGGATTTGTGCCTTTGGAGTGTGCCAAACTCTCTAGGAGGGTGCATAGAACACTTATGAACAATGAAGGGTCTCCCATGAATGTTTCAGAGTGTGCTCATGCACTCTTGGCCTTAATGGGATCGCTTTGCAATCAATTTTTTCCAAGTGTGGATGATTGGTCAAGGGGTCAACAACATGAGTACTAGATACAAAACCATGTTTGACACATACTAACTCATCGATAAAAATTAGAAAATATTGATTGAAAATGAATATACAAATGCAACTTTACGCACATTCCCGAAATACACACAATGAAGTGTATGTGATTGTGACCCGAAAGTGTCATTTTACAACAACAAAGGTGTTATGACCATGAAACACATATAGATATGTTGTAATTCATTCAAAGACACTTGATAACACTCAAGAACACTTAAGACATTATAAAAAACACAAAACAACACTTGAAGACTAAGGTGACACTTGATACGATGATGAAGTAGGCTCCAAAATTAGAATGCAGTGAAATTTTGGGGGGTGTTGTAGAACCAACAAAACCTTGAAATATGGAAGGTGCATTAGTAAGGCCAAAAGGCATGAAAAAAAAATCATAATGACCTTCATGAGTTCTGATTTTTTTATTTTTATTTTTTCCCAGAATGTCTTCTATCTTCATTCAAATTTGATTATATCCTGAACGAAGATCTAGCTTGGTGAAGTAAATTTCTCCATGTAATTCATACAAACAATTCATGGGAAATTTATATTTAATAATGATCTTGTGGAGCTCTCTGTATTATAGATACATACATCATGATCCATCCTTCCTATGCACTAATACTAATGGAGAAGAGAAATAACTTTTGCTATGTTGAATTATACCTTCCTCTAGCATTTCTGCAACCATATGTTCAATTTCACTCTTATGGGAATATGGATATCTGTAAGGTCTGATGTTTGGAGGAACACTTCCTGTAATCAAGTGAATAGCATGATAATTATCATGAATAGGTGGGAAACCTTTGGGAGCCTCAAATGCCTTGGAATGATTGTCAAGGACTCTTTGGAGATCTGGAGAAATGGATAACTTATATGTTTGAACATATAGTGAACTTAATCGTGCAACTAACTCTTGTTATTCCTTCTTCAAAATATTTTTCATGCAATTAGAGCTGATTATCTTCCCAGAATTCCCTATGATACCCCTTAATTCATTTTCCTTACCTTCCCAAAAAAAAAATCAAGAAAAGTTCTTGAAAATTAAAATCTATCATCCCTAAAGATTGTAACCATTGGAATCTTAATAAAACATCAATACCACACATTGGAATGGAAAGAATTAGAATATTCAATACATATTCCCCCATGGTTATATTAATATTATGGAACTTTACTAATTAATTTATAGTTCCTCCATCTGCAACCATCACTTGACACTCTAGTGCTGGATATAACAATAAATTCAAATCCTTTGTTATCTTACAGTGAATAAAATTATGGCTATTACCCAAATAAATCAAAACTATAACCTTTTTCTTCTTGATATAATCTTATATAATGAGAGTTTGAGGAGTGGTAATTCTCACCAATGCATTCCAATATCTGGTCATATTTTTGTATTCTTTTTCAACCCCTAAGGTTGGTTCCTCGTGTAACTCTTCTTCTTTTGATTTTTCTTGTTCCTTTTCTTCTTCCTCTTCACATTCTATGTAAAATAATTTATTCTCAGCACACTTATGATCTTTATTTTATTTGTTACCATAACTATAACAAATCCCTTATTAGGAGCAGGATCTCCCAAGGGCAGTTTTGGGGCTAAAAGCCCATGTTTGAATTAAATTTTGTAATAAAATGGTAAAGTATCCACATTTTATGGTCGCATGGCGTGAAGGTGTTATGTGTCATAAAGGGTAGTCCACCATTAGTTTTGAAGAGTAAAGTTGGATGTAAGAGATCTACCCATGGTTCGCGGACCATGGGATTGTATAAAAAGAGCTAAGCTCTAAGTAGTTTTAGAGACATAGAATGATGAATAATGTAAGTGAGTCGTAGCTCTGAAGTAAGAAGTCTAAGTCTTGGGTCGTAGTGTAGGTAGAGGCTCTACAACTGAGTGCACAAAGGCCTAGGGTAGAAGTACGTAGCTGAGTGCACGGACACCTACAACTGTGTGCGCAGGGTCGACAGAGTTTGCAAACACTTGGAAGATATTAATAAATAAAGATATTTTGCAATTTCTGTGTCTTTGTTCTATTATTTCATCTTGATATGTTATGTATGAATTTCCTTTGTTATACTTATAGATGCATGAATGGATACAAATACATTGGATAATTGAACGTGTTTACGAATATCTGTTTACGCGGTGTTAACTATAATTGTTTGAGAGAATAAGCGAGTCACTTAGATTAACTGGGGAATTTGTACGGCTCGCTGCCTTAGGAGTGTGAAAGTACTTGAGCAGTAGGCTAGGGTTGTGCAAAGGTCAATTGTACCATTTTGCAGAGGTATATTAAAGGACAGAATAAAGGGCTCATCTTACAAGCCCTAGAGCGAAGTGACCTACACAAAGGCAGGGGTAGAAGGAATCAAATGACATCACAACCATCTCAGGGTACAGAAACTCAGTTCCAACATCCCCCCATACTACTTCGGGTGAGACATTGGTTCGCACCCCATGGAATGATGCCAAAAGGGTCAATAGTGTAGGGATTTGTTTGGCTAATTAACGCTGAACCTGGGTCAGGCCCCGTCAAGCCAACAAATGGTTCCATTATCGGGACCAGAATCTACATAAGAGATGAGTGATGTCGTATCACTAGAATCCAACTAAGAAGGAGATCAAAGATTGGTTGGATAGGAAGATCCACAAATTCACGGCGGAGGAGAATAGAAACTCGCGACTGATAAAGGAGCACTGGTTGGACAGATACTTGTATACAGAGATCCACAAGATCTTTTTCTGCTCCTTCCCTATTGAGCTATACGAGTGGATCATGAAGCTGGAAGATAGCCAAGGAAGGTGGAAACTTGACGGTCCTATTGTGTGGACCCCAGAGCTAGTGTGAAGGTTGGAAGCATCGGAGGATAAGATCACTCGCGCTATTGATCATTGGCTCCATCACATCATAGGAGTATTTGTGACAAAATTCGCGGTCGACACCTCAGTCAGCTACAGTGAGGCGGAGCGGTGCCTTTTCGAAGGACTGTGAGGTAAGTACGTAAAATCTTTGAATACCTGGATTAAAATGTTATTGTGTGAAAAACAGGTTATGCAGCTACCTTGATGTTCGAGACTACACAAAGTAGAAAAATTATAGGAACGAAGGAAAAAAGGGTCCGGAGTATGGTCCATTGATTTCACCTCCGTGAGGTGATGAGGAAGAAATAGCAAAGGTTTCTCCATGATGTGCTATTCAATTAATAAGACAAGGATTCCCGCAAATATCACCTCCACCCACACCACCTCCGACCTCACCGCCATCACCTCCAACTTCACCCGTACCACCTCCACCTCCACCATAGTTTAGTATGGCAAATACAATGAAGCTGCCTTTGTTCAAAGGTTTTGGAAATGAGGACCCAAACCAATTCTGGTTTGTTGTGAGGGTTGTATGGGAAGCTCAAGGTGTTACAGATGATCATATAAAGAAGGAAAAATTGGTTAGCGCTCTGCAAGAGCGCACACTAACTTGGTATATTAAGTATTCTAATGATAACCCGAATGTTGGAGTGGCAGACATCCAGATACAACTGAATAAATAATTCAGTAGGCCTAAATCTGAGGTGCAGTTGATTGTGGGTTTCAAAGAAATTGCGATGAAACCAAGCAAGATGCCTTGGGAACTAGATCAGAGGTTGAAATGTAAAATCCACAAAGCCAACATGAACCTAACAAACAAACAACATCGTGAGTGGTTTGTTGCTTCGCTCCTACCACGCTTAAGGGCTGCATTATAACAACAAAAGATAACCACTCAGGCAGAGGCCTTGGAGATTGCCATGAGACTACATGAAACTTTGATGCAAGATCCAAATCTAGGAGTTCAGTAGATCCATGCGCAGTTGAAGAATCTGTGCCTTGAGATGCAAAGTCTGAAGCAGGACAGGATAGTTCGACTAGAGGTGCGCAAGGAGGTATGGTTCTTGAAATGCAAGAGTCAGGGGCATGACAAGGACCATTGCCTGGTCTTTGTGAACTATATTGCAAGAGGGGGACTGATGCCTTTGAGGCTAGAAGCTCAAGTGGGACCTAGCACAAGGCCTGCATTATGGTGCGTTATCTGTCAGGTAGCTGGAAAACATGCCACAGATAACTGTCACTTGCTACAGAATTTGTACAGACACCGCAACAGCTGTTTTGTAACTTTTGTAGGTCAATAGGGCATGATGAGTGTACTTTCAGGAGCTATGAATTGATGATGGATAGAACCCCTACCTATACGGTTCAGGCAAAAATGCGGCCCCCTACCAGAGCACATGGATGTGTGAATAAGATTTCAGGGGCACGAACAAGGCTGAGGCAGAGGAGGACCTAGCAGAGGTCGAGGATATTTGATTTGCTACAATTATGGAGGACCAAGACACTGTGCCCATGATTGCACTAACCCAACGCGTCCATTATGCAAGTATTGCATGATGTTTGATCATGAAACAGAAGAATGTCCTATGCTGATAGCTAGGATATGTGACAAAGGGGTGCTACCCCCTTCACCAACTAAAAACCTACAGATGATGAGGTCTGAGCCGCGTGAAGAGGATCCAAATGTAAACATTGTGCTCAAAAGTGGAATCGTGACAGGAGATGACAAGGGGAAATAGCCAGAAGATAGTACATGGGTTCACAAATCTTCGAAAAAGGAGGCTAAGTTTGATTTGGAGCGTGCACATGAAACCATCATGGAGACTAAGAAGAGCTTCACTGAGGCCTTCACCTTAGGAAGCAAGGATAAGCCCAAGCAGGAGATGGACCCATCTATCCTCACAACTTTCCTAGAGACCTATATGAAGTTACTGCGTGATAGTAAGGCTGCGAAAGGGTTACAAGAGCTCACCAATAGATGCGCTGGAGCTGCGCTAAGTGAGCTGCATGTAGTACAAAAAATTGGCAAGCATAAAACAAGGACGGGATGGGAAATGAGATTGACCACGCAGATAGGAGAGTATGAGATGGATCAAGTTATTTTGGACCTGGGGTTAGACGCGAATGTCCTACCGAAGCAAACTTGGGAACGAATGGGGAGAACTATGCTACAATGGTCTTCGATTCAGCTAAGGATGGCCAATCAGCAAAATATCATCCCCATGGGGTGGCTGCAAGGGGTGACCGTGGATATTGAGGGAGCGAGCACACTGGCTGATTTTGAAGAAATAGAGATAGTTGATGAAAGCAATCCCTATCCTGCGCTCCTAGGAATTGACTGGGCCACTGATATGAACAGGTAATCAATCTGAAGAAGCGAAAGATGATGTTTAAAAATAAACTGCTACACGTAATAGTACCTCTAGATCCCACTGAGGGATCGCACTATATGGAACTAGTCTGTGATTATGAGAGCGATGACGATTTGGAATGTATCTATAAGATAACAATGTGAGATCAAGATTGGGTGAATCCCACTATGGATGGAAGAATCACATGGGATCATGAGATTTCTTGCACTTTGGACTCCAATGAAGAGTTAGAGTGCTGGCAGAACTGGTTACATGAAGTGACTACACTAAACTGCAACATGATGACCCGATTGCTGCACTATGTGTCCTCAGAGGTAAGAAATATGCCTACTTATGTTGGTCTTTATGAGGTATATATTTTTTTGGATGCATTTGAAAGTGAGGTACTAGAGAAACAGTGCTTCCAGGCATTGGATTGGGCCCTTCTTGCTATGCCCGCAAGATGGTGGGGTACGCACAAGGGAAGCTTTGATGATTGGCGCAAATGTAGGATAATGATGAGAACTCGCTTTGGGAAGCCAAAGATGTGAATGACAGAAAAGTATGATGGGCAGGATGATCTGCGCGTGCATTTGGCCAAATAGACCTAGGCGTATGGAGAAAAGCCCCAACCTGAATGGGTGCACTTGTTTTGTCACACCTTGGATATTGTCCCGATGAAATGGTATGTGGAAATTGAGTTCCACCATGAGACAGGCAAATGGGATATCCTGCACGAGGGATCATAATGACATTTAGTTTTGAGGACAGGTTTGAAAGTATTGATGAAGCACTACAATAAGTGAAAGCAGCAATCTTTAGGATACCACAGGGTCCTTTAGACCTGATTCAGCCTGAATGGGTTACTCAGCTGAGTCACGTGCTAGAATGTTATAATGTAACTGTTGAAGAAGAGGATGAGGATTCACGAAAGATTAACATTCCAGAAACAGAAGGTCACAACGAGTTTGAAGAACCACAGGTTGAGAACCCTGATATAACTACACTATTGAAAACAAAAAAAGTAAACATTAGTACGGAGGCAGAACCCAAATTCACGAAGATTGGAGACTACTGGGACGACATGATAGTGGATAAGGTCGTTGAATTGCTCAGTGAATACCATGATTTATTCCCTACCAAGTTCACGGATCTGAAGGGGATAATCAGAGACTTAGGTATGATAAAGATCACATTAAAACCCGACGTGAAGCCAGTTAAGCAAAGACCTTACCATCTCAATCCAAAGTATAAGGAGAAGGTCCGCTTAGAGATAGACAAGATGCTCACGGTAGGCATCATTGAGCCTGTGGAAGAATCTGACTGGGTAAGTCCGATGGTGGTACATGAAAAGAAGCAGAAGGATGAAATAAGGATATGCATGGATCTCAGAAAGCTGAATGACACTTGCGTACATGATCCTTTCTCAACTCCATTCACTAATGAAGTTTTGGACAATGTAGGTGGCCAGGAAGCATATTCCTTCACCGATGGGTTCTCTAAGTACCACTAGATCAAAATCGCGCTAGAGGACAGGAGCAAGACAACCTTCATGACTGAGTGGGGTTGTTTTCAGTACACTGTAATGACGTTTGGATTGAAGAATGTGCCTACGATCTTTGCACACATAGTTGTTGTTGCATTCAAGGAATTTATTCATAAGTTCCTGGAGGCATATTTTGATGATTGGACTATGTTTGGGATGGTTAAATGCCATGTAGAAAGCTTGCGCCTGATGTTGGATACTTGTCAAAGATACTAGATTGTGCTCAATCTCAAGAAGTTTCTGTTTTGTGTTCCTTTTGGGAACCTATTGAGGCATGTAGTTTGCAGATAGGGATTGATGGTAGATATTGCAAAGATAGCAGTGATATTGAACTTGGAAGCACCAAGGAGTGTGAAACTATTCGCGCTACCCTGGGACATATGAGATATTACAGAAAGTTTGTCAAAGGCTATGCCCAGATCACCGCACCTATGGAGAAATTGTTGAAGAAGGATGCCACATTCTGTGGGAACGACGACTGTAAGAAGAGCTTGGATATATTGAAAGAAAAGATGGTCACACCGCCAATTCTGGTCTTCCCGGATTGGAAGAAAGAGTTTCATGTAAATGTCGACGCGTCATGTATAGCGTTGGGAGCAGTACTAACATAGACTGGCAGAGAAGGCTTGGACCATCCTATCGAATTCCAAAACCGAAGATTATCCAAATCAGAGAAGAACTATTCCACCACCGAGCGTGAAGGGCTAGGTATGGTGTATGCGCTCCAGAAGTATAGGCACTACTTGCTCAGAGGCCATTTTAAGATGTATACAGATCACTCCATGTTGAAGCACCTGGTCAATAAGCCTGTGTTGGGGGGGAGAATCTGCAAGTGGCTCTTATTGTTCCAGGAGTATGATTTTGAAGTTATTGTGAAGCTTGGATGATTGAACACGGGACCAGACCATCTATCATGCATCGAAACAAGGGAAGAGCCCACTAATTTGGAGGAGGGATTTCCTTATGTGCAACTATTTGTAGTGCACATCGCAGATGGTAATTTTGAGGATATACTACATGTCCTAACGACAGGTACTGCACCGGAAGGATACACTATCCAGCAGAAAAAGGAATTAGTGGTGCACACGGCAGATTTCTCTATCATTTCTAGGCATCTGTACAAGATGGGGACTGATGAGATATTGTGACAGTATGTATGTGAGTTAAAAAGAAGAAGCATCCTCGTAGAAGCTCATGGGGGCACCGCGGGAGGGCATTATTCTAGGGGAGCAACCGCGTAGAAGATTCTACGCACAGGGTTGTGGTGGCCAACCCTCCATCAAGACTCAAAAGAATATTGCAAGGTGTGTGATGTATGTCAAAGGACTGGCAGGCCATTATGGAGGGATGAGATGCCTTTGAATCCACAAATGACGTTGCAACCCTTCGACAAATGGGCAATATATTTTGTAGAACCCATTCAGCCACAAGGAAAGACAGGAGCAAGGTACATTATTACCTCGATGGAGTACTTAACTCATTTGGAATAGGTGCAGCCAGTGCAGGATTGCATGGGCGCAACTGGTGTAAAGTTCCTATTTGAGCATGTACTGATGTGATTTGGCTGTCCAAAGATCTTGATGAGTGATTGTGGTACACACTTCTGGAATGAGATGATCACCGCACTAACGAAGTAATTTCAAGTATACCACTAGAAGAGCATGCCTTATCACCCGCAGGCTATCAGGACTTCAATAAAGTGCTTGAAAATGCACTAACCAAGGTTTGCAATGCTTAGTGAAGTGATTGGGACCTACGCATACTTGTAGTATTATGGACTTATCAAACGACATGCAAGAAGCTAACTGGACAAAACCCCTTTAGGTTCGTCTGTGGGGTTGAAGTGGTAATGCCTATGGAATACATCGTGCCTATTCTATGCAAAGCAGTGCTCACAGGTATGACAGATCACGAAGCCCTGGAGGAGAGGCTCACACAGCTGGATGAGGTCGAAGAAGAGAGCTTTTTAGCTAGATTCCACCAACAAGTCCAAAATCAGCGCAAAAAGGCATGGCATGATCGACACATCAAGCTATGCTCATTTAAGGTAAATGACCTGGTTTTGTTATATGATAGTAAGTTTGATAAATTTTCAGGGAAGTTCAGGATGCACTGGTTAGGGCCTTATGTTATTAAGGATATCACCGATGGAGGAGCGGTACAATTGGTCAAATTGAATGGAGAACCCTTCCCCATAAAGGTGAATGGAAATTTCTTGAATCCATACATCGATGGTCTGGTCATGTGACTAAATGAAGGTAGCACAGTCTTAGCACTCTAGGTAGTTGAAAGGAGGCGCGGGACTATAAACTACATTGCCCAGGTTGGGGAGCAACGTGATTGGAGGATAGTGCAAAGCAACAAAGTGTCACTAGGTCCATGACAACACGGAGGGAGCTGCACTACCCAGGGAATAATTGCGAAGTTGGCTGGAAAGTGACCGCTATGGTCACTATTCATGAAAAGAAAACATTTAAGATGAAATTTATGGGTTAGCTCCTTGAAATTCTGCCACCAATCCGGAATTAATGAATTGATTTTGGGGGGAACAGTTGGATTTGAATTCAAAATTCCCTATAAATTACAAATGGCTATCCAACAAGAAACACTTGGAATTTTGAGTATTTAGTTGTTGAGCTCTCATACACCTATAGACCCAAAGTTATTTGAGGCTCTCAAACAAACTCCTACATTTGCGAACTTTCCCGAGACGTCACGAGCACTGATAGAGCGTGTTATGTCAGCACCCCTAGAAGTTATCAATACAATGCAAGTAGTAAAAGAGCTGGCATAAGATATGGAAACAAAGGCAGAAGTAGTTGCTCAAGAAGTAGCTTAAGTATTGGTAGAGGTCCCTAAGTCACCAAGAATGCCGACCGAAGCCAACCCCAACCAAAGAGACTCTGACAGACAAGAAGGGCAAGCAGCTTTCCATACCAGTGCACGCATCTCTAAGGAGAAACCCACCAAAACCTACTTCATAGGAGAAAGGAAAGGATATAAACCTAGAAGCAGAGGAGGAAGATATCGAAGACATCCCAATGGATGATGAGGATGTGGGAGTCGAAATGGAGGAGGTTGGAACCCAGGGTGCGGACCCTATTATGTGGTTTTCGAATAATGTCCCTCTGTGCAAGCCTAAGTCCAAGGTCCAAAAGGATATTGATGAGAGTAAGAATCCCCTACAAACCCCTCTACTACCAGATGAAATTGCTTTCGACATTCCGCATTTGGTATGGGTGCCGATACTAAAGCTTGAAGACTGGGACTTGGTAAACCACAAGAAGTTTCCACACCTGGCGACTGAGCAGCTGATGCACCACATCATAGACACGAATACGGGGATGACCACATTGGAGCCACAGAAGTGGCTCAGGGGAGTAGAAAAGGCAAGGTTCCTCAACCTGCTTTACGTTTCGCACTGTAACGCAGCCCAATGACATCTTTGGTCATCAAGCAGCTTCTGTGCTTGGTGCATGATGAGTGTCTGTGGCTAGAGGAGCCAATACCCATCACAATATGTTGATTCATCGCATAACACGACTGCTGTATACAGGTGAGAATCTAGCAATGATCTTTGGTGGAAAGGGTGGCAAACAGTCTCTTGCAGAGTCAATGAAGGAAAAATTCAAGCTGGTCAAGAAGCCATGTGGCTACACTATCTCTAGCATCTGTGACCTCACTTTGAAGATAGCAATTCAGATCCTTGTATGGAAGGTACAGCGAAAGTGTCATGCCGATGAGGTGCCGATGCCTTTCATTGCGCTTGCACAACAATGTGTGGAAGGAGTCCAGTTTATCTGTTTGAACTACCTTCATAGGGAAGGTAAATCGGAAGTGTCACACTAATGAGGTGCTGACGCCTATCGTTGCGCTCACACAATAGTGCATGGAAGGAGTCCAGTTTAATTGGTCGGACTACCTTCGTAGAGAGTTCCTAGCGAGCTGTCGTGAAGCACAAGAGAAAATAAAGACATTCCACTACCTGTGGCTCTTGTTGTCGCTTGTGTTGGTAGTGTGGGAGCTACCAGAGGAGAGCCAGTTTCTTTCAGTCCCACCATACCTCCTTGAAGTAGCGAAGTATGCTTCACTGTGGGTGACCAAGGATGCGCAGTGAGTTCGGGACAATAAGATCTTCTGGACCTTGATGGAAATGGACATCAAGATGGCCATCAACTATAAGCCATGATTTTCACCCGAAGCGTATGCCAATCTGTAGGGCTACGCTGAGTTCAAAGCCAATTTCCACCGAGTATCAATCAGGGCGTGAAAGGACCCTGCACAGTAGTGGTATGACTTGCCATATCTACCCATGGATGACACCATTGATACGATGCTCGATCAATGGCCAACAGAGTGGCGCACTACCACATACTTGGCGATGGGTGGAAGCAAGTCCACCACACAGAGGAAGAAGGAGGAGGCCGGGCTGAAGATGGCACAGCTGGTCGAGAAGAGGAAAAAGGAGGCTCCTGAGAAGGCCTAGGTGGAACAAGCAAAAACCTAGGCAAGTAAGCAGATAGGTGGAACAGAGTGTGGCACTGACAAATGCGCGTGGTCGCCTTCACCCGAGACTTAAGAGGAAGAAACAGAACAACACAACGCATACCCTTAGGAGATGTCCACTTGCATTAAGTGCCTAAGAGAGCTAGAGAAGGGAGGGTCCAGAAATAAATCCAAGGTGACCAAGACTGTGTTGAACCCTATCACATTGACGGAGGGCGACTTACATGATATTGGTGAAACAGTCTGAGATGTCACGCGGAGGCCTTGCAACAATTTGAATAGCATCATCAAGTCATATTAGGGGCTATCTAGACTGGGTTGTAGGAGTTGTAGACCCGCGCATTGTAGGATGCTATGGTGTCTACCAGCTTAGCCATCAACACTTCAGAGGCTACTGATATGCTACACACGAAGGCTTGTAGTGCAATAGTGCTGCCGAATGGAGAATTGACCATGGACAATGAGACTGATAGGTCTATTATGAGTGCCTTGAAGGGAGTTGGGCTAAACTTGGCAGCGCTTCCACGCGAAGCACTCCACCTCTTGCAAGATGGAGTAATTGCAGAAATGAGGACCTGAGAGCGCCATGCCCTCTAGGTGATCAACGAACAATGAATCAACAACGAACAAATGGCCCTACAGAGGAATGTTGACATTGCCACTGAGACTGAGGTGACCAACCAGAGCAAGAAGATCATGCAGGTCGTTGAGGAGGCATGCAGAATGGTCCCAGAGTTGGCCATTCCAGAGGAAGAGCTAGTCGAGGTACGCATCCATAAGTTGGCTACAGGGGTGCACAACACTCGAACTGAGATGGTGTAGGTTTAGTTGGAGTTGAACCTAAAAATTACCAAGTTACAGTTGAGGGCCCAACCCTCCACATTGCCAGAAGTAAAGGAACAGCAGGCGACCACTGTCACAGAGGCAACCGCGGCCGTGGAAAGTACAGTAGCAGACTACATGCAATTGTTCGAGCAATCATTTAAGGTCTTGAAAAACTTGTAGGAGGACCCAAATTCACAGAGGCTGGAGAGGAAGTGTGTGAGCTACAACAGCGCTACGATGAAGTTAAGGGCATAGTGTGAATTGTCACGCTGACATAGAGGTTATCCAAGATGCAGGAAGCCAAGCAGTTAAAGGAACATGTGGACGCAGTGCTTCACAAGGAAGTAATGTTGAAGGTGTGACTAAGGCCCTAAATGGAGGAAGCTTACACAATCACAAGAAATATTGAAGGCAAGCTTGTGACTTTGCAAGCGATGCAACAAAAGATTTAGGTTGGCAGCGCAGGAGCAGTAACTGAGAAGAAAGTGGAAGATGCGAAGTAGGCAAGAACTCAATGCACAACTGAGGTTGCAGTCATACGAGTCGAGCTGGATGGCTTCGCACAAAGATCTTTGTGCCTACCAAGTGACTCGAGGGTTAGTCATGATGTTTGTTTTGGGTACTTGTTGGGAGTGGGATCCCCCAAAAGCAATTTTGGGGTTAAAAGCCCATGTTTGAATTAAAATTTGTAATAAAATGGTAAAGTCTCTGCATTTTGTGGTCGCGGAGTGCAAAGGTGTTATGCGTCATAAAGGGCAGTTCACCCTTAGTTTTGAAGAGTAAAGTCGGTTGTAAGAGATCCACCCATGGTCCGCGGACCATGGGATTGTATAAAAAGAGCTAAGATCTAAGTATTTTTAGAGACATAGAATGATGAATAATGTAAGAGAGTCATAGCTTGGAAGTAAGAAGTCTAAGTCTTGGGTAATAGCATAGGTAGAGGCTCTGCAGCTGAGTGCGCAGAGGCCTAACATAGAAGTCTGCAGCTGAGTGCGCGGACCCCTGCAACTGTGTGCATAAGGTGGATAGAGTTTGTAAACACTTGGAAGATATTAATAAAGAAACATATTTTGCAATTTTTGTGTCCTTGTTTTGTTATTGCATCTTGGTATGTTATGTATGAATTTCCTTTATTATGCTTATATGATGGGTGAATGGATACAAATACATTGGATAACTGAACGCGTTTACGAATATCTATTTACGCGATGTTAACTATAATTGTTTGAGAGAATAAGAAAGTCACTTAGATTAACTGGGGAATTTGTACAGCTCGCTGCCTTAGCAGCGTGAAAGTACTTGAGCAGCAGGCTAGGGCTGCTCGAAGGTCAATCGTACCCTTTCGCGGAGGTATTAAAGGACATAATAAAAGGTTCATCTTACAAGCCCTAAAGCGAAGTGACCTACGCGAAGGTAGCAGTAGAAGGAATCAAATGACATCACAACCATCTCAGGGTGTGAAAACTTGGTTCTAGCATCCCCCCATACTACTTTAGGTGAGACTTCAATCCACGTTCCACGGGCTGATGCCGAAAGGGCCAGTACTGTAGGGATTTGTTTGGCTAATTAACGCTAAACCTAGGTCAGGCCCCCTCAAGCCAACATCCCTTTTGCTCATTTTTCCTCTAGTTGTTGTGGTGTTAGCCTTGTAGGTTGTGAGAGGCTAGTAGTGACCACACTTTCATATTTATAGTTGTGAGTGTTATACCTCCTTGTTGCCATAGTTTTTCTTTCAACATTTATTGCCACCCTTAACACATTCTCCAATGTCTTAGGTTCCCAAGGCGAACCTCATATTGGATGTTATCCTTTAAAGCCCCTATGAAGGTATCAACTAAATGCTCCTCTGGAATATTAGTTAGCTTGATATTAAGTATTTTGAAGTTCTCAATGTGCTCTTCCATTGAACCCCTTTGTTTGAGAGTTATCAATTGGATAAAGAAGATTTTTCTCTTTGTATCCTCATAATGTGCTATCAATTCCTTTGTAAATTTTTTCCAAGTGATAAGTGATTTACGAGAGCAAATTAATCAATACCAAAAAAACTAATTGGGTTCTAAATATAAAGATTAAATATGTACCTTTTGTGTGTTGCACATCATGTGCATCAAATATATGCTCCATATGTAATATCCATGTTACCAGATCCTTGCTACCAAACTTCCTCATATCAATCTTTGGAATGTGGTAGGTCTTCGACCCAAGATTGAAATCTCTAAATTCATGTTTCAGATTCCTTTTGTTCTTATCATGAGTTTCATGGAATACATTATCACCATTAGGAATCATTTCTTGTAACAACTTTGTCAAACATATCTTCAAACTTTCCATTTCTACTTTTAAACCATCCTTCAAACCTTCCATTTATGCTTTTAAACCATCCTTCAAACCTTCCATTTTTTCTTTTAAACCATTCTTCAAACCTTCTATGTCCCATTTTACTTTTTCTTCTAAACCATCCATGTTAACACTCATCATTTCTCCCAATTCATTTTTTTTTCTCTTTGTGAGAGCAAAAATTGTTGCACTTTTCCTCGTAATTTTGACATATCATGTTGCATTTCTTCCTCTTCTTCATGCATCATAGTAAAGCTTTATGTGGGCTTAAAATATGGATCATTTTTTTTTTGGAGTAATTTTGGTACAAAATAATGATATCTGTGCTTTTATATGTCCTTTGAATCACTTCAAACTCATTTTTCAAACAAAAGTTATGCAAATTTAAAAATACACACCTTAAGAGCTTGATTTTGAGCTTGTTGATATAGCCAACCTTGGAACCATTGTATCTCTGTGATTTCAACCTCCCAAGGTATGGAATTTCATCTAGAGGTAGCTCTTTGTGTCTTATTTGCAACCCCACAAGTTATACCTAGATTGGATTCTTCAAGGTAAAGGTATGCAAAATATCCCACAATGACCTGATTATGGACTAGTTCAGTAGAGTGAACTTCTATGGGATGCCAAGTGTCATTGTTTTAATATTTAGAGCTTAAACTTGTATATGAAAAACTAAATTCCAAGAAATTTTAGTCACTTTTTATGGAATTAAAATTTGATGCTCGAAGATAAGTATATGACGCTTTTCCTTGAGACATCTATTCAAGACTAAATTCTGCAGTATACATAAACCCTAACTTCCTTGGACCATATCTTCTAAAATATAGAGAATCAAGGTCTGAAATTTTAACCATATGTTCATCAATATTTTTCCTCCATATGGTAACATTTCACGCTCTGAATCTTCATTTATGGTAAAAATTCCATGATGTTCTGTTTGAAGCAGCAAAACCATAGGATCAAGAGCTCTGATACCAAAAATTATATATCTAGGTAAAGAACACAAAAACATAAGAAAATATAGACCAATGACTTGATAATAAGCCCCCTCAACAAGGAAACTTCCTTTTACGTAACATAAGTGAATAATTTGTGGATGATTCAAATGACATGACCTACTTGGTTACATATATAAGAGTCGAAAGGGTCAAAATATAATTAGGGCCTACATAATAATATATGTAAGGGAAACACAATAACAATAGTGGGATTCTATGAGGTACAACAATAAAAGCATTGGGGCTTCATTAGTATTATAGGGACCTAACATTGTCAGAGACATATGAATAATTTATAATTCTAACTTCTAAGTTGTGCCTATAGTGGTATACTATAATAAGTTCCCACTTTGAATTAATTTCATTGTAAGGCGTTTGTACTCCAAAATAATTTCTTTGTAAGTGGTGCCTGCTCCAAATTAATATTTTTATAAGCAACGCCCATTGAAGTGTTAGATAAAGTAATAATTATAGCTCTTTCAACCAAACGAATATTTTTTATTTTTTAAATTATGTTTGATTCTTAACAAATATGGAGAAAATATATCCTTCCACCAAGGGGTAATTATACCCATCAATATTTTAAGATTAATGACAAATTGAAGTTTTGAAATTTAAAAAATAATGAAAAGTTTTATTTTTTGAAATAAATAAACTTCATGATTTTTTTTATAAAACATTGGGAAAATACATAAAATTTATGCAAAAGCAATCAAAATAGTTAGAAGTCAAAGGATTGTGACCTAGAATTAAAAACTATAATCCTTTTTTAGGGGGGCGGGGGGTGGTTGGCGAGGAGGACTAATATAGTAGTACCAAAGGCTAATGGTACTAGGAACTATACATGGAAGCAACATATTTTATGCTCACATTGATTGCAATTTTTTTAATACGTGTCAAAAAATGTTTTAGAGATATTTGTTTTTAAGAGATCTAGTAGGAGTTGTTTAAATTATACGATTTTATTTATTTATTTTTCCTAGAAAAACAACATAATTTTATTCATTAGTAAGAAAAAACAAAATTACATTTTGCATATGCTGAGAAAATTCGAGAATTTAGCACCTTGTGACTAATAAAAATGTGGCATTTAGGTCAACAAGAGAGAAGAGCAAGAAGGCTCACCAAAAAGTGTCAAAGGCTACACCAAAAAAAATCTAAGAACCCCAACAAGAAAAATTGATTGGATCTCAAAGAAAAAAAAATTGGCACAAACTGTCTAGATGGCCCAAAAAAACTCCAAAAAACCGCAAACTGAGAGATCTAAGCATGTAGGACCACCACAATCTATAAAGGGAAACAAAGTTGAAACCCTCGGCAAAAGAAACCTAGGCATAGAATGCCTGGTGAGCCCAAAGAACCCTTAAAACTGCAACAGATACGTCTGGCAAAGGACAACACATATCAACTACAAAAACAACAACACATGAAACCCAACCAATATGGTGGATAACCACCAAGAAATTGCACCTGAAAATTCCCACCTCCACTACATCTAAAAGAGGCACAAAATTGAGGAACCCCAGCCTCCCCAACTCTGTTCTTAAGATCTAGGCAGCAGCTTAAGAAGAGGCAAGCAAACGGAAATACAACGACAAAGAAGCTTACAAATCCCAACCTCCCTGACTCCCTGACATGAAATTGGAGTAGATTAGTAATGTTGTGCTAATTCCCCATTCAGAATAAAACCCAAGATGCTTATGATTTTCTTATCAAGTGCTTAAGGATTCAATATTTTTTCTTAATTAACTGATTCCCATGAGAGTTTCTTATGTAAATGTTAGAAACAATTTAGCATAAAACATATGCCAAACAACAACAAAATACAACACACAAAAAGCACATGGTAAAGGAGTTCACCCCTCTTTGGATACGTCTCCTTGGCCCAACTTCCAATGTCTTGGGCCTCTCTATTATGCTCAAATTACAACAAAAGTGTGTTTACAATGCTCAAATGCCTCTGAAACCTGCCTCTATGAGTTCAGAATACTCAAAAATGGATATCTAGCCTCTTTTTGTATCCCATTTGGATAAGAACTGAAGAAGTTATGACTTCTCCTAGTTCTCCCACTATTTGTTCCACAAGTTGTTCCAAAACTAACCAAAAATCCCATTTCCGCTCCAAAATCTACTAACGGAGTGAGAAATTCACTGCACGGCGGGCTATATCTTGTTGGCCATATCGCAAATCACAATTGGCAAGTGTTGCGGGATCTTATGAAATGACAAAACATTGCGATTGCGATATTGCAGACCCACCGGGGATAATTAAGTGTAACATATAAAATCCCACATCCAAAACCCATCGCTCATCACAATCAGCAAAGTTCAACAACCAACGGTTTTGTTAACATGGGAACACTGCGATTGTGGTATTGTGGACCTACTGGGGTATTAAATGGTTTCATATCAAATTCCTACATCTAGGGTCCTATCGCTCATCGCAATCGACAATCAGTTTCGGGCTCTTAACACAGGAAAAAGTTGCGATGCGATATCGCAGACCCAGCAGGGCATTAAACTATAACACAATAAAGTATCGCATTTGGGCAGTCATCGTAATCAAATCTTTATCAGTGGTAACAAATAACAATGAGGTTTTGGGTGCGAAATGCAATTATCGCAAATCACAACCCAACTTGCTAGGGACGATTCTCATCCTACATCCTTTGTTTTTCCTCGATATACGATATGCGGGACCCAATGGAAACCTGCCACTTAGCACTTCCCCATTCACTGGGACCCTTTCTATGTCATCCAATCCTACCACATAGATAAGTCAAACTTGAACTTTGATTTTCTCTAACTTCTTCATACAAACTCAGATTTCAGTATCATTTGCACCGTTGGAACACAGGAACACTGCGATTGTGGTATTGTGGACCCATCGGGGTATTAAACTGCTTCATATAAAATTCTCGCATTTGGGGTCTTATCACTCATTGCAATCAGCAATTGGTTGTGGGCTCTTAACACAACAAAACATTGTGATGCGATGTCATGGACCCACTGGGACATTAAAATGTAAAAAAATAAATTATAGCGTCTGGGAAGTCATCGCAATCAGAACTTTATCAGTGGTAACAAATAATAGTGGGGTTTTGGGTGTGATATGCGATTATCACAAATCGCAACCCAACCTACTGGGGGCTAATTCTTGTCTTGCATCCTATGTTTTTCCTCGATATGCAATATGCAGGACCCCGTGGGAACCTACCATTTGGTACTTCCCCATTGGCTAGGACCCTTGCCATGTCATCCAATCCTGCCACATAGACAAGTCAAACTTGAACTTTGACTTGCTCTAACTTCTGCATACGAACTCAGATTTTGGTACTGTTCACACTGTTGGATTTAGAATGACGAGCACTTCAATCAAAGTTGTGTGTGACAATATTCCAACACTTTGATTTTTGAGCATAATTTTGAGCACCTGATCACTCCCTTTGCAAGACAAGGCACATTAGGAGGCATGACGACTACATCAAATGATAACCTAACAACAAATGAGAATCATGGTGGCAATGAAACCTAGTTGTTGTGACGATGTCCAAACCAGAGCCGCAAGAACACATTCGTCTCCTCTATCTTAACCATCTATGTTTCATTATAGGATTTTAATTAAAAATGAACATGGTTTATTATCTCCAAATAGATGGTCAAAAAGTGTTTGGAAGCTTATTTGTGATTCTATGCATAAAATTGACATAGTTAATGGGATCAATATTTATGTTTTGTTTAATGGTGGTATGATGCCACTTATCATGGGGCCACCAAAATGTCACTCTATTAATTTAAGGAAAAAATCCTTCATTGGTCACTTTGTGCTAACCAAGGAAATTCAAAGTATAGGACATGGATATCACTCCTAACATCAGAGCTATCATTTTCCTTACAATTAGGGAAAAAATAGTTTTGGTTCAAATTAAATTCAAGAAACAAGGAAATCAACGTCACTTAGAGAAATCCATTCAAAAATGACATTAAGGTTTTATTAATCTCCAATGATATATGCATACATCTCTCAAAGAAGACAACCACCAAAAGATAGAGTCCAAGTTTTATCACCCCTATTAGATTCTCCAACACAATTGGACAAGTTGTACACTAATTGGCCCTCCCAACCCACTTGAAGATCCACCCAACATTTCGCGCATCTTATTTGAAGAAGGTGATGGATTCAAATTGTTGTGTTGAAAGGAATATTCTAGAGATTGATTAGAGGTATCCATTTGGTGACAATTGGAGGTAGTATTAGGTAAAACAGAGTTTTGATTATGCCAACTTATAATACTAGAAGTATTGATACAATGGAAAGGTACATAACCAAAAAGTGCCACCTAGGAACCAACAATTATTTTATAACAATTTCCACACCTCCAGTATTGACCAAGGAAATGCTACTTTTGATGGGGGAGTTTTAGGGGTTGGGGGGTTTGTCACTGACATGTCAGGTTCCTATCTTAGCCTACCTACATACGAATACTTAAGAGTAAGTTAATTAATGTATGAGACCATATTATTTGAATAAGGTAAATTAGGTCATTGGTGTGTGGTTACTCAATGTAAAATGGTCATATTTATTATAAGACACGCTAGGTGGTTTGTGGTCATTAACGATGGGACCATGAATAATTAAGGTTTTGGTAATGAGAAACTATTTAGTGTGGGAGGAAGAAATATAAATTTTTGTCAATTATTCTCATTATAATGGAGCTTTTCTCATTGAGGGGTTATCTCCTCGAAGATGCTTTTTAACATTGTTTTCTTTCTAGATGATCAATAAATATACTAGGATTAAAAATTTTATAAGTCCTATACTGTTATTCTTCGTATTTTACTTTTTGTGATTTATATTTCCTATAATATTATTTTTAATTCATTGTTTCCTACTATATAAGTATACTTTATTTATGATGGTTGATAAGGGAGATGGAACGGAAGAGACGAAGGAAGCGACCTGATGAGGGTTAGGGTTTGCAGTCGGCAACCTGAAGCCTAAAGCTTCCATCCCTATGAGCTAGAGCCTGTGTAGCTTTCTGGCCGCTGATGTTGTATGACTGATGTCGTCCCAACATTGTCATTTCTCCGTAGTGGGCAAGCTCATTCCTTTTCGGTTTCCTCACCTCCCTCTATCATTTCACACCACCTGCTCCTAGTCTCAACAACGATGAGCACAATTTTTTTACAATGACAGCTAGCGTGGGACTTTTGGGGCAGTTATGGAGCACCTAGTAGATTATTCGGAGGACCCATTGGAGGGAACCCCCATATGGACAACTCCACATGCAAACCCGTCGATCTTGTATCAGTACAGAAATGAGATTTCTGATGAGATAGAGATGTTGCCTTCATTCTCAGGACCCTCGTGTTCGGTATCCACTCACCCAGAGGTCACCCATTCCTAGCCAGCTTTCTCAACCCCTCCCCCGCCACCGTCGACCCAAAATCTTGTGGTTCACTCCAAAGGTCCCAATCTTTCCTTCTCCTCTTCAAGTTTTGCTTCATTCCCACCCTCAGCAAGCTCTCACAACCCCTCTGTGGCTACCCATGGTGAATCCTCATTTCCCTCAGATGGGATCCCCTCAGTCTTGATTTCCTCGACCCTCCCATCAGGAAGCTTGACTGTGATTCTGTTAATTTCCAGTGCTTTTCCCGCGGGGCCTCCTTCTAAGCCTACGAACCCTAACCCTCCCATAAACCCTCCTTCGAGAGGTCCTCTGCAGGCTCATTTTGATGCAGGGTTCAAGCAGAGCAAGAAGTAGAGGTGTGTAAGACCTAAAGCACAAGAAGCGTTTCTCAACTTGGGTGAGGACATCCAGATGGGAGATTCTATGGAAACAACAGATAGGGTTCTGGTAGGTCGAGTATGAGGAAGAAATTATATAGCGGCCAGGATGAAGCAATGGATGGCTGAAGTAGGGGGACATCATCTTGCGGACCTCCTCTTTGTACAAACCTTTGTTAGGGGATGGTTTGCATTAAGATTTGCAAGGGTAGAGTACAAAAATTGGGTCCTTTCATCAGTATGGCATATTAAATAGGCTCTTATCCTTTTGTGCAGATGGAAATCCCCTCTTTGATCCAGAGAGAGAGCATCTTGGAGTAGGCCCTCTCTGGGTATGTCTACCATGACTTCCCCTACAGTTCTAGTCCGAGGATGTATTTAGGTGCATTGGGAATACCCTAGGCACATACCTGGATCATGAAAAAGCCTATATATCAACTGGTATGATGGCTTATGCAAGGATCTTGGTACACTTAGATACCAGGGAGGGATTACAGGAGCACATTACTCTCTAATGGAGAAATTTAACAAGTTTGCAGATTTTGGATTACGAAGGGGTGCCCTCCAATGCAGAATATGCCATAAGGTTGGTCACCTCTTTCGGGACTGCCCTCTCAATAATAAGGCAATGGCTAGAGAGAATGGAAAGGCAACACCATTAAGGAATCATCAATCACAAGAGGAGCTTCCACCCTCTGGAGAGGCAGAGACCCATGCTAACCTTGAAGTAGCCAAGGAGACACCTACCAAGGAGGCCTCGAAGAAGCGCACCAAAACACCTCATCGGCCTCCCTCTCCTCCACTCACTAGGGTTAGGGAGGCTGTCGGGCTGTAGTTTCTTTGGGTAAGAGATCTTCCATCCCCTATACTTCCCATAATTATGCTCTGTCTAAAATTATTTCTCTCTCTACAATTGCTAATTTTAAGGTCAATGAAGGTCTTCTCACTCTCCCATCTTTGTGATTCGTCCCCTCCTTTCCCCCTCCCTCTCTGACTTTATTATCCCTCCTTCCCTCCTGGAGCTCCCCCCCACCCTTTCCCATGCTCTTGAGATAGCCCCCCCGTTACTCGACTTGATCTGAGGCGAAGTCTCTTGTCTCAGACCTTATAGGTATAGGTCTTGATTCGACCCCCTTTCCTCCAAAGCTTCCTCGCGGTCATCCCTCTTCACTGTCCAAAGAAAAAATGCAAGCCGGGGAGGATATAGCTTCAAGGAGATAAAACACCATCCAAAGGGCTCTTAGAGCATTGAACACCCTGGTAGAATCCCCCCCATGAAGGTTCTCTCTTTCAACTATAGAGGACTAGCTAGGCCCGATAAAAAAATAGCTTTTCAAAGACTGATGATGGTTGACCCAGTGGAATTTTCCTGCAAGAAACCTTGGGTCGTACTGAAGCTATCTCCCACTTTCTTGAATCGATGCTCCCGGGCTGGTATTTTCAGGCCCTAGATGCATCCAAAAGATTAGGAGGCATTTCTCTAGGATTTAATACCTGATCCATCAACCTTATTAATTGCTGGGGCGGCCCTGGGCATATTGGGGCAGATCTATTCTTAGCCAACCTGGGCACTGAGATCAAGCTTATTAATGTGTATGGGCCATGCCATCATAGGCCTAAATTCTGGGAAAATCTTCTGAGCTCTGATATTTTTCGAAAGGACCACTTAATTCTGGGAGGGGACCTCAACTTCTCCTTAGGCTACTCGGAATCCTGGGGTCATCATGCCCAGTCCGACCCCCAATCAGATTTCTTTGAGAACATCTTGGAAGCTCATAGCCTAGTGGACATTCCATTAGCAAAATTGCATCCCACCTGGAGGAATAATAGAGCTGGGGAAGACAGCCTAGCTAGAAGACTTGACCGTTTCCTTCTTAAGGAAGGCCTTCTAAGCATAGGGCTCAATCTCAGACAGTGGGTGGGTTCTGGAGGACTATCAGATCATCTGCCTATCTACTTTGAAATCAGAGGGAGGATTGATAAGCCTAAGGGTCCTTTTAAATTCAACTCTTCCTGGCTAAAAGATGCATCCTATGCTTGCTTGGTCATGAAATTCTAGAAGGCCCATCCCCCTAATGTTAGAGGGCACGTTGCAGAGGGTTTTGTGCATAACTTAAAAGAACTGAAGAAACTCTCTAAAATATGGGCACATAATAAGAGAGTTCAGGATGAAAAAACCTTGAGGGAGTCTGAAGCTAAGATTGTTGATTTTGAGAATAATCAAGGAGGATTTTTCACCTCACCTGAACATAAGGATAAGCTCACATCCTTATATGCTTCTAGAGGCAAAATATTAAAGGATAGAGAAGAGTCATGGAGACTGCGAATCAGGGCAATCTGGCTGCTTGAGGGTGATGGTAACACAAAATTCTATCATAAATTTTCAAATGGGCGGAAAGCATCCAATACCATTTGGCAGCTCTTAAATGAGAATGGGAACCCTATAAATACCTTCCCTCAGCTTTCATCTTTGGAAACATCTCACTTTAAGCAGATTTACAGAGCACCCAACAATGCCACCCTAGCTAAAATCATTCAAGTAGCTCAGATCCTTCCCCATTTTGTGGATCAAGAGGAGGTATTGGAGTTGGAAAAGGAAGTCTCTATGGGAGAGCTGGAGGCCACCCTCAAATGTTTCAATAGAGACAAGAGCCCAGGACTAGATGACTGGCCAATGGAATTTTATCTAGCTTTCTTTGAGACATTAGGTCTAGATCTCCTCAAGGTCATTGAGGATTCCAGGAGCAATGGAAAGATGCATGAAGCCTTCAACTCCAATTTTATTTCCCTCATACCCAAATCTGACAACTTGGCCTTGTTTGATGATTTTCGGCCAATTTCTCTGTGTAATTGTATCTACAAAATCATAGCCAAGATCATAGCCAACTGACTGTGGCCTATCCTATCCTCCCATATCTCACCTGAGCAATTTGCCTTCCTTCAATATAGACAGATCCATGAGGCAGTTGGAACAACACAGGAGGTACTGCACACTCTTCAGACTAAGAAAATGAAAGGTATGATACTCAAGGTTGATCTCTCAAAATATTTTGACAGAGTAAGCTGGCTCTACTTAAGAATGCTTTTAACGCATATAGGGTTCCCTTTTGACTTAATCAAATGGATTATGTGTTGTATCTCTAATATACCTTGCAGTGTGTTGGTAAATGGAGCGGCTTCTCCATTTTTTCACTCAGAAAGAGGCCTTAGATAGGGATGCCCCTTATCCCCATTGCTCTTCCTGCTCATCATGGAAGGTCTCAGCAGGCTCATCAAAGAAGAACATTTCAGAGGCAGAATCCATGGGATAAAAATCATAGAAGGATCCATTCTGACTCATTTGTTATTTTTGGATGATGTCTTGATCTTCCTCAATGGAGGTATAGGGGATCTGATTACCCTGAAGAACTATTTCTCCTTGTTTCAAACTGCTACGGGCATGATTGTCAATAGTAAAAAGTCCACAATGATAGGTCTCGGTTGCTCACCTCATGAGATTCATTATGCCCTCCAACGGTTCAAATTCACCTTGCTTAGAATGGAAGAAGGGCTTAGATACTTGGGACACAAGTTAAAACCCATGGGATACAAAATAGCAGATTGGATATGGCTAATAGAAAAACTGGAAAAAAGGCTTAATATCTGGTATCATAAGTACTTATCGAGGGAAGTCATATTAACACTTATAAAAGCAATATTGGAGGCCACTCCAGTGTATTGGATGGCTCTAGCTTGGATACCGAGGGGCATTCTCTCTAGGATACAAACCCTTTGCAGTCGGTTTCTCTGGAAGGGCAAACATCCTGGCAAAATTTTTGCCTGGGTTAAATGGGATGCTCTCTCTATTCCAAAGAAATGGGGAGGTTGGGGTATCAAGAAGCTGGAGGAATTTTCCACAACCTTAGCAGCAAAGCTTGGCTGGCAACTCATCACCTCAAATAGTCTGTGGGCAAGGGTGGCCACCTCCAAATACTTTGTACCTCTTAATGTGATGGACTGGCTAAGACAACCCTCAAGATTTAACACAGGGATATCAGTGATTTGGAAGGCAGTGTTAAAATCTCTTGAGATCATTAGATCTGGCCTCACATGGAAAATTCAAGATGGAGGATTGGGGAGGATCCTTGGATTGGTTGCAGAAATGCCCACAAATTGCCCCTCGAGCTTAAATCCTACCTCAATGAAGCGAGAATTAATCATATTAGCCATATTGTGGACCCTGAACATACCTCTTTATTTCAACAAGCCTGGAAATCAACACGAAGCTTTCTTATTCCTTAGCAATGGGAACAGATTTGGGTCGACCAAACAGTGGCTTTAACAGAAGCTCATATCAAAATTATAGAAGGGGAGGATGAGATAATATGGGCACTCGTAAAGTTTGGGAAATACTCTCCTAAGGAGGGTTATCTAGTCCTACTTGAAGCGCATAAACCACAAGATATCAAGTACTGGTGGAAACATTTATGGAAGCTCAAACCCCCCCCCCCGCCCAGGACTCCACTTCTCATGTCGACAATTCTTAAAAGAAAGACCTCTACGGGTGATAATCTCCTCAAGCGTGCACAACATGGTCCATTCTGGTGTTGTCTATGCAAGTGCAACAATGAAACCATGGACCACCTTTTTCTGGAATGCCAGGTCACTAAGGACCTCTAGAGCTTGACCTTATCGACTATTT
Source organism: Pinus tabuliformis (assembly GCA_031772625.1). Classification (NCBI taxonomy): domain Eukaryota; kingdom Viridiplantae; phylum Streptophyta; class Pinopsida; order Pinales; family Pinaceae; genus Pinus; species Pinus tabuliformis. The sequence continues at coordinate 845,194,203 of CM062819.1, read as the reverse complement.
CCCCCCAGATTAGATGGCAGGGTTTGTCTATTTAGGAGGCCTGGAAAAATTGGTGGACTAGAGCAGCCCTAACTAAAACTAGAAATTCCCCCTTCTTGTATGTTGGGCACTTTGGATAGCTCACAACAATCTCATCTTTCAAAATATTTCACCTCACTGGGCCTCCATTTGAACTTGCATTGTGTATGACTACAACACCATTCCTGATGAGGAAGACATCCATCGGCTCCGAACCATTGTCCCTGAAACCATCAACCATCTGCTTCCTTGGGCTTTCTTTGATGGATCTTCAAAAGAGTTTCCTTGTGGGGGTGGGGCATTATTGTTTTTATTTGATTCATATTTCTATAAATTGGAGATGGGTCTGGGAAGAGGCACAAACAACTATGTTGAACTATCCACATCCAAATTCCTCATACAATTCGCATTGGAAAAACACTGTAGAGACCTTCAGTTATTTGTTGACTCAAAAGTTGTCTATGATTGGATAAATAAAAAATCAACTTGTTCTGCTTTCTCTCTGAGACAGATCTTGGACAAGGCACATTGACTTATCACTCATTTTGACTTGTTTGTATGCCATCACATTTATAGGGAATGAAATTCAACTGCTGATCGCTTGTCCAAAGAAGCTACGGTCAAGCCTCCCGACACCTAGATGATCCAGGAACAGAGGGATGACTCATTACCAGTTTTATCATCAACTGTTCATAGATATAACAGACTAAATGGCTCACAGTGAGCCTGGTTATATATTTTTATTGCTATCATCTGTAAATATTCATATATGATTTTAAATTATCAGATATACAATTGACATGTACTCTTTGCTAAGAGTAATTTTGATTTAAATTTTTGCTGAACTCTACTAGAAGAATTGTGCCTCCCTGCACGGATACAAGGCACCATTTTTGCTACTCTGGATCATTTTTTTGTTGGCAGGCACTTTGCCTCTCCTACAGCATATGCAATATGCATATATAGAATGTAATTTTCTCTCATATAATGAAAATTACGATTTTTCCAAAGGGAAAAAAAAATTATACTTTATATATTTATTTATGTGGTTCACAGACTCTAGAGATCGATGGCTGCTATGTCCATAAAGTATTTGTACTAGGTAAATCCACCCGAAGGGATCACTTCTTGTCGGTTGAACCACATAGCCTAATCCCGACGGTGTTGAGAGAGTTGTTTCCCATGACCTATAAATAGCAAAGGTTCTTTAACACTGTGGACTCGACCAATTGAGATAAACCTCGAGCTTACTATATAAATATATTACAATACATTACACACACACATATAGAGAGAGAAATTTATAAAATTTTAATGTGAGATCACTTTTTGAATTATTATTTGAAATATGTTTAGATATATAAGTGTACCTACACGTGCATTATAATAGGGCGTCAATGCATTTAATTATTTTTAGATTCCCCAAATCGAGAACCTTTGCTAAAACCTCCACACACTCATCCCTATTAAAGTAGAATAGGAGAAGTGCTTCTATACCAACTTGTTTTCCTTGTAGTAAAACAAGGCATTGTGTAGAACTTCCTTCTTAGAAAATGAGGGGATTAAGGGACAGAATCAAGATTCAAATTGCATAAGGGACATATTCAACCCAAATTTTCACCATGTTCCAACCATTTTTCTTGTTCTAAAGAAGGGTTGCATGTGGAGAATGTGTGTGGATTATCAACTCTTAAAAAAATTCTTAGTTGAAAAATTGGAATCCATTTTGAACAAGCATCAACAACCTTATAAGTCAATTTTTGGGAGCTAAATATTTCAATAAGATGTATTTGAAGTCTTATTATCAACATTTTTGCATCAACCCATAACATACATCAAAGACAACCTTTAAGGAACATTAAGCACTATCTGAATGGAAACAATGCATGAATTTATTACACCAATATTTATCACTTGTGATTATGTATTTACATGAACTGCTAGTTCCTAGTCAAACTAAGGAGGACCACATACAACACTTAGATTGAGCATTTAGAACATTACGTGAGGACAATGCACTGGTGAATATGAATAAGTGTACATTTGGATAGGAAAAACTTGGTTATCTTGGATTGATGTAATCCAAAATGGACTCAACATTGATTTAATGAATATTTCAACCATTGTCAACTAACCATTATTGAAGAAAATTCATATCATGTGAAGCTTCATGGGAATTGGTACTTATCTTAGAAAGTTTACGTAACAATTTTCTCATCTACACATTCATTCCATTAATTCATTAAACTATGACCAAGCTAACTTTAGTTGGGGTGATATGCACATGGACTACGCAAAGAGGTCAAGCACTAATTTCTGATTTCTCTAGTTCTTGCCTTATCTAACATTCAACAAGATGTCAACATTACATTGGAAAACTCTAGAAATTCCATGCGGACAATTTTGATGCAACACTAAAGACCCATCATATATCCTCCTGAGACATTTTCAAGTGAAATTATAAATTATTTAGTGCATGATCAAGTAATTAATGTATGCATTGTTGCAAGTTGTGAAGGGTTGGTGACATTGTTTTCTTGGGAAATATGTCATCGTTCATAGTGGTTATAAAGCTCAGTAATTTTTACAGACATAAGAGGAAAATCAAAATGAATTGGATCACCTAGTTGTAGAAATTTAATATTGTGATTAAGTACTATAGAGGAAGGAAAGACAAATTAGTAGTTTTAGTCTCAAGACCACTCGTAGTTAGATTGATGGTGTCTATGTGGTTGTGGCCATTTGATTTTACTTGTTTGAAAGGACTTTGTGTGCATTATATATGTTTCATCATGCATGTATGCAATCCTTTATAAATTTACACATACACTCCAAGTAAAGAGTTTCTTGATTATTTTTTAAAATATGAAATTTTATACAAGTTGACTGTTATATTTGTTCCTAAGGGAGGTCATGGGTTACAACTGTTGCATGATCTACACTAGTCAAAAATGTTATGATAATATGAAGTGGAGAAGATAACCATGAATTTGTATATGGATTATGCCATCCAGATATGGCAGATGAGGTTGAAATTTTCGTGAGAAGATATAGTTCTTTTCTTGGACATGAGAAGACCGCGATAGTTAATTTAAATGAATTTAATTAGAAGGCTATTGATAACGAATTGGGGCAATCGATATATTATTATATTGAAGGATTTCTTTAGCAAGATATTTTATGATACCATGCATATTGTTATTTGAAATAATTTAGGTGCATTTAGGTTTACCACAACAATCATCTCCTTCCACACAATAATTTCCAAACTGCTTTTGACAAGGGTGGTGGAGATTGATGGAACCAAAATGAAAACAATTACTACGTTACATCCTCAATGAGATGATAATGTTGACGTAGTAAACCAAACCATAATAAGATTGGTGGGCATATTTAACCCAAAAATCCAAAGCCACCAGATTCTAATATGTTATATGTGTAGGGTAGTTATACTTACACACTCTATAGTGTAATAAACCCTTCATCTTTTAAAGCTTGTTTGAATTTATGCCAAAATATCTAATAGCTATAGTCCTATCCCCTAGGCCATTACAAGAAATGAGGTTACTTCACATGGGCATGCTAGAAGGTTTGGACCATATCTAGAATATGTTGATCAAGTTAGAAAATATTTGTGCAAGATTGAGCAAGAATATGAATTCCAACACAATTAACACCACATATATAATTGGTTTTTCACATGATAAAGAGAATGGGCATGCCTCTAGAATGAGTACTTTAAAGAGAAAGAAAAAAATATTGAGCTTCTCAAATATGGCCCCAATACCGTCATTGAGTGGATTGGAGAGAAGGTGTTTGATTTAACCTACCCTTATGTTCAATGAGAATTCATTTAATTTTTAATGAACACACACACACACACACGCGCGAGCTATCATTGAGTGGATTGGAGAGAAGGTGTTTGAATTGAACCTACCCATGTGAATGAGAATTCATTTAATGTTTAATGAACACACACACACACACATGAGCTATGATTGAACAATGATGAATAAGAACTTGTCACATATTCTCTTAAAGAGTTTGTTGCAGGACTTGGCACTAAGATAGAAGAAGATATAGTTCTTGAGAGGAAGAAATGAGCTAACAAATAAGGAAATTTTCAACATTATTGGATTGGGATAAAAGGAAAATATACCAAGCTTACAAATGAAACACCTAGGGTAAAATAAGTGAATTTTTCTCAATTAGAAGGATACTTATTTTAGTAATCACAACTCCTAAGTGCATAGGTTTTATTTATAAAGAGTTAAAAATTAACAAATTAACAAAGTTCATTGTTGGAAAGTACCCATTCGAATCAAAATTTAGTCAATGATATATTAACCTAATTGAATCAAATATAGGGACAAATATATAAAATCAAATTCTTATTCAAATTTATGTATAGGGAGGTCCAATTTGTCCAAATTCTACAAGTATTGTTTGATAGCTACTAACTTCAACTCTTTTTTAATAGTAAAATTAAATATTTTTGGACTAAAAATCACAACTAATTAACAATTTTTTATGCTATGCACTATTGGGACACTTTTTTCCACCTATATTAAATGAACTATCTAACTAAAAAGGGATGCCATCAAAACAAGGTAAATTGACAAAACACTCGCGTCCATGAATGTGTAGGTGTAAAATTCTAAATATTGAAAAGACATTAAAATAAATTGGAATTTTTGGCCATATAATAAAAGCCATTATTTACCCAAAATATTCCACCAAAATACCAAAACCATTTGATCAAAGAATTAAATATATAAGCCACATAAAAATAAAATTGTGTTGGATTATACTTGTGAACTCAAAATTTTCCACTATACTACAATGAACAAAAGCTCTCTATTGGTTGATATAACCTGCAACTTGGTTGTGGCACTAACTAAAACTAAGCACTAGTGCATAAAGGAAAATTTTGTGCCAAAGGAATATTTGAGTTCAATAGGAGTGTAGGAAACATAGTTGGCCATGTAGCTCCTTTTCTAAGACACCAAACGACAAATTTCACATTTTCACTCTTGTAGTATATAAGATGGACAAACATGAGAAGGCGTAGTAGAAATTTTGTTGTCTAGCTTGGTAGGGATGTTAATAATTTTGTACTAATGTTATATTTGTAATAATATCACTTTTGTATGGTGATTGTGTCATGACAACTTGTTACTAACACTTTAAGATAGGTTGGTTATCTCTTTATTTGTATAAATATCGGTTCTTGACCTCTCATAGATCTCATATCATTTCATCAATGAAATCAAACCAATTATAGGTGGTTATTGGAGATGTCTTCCTCCATTTATGATGTTTGTAGCTGCAATCCACCCTTTAGTGTACATATATGCCCACTCATTTTCTTTTCTTTTATTCCTTGTACTTTTGTTACTCTCACTTTTTGTTTTGGTTATTTCAATAGTTACGGTTGTAGTTTCATTATAAACGTTGAATCCCACCAAGATAATGGATGGAAAACCACCCTTTGTGATCCCAAACCCTTGACCAAAGGGATGGGATCTAAAGATAATAATGAAGATCTCTTGCTTCTAGGTTAATGTCCACTATCACATGAAATATTTTTGTTATGTTTTTTTTTTTGGTATGCCTTAATATTTGAAACAAAAAATTTAGAGATATATTGATAAAAAAGTAGCTACACATAGAAATAAAATAGAGCCAAAGTATTTAAGCAATAACAATAAACAAATCTTTATCGATATTTTGAATATGCAACAAAGTTCACTTTCCTTTTCAATGGGAAAAATTGTAGTAGGAAGGGCTCTAATACAATATCAATCACTTGGCATCCAAAATCCTAACCACCTAGTGGACCCTCATTAATGAGGCTACATCAACTATCTTGTGGAACTTATTTAATGAATTTACCTTAAATTTATCAATTACATGCTTTAACTACCCAATGGACCTTATCTAATAAAAGTTACCACTCTAAATTAATTAACAGCTCATTCAGTTAACTAGGAGAGTTAGGTTGAAACGCTAACATGCCCTGCCCCTTCAAAAGTAATAATATCCTCAAGGATGGAGACATGAAAATTGTTTTATGAATGTGGATGGTTACCATGCGACATATTTGGAATACATATCCTTCCACTGGATCAATAATTATTATATTAGTGCATTGACATAAATAATGTTCTTTTTTGTTTAAAACTACCCCTAGTTACAACAAATGGAACCATGTTCATCCAATTTTGAGAGGATAGTTTGAACTTGAAAATTAAAACCTACTTCTTTATTCAATCATGAAACATGAAATATGTAAGAAATATGTTCAATGCATTTGAGTATTAGACATGGTGGTGTGAACTTGTAATGGCTGTGATCTTTGGTGATGTCTGTTTAGAGGGTTGGAGATGAAGGAACACCTAATCCATTTCTTCAAAGTGGAACTTTTATTGATGTTGATTATCATGTTACGTCATTATAGAGAAAACACCAAATTTTCGTTTAGTGGATGAAGAATGTCAACATGGGAATTCACACTCTGGTCCACCTCCTAGAATTTGGAAGAGTATGATAAGTACAAGATCATTGATGGGAATTTTCATCTGTAGACCACTTCCTAGTGTGAGATTTTGGCAACACCAAGATTAGTGCTATTGTACTGCCATTAGATAGTGGTTATTGAAGGGACCCATTGTGCATGCCTTTTGAGTAAAATAATTTCCAATAAGTTTTCAAACACTTATTGATCATTTATTCTTAACTATCTATATCGGTATGGCATATCATGCTCATTTTTACTTTGATGCCTTGAATTTTAAAGAAATCCTACCAAAAAATATTGATGAATGTAGGATTATGACATGACACAACAAAATTAGGCATGTGGAATTTAAAAAACTTTTTCGGTGGGGGCTTGTGCAATTGTTGAGGACTTAAAAGGGGAGTTATAAGGTGTAAAAGTGAGCATATTTTGAAAGGTGGTCAACAAATACCATGATGATTGATTTTTTTGTTAATTTACCTAACACCGCAATTATAAAATCCATGGAAACGTTAGTTTAAATGGTTGAAGGGATTGATAAAGGCTGTAATGCTCTTGGAGACTTCACCATTTCACCCTTGTTCCTTTGGCATGTGTCACATTTTACCACAATGGTGTGAATATATTTATTTGTGCCTTCCCAAAGGAATGGGTTCTTGATTCATTCATATGTTTTATGAAACTCTAAGTGACCTATTATGGGAGAAGAACATACTTCATTTAACACTCTTGATCAAAATGTTGAATTTTGGACCAAAAAGATACACCCTTTATATTGGAATGCATCATTAGCCAAGTGTAGTCTTAATGTGTATGTGAAACTTCCTATAGATGTTGTAGAAGTTAAACGATCTTGGAATCTACCAACTTGGTAGTCTTGACATACCTCCTCTACCTAGTCATGCACTAGTATATATAATTCTAATAGGATTCATATTCATACTTCCTAGATAAATCACGGACCACTACATTCTCCTTTCTCTTCTTGTAGATAATCTCATAATTGTTGCCTAATATTTTGGTAACCCATTCTTTTTCTCTTTGGTGAGGAAAACCTTTGTTCCAAGAAGTATTTCAAATTGTGATGGTCTGTCTTAATATGGGAACTACACCCATTTAAGTAAGGATGTCAGGTATCAACTACATGAAGAATATCCATCATTTCCTTTTCATAGGTTTATTTTCCAAAAGTATATGTAAGTTTTAAATATATGCAAGTGAAGTTTTGTATATAGATTCTTAAATAAAATAGAAAGAAAAATGATGGCACACATACAATACACAATTATTTACCTTGGAAACCCCTAACATGAAAACTATCCCAACTTAGAGCGACACCTATATTTTATTTATTATTTATTAAATAAACCATTTAAAATGAAATATTTAGGTGTTCCAAAACATTTGGACAAAAATTCCTTTTCAAGGAATTGTCATGAACCTTGATGGGGTGGGATAACACCCCTCCTAGTGGTCCATTTTAGGTGATAGCGGGGCTAATTCCCCCTCCACTAGTGTGGTTATTGGATTTTCACTTGGTGTAGTCCACATGTAAAGAAAGATATAATACATATAAAATATTTTTTATCATGCAACCATTTACTAGTGAAGACCAATAGGCACACCACTTACATTAACATGACCCCAATTCCTTTGCATATTGTCAGCTCAATTTATTGTGTAAATTAAGGCATGTATTTTACTATCAATCTAGGTTGGTAATCTTAGAAGAAAACCACAATTTATGGATTTTTGGATAAGGACTAATATAGAAAGAAGTTATGAGAATGGAAATACATATTATAAATATAAATCACTCTTCACAACTTAAGAAAAAATATTTAAGTCTATTCCATAAAAGCATACATTATTGGTCAATGAAATTAGACTATTTTAGAAAAACAAGGAAGAGGCTCTTTTCAAAGAGACCTGGTTGTCCTCCCTCAACATTTCTATAATGACATTGCCAATATCTAAGTAAGCATAAGAGAATGTAATGAAAGCATAATAATTTAATCTAAGAAAGCTTGAAAGAAGTGAATCTTGTTCAATCTTAGTCCTAGCTCATGGAGAAGAGGCTCTTTTCTAAGAGACCTGGTTGTCCTTCCACATTCAAGCTAATCACTAAAAGGAAGAAATATTCACTTAACACATGCCATAAAATGAATTCTCATTAAATATATTTACAAATATTTACAACAAATGAATATAATAAACATGGAGAATTAAACTAGCATATGCACAAATATGAACATCATACAACAAAGTGTACTTAGCTTGGTATGGGGGCCCTCCAACCTTGCTGGTACACTACTAAAATACTCAGCTACAACAACTCATTCACTCTAGAAAACACAAAGAAATCATGAAACAAAAGCTCTATCTTCAATTATCTCAAAATAATAATCTTCAAGTTTTTCTACATGTTCTAACTATGAATGCCTCTCTTTAAATAGGCAAAATAATAACCATATAAGCTAAAAATTCTGAAACAACCATAATTAATGTTATCCCACTTCATCAGGTCAAAGCCATCCATTAGTTACAAGAAATCTAGAAGAATTCCAAAAAATCCTAAAACTGCCCCTTTTTAATAGGGATTTCTAGGTGACAAGTCAAGTTTGACTAGCGTTGACCGGGCCTGTATTTGCTCATTTTGACCAAACCAATAGTTGTTCATCCATCCATGGTTCCTAATATTTCCAAATATGTATTCATCTCATGCCCAGGTGTCCTACACATATCACTTTAATGGAGCTATTACGAGAATTTTCAATGCAGTCTAAAATTAATTTTAAAACCCAATTTTTACAAAAATTTCTAAAAATTGAAAAACTTAATCTAATTACCTGAATATGAAAAATAAGGGTAAAATGAAGCATATATGAGTGGAATAAGGTGGAATATGATGGTAAGTAAGTGGTTTTATGATAAACAAAAATGACCAAAATTGAGGGCCAACATCTCCCCCTTGCTGATGTTGAAGCATGTCCTCATGCTTGCTTCCTTCGCTTTGACCTTCTGAGTGTTGATGTCCCTGTTGAACCTATATCTATACCTGTAGCATCCTGTTGTGCAGCCTGAAGTAAAATGTCAATGCCCTCATGCTCCCCTTCTTTATAGATGGCAACTTTTACCTTTTGTTTTTCATATTTGTATTGCCACAATTTCTTCTCTTTTAGCCATCTATAAGCTTGTTTTGAAATGAGCATGTTTTGAGTTTCAAGCTTTTTGACTTGATTTTCCAATTTCTTGTTCTCTTTGGCCATTTTATTATTTTTTTCCTTCTTCAAGTATCTTTCCATAATTTTACTATCCCTTATCTCATCAGTCAACTCTGTTATTTTCTTCAGATCTTCCTCATTGTGCAACTCTTCTCTTACCTCTTTAGCATATTCATGTGATGAAGTGGCTTCTATCCAAGGATCCTCAAAATAAGAGCCCTTTTCCATAGGCTCTTCCTGAACTCCCTTTTCCAATATTTGTATGATTTCATCGATTTCCTTTGATATGTGTGGATGTTCTTTCTCAACAATCTCATGTTCTGGTTCTTTCTCAACAATCTCAAGTTCTGGTTCCTTCTCTTGGTTACTTGGTCCTTCTTGTGATCTCCTTCTTGGTTTCCTTGGGATAGACAAAAAATGATTTTCTTTTTCTACCATGACACTATCTTGTTTCTTTTTAGATCTTGTTCTAGGATATGAAGGGGAATTCATAATGCTTTTTGTAATATGTAGTTGCTCAAGCCTTTCTTCACTCCCTATTTCATGTTCTTCAAAGTTATTTTTGGCCAAGAACTCCTTCCAAGGTGTCCCTTTGTTTCTCACTTGATATTGAACAAGTATTTTAATCAACCCACAATGGTATTGAGATTTTGTTTTGTTTTTGTCTCCTATCATTTTAATCAAACTCCTTGAAAAGAATTAAGGGATGTTGATTTTGCAATCTCCTTTAATATGTTGTAGCAGTTTTATATGATAAAGATAAACTAGGTTGTGCCTATTGTCACAAGTGAAATATATATGGATGATTAGAACTAATTCGGAAAAAGTCTCCTTGAACCAGTCCCTTTGAATTCCTTTTGATCTATCAAAGGTGCCTTTCCTCTGTTTTTCTAGGAAAAAGGTCCATCCTTTTTCCTTAAAATGCAACCCCTTATGATATTCTTCCCCTTCCAAAGGAAGTTCTAAAGCTTGAGATATAAATGTTGGGTTTATTGATATGGGAAGGTCACCCACCTTGGTTTTCCCATTTTCAAAATTTTTGATGAATTCTTGTGTAATCTTGTCATTATGGCCATTAAATTTCCTTAGGAATTCAAGTAATCCTGCTTGAAACAATTTTTCCACTGCATCTTTGCTCCAATTTTCTAGTTTGAACTCTCTAGGTTCCATTCTTGTTGCCATGTGCTCTATATACCAATTAATATATCCTTGTCACGTAAATAACCTCATAAAAATATATATGACAGCAAAATATGCAACAAGAATTTTGGTAAATTTACTTACCAGTCCTCCCTAGCTTTTAAAAAACAAATGAACTCTTCAATTTCTGTGTATTCTGCCTTCTGCTACAATTTTTATGCTCTTTGAATGAAGGAAAAAAAAAAATTGACTATGTAAAGACCCAAAACACAAAATATTTTCACTGCAAATTTCCTCACTGTCTTTCAATTCGTGTTTTTTTTATCTCTTCATTTTGCAAAGTTTACTTGTGCAAAGTGTTAGAGTCGGTCTTGTTAGTCCTCTATCAGAGATCAAAACTCTTTTTGCATTTCATTTTTAGGTGTCTCGCCCCATTCACTCAGCTGCATTCCGCCAGGGGCATGTCATAACCTGACAGAAGGGCCTTACCATTCATTCCCCTCATGTCTTGTACCTGCTGGCTCAGGTCTTTTCATCAATGTGTATTAAAGTCCATGATAGTCAATGTTTGATCTTTTAGTGGACGAGAGTCATTTCAATCATCAAGTCTAGGGATTGGTCATTTGTTCCTCAAGAAATGTCCAATAAAGCCAGCAAGGCCAGAGGGAGGCTCTTATAAAGTTGTGATTCACAGATTTTCATCGTCATATTGATATATTACGACTGTTCTTCAAAACTCTATTTTGAAGAAAAGTCAACAGTTTGTCATTTGTAAAAAAAATTCAAAGTTTCTCAGTGGATTTCTCCAAGCGTAGCCCTGGTCTCCTTGACCAAATGCCATGTCAACAACCCCTGCAAAGAGTGCCAAAAATTGCATCATTTTGACTAAAAATTCAAAGGGAAAAGTGAAATACAAAGTTGAATTAAATCAGGAAAAAGTGCCAAAATAAAACATTATCAAAGGGGGTTTTGAAGAAACAAAAATTAAAGCCATGACTCCAAAGTCTTTATATAAGATTCCCACAAGAAACAAAGTCATTATGCATACCAAGGTTATAAAGAAAGCATTGCAAAGTCATTGTGAAGAGTTAGCACGCGTTTTAGGAGAGGTTGGAGGTGTTTTCCAGACCGCGGCGCACACATAGAGGGGTGCGGTGCACAGGGCGCGACCCCAAAGTGGTGAAACTACACGGGTGCGGTACACACACAGAGCGCGGTGCACTAGGTTTGCTTCACGGCGCACACCCACAAAGGCCCAAAATTGTGCCAAACTTGCAACAAATCATTTTGAAACCCTTCAAATTGACAGGTAGGGTCTACATCTTGCTCACTCATCAAATTTTGTGGATATGATGATGGTTTATGGTCATGTATAGTTGCAATAAAAATGCCTAAACCCTACCTCTTGAAATCATCAAAGCCATTTCTCTTAGGGTTGCAAATTTGTTGTGTTGAGGCCAAGGTTCCTCCTCCCTTTCATTTTTCCCCTTCTTCCCATTTTTCCCTTTCCACCTATTCCTTTTTCCCATCTTTCCCTACCCTAAAACAATACTAAACCTCTATTCCCTATCCCCTCCACTCATTTGTCAATGTAAAACCCTAAAACCCTTCCTTATAAAATCCCCAAACCCTCCTACATGTCCCTAAAACAAAACTTCTCCCCATAATCCCTAATCCCATCATATTAATCCCCTTCCTAACATTCCCTTTTTGCATTGTTCCCCTTGGTGGCAGAGTTCATAACAACACATAGTTTCACTACCATCATCAAAGGGCAATCCAAGCACAGTCCATATATAGCAGTCATGGCATCTGAGCATTCATCGGAGTACGAGGTGGAAACTCAAAGTGATTCATCCTCAGAAGAACAGGCTCCCCGGAGAAATCATAAAAGTGGAAAACATGTTAGGGATGAGCCAACCACCCTCACAGAATTGCAGGCATGCCCTCTTGCTATGTCATGTTTCCAGCATCTATCATGTTTTGAGTTTTTTCAAAGAGTGGCCAATGTTCGAGTTCATCATGAATTGGCCCATCTTTTTGTGCTTCACCTACATGGAGATCACTCTATCTTGGCCAGTGTCACCTTCACATTGACACCTGAAACTATCTCATTAGAAACCGGCATATCGAATGTTGGAGAACCATGGCACAAGAAATAGAAGGTTGATCAGCAGCATTATGAGCCTTACATTAAGGCCAGTTTCTTGAGGCAGCTCACAAGAGTCTTTCCATTTCGATATTTGAAAGATGAATATGCTCCACTCATGAAGTTGATCATGAAGTACTTTAGCTATGAGGGGAGGTTCTCTCATCTATATGCCTATCACATCAGGTTGCTCATGCACTTTACCAAGGTACGGATGATGAACATCCAATATTTCATTTGCAGGAACATAGAGAGGATGAACACCTTCATGCAACACAAGACCCCTCAGCAGCAACTTAACAGTGTTTATCACTTTGCTCTTATCAAGATTTTGGTGGTTAATCAGCTGGGATTGCAGGGCATTACTTGGGATGATTTCATCTCCCGTGACCTCTTCAACACTTCACAGGTATTATCAGAGGTTAAGCATGAGGGTGAACCTTCTCGTCGGTATGAGCTCCATGAGACTACTAGTGTGCCAGTTTTCATCACATATCAGAAAGGCACCGAACGTTTGTTTGTAGCGGCAAAGCGAGTGTTATCTCCACCCGGGGTGGAAGGGGCCCCACTTCCTCCATAAGCATCACAGGAACATGATAAAGGAAAGGAGCCAATGTAGGATGAGGGGCCTTCAGGTGAGCCATCAGGTGAACGAGAGACCGAATTCATTCTCCTTCATGATGATGAGACAGATACAAAACCGACAAATGCACAGCTTAAAGAGATCATACAGGAGCAGCAAGCAGAGATTCAAGCCTTGTCCCTTGATTTGGAAAGAGCCAAATGGAACATGAAATATCTGGAATAGAGGAACAAACAGCTAGAGGATCAACAAGTGATCATGGAGCTACAAAACATTCGTGAGCATTTCCAAGCTGCACAAAGGAGAAGAGTTGAGCTCACGTCATTGGAGCAAGAGATTAATGAGGATCGGGAGGCCAATCTCGAGAGAGTTAACATGCACTTGGAGAGGCTACTGGACAAGGCCAACAAGGACCATGCATTGCTGAGACACATGGCTTTCCACTACATGGCGCGAAACAAAGTGTGCAAGGCCCGAATCAGGAATTTGAAGGCGAAATTGAGGAAGGCAATCAAGAAGCAAAAGAGGCAAAGGGAGCTCGGTCGACTTTAGATATTGGTTGAAGCTTCTTTGGCCCAACATAACACTTGATAAGGAAGCTCCAGCCCAAATTTCAAGAAATTTGGGGCATTTTTGGTGTTTTTGGAAATTTTTGTGCAAAAAATAGGGTTTTTCTCCCTGTGCGTCGCGCCACTGGCACGACGCCTAGGATTTGGAGCTCCAAATCTTAAATGCTTTGCATTTTTTGATTCAGCATGAAAAATCATGACTGTTGGTGCATGGACAAGAAGTTTGGGCAAGTTTTGAGTCCCCAGGAGGTCAAAAACACTCAAACATGACCTCTTTGCCCCTATTTTGACACACAAGAAGTAGTCTTGGGTAATGAAGTTTTGGAGGGGAAAATGAGCACCAAATTCAGAAAATTCCACTTGGGTTGGAAAGTAGATAGGTAGGGATTTCCAACAAGCACACTTGGGCACAATTTGGACTCCAGCAGGTACCTCAAAATCGCCTCCAAAGTAGTGCGGTGCATATAGCTTTTGGTGCGGCGCACAGGAACCCAAAGGCCAAAATCACTTCCGCTCCGCGACATTTCGATTCGCGATTTTATCCAAGTGGGCCTGCTCATTTCACTATATTTTTCTCGAAAACTAAGGCAATGTTTAAAAAGTATTTTCACTAAAGGTGGGCTCCTATCCAAGTGGCAAAGGAAGGCGAGCAGTCACCTAAGCCATTTGTCATTTCTGTAACACTACACCTGTAACTAATGGTTGGCTTTCCATTTCCGGTTTGTAATAATTTGAAAAAATCCCCAACTGTGGGTCGTTCAATTTCCCAATGGCATAGTCTATTTATTGTATGCAACACTATTTGCAAAGGTTGGCATTTCTGGGAACTGTGGGAGAAAAACCCAGTCACTCACTGTACATTTTGATAGAGAATTAATGAAAGATTGTAGCTCTGGTTCATGAGATCCCTGTGGCGTGAGTTTAGCAAATGTATCTTCTTTATGTTTCATATGTATTTCGTTATGTTTCATATTTTCATTCACATTCATTTCCAGTGAAATCTTTCTAAGTAAAAAAGGTAGAATTCAGTGCACTGCCCTGCCTTGGGATAGTTTTCACGTTCTATGTTTTCTTCTGTTGAAAAGGATTCATGTATTTATGCCCTTTTCACACTCTCAAACAATCTCTCCACCTCACATTTTTTCAACTCTAAGTGCTAGACTTTCCGCCTGTCTTGCCTCACGAAATAACCTGCGTCTTTAAGTTAAATTCTCTGCTCATGCTGTTCCTTGGCCCCACACATCCCAGAAAACTCAGTTATTCTTCAAACATCTCCATCATATTTATTTACCTAGCCTAAAATCCGTATCCATTTTTGAGTCATCTCAGACCCTATTGTTTATTTTCCTGAGTGTGACCCAGAGAGAGCCCTCTCCTGTTCTGATAGGGCTAGCTACCAGACTGAGTGTGGTTTGTGGTTACCCTGAATTTTGCCTTCCTTCAGCCTAAGGCAGATTTAGGTGCTAGCATAGTGGCGAATCCACTGGGGAAGAAATTATTTGTTTGTTAGTCTTCTCCGTTGCATAAATGGCAGGCTTAACCTATGAACACCCCATACTTCTGATAATTCTAAGCTTCCGGATGATAAGTCTAGGATTTGATAGGCTGAGTAAGTTGTTCATGTCCTTCTGATTTTTTCGAAAATAGCACGCTGGCTTCGAGGCAATATACCAGAGCCAATCCAGATCCGGATCCTCCTCATATCTATGAAAACCCCAATTTGATTCCAAGACTCCTTTGTCAAGAGAGCTCTATAATTCTCGTGTTCAAATCCCATTCATGTCCTGACATATTTGAGTATCTTGAAGAGCTTGAGTTTGATGAGCGGTTTGAAATATCATTGTTCGAGACCAAATCCGAAAGGGCTGTTGACTATACTGTCCCCAATTCACAATTTCTTGTAGACCTAGAAACTGAAAGGGCTAACTGGTCAATTGATAATTATATTGTGACACAACTTCAAACTCAAATTGTTAATTCCTTACAAATTGCACACACTCATCCAACACCTCCAAGACCGAATCTAGCAAGAGTGATGGCTACCCGTTTTGCACCTCTTGTGTTGCCTAAAGTTCTAGATGATATGCCCACAGATTATCAAAGCAAAATCCCTTTGTTTGATGGTGCCCCTCGCAGCGTTACCGTTCAGCAACATGTGGACAGAATGGCAGATTTCTATGACCTTCATGAGATCGATGCAGAAAATGTAGCAATGAGACTCTTTGTTCAGACATTTGTAGGTGAAGTTAGGAAATGGTTCAGAGGTTTGTCGGTTGCACGTATCGCCACCTTGGCCAAACTGCAAAGATAATTTTTAGACCGCTGGGAAGTGAAAAAGAATCCTCTTCAAATTCTTGTTGAGCATGAGCAGATCAAATGAAATGCTGGTGAGTAGGTCCAAGACTACTGCATTAGATTCAATTCCGTTTATAATGAAATTCTTGATCATCTAAGGCCACCTGTGGGACTAGCCATGATGAAATTTCCGGATGGTTTGGATGCTGACATGGCTTATCGACTGAGAGAGAGAGAGCTGACCACAATGGAAGACATGCAGAAAATCGCGGTCAGTGTTGAAGCAAATCTGTTGTCCAAAAGAGCTAGAGCGAAAGCAGAAAAGAAGGTCACAGTCAAGGAAGAGTCTTCCTCGATGGATCAATTACTCAAGAAGGTAGAGCAGATGCTTGAAAGGGTGAAACTCGAAAAACCTAAGCCACAAGTTAGAAATCCTAACTTCTATGGCCAGCAGCAGCCACAATATAGGATAAGGCAGAGAGATCAACGAACCCAAGATCAAACAGCACAGCAGCCAGTACAGACACCTCTTCAGCAAAATTTTGTGAATGGACCGAACTCTGATGAGGAAGGGAAGGTAATAGGGGAAGAGAACCACTTCTTTACTCCGTATGATTTTCCTACTTACATTACTGAAGAGGAGGAGTATGCATAAAGTTCAGCTGCACACAAAGATGCAGATTTCATTCTAGCAAGTGATACAGCTTTGGAAGAAGAATCAGAGGAATATCAAAGAGGCTATATGAATGCTCTGTCTGCTCAGCAGCGGAAATATTCACTTAGAAATAGAGATGTGCCAGTTAACCAAATTCAGAAGAGGAAGGAAGTTTCGGCATCAAAGAACGATTCGTCAGTTTCACAAAAGAAAGGCAAAGAGGCACTTGGACCTGACAACAGCAATTCACCATCAGCAGAAAAATCAAATCAGCAAACTGTATTAGAGAAAAGAAAAAGAAATAATCCCTGGTCAAAGAGGTAGAAAAGACTTCCGCTTTTAGTTTAGAAAATGAAATTTCTAAATTGAAGGTATCCATTCCCTTGACTGAAATAATGAAGAACAACAGTTATAGAGGGCAAGTTTCTAAAATTTTGAACTATGATCCAATGTCTGATATGGTGAATATCGAAGATGATCAACCCGAAATGATCTTTGGACTAGCATTGAATGGTGAGTCTCCAGACAATGATGTGCCACCTTTTTATATCAGTTTAAGATTGCATGATTTTGTGTTACACAATGCCATGTTCGATTCTGGAGCTTCTCACAATCTCATGCCCAAGGCTATCATGAATAAGCTGGGTCTGGACGTCACTCGGAAATACCATGATCTCTATTCATTTGATTCCAGCAGAGTAAGATGTATCAGGCTCATCAAAGACTTGGTTGTAAGTCTAGATCAAATCCCAGTGAAGAATGTTTTGATGGATATTGTGGTAGCGGATATTCCTCCCAAGTTTGGTATGCTTCTTTCTAGGTCTTGGGCAGCGAAATTGAAAGGGACACTACAACTAGATTTCTCCTATGCAACAATTCCAGTGTTTGGCCAAATGAGAAAACTATATCGGGAACAAAAAATGAAATACATGATTACAAGCAAGGAGAAACCCATTAATCATCCAATTAATTATGTACATACAGATCTAGAGTCTTTTGTTTTGTATTCAGATAGTTTTAACGATGTAGATAGTCAGTTAGTTGAAGCAGAAAGTATTCCAGAAATAGTAGAAAATTTCAGAGAAGTTTTGAAGAAAGAAGGACAAGAACAACAAAACACCATTGAGAAATCAGCTGAAGGTAATGGACAGCAAGCAGGAAAAACAGAGCCAGCAAAATTTCAGCACTTGGGAGAAGAGGAAGAAGGTTTGTGGACCATGGATTTCGATGGAGCAGTGGGAAATGATGGCACTGGAATTGGAATTTGGGTACGCAGTCCTTTCTCCGCCCCGAACAAGGTGCCTAGTAATGTGTGGGTATGCTCTTACAAATTAGCTTTTGATTGTTCAAACAATGAGGCTGAGTATGAAGCTCTGATTGTTGGCCTAAAGATTCTAAGAAAGTTGAATGCTAAGAGGATTGCAGTATATGGCGACTCCTAATTGGTGATTAAGCAGGTCAGAGGTGAATATCAAGCAAACCATCCTCAGATGCGGGCTTACCGGAATGCAGTCCTAGACATCCTGAAATTATTTTCAGAATATACCTTGAAATGTGTGCCTCGTGTTCAAAACAGCATTGTTGATGCTCTTGCTAAGGCAGCCAGTAGTTTGAAGATTCCAATGAACTCCAGTGATAAATTCGAAATCCATGTCAAGCATCGTCCGACTGTTCCCGACAATCAGAGGTATTGGCAAGTCTTCCAAGATGATGAGGAGATTGATGATTTTTTGCAAAACAAAGGTAATTTCAAAGAAACCTCAATTGATGAAGAAAATGATGATGGCAAAGATGAGGTGCAGATCAATCAAATGGATGTATTGCAGCTGAAGGAAAACATCATCCCTAAAGGCTTGATACCTTTAGAAGAACTTTTTGATCAAGATGACGTAGCCCGCAAACCAACATTGCAACCAACAGAGAAGGGTGTTGAAGAGGTCAATATCAGAACAGCTGCTAATCCTAAAATGATAAAACTGTCTAAAGCATTGCCATAAAAGATGAAAGCCAAATATATCAGTTTACTGTCTTCATTTATCGACGTGTTTGCTTGGGATTATTCTGACTTGAAGACATACGATACTAATATCATTCAGCACACTATACCCATTAAGCCTAATCAAAAACCGTTTAGACAGAAGTTGAGAAGGCTAAATCCAAAACTGCTACCATCAATTGAAAAGGAGATAAACAGGTTGTACAAATCAGGAATCATCGTTCCCATCAAATTTTCAGATTGGATCTCCAATTTGGTGCCTGTACAGAAGAAGACAGATGAGATTCGCTTGTGCATTAATTTTAGGAATCTCAATAAAGTTTCATTGAAAGATAAATACCCACTACCCAAAATGGATCATATACTTCAGCGAGTAGTTGGAGCATCTCGTATGTCACTGCTTGATGGTTATTCTGGATATAACCAAATTTCAGTCCATGAAGATGACCGAGACAAGACAACATTCACTACTCCATGGGGAACTTTTCATTACACTAAAATTCCTTTCGGTTTGAAGAATGCAGGTGCCACCTTTTAGCGGGCAATGGACTTTCCTTTCACAAATGAGAAGGATGTCTTTTTGGTTGTATACCTTGATGAGCTGACAGTGTTTTCCAAATCTGATGAAGAACACATGTATCATCTGAAAACTATCTTTCAAAAGTGCAGAAAATATGGTCTATCGTTGAATCCGAAAAAGAGCTTGTTTGCCATGGAGGAGGGCAAACTACTTGGGCACATTATCTCAAAATATGGCATTCATATTGATCCTGCACGTGTACAAGCTATTCAACAAATTGATCTACCCTGGAATAAGAAGGAGATTCAGTATTTCAATGGTAAAATGAATGTTTTATGCCGCTTTGTACCTAACCTTGCTGAGCACCTAAGAGAGATCACAAACATGCTTAAGAAGGAAAGCCAAGTGAAGTGGATGGAAGAGGCTGTAAAATCTTTCAATTTAGTCAAATTGGCTCTTTCCTCAGCTCTAGTTCTAATCAGCTCGGAATACACTCAGGATTTTATATTGTTTTCATTCACTTCGGAGCATACTATGGCAGCCGTGTTGATGCAGAAAAGAGATGATCACGAAAGACTAATTGCTTTCTTCAGCCAGACTATAAGAGATGCAGCCTTAAAGTACAATATCATTGAGAAGCAAGCTCTCACACTTGTGAAAGCATTGAAAGATTTTCGGGTATACATTCTGCATTCTCATATTTTGGCTTATGTTCCTAACACTGCAATCAAAGATGTTTTAGTGCAGACCGATCCGGAAGGAAGATGAGGCAAGTGGATTGCAGCTTTGTTGGAATATGATGTGGAGATAAATCCCACAAAGTTGGTTAAAGGATAGGGATTGGCAAAGTTAATGGTCGCATCAAACTTGCACACCTTAGACATAAATCTGATCGCTGCTATGTCCGATGAGAATGAGGAAGGTTCGTCAATTCAGGTATCTGAAATGTTTGCTCTTTCTCCGTGGTATTCAGACATCATATATGTGCTGCAAAATTTGTCACCACCACCCGGCATGACTAGAAACAAAGCTAGAACTCTCAAATTAAATGTTGCCAAGTTTTGCATTCTAAATTTTGCACTTTATTGGAAAGATCCCGGTGGTGTTCTTTTGAATTGTTTGGTGGAAGAAGAAGCAAAGCAGGTCATGGAGGATTTCCACGAAGGGGATTGTGGTGGTCACCTTTTTTGGAAAACAACAGCAAATAAAGTTTTGAGAGCGGGATACTATTGGCCAACATTGTTTGCTGATGTGTATAAGGTTGTCAAGAGCTGTCATAAATGCCAGATTTTTGAAGGAAGGCAGAAATTACAGCCTTTGCCGCTTAAGCCCATTGAGGTGAGTGCCCCTTTTCAGCAATGGGGGTTGGATTTCATTGGTGAAATTCATCCCGCTTCTTCTGGTCAGCATCGATGGATTCTCATGACAACAGATTACTTCACGAAATGGATTGAAGCAATTCCCACGAGACAAGCTACAGATACGGTAATTATTTCATTCCTTGAAAATAACATCTTGTTTTGCTTTGGTTGCCCGAATAAGTTAATCATTGATAACGTAGTAGCTTTCAAATCGAAAAGGATGGTAGAGTTTTGTCATAAATATCACATCATTTTGGGTCACTCAACTGCCTATCATCTGCAAGGCAATGGATTGGTGGAGTTCTCTAACAAATCTTTGGTCAATATCATTAAGAAGCTGCTGGAAATCAACAAGAAGAGCTGGCATAAGAAGTTGGTAAATGCACTTTGGGCAGATCGGGTCAGTCAGAAGAAATCCATTGTTATGTCCCCTTTTGAGCTTGTGTATGGGGTTGATGCCTTGTTTCCTACCTCTCTCGTAGCCCCGGTAGTCAAACTTCTTCAGGAAGCTGGCAGTGAAGATGATCCTATGCAGAGAAGATTGAATCAGATGATTCATTTGCAGCAGACCAGAGAAGAAGTCTTCCAAAACACATCCAGGCTGCAAGAGAAAATTAAGAAAATTTATGACAGAAAAGCAAAGGCGGAAAAATTTCAGCTGGATGATGTAGTACTGAAGTCGGATGCCAGGAATGAGGAAAAGGGTAAGCACGGTATATTCGAGAATCTCTAGAAAGGTCCCTTCCATATTGCAGCATATCGACGTCAAAATGCCTTTCTTCTGAAGGAAATGAATGGGGAAGATTGTCCAGGAGGGCCGATCAATGGTCGGCTGCTCAAGCAGTACCACTTCTGAGTTGTTTCTACTGTTCCCATTGTCACTGTAAATACCATTTTATTTCAGTTTTGGTTTGAGTTTGTTTAGTGAGTTTTTGAGTCATTTTAAGTCCATAATTGAGTCAGTCAGAGTCAAGTTTCAGTCAATAAATGAGTCAAGAGTTGCATGTCGTTTGTCGAAATGATGACTCCATAGCCGAATGGACGAAGGCACTCTCTGCTCTCCCAAAGATCTGCCGCTCTTGTCACCTCCAAGGAGATACCATCCCACATTGGAGCCAATGTTAGAGTCGGTCTTGTCAGTCCTCCGTCAGAGATCAAATCTTTTTGCATTTCATTTTTAGGTGTCTCACCCCATTCACTCAGCTGCATTCCACTAGGGGCATGCCATAACCTGACGAAAGGGCCTTACCATTCATTCTCATCATGTCTTGTACCTGCTGGCTCAAGTCTTTTCATCAATGTGTATTAAAGTCCATGACAGTCAATGTCTGATCTTTTAGTGGACGAGAGTCATTTCGGTCATCAAGTCTAGGGATTGGTCATTTGGTCCTCAAGAAATGTCCAATAAAGCTAGCAAGGCCAAAGGGAGGCTCTTATAAAGTTGTGATTCACAGATTTTCATCGTCAACAGTTTGTCATTTGTAAAAAAAAATCAAAGTTTCTCAGTGGATTTCTCCAAGCACAGCCCTGGTCTCCTTGACCAAATTCCATGTCAACAAGCCCTGCAAAAAGTGCCAAAAATTGCATCATTTTAGCTAAAAATTCAAAGGGAAAAGTGAAATACAGAGTTGAATTAAATCAGGAAAAAGTGCCAAAATAAAACATTATCAAAGGGGGTTTTGAAGAAACAAAAATTAAAGCCATGACTCCAAAGTCTTTATATAAGATTCCCACAAGAAACAAAGTCATTATGCATACCAAGGTTATAGAGAAAGCATTGCAAAGTCATTGTGAAGAGTTAGCACACGTTTTAGGTGAGGTTGGAGGTGTTTTCCAGAGCGTAGCGCACATAGAGAGCATGGCGCACAGGGCGCGACCACACAATGGTGAAACTACACGGGCACGGCGCACACACAGAGCGCGACGCACTGGGTTTGCTGCGCGGCGCACACCCACAAAGGCCTGAAATTGTGCCAAACTTGCAACAAATCACTTTGAAACCCTTCAAGTTGACAGGTAGGGTCTACATCTTTCTTGCTCATCAAATTTTGTGGATATGATGATGGTTTATGGCCGTGTATAGTTGCAATAAAAATTCCTAAACCCTACTGCCGTGGCGGAAAAAGTCGTTTGTGCGGACACAAGTGACCTCCCTAGGAGTCTAAACTCTCTAGCGACAAACAAGACAAAATGGAGTGATCTTTCTCTAAATATACCTTTTAAAACATGAAAACTACAAGTGTTTAGGCTTACCTTATTCCAAAACGCTGTTGTTGTAGTCCGTCCTTGCCGATCCGGATGAGCTCCTCCTTCACATCAATTCCTGCAACCACAAACAATCAAACAATTACCAAGCACTTGCATTTCATATAATAAAACATATATTCAACATGCAGACCAAGGAACACATGAAATAACTCATTAACACAAGCTATTGAGAAAAATAAACCAGTTTGTATTAATAACGAAACAAAGAAACTCTTACAACCTGGCCTTGGTGTTGTGCAAGTTCCTCCCAGGGTCCATCAAGGGTTTTCCTCTACTTTGACAAAGCTCACCCACTTCCAAGTAGAATCAAGCAAAGACAATCTCTCCTCACAAGGTTCTAAATGGGAGTCCTAATTCCTGCAGCATTTACCCAAAGAAAATGTATAGCTCCAACCTCTCCTCCCTCTGGCTCAATGCCTTTATTTATAGTGCTGTAAGGAGGTTATTCAGGTCCACCATCAATGGGATAATCCCCCTCTTTGGGTGGGATAGCTCCCTTATTGATGGGATAAGTTCCTCCTTAATAGGGATACATGAACCAATGGGAGATCTGTGATGGAGACCTCTAGAAAGTTCTAGAAGTAACCACAAGTAACTTTTTTAAGATGAAACTTGCGCATTTTGCCTTTTACAGAAGGACGCACCTGTCCCTTGACATACAGAGCGTCCAAGGACGCAGCTTTTGTGAACATTGTGAGCGTCCCCGCAGGTAAGGCTAGAGAGAACCTGCGACCCCAGAGATAAACACATTTTTTACAAGACTTTCTCTCTTCTTTGAGTTTGAGATGGATAGCAGAGGCATAAGACTTGCCTAAGAGGGTAGCATGACTGTTGATTGAGCCATACTAACTGTAAATAGTCATGGTGACATTTTTTAGTGTAACAGATTGCCCCCTAAAGTGCAAAGCCTGGAATAGATTAGGGTTTTGTAATTCTAGGAAGGGTGAAGCGCTTTATCATTTCAAGGATTGTCTTGTGGATGACCTGGTTGGAACCTGCAATTTTCAACACAAAATACATGTATAAGATTATATCATCACTGAGGTAGGCATTCCCATACTCAGATTCAAAACTTTAACTAAAGGACTAACTACTCTGATACAGGAATGATCTTGCAGTACATCATTTTTATAGACTTTTGTAGACACAGTATGGACGCAGCCATCTGTTTATGATTAGTCTACATAGATAATGAATACAAAACTCCTCGCAGCCTGGATGGTAGAAACTAGATCCAGGGTCTTCACTTCTACTTCCCGAATTGGTACGATTCTAGCCATGTGATTAAATGATTTGATGTTGAACATGTTAGAAACCACTTGATTACCAGTCGATGATGTAAACTGTTAACAAGCGTGAGAGAGACCACCAGTAATGTCAATGGTTCTCAAAGTACCAAGCACAACCCGTGAAATGTGAATAGATGTTTTGATGTCGAACACTTCACGGAATCCTTTGATCGAAAGTCAATGATGTAAACTGACGTCAAAGGCGAGAAACCTGCCATTGATGCATGCAGACTTCAAGGTACTGTCGATTCCTAAGTCATCTTTCTAGATAATGTGTCGATGTCGATAGAAAGCGACCCGTTGCAGGCAAGCCCGCAACACGAAATCATTGTTCAAGTTGAAGAAATGTTGCTGTAAGGACTGACTCAGGGATGGTCAAATGGATGACAAGTATTTTGCAGATGAAAGTTTTGCTTGCAGACCTCTTGAACACATAACGACACGACAGATGGCTTGGTGACGAATAACTCAAAGTTAATCCCCGGAACCCGGTTAAAGACTTTCAAAGTGGTTTGATCAACTGTGAGGTAAAAGATTTCCCAACCCAGGTGAATGAAAAAGTGTCGTGTTCAAGAGTGGTAATAAAGTTTCTTTTGAGACAAAAGGTAACAAATAGGTTCATTCTTCTCT
The DNA here is from genome assembly GCA_031772625.1 of Pinus tabuliformis. Classification (NCBI taxonomy): domain Eukaryota; kingdom Viridiplantae; phylum Streptophyta; class Pinopsida; order Pinales; family Pinaceae; genus Pinus; species Pinus tabuliformis. The sequence continues at coordinate 845,168,986 of CM062819.1, read as the reverse complement.
CTTTTCCCCCACCATTTCTGGCAAGTACCTCTTTATTTTTAACAAGCTTGAGGAGGATAACATATGCTTGATTGTAAGCTCATCCTTCGGACGAGTCCAACCTAGTTTAAATTCGAACCCTAGGAAGGAGTGGTTCGTTCCTGTTTGTAATTGAACAGGTCCTCTACTGTAAAAGTTTTAACGAGCCCAGTATAGGAGAAACTCGGCGTTTTTCAATTTTAGAGAGTCTGAAAAAACTAAAGGAGACTCCACGTTGAACTTTTTCGTATATTTGTGTCCCTCAAGCCCGAAAAAGTATAAAATAATACCTGGGGGAACCGCTTGATCTTGCGACCAAGGAGTACTTTCGTAATAGTGTCGTTGACCTGAAAAGTAAAAAGCGATCAAGGACACGTCGTTTTATTTCCTTATCGAGTTTGAAACGACAAAAACCCGGCAATCTTTTCCTGATTTTGCGGTCAGAAAAGAGCTAAAAGGGGACCGTCTTTTAATTCCGTTTTAACGAGTGTAAAAGAAACGCTCGGCGATCTTTTCATGTTTTAGGAGTCAGAAAAGGGCTTAAAAGATGACTCTGATATTTTTGTTTGTGAAAAATGACAATTTCCCTCGAAATCCCTTTGTCCTGCACAAAAGCAACACATTACTCATACCTGTTTAAAATAGGCAAAAATACATCGAAAAATATCTTTTCATGGTAAAAAATGAACTAATTCATCCAAAAAACCTATAAAAAGACCTTTTACCATGTCATTTTTACCGTTTGATTGTTGAGGTTGAAAAAGGAGCTTTTGACAAGAAACTTCCCGTGGTTGCTGCGGAAAATCTGACCGTCGGAATCGAACGCCGTCTTATCCAGGTATTTTACACATCCTACTCTGCATTTCTATCCGTTTAGAATTAATTTTTAGGTCTTAGTTTCATTTTTTGGGGGGGTTTTAGTTTTGGAATGCGCCTCTCGGCGGACGCAGGTGCCCTTCGGGTGACCCGCGTCCCCCGACTTTTTCTCATACGGGAAAATGGTCGGAAGACGCGGCCCGCCTTCAGGCCAGCCGCATCCGGGCGCCCTGTGCTACAAAGCCGGGGTGCGTCTTCCGAGAAGTGCGCATTTCAAAACCCCAACTCCCTCAAAAAACTACCAAAAATTCCCAAATCAATTTCTAATTGCTATTTCTGATGTGCAGGGCATTAACCATGTTAGATTGGAGAGAAAGAGAGCATGTAGAGGATGATGAAGCTGCAATAAATCATCAACCTTCCCTGGATGCCCTAAGAGCATGCGGATTATACAAATATTGGACCATACCGGGCATGAGGGGCTAGGTAAGATTCTTGGAATGGCTGGTTGAGCGATGGAACGTTCAAGAACAATGCTTTTACATAGGAGGGCACCAGCTCGAGATAGAGCCCTCGGATGTATACTTTCTCACTGGCTTGCTGAACAGAGGCGAGCAACTCAGTCTTGCGGGGACTAGGCCAGGTGGCCAATCCCTTGATAGTCTCCGTGACGAGTGGTGCACACCTGGGGCTCGCCATTCAAAAGGCATAGAGATAAAACACATCACTCTGCCTGAACTCAAAGTCATAGCGTTCACGGTTACCAGAATTTGCGGCGCGGCCGCTTTACACATTGCTTCCGGATCCCAAATGCGGATGGCAATTGACTGTTACCAAGGCACCATTTTCAACTGGTGTGAAGCTGTGTCGGCTCATATGAAGAGCCAACTGACCAAGGCAAAGAACGGACGACTAAAGACTTTTGGATATGGGCCTCTAGTCGTGAGCTTTGCCTTGGAGAGAGTTCCAATGCTGATCCCTCAGCAACTCACTGTTGATATCTTGGGTCCTCGAGAGCCAAAGCTGATACGATGGGTTGCGGTGATGGCCCGGCATCCTGACGAGGGTGCGACAGTGGTTCGATTCTCAGATAGTTACTTTCGCTGGTTAGAGGACCAGGTTTTTTCGATACAGGACTTTCCGTATGCCGGAGTGGATTTTAGAGGTGATCCGGACATGGTTCTTCCACAGGGAGAACAATGGGACGACAGAGGTACTTTTATTTTCACAAGTTTTCTAATTATGTATTTTTTTATTTTTCATATATATCGTCTCAAAACTAACAGTAAAACTTTCAAAATGCAGATGTTGGTCCACAGCGTCCAGCCAACCTCTGGCCTTTTGATAGACTACATCCAGCTGCACCGGTACCGGCCCCACAGGACGCGGCTGCAGAAGTACTAGCTGAGTTGGAGCATGATCTAGAGCGTCTCACGGCAGATATACCTGAGACTACTATGGACGACATTCCTATCAGACTTCAGCATTTCGTAGTCGCGGTCCCTGGACCGTTTAGGAGATTTTTGCGTAAGGTAGCCCGCGCAGTGGTGTCATACAGAGAGCACCACCAGTGATTGACTAGTCACTTTTGTAGTCACATGTGACATTTTGACTTTTTGTACTATCATTTTGCCGATCATAAGGTGTTTTCAACCTATGATCGAAGACGATGTATATATTTTTGACACACTTCTATCTATATATATCACTATTACCGGCTTATCCTGTTTAACATATGTGATGAAATGTTTTTTAAATTTACTTGCATGATTATTGTAAATGTCTGTCCAACATTCGAGAAGCAATTGCATCTGCTAATGTATTCAAAGACCTTGGAATATGTTGATATTCAATGTAATCAAATTCACGTTCCAAGAGACGCACTCTCAAAAACAACCTTAATAACACAGGATTCCTAATGGCATAAACTCTACTAAGCTGTAATACAACAAGTTCAGAATCTAACCTCACTATCAAACGTCGAATTCCAAATGAAATAGATTCGGATAATAATTCAATCACTGCACTGTATTCTGCAATGTTGTTCGTTGTTTGACCGAGGCTTACCCCATGCATAGAAACTAACTCGTCAGAGGGCGAATAGATAACCCAAGCTGCGGAAGAGATATTCCGTGTACTACGACAAGCACCATCAGCAAATCCAATGTATGTTTGGAGAGGCGTCGACATCTGCAATATCAAGAGTAAAACCAAGATAAGCCAGAATAACGACGAAAAACCACACTCTCTAAGCTAAGCACACTGACTAAACTAACACACTTGCTAGCTAGAAAGAAAATCTAACCTATCTAAAAATTTCTCCATACCCATCATTTAAGCATAATACCTCTTTAGGTAAAGTCCATTTCTGGGTTTACCCAAAGAGTCCCCATCAAATTCAACTAGCTCATAAGCCCCTTTTGCTAGCTTTCGCTTTACAATGTAGGGCCCATGCCACATGGGAACGAGTTTTCCGGCACCTAGCTTATCGTTAGCTTGATCATATAATAGTACTAGGTCTCCTTCCGAAAAACTTCGAGGGGTTACATTTCTATCATACTGAGCTTTCATTCGTTTTGCGTGAGTCTCGATTGCCAATGTAGCGTCACGTCGAGTCTCATCTAATTTAGCCAAGTACAATAAACGTTTCTCCTCTTCGGAAGTAGCTGGAAGTAATTCGACAGCCATTTGAAGTGATGGGATTTCGCATTCAATGGGTAACACAGCTTCCAAGCCATAAACTAGCTGGAAAGGAGTGAACCCTGTTGAATTTTTCACTGAGGTTCGGTATGCCCATAGCGCTGAAAATAACATGTTGTGCCAATTCGACCGATGAACACCAATGGTTCGTCGGATCATGATAACTAGAACTTTGTTGATAGACTCAACCAAACCGTTGGCTTGCGGATAATAAGGAGTAGAGCTATCGTGGCGCAAACCAAGCTGGCTTGTAAGCTCAGTCATCATGACGTTTCGAAAATGGCTCCCATGGTCAGTAATGATTGCTTGTGGGACACCAAACCTAGTTATGATATGATTGAATACGAAAACTGCAGCTGTTTTGCCGCTTGCGTCGAATGTAGGCATCGCCTCGGCCCACTTAGTAAAATAATCAACCGCAAGGATGATATACGCATGCCCCCCGGCCGAGTGAGGGTTACAAGTAATAAAGTCGATACCCCATTTGGCGAATGGACCAACGGCAATTATAGGGTGGAGAGGAGCAGGTGGAGCGCGCATCTTGCGATCAAACACTTGACAGTTGTGGCACTTCCTGACTGCAATGATACAATCCTTAAACATAGACGGCCAGAAATAGCCAGCGCGCAACACCTTCTGAGCTGTGGCATACCCAGACATATGACCGCCACATGCTCCAGAGTGACAATCATTCAAAACCCTCTCAGCCTCTTCGTGAGTTAAACAACGTCGAAAAACTAGGTCTGCCCCCCGGCGATAAAGTGTATCTCCAATAATTTTGTATGGCTGGGATTGAAACCGAATTTTTCGACGTTCCGCTTTGGAAGCTTCAGGCCGAAAGGTTTGGGTTTGGAGATAGATGATTATATCCCCGTACCACGGATCTAACGTACTGATAAGAAACAAAGATTCGTCCGCAATGGACTCCTCTGCCACAGTCTCTGTGTCAGCACTCGGGAAATCACACATCAATTCCGCAAAAACTAAGGATTTCTTAGACTTGGACTTCTCGAACTCCAAGTCGAACTCTTGCAGGATGACAATCCATTTAGAGTACTTGCCCCCTAGCAGTTGTTTTGTCAAAATGTAAATCATAGGGTTGCAATCCGAAATAACTGTAGTTTTACGGAGAAGAATGTAGTGACGAAAACGCTGGACAGCTTGAACGGCTGCCAGGGCCAATTTCTCCACATGCGAATATTTTAGCTCAGTGGGATTCAAGGTCCTACTAAGATAATATATCACATGCTCCGCTCCGAATTCATCTTCTTGAACTAACACCATTCCAATGGTGGAATGCGAAGCTGCGAGGTATAAGAAGTAGTCCTGGTTGTAGTTGGGAGGATGCAACAACGGTGCATGGGTCAACGCGTGTTTAAGTGCATCAAAAGATTGTTGGGCAATCTCGTCCCAAAAGAATTGTGCGTTCTGTTTCAACAACCGTGTAAAACCTTTAGTGACCTCGGCGTAGTTTGGGATGAATCGGCGTAAAAAGTTCGCTTTCCCTTGCAAACTTTGGAGTTGGCGCAAACTCGAAGGAGGAGGCAATTTGATGATAGCCTCGACTTTCGAGGGATCGACGCGAATGCCGGCTTTTGAAACAACAAATCCCAGCAATCGACCTGTTTCTATACAGAAAACACACTTGTGGGGATTCAACCGAATTCGATAATGCCTACACCTCATAAAGATTGCTCGTAGGTGGACAAGGTGATCAGCTCGATGTAAAGAATGAGCAGGCAAATCATCGAGATAGGGTTGCACAATGTGCTTGATGTCATGAAATGCATAAGACATCGCCCGTTGAAAAGTAGCCCCGGCATTCTTAAGCCCAAAAGGTAATTTGCAATAAGCAAATGTCCCCCATGGACAAATGAATGCCGTTTTTGGTTGGTCGGCAGGTAGAATATTGATTTGATTATAGCCCGAGAAACCATCCATGAAGGAAAACATTTCACTTCCGGCACAATCATCAATAATTTGATCGATATAAGGCGTAGGATAGTTGTCTTTTGGACAAGCTCGATTTATATCCCTATAGTCGATACAGATTCTTATTGTTCCTTGTTTCTTATTGACCGGAACAATATTCGATACCCAATCCGTTAACGGGATCGGATAAATGAAACCTGCTTTCAACAGCTTTTCGACTTCTGCTTTAATCGCAGCCGCTTTTCGAGGGTGAATTTGACGCAACCGTTGCCGGACGGGTTTAGCATCCGGGTAGGTCTTTATTTCATGAACAACAATGGCAGGATCAATTCCCGGCATTTCCTCGTAAGACCAGGCAAACACGTCGCGGAATTCTTGGAATAGGGCCTTGTAAGTTTGGATTTCTTCTTCAGTACATGCGGCACCTATATGAATGTTTTCCTCGATTCCGGGCTTCACTGAAATATCAATGGGAATAGTACGAGAAATATTCCCTAAATTCAACTCTGAATCAGAATGTTTCGTTGGATCCTGAGCGTCTTTGACATATTCAGCGGTAAAGATAGATGAAAAATCATTTTCAAATGCATCATCCTTAGGTAAAAACGAAGATCTGTGATGGAGATCTCCCATGGTAGATCGTCTACACTTAGGATTTCGCGAAGTTGTTCGTCAGATGACACGACTTCGGGAAACGTTATCCGTTCTAAGGGTGAGGTGAAAATTGACTCTTCACTGACCACATTCATTTGGTCGACTTCGGTTGAATGAAAGTCGGTAAAAGACATGAGAGCTTCATAAGCAATTTCATACGGACTCAAAGGCATAGCATTACCGAGTGAGTCTATCTCAGAGTCAGATGGGACGAACCAAGGATCATCATAAATAATGTTTTCTGATGTAATCATATGAATTGTTGCAAACGAAGGATCTGCGCTGAGTGGAGGGAGAGGAAAAGTTCCCAGTAAACCGGAATCCTTAACTAAACCTACACCAACGTCCCTATAAGGGATTGTCGTCTTACCGACATGCTGGATACTCTCTGAAGAGGCTGGGTCGGATGAAAAGTATGTCAGCTGATCAATAGTCACGATCTTACCGTTGTGTGGAAACTTAATTACTCTGAAGACCGATGAAACGACCGCTGTCATAGCATATGACCAACTTCGACCCAAAAGAAGGTTGTAGTCTAGAGGGGCATCAACCACTTCCACATCCAGACTAACGGTTTTACCTTCAACCCCTATAGGCAATTCTTGTAGAATACCAAACGGACGGAACCCACGGCCATCAAAGGCCTTAAGGATGGTGGGGGATTGGTTCAACGAAGGAGAACCAAGCGATCTCCAACATTGAATCGACATAATACACGTAGAAGCTCCCTCATCAATCACAGTCCGATGAATAGGCCTGTTTTTGACTATCACTGGAATTTGGAAAGCCATTTGATGGGGGAGACGTGGCGTACTATTTTCTAGATCAAAGATCATGAGGTTGGGGTCCTGAACATCGACAGCTCCGATAGCCGACAAAAGCAATTTCCGTTGTGCTGGGCATGATTGCAGCACTTCGAGTGCCGACATTGCTGAAGGTGAAACAGCTAAGTCTTCAACAATGTTGTAATTCTGGGCTGCTCTCGCATGTGGATTGAAAGCAGACCTTCGAAGTACACCCTTGGCGGGCGGCTTAATCACTAAGTCTGGGTTAGGTTTTTCGATCTGTAGTGGATCGGAACCAGGAGCTGAGGTTGATGGGTTAGAGTGAGAAGATTCTGCTTCCTTACCATCAACAGGAGCCTTACTACCATAATCTTGCGATCGAGTCGCAATCCTCACATGAGACATCATCAAAATGGGTTCTTCACTGGCATTCGAAGAAGAACCTATCATCTTATTCTCCTGCTCCGGAAATGGATTCTTTAACACAGCAGGAGTGGAAGAACCTTTGACTATTTTCACAACCTCGGCCCGATGAGGGCAATCTCTCGTAAAATGATCCTCTTCACAAATAAGACAAGGATATCGAGGTTTGCGTTTTTCGTCATTGGTTTCCGACTTTTCAGTTTTCTCCTTTGGAGCCTTGTCTGCTTTAGCCTTCTTCTTTCCTTTCTTCTTTCCACCGTTTTTTGATTTGGCCGTAGATGACTCTACAGCGTGAATGTCGGCGGTGAGTTCAGGAGAAGACTCTCCTGTCGGAGAATCAGGCAAAGTGATAATTGGAGTAGTTGAAGCCTTGGAAGACTTCTTCTTGCTCTTCGTAGTCACGATACCAATCATACCATCAGCGGCATGAGATCCCGAAGGAGCAGCAGCGATTTGATTCGACTTTGGAAGATCCGGAATCTTCTCGTGTAACGTACCCGACTGAGTGTAAACTAAGTCAAGGTATTGTGCCTGAGCAATGACTTGCTCCTCAGTAACTACTCCGGCCTTAGCTACATCTTCAGTAATCTTCGGTAATAATGATTTGACAAACCATTCAGCTAAGATTTGGTCCGGGATAAAAACTTTCACTAATCTCCTTCGACGTCTCCACTCATGGATGTGATCAGAAATATACGTGGACGTCGATTGTTTTAGTGAAGTTAATAACTCCGTGCCGTTATCGTATCTGACCGGCAACTGAAAGTGAGTTAAGAACGAGGTAGCTAACTGGCTAAAGTTGTAAAAAGAGGCCCGTGGCAACTCAATGTACCACTTGGCCGCGAGACCAATGAGTGTACGCTGGAAAAGACGTAAGCGGATGGAATCATCTGAGATAGAATTCGAAGCACACCAGAGGTGGTAAGTCATCACATGATTGGACGGATCCTCTCCAGACTTACCTTCGAACTTGGGTATATCGCTGGGCAACTTATTTGGCATTGGCGGCCAGAACTGAAGATATTGAATTGGATCGTTCGTTAGGCGCGTCAAGTCGGGTAAATCCAAAGTTGCAATAAACGGTAACTGCCGGTTAGGATCTCTAAAACTCTGGGTCACAATACCAGCCCCAGGAGGAGGATATCCAGGATAACTAGGAACAGGAGTCGCATTTGGGATATTATATCCTCCTGGAAAACCAGGATTAACCGGACCGTACTGGGGTTGTTGAGGTTGTTGATAAGTGTACCCAGGATACGGTTGATACTGGTAAACCGGTTGTTGGACAGCTTGCCCAGGTTGGTACTGTCCCTGGTACGGAGGTTGAACAAATTGAGGTTGAGTAGTGACAACCGTACTTATACCAGGCTGACCTACAGGCATCTGGACCGTGGTTTGAATCGTAGATCCAGACAACGGTAAAGATGTCTGAGGTGTGGTAACAAGGACAGTAGAAGCTGGAGCCGTTGATACTCCAGAAGTAAGTATGGTAGATGTAGCGATAGTTGCGGCAGCCGTTTGAGATGGAGTACTAGGTGCAATTGACGGCTGAGTAACTACCGAAGCTACAGAGGTTTGAACATTTGGCTGGACAGGTTGCGGTTGCTGGGTTGGACCAGAAACTACGGGTTGTCCAGCTTGAGGAACCATCTGTACACTTGGCTGCAACACCTGTTGACCCTGTGATGGGTCCCACACTAACATTCCAGGGTATTGACCCGTAACAGGTTGAGGATACTGAGATCCATAACCAGATTGAGGGTAGGATTGATAATTGTAAGGTGCAGTTCCCATACTTGGAACATATGACTGACCTTGAGGCGGTTGATAACCTTGACTTGAGTATTGACCTTGAGGTTGATAACCTTGAGGTAAATACTGATACTGGGGTTGACCTTGACCTTGAGGTTGGTACCCTTGAGGTTGATAACCTTGGGGTTGATACCCTTGAGGTTGCCATCCTTGGGGTTGCCATCCTTGAGGTTGATATTGATACTGAGGTTGACCTTGGGGTACATATTGAGGCTGAGGTTGACCTTGAGGCAAGTATTGCACCATAGGTACATACTGACTTTGAGGTTGCCCCCCAGACACGATTTGTGTACCTTGAGGTTGCCCCCCAGGCGTTAACTGCGGTTGCCCCCCAGGCGGTAATTGGCCACCTTGAGGTTGGGAAACGGGAACTGAACCTGACATCATGTAAATGTCTCCTACACCCAATGGTATATTACCACTGTTTCCAGCAAATAACCCATGATCAACGGGTTGAGGAGATGCCCCCGCAAAGGTACCAGAAAGTGACTGATACCCAGTGGGAACAGAAGGACCGCCGTGTAAAAAAGATTCAGGACTTTGTGTAAACACGGACGACTGACCAGACATATTTACAGGAGTATGAATACCTCCAGGTGGAAAAGGAGTACGAGGTGTAGAAAAACCTACTGAGTTGTCTAAAAAATTGGTTAACGCAAGGTACCAAGAAGTACTTCTAGGAGGACTGTAAAAGATGGATTCACGCTCCCTTAGATCAATAGTAAGTTGACCTTCAAGGTGAGAGACACCTATATCTTCTTCTGGAGCAAGTTCTTCTATAGCAATCAAACCAGAAGGTAGATTTTCGGTGATAATTCTTTCTATTCTTGGTAAATCAGGGACACTAGAAGTTGGAGTAACAGGTTCGGAAATTTCAGGTTCTTCGCCTGTTTCACTGGCAGATGAAAAACTACCAGCAAGCTCGGAAACTGTAACAGTTTCGGGATTGTAACCTGTTTCTAAACTTTGGTAATCTGGATGGACTACCAAGGAAGATTCTCCCTCTTCAGGTGAACCTACTCTACTGTCACTAGGAGGAGTTACAAGGACCTTTAACCCTTCGTACTGACCCAGAATGTCTTCAGGAGATTCACCCCGCGATTTACGGAGTTTTCTTAACAAATCTATTCCGGTAACAATCTCAGGAGACTTGCCCCGAAGTCGACGGGACTGTCTCGGTAATTCCGCCACAATTAAAGATTTTTAACTACAACACACGAAAACAAAGTAAAAATTTCAAATCAAACCACCTAAAGTCTTCTAAAGAAGCAAACAAATTTGAAGCACACGCCTAAATAATCTAGAGCGTCAAACCAAACACAAACAGTAGTCTTCTGGACCAAAAGCGCTAGTTGGTGATTAGGCCCAACCTCGCAGGATTCAGTACAGAAATGGCGGGTGGAACAGTTACCCCGGCAACCTGCTTAATGAATAGACCGGCACAAGTTCCTCCACTTTAACCGTCTCGAAGTGAAGTGAACCCCCCGGAAAATCCAAGTGAGTATAACCGACGTCTGCTCCAGGTACAGTGGGACCTTCCCTCCACCGTCACCTCGGTAGAACCCTAAAGATTATGGTCACTAAAGTTACCAATCACAACAATTACACCTGGGGGAACAGTCTAAACTCCGACAGCACGCAAGGGCAGAGTAACAAGCTCAATCCCCTTACCGGCTCCTTGACAATAATCCAAGGTTTACCGATAAGTGACCCCTGGCTCCTCGACAATGGTTAATCCGAGGTTTACCGTTTGTAATACGTACTGTCTGGCGTCGTTCCCAACGAGGGGGGAATGATCCCCTCACTGGTTCGGACACGAGCTCGTGCTTCTCCTTTAAGAGGAGCTTTCCCAGAGTGCAACTGAAACAATTGGATTTAATCTACTCAAGATAAACTATCTGTTTGGTTTTGTAGTCTTGGAGAGTTAAGTACTCACCTACTCCAAGACCCTAGCCTAAGCTATGTTGGTGTTTCAGAGCCCTAGAAAAATAAAAAATTACTAGATTGATTTTAATTTAAGCGTTACTTTTAAGGTTGTTTCTTAAGTCAAAAGGTGATGGAAGTGAAACCAGTGGTGTGTTGACTCGACTCGAAACCACTACAAAATGCACCTAGGATGATTTACCCACTACTTTACTTTTTCGATGAATTGCTTAACTAAAAAGTTGAGAGAATGCAATCTTTATAAAAGCAACTTCTTAATTGAAGACAATCAAAGAAACAATTCGTTTGTCTTTTCCAAGCATAAAAAACATGACCGCTCTTTACATGCACGAAAAAACTCTTTTTCTCTTTCAAAAACAAAAAGCTACTTGAAACAAGACTTTTAAAGAAGATGTTTTTGTATTTTTCTTTTAATAAAGCAAATAAATCTAAGGTAACAAAAATCAATCTTAACAACTATTAAAATCTACGAAAATTCACTCATAAGCAAACTAAAAGGTAAATTTACTCTAAGCAATCTTAACGAGGCCAAAACCAACAATGATTATTCTAAGGTGTTTTACTTGATCACAATCAAATCAAGGACTAGCTTATTGCAGAACCAAAAACTAGCCAAAACAAAACTCTAATCTTTTTGTTCTTTTGTAAAATGGAAATCAACACTTTATAAACAAGTAATTCGAAATTTGACCCAAAACAACTTAAATGGCAAGTTGCTCACACAAGGAGACTTTACGACAGGCCCGACTTCTAAGAAGGTTGACAAACCAGAGAGATCTAAGGTTGGACAACTTTCTACCGTCAAAGTCACTACAGGACCTATGCAAAAATCAAACCCTAGGCCTAAACTTCGTTGAAATCCACTAAAACACTCAAAGCTCACAAAACAAGTTCAGGTGAAAATTTTTGACAGGGTACTAAAGGATCTGGGCAGAAAACACTAAGAAAAATCAAAATCTAAAAGCAATTAAAGCAAAAAATGGAATTTTCCTAAATTTTACAGGAAGACGCAGGCAACCCGTTATAACAGGCGCGGGCCCGCTCTGTGCAAACGGCAACAGCGCATCCAAAGACGCACTGTGCAGTACTCAGAGGGTGCGTCCTTCTGGAAAAGTTAAGAAAAACCAAATCTAACTAAATCTAAAGCTAAGCCACCCAAATACTAATTCTCACAGTCAAAAACCAGAAAATAAAAATGATTTTCTCAGAGCAAAGTTCACATAAAGGAAAAGACTTTCTCATTAATGGTTTCCCCAGTGGAGTCGCCAATTTGTCGTGGCGGAAAAAGTCATTTGTGTGGACACAACTGACCTCCCTAGGAGTCTAAACTCTCTAGCGACAAACAAGACAAAATGGAGTGATCTTTCTCTAAATATACCTTTTAAAACATGAAAACTACAAGTGTTTAGGCTTACCTTATTCCAAAACGCTGTTGTTGTAGTCCGTCCTTGCCGATCCGGATGAGCTCCTCCTTCACATCAATTCCTGCAACCACAAACAATCAAACAATTACCAAGCACTTGCATTTCATATAATAAAACATATATTCAACATGCAGACCAAGGAACACATGAAATAACTCATTAACACAAGCTATTGAGAAAAATAAACCAGTTTGTATTAATAACGAAACAAAGAAACTCTTACAACCTGGCCTTGGTGTTTTGCAAGTTCCTCCCAGGGTCCATCAAGGGTTTTCCTCTACTTTGACAAAGCTCACCCACTTCCAAGTAGAATCAAGCAAAGACAATCTCTCCTCACAAGGTTCTAAATGGGAGTCCTAATTCCTGCAGCATTTACCCAAAGAAAATGTATAGCTCCAACCTCTCCTCCCTCTGGCTCAATGCCTTTATTTATAGTGCTGTAAGGAGGTTATTCAGGTCCACCATCAATGGGATAATCCCCCTCTTTGGGTGGGATAGCTCCCTTATTGATGGGATAAGTTCCTCCTTAATAGGGATACATGAACCAATGGGAGATCTGTGATGGAGACCTCTAGAAAGTTCTAGAAGTAACCACAAGTAACTTTTTTAAGATGAAACTTGCGCATTTTGCCTTTTACAGAAGGACGCACCTGTCCCTTGACATACAGAGCGTCCAAGGACGCAGCTTTTGTGAACATTGTGAGCGTCCCCGCAGGTAAGGCTAGAGAGAACCTGCGACCCCAGAGATAAACACATTTTTTACAAGACTTTCTCTCTTCTTTGAGTTTGAGATGGATAGCAGAGGCATAAGACTTGCCTAAGAGGGTAGCATGACTGTTGATTGAGCCATACTAACTGTAAATAGTCATGGTGACATTTTTTAGTGTAACACCTACCTCTTGAAATCATCAAAGCCATTGCTCTTAGGGTTGCAAATTTGTTGTGTTGAGGCCAAGGTTCCTCCTCCCTTTCATTTTTCCCCTTCTTCCCATTTTTCCCTTTCCCCCTATTCCTTTTTTCCCATCTTTCCCTACCCTAAAACAGTACTAAACCTCTATTCCCTATCCCCTTGTTGTGGGGAAAAATGCCTATGCAGGACGATCCTATCCACCTAAGGTGTGACAACGCCTTAGCAACAAACGAAAACAGCTATTATGATTTCTTCCTTTATGAAATGTGAAAGAGGGGAGATCGGTAGAGTTACCGTTGTCTTCCGGTTGTCCCTCGAACTAGATCCTCTTCTCTTTGTGTGTCCACAGCTACTTTCCTCCTCGCTTGATCAAGAGAACAGCTACTTGAATCCCACGAGATCACAAGAGAACAGCTACCTGTGACAAGAGAACAGCTACTTGCGACAAGAGAAGAACACAATACAAAGGCAAATATACATATTCATAAATGATTCAGGATTAGAAGTAAATCAAATACACTAATGCAATCATACAAAATACACTAGCATATAGGAAAGAATCAAGATAGCTTTATTAATAAGTAACAGGGTTCAGGAAGAGATACAACCCAAAGGGCTCCAATCCAGCATCTCCTTCCCAGCAGAATGGAATTCCTTCTTCAGCTCCCTTCAAAGCATTACACACCCAATGTTTACAGCCACAAACCAACAGCAATTCTTTGCAATTACCAAATTCCAGCCTCTAGATCTCATGGAGGGGAGATCCATATATAGATGTTTGGAGAGAGGATGAGTCAGCTTGAGATCTGACTAGTGTCCTCTCCCTCTCTCAGTTCTTGAGTCCACTTGGAGGTTCTTGCTTCCACTTGGAGATTTGGAACCTCTTACTCATCACCAATCGAATTCCTTGATGCAAGTGTCATTTTGGAAGCTTCCTGGGCATTGACACCTTGAGGAATGACTCTGCCACATGTCCAAACTCGCTCAGCGCAGGTAGCTAGTGTTGGAGTTGACATTCAATGCAGGTAGCCAGTGTAGCAGTTGACATTCAGCGCAGATGCTCAGTGGAGCAGTTGACATGATCCAGAATTGGCTTGTTTTTGAGTGTTTTCAGGTGGAGAACTTCTGTGAATTGTTGTGGTTGGTTTGCCTTGTTCCTCTAGGGGTAGGAACAACATGTTTAGGGACTTTGGATCCCTTAGTTTATGGACATTTCATGCTCAATGCTGTAAGGCACAAAAATGTCTATAACAGTTGCCCCCTAAAGTATGAGGCCGTTTATCGGGTGAAATGCTTTATCCAGGAGGGTCCGAAGTTCATCCATCTGCTGGGAGGAGACCTGTAATAAAATACAATACAATACATTATGATTCATACTGCTTTCATGATCTAGCTGAGGCGGGCATTCCCATGCTCAGCTTTATAAATTCATTTTTGTACATAGAACAGACGATCGTTTGATGGTAGACTGATAATTTTGGCGAAATTATCATCCTTTGAGTAGGATGATCATCTGCTGCAATGATGTACATGTCAAATGTCTTTATTTTTCCTGAATATATATCGCAGCCCGGATGGATGAAACTAGATCCGGGTTCTTCAAACTCGTTCGATCTTCACTCTAAGTACAAGTCGATCCATGTGAGAATTGCGCTGAAGTCGAACATGGAAAGACATCGCTTGATTACCGGTCAATGATGTAAACCGTTAACAAGCGCGAGAGGAATCACCGATAATGATAATGACCCTCAAGGTACTGCAGTACAATTCACGTGGTGTGAATAAAGGACTTGGCGTCGAACACCACGCAAAATCTTCTGGTCGAAGGTCATTGATGTATACCTGTCGCCGGAAGTGAGAAACTTGCCATTGAGGCATGCAAGCTTCAAAGTATTGAAGGGGTTGTTCCTAGATCAACTTCTTGGATAATGAGCTGATGTCGACAAGAAGCGATCCGTCACAGGAGGGCCTTAATGAATCCCACATCAGTGATACGGAACGGAGCTAATGATTTTAATGGAGGTGAAAACGATCTGTGACATATGATTCAGGGTGGCGGTCATGAATGGATGAAGGATAATGTATGGCAGTGGATGGGACCCGGTTGACTCTTTCTGAACGACTTCTCTTGAACATATGGCGACACTGATGCGATGGATTGGTAGCATTACCCCAAATATGGATGGTATGGCGAGACCATGGTGATGTGACCGGTGAATGAAACAACCCAACCCGATTGTGATACGGAGGAAAAGTGTCATGTTCAAGAGCGACCTGCTACCATCAAAGTTTTCTTGATTTTTCCCAATTTTTCCCCAGTCATTGCTGACCAGTACCTCTTTATTTTTGTCAAGCTTGAGGAGGATAACATATTCTTGTTCTATAACCTGCCCTTCGGGCAAGCCCATCGCTATGTTTTAACGAGCCTAGCGATAGTGAAACTCGTTCTCGTCTAAAGACAAGTTTGTCGCTATTTAACAATTTTAACGAGTCTAACGACAAGGATAACTCGGCGCTTTTCATTTTTAGAGAGTCTGAAAAGGTACATAAAGTCAACTCCAAAATTCCTTTTTCGTCATCTAATCCCTTAAGTCCGAAAAAGTATAAAACAATACAGAAGGGATGAGTTTTCGATATCTTTAATGAGCCGAACAAAACAGGCGCTCGATCTTTTTGTGCAATAATCCCTCAGGTCCAAAAAGATTAAAATCTAGAGGAGGGATAGCTCTTCCTGTCCTTTAACGAGCTTGAAGGCCAAAACTCGGCAATCTTTTCATATTTTACGAGTCAATTGAAAAGAGCTTAAAGAAGACTTGTCTTTTGAGGAACGAGTGATAAACAGGGATAGCAACTGATTCCAGGTACAGGTTGGAATTTTCCAATCACGGCAGTGTCACAAGGATGGCTAGGTGAAATCACTCTTCGCAGCTGTTCCTCAAAATGGGTAAACAATCATATGGAGGTGAACGATCGGCCAAATGAAAAGTGGAGGTGGCAGGTGCAAACACGACCAAGGGCTTTTATGGCAGATAAGGTTACATACACAATGGTTATTTACCAGAATAGGTTCATTTTTTAATGAGCTTGAATGCACCAAACATTGCTCAATGCTTATGTTTTATTTTTTAACGAGCATGAATTCCGCGTTAAAACTACTCGGGTCTTGCGTTTATTTTTTAACGAGCATGAACTTTATGCTAAAACTGCTCGTTTATACCAGTCATATGATAAGAGTGTCTCATGTGAGATTGCTATTTTTTATGGAGCTTCGTCTCACTACGCTTTGCTCCACATCCTTTCGTTATGCAAGCTCGGAAACGACTAATCCTACGAGTTTAAAGGGTTAGACCTACAGGTTTAAAGGGAGGACCTAAAAATTTAAAAAATAAATAGTCGCTCCTTGCTTGCACTCCAAAAGGTTTGCATGCCCCCATGTATAAAGTACGATTTCAAGGTTACCCCTCAATTTGCAAGTAAAACATTTGTTCTACTAGGAAAGGCCTACCTCTTTCAGGTTACCTAAAGATTGTCTCGTTAATCTTTCAAACAAAACACTTCTTCAGCAATGTCTACCGAAATAGACAAGGGTGAATGACTCTCGCAAACACGTAACTTTGACAAAAGAATCCTATTCTAGAACAACCCCTCTTCCCTCCACGGACGGGGTACGGACTAGTCATATTCTCCCGCGGAAACCTACTCTATACCCAAAGTTTCATGCCGAAGCAGGCCAGGACGCATGCCCCCTGGGTTCCAGTCATATCCTCCTGGATTACTCGCGCTCATCAGGAGGACGGACCGTGGGTTGAGACACTTCTTGCATGAATAGACCATTTAGGGATGGTACATGACTATTTGCGATGTGTGATCTGGGAAACGAAAGTTGGTCCACGAGCTTGACCATTCTTCCTTCATGCGGAAAACACATTACTCTAAAGAGTGAGGAGACTACCGCTCCCATGCAATATATATAGTCTCATCCAAGGAGTAGGTTATAATCCAAGGGTCCTTGAACGACCATCACGTTCATTTGAACGGTCTTCCCTTTCAATGTTATAGGCACATTGGGGAAGATCCCTAAAGGTCGACTGGTTCCTTTATCAAAACCTGATAGACTTCTCATCTCAGGTAAAAGCGTTGGCGAACCAAGCGCTTTCCAAGCAATAGAGGAAAGGATACTCACAGATGCCCCTTCATCAATGATAGTGCCAGCCATTACCATTCTGTATATTTGACAAATAATTCTGAATGGTATACTGGCTAGCAACCGGGGTCTGCCTAGTTGGTTCCAATCAAAGGACACAACCAGGTTGCTTGGTGGTGGGACCGAATATACGGCCGGATAGCGCTCTGATGAACTTCCTTCCTGCGACAAAGGAATGGTGGCATTTCCCCCTTGATCATCAGAGTCAGTGCTGATGAAGAGAATCTGGACGGTGTCGTCTTTATTCTCCTCTGTTATGGTGTCATTCGAAGATGGAGCCTCTGAAGGCAAAACCCGGTCAACTGCCATATCAACCTTTTGACTTTCGTCAGGCATGGATCCAGACGGTTCTTCTTCAATGACAGATGCTTCTGATGACCACCTAAGTGGCTCAGCCGGATTCTCAACTAGTGAGGGACTTGGCAGGAGTCTTTGATATCCAGGAGGGAGATGCGCTCGTAAAATCAGGCGATCTTCCAGAACTCTTTTTGCCTCGTCTAAGAAGGGACAACGGTGGATGGCGTGATCGCCTTCACACAGTCTGCAGGGAAATTTAGCTCTCCCGCTTTGTCCTGGAGCTTCACTCCCACTAGTTGACGGTGAGCAGTCGACATGGCTATCAGAGGTCGATGCTACCGAATTGTGCAAACGGGGGGACCAGTCTCTTAGTATCCGCGGGATACAGGGACAATCTCTATGGAAGTGGTCTCCCCTGCAGATGACGCATGGTGATTTAGGCCTTACGAGTGCGGTGTGTGGATTTTTGTTAGATGACATTTGTTTGCCCCCAGTCGCCTTAGGCTCCTTCTTCTTCTTCTCTTTCTTCTTCTTCTCCTTCTTCTCCTTAGGAACCTGGTTTTTAATTCGACCAGTTCCGTCAAGCGAAGAGGAAGGAGGGGAGGAAGATGAAGTCGAAGGATGGGAGGCAACTCTTGTCTGATATAACTGTTGATTCGACTGTTCAGGAATGGTGGCATTCTGAACGACATTGGTTGAAAAGAGCCATACAGGTAGGCCAATTGTCAGTCCTGGAAGCAACAATGTGGCCATGTGGGGCGCACCAACATCTCCCCAAGAGGAGAAGGGACTAGGATTTCCACCAAGGGGAACTCCTTGGTTGGTGTGCTCCATCTTTTCAACCTAAAGACCAACGCGGGAATAATGGGTGATTGTTCCGTTTAAAATAAATTGTTAACGACGCTTTAGACACAACTTGCTTTTTCAGTTTTAAAGAGTCGAGAAAAAGCTAAAGATGACTCTAGTCTCCTTCGATGTTTTAACGAGCCCAAAGTGACAAATGCTCGGATGGACTTTTTCTGTTATAGAGTCTGAAAAAGGCCAAAAGAAAATGCTCTGGAGATCTAGGCAGAGGGTGTGCCAAACTTTTCGCAAAACCACAGAATACTTTTTACGGTACGGGTGGTCGATCTTCGTGAATGCTGTGTTCACTGCATTGCGATCAGTAGGGCGGCCGACACGGCTTCCTAAGGATAAAAGATATATGCCTATAGGGGTCTCCCAATATATACGCGACGGTACGTGGGAGCACAATCCGTACTAGCGCTACCGTCTCTCAGGAGGAATCACCCACCTTCTTCGAGATCGACAGTCACTAGGCTTAACGACGCTGGAACACGTCTCTAGCCTAGACCTCTATGTTGTGCGTTATGTTACAAAGCGTTGTTAGGTTCATTCAGTTTATTTTAGGTTGATCTTTTTAAAGTTTGCCTTTCAAGGTTCACCACGAGATGTATGATACAAATTCCTAAATGCAGTCTAATATGATAAGCAAGCTTTATTATCTTTCAACTTTGAAAATCCTAGCTACTAAGGGAAAAGAATAACACTATCTTTTCTCAAAGAGCAATCAGCACACTCTAATGCACTTTCCCTAAATCCAACATGCAAACTATCAAATGCAAAATGCACAATGCAGGTGTTTGTTTTCCACTTTCTTAGTATAAATGCCTACAAAGAAAGCTTTTTTGCACAATTTTGAATTTGATTTTAAGATGATCAATACAAACAAGTTCACTTTCTTCGAAATCAACAAGGGTAGAAGAGATTACAATCACTTTGCGATTTTCGAAATAAAGACTTGTTTTGACACTTTGAAAGAGACAAATTCAAACCAATAAGCAAAAGTAAATCTATAATCAATCTGAAAACAGCCAATGAACTCTCTTCTAAGATCACTATCAATCAGATCTGAATCAAAGGCTACAGGATGACTACTTTACTCATGCAAAGGAAGACTGTAAATGACGCCACAAACACATAAAAACATTCACAATATTTTTGTGCAAAAATGAGGCGGAATCTAAGCAAAGAAAAAGGTTTATCTGACTGGTACCTATGCTGGTTAAAGGCTGCAAAAACAGAGATCAAAACAGGGCAACAGAGGACAAAGAACCCTAGCTGCACAAGGCCAAACTGGTTCAGCGCAAGTCTAACACTGTTAGTTTGAAATTCAGCGCAGGTAGCCCCTTCGGGACCTGCGTTGAAATGCAGACTGCCTTCACAGTGCTTGCGCTGAAAGAGAAACTCTCGTTTCCCTTGGTTTTTGGGTCACAAAATGCTCAAAAATCAACTGTTTCAGGCCAAATCAGAAACACAAGCAAGGTATAAACAGAGGGATACTTTGATAGGGTACTAAAGACTATCACAAGGATCATCAAATCATTTGTGGATCTAGTTTAGATCATAGACAAGCCCAGCAAACTGGATCAAAGCAGCAACTTTCTACTTTGCATCTGGGAAAGATGCAGTTCAATAGTTGCTGTCAAGTCTATGAAGTAAACAAATGACGGAAACACAAATGAAATGAATAAACAAGTTCTTCCCCAGCGGAGTCTCCAATTCGTTGTGGGGAAAAATGCCTATGCAGGACGATCCTATCCACCTAAGGTGTGACAGCGCCTTAGCAACAAACGAAAACAGCTATTATGATTTCCTCCTTTATGAAATGTGAAAGAGGGGAGATCGGCAGACTTACCATTGTCTTTCGGTTGTCCCTCGAACTAGATCCTCTTCTCTTTGTGTGTCCACAGCTACTTGCCTCCTCGCTTGATCAAGAGAACAGCTACTTGAATCCCACGAGATCACAAGAGAACAGCTACCTGTGACAAGAGAACAGCTACTTGCGACAAGAGAAGAACACAATACAAAGGAAAATATACATATTCATAAATGATTCAGGATTAGAAGTAAATCAAATACACTAATGCAATCATACAAAATACACCAGCATATAGGCAAGAATCAAGATAACTTTATTAATAAGTAACAGGGTTCAGGAAGAGATACAACCCAAAGGGCTCCAATCCAACATCTCCTTCCCAGCAGAATGGAATTCCTTCTTCAGCTCCCTTCAAAGCATTACACACCCAATGTTTACAGCCACAAACCAACAACAATTCTTTGCAATTACCAAATTCCAGCTTCTAGATCTCATGGAGGAGAGATCCATATATAGATGTTTGGAGAGAGGATGAGTCAGCTTGAGATCTGACTAGTGTCCTCTCCCTCTCTCAGTTCTTGAGTCCACTTGGAGGTTCTTGCTTCCACTTGGAGATTTGGAACCTCTTACTCATCACCAGTCGAATTCCTTGATGCAAGTGTCATTTTGGAAGCTTCCTGGGCATTAACACCTTGAGGAATGACTCTGCCACATGTCCAAACTCGCTCAGCGCAGGTAGCTAGTGTTGGAGTTGACATTCAACGCAGGTAGCCAGTGTAGCAGTTGACATTCAGCGCAGATGCTCAGTGGAGCAGTTGACATGATCCAGAATTGGCTTGTTTTTGAGTGTTTTTAGGTGGAGAACTTCTGTGAATTGTTGTGGTTGGTTTGCCTTGTTCCTCTAGGGGTAGGAACAACATGTTTAGGGACTTTGGATCCCTTAGTTTATGGACATTTCATGTTCAATGCTGTAAGGCACAAAAATGTCTATAACACCCCTCCACTCATTTGTCAATGTAAAACCCCAAAACCCTTCCTTATAAAATCCCCAAACCCTCCTACATGTCCCTAAAACAAAACTTCTCCCCATAATCCCTAATCCCATCATATTAATCCCCTTCCTAACATTCCCTTTTTGCATTGTTCCCCTTGGTGGCAGAGTTCATAACAACACATAGTTTCACTACCATCATCAAAGGGCAGTGCAAGCACAGTAGATATACAGCAGTCATGACGTCTGAGCATTCATCGGAGTATGAGGTGGAAACTCAAAGTGATTCATCCTTAGAAGAATAGGCTCCCCAGAGACATCATAAAAGTGGAAAACATGTTAGGGATGAGCCAACCACCCTCACAGAATTGCAAGCATTCCCTCTTGCTATGTCATGTTTCCAGCATCTATCATGTTTCGAGTTTTTTCAAAGAGTGGCTAATGTTCGACTTTATCATGAGTTGGCCCATCTTTTTGTGCTTCACCTACATGGAGATCACTCTATCTTGGTCGGTGTCACATTCACACTGACACCTGAAACTGTCTCATTAGCAACAGGGATACCGAATGTTAGAGAACCATGGAACAAGAAACAGAAGGTTGATTGGCAGCATTATGAGCCTTACATTAAGGCCAGTTTCTTGAGGCAACTCACAAGAGTCTTTCCATTCCGATATTTGAAAGATGAATATGCTCCACTCATGAAGTTGATCATGAAGTACTTCAGCTGTGAGGGGAGGTTCTCTCGTCTATATGCCTATCACATCAGGTTGCTCATGCACTTTACCAGGATACGGATGATGAACATCCCATATTTCATTTGCAGGAACATAGAGAGGATGAACACCTTCATGCAGCACAAGACCCCTCAACAGCAACTTAACAGTGTTTATCACTTTGCTCTTATTAAGATTTTGGTGGTTCATCAGCTGGGATTGCAGGGCATTACTTGGGATGATTTCATCTCTCGTGACCTCTTTAGCACTTCATAGGTATTATCAGAGGTTAAGCGTGAGGGTGAACCTTCTCGTCGATATGAGCACTATGAGACTACTAATGTGCCGGTTTTCATCACATATCAGAAAGGCACCAAACGTTTGTTTGCAGCGGCAAAGCGAGTGTTATCTCCACCCGGGGTGGAAGGGGCCTCGCTTCCTCCATCAACATCACAGGAACAGGACAAAGGCAAGGAGCCAATGCAGGATGAGGGACCTTCAGGTGAGCCATAAGGTGAATGAGAGACTGAATTCGTTCTCCTGCATGATGATGAGACAGACACAGAACCGACAAATGCACAGCTTAAAGAGATCATCCAGGAGCAGCAAGCAGAGATTCAAGCCTTGTCCCTGATTTGGAAAGAGCCAAATGGAACATGAAATATCTGGAGTAGAGGAACAAACAGCTGGGGGATCAACAAGCGATCATGGAGCTACAAAACATTCGTGAGCATCGCCAAGCTGCATAAAGGAGAAGAGTTGAGCTCACGTCATTGGAGGAAGAGATTAATGAGGATCGGGAGGCCAATCTCAAGAGAGTTAACATGCAATTGGAGAGGCTGCTAGAAAAGGCTGACAAGGACCATGCATTGCTGAGACACATGGCTTTCCACTACATGGCATGAAACAAAGTGTGTAAGGCCCGAATCAGGAATTTGAAGGCGAAATTGTGGAAGGCAATCAAGAAGAAAAAGAGGCAAAGGGAGCTCGATCGACTTTAGATATTGGCCAAAGCCTCTTTGGCCCAGCATAACACTTGATAAGGAAGCTCCAGCCCAAATTTCAAGAAATTTGGGGCATTTTTGGTGTTTTTGGAAATTTTTGTGCAAAAAATAGGGTTTTTCTCCCTGTGCGCCACACCACTGGCATGATGCTTAGGATTGGGAGCTCCAAATCATAAATGGTTTGCATTTTTAGATTCAGCATGAAAAATCATGACTGTTGGTGCATGGAAAAGAAGTTTGGGCAAGTTTTGAGTCCCCAGGAGGTCAAAAACACTCAAAAAATGACCTCTCTGCCCCTATTTTGACACACAGGAAGCAGTCTTGGGAGAATGAAGTTTTGGAGGGGAAAAAGAGCACCAAATTCATAAATTTTACTTGGGTTAGAAAGTAGACAAGCAGGGCTTTCCAACAAGAACACTTGGGCACAATTTGGACTCCAACGGGTACCTAAAAATTGCCTCCAAGGTGGCACGGTGCATATAGATTTTGGCGCGACGCACAAGGACCCAAAGGCCAAAATCACTTCCGCTCCGCGACATTTCGATTCGCGATTTTCTCCAAGTGGGACCACTCATTTACACTATATTTTTCTCGGCAACTAAGGCAATTTTTAAAAATTATTTTCACTAAAGGTGGGCTCCTATCCAAATGGCAAAGGAAGGCGAGCAGTCACCCAAGCCATTTGTCATTTCTGTAACACTACACCTGTAACTAATGGTTGGCTTTCCATTTCCAGTTTGTAATCATTTGAAAAAATCCCCAACTGTGGGTCGTTCTATTTCCCAATGGCATAGTCTATTTATTGTATGCAACACTATTTGCAAAGGTTCGCATTTCTGGGAACTGTGGGAGAAAAACCCAGTCACTCACTGTACATTTTGACAGAGAATTAATGAAAGATTGCAGCTCTGGTTCATGAGATCCCTGTGGCGTGAGTTTAGCAAATGTATCTTCTTTATGTTTCATATGTATTTCGTTATGTTTCATATTTTCATTCACATTCATTTCCAATGAAAGCTTTCTAAGTAGAAAAGGTAGAATTCAGTGCACTGCTCTGCCTTGGGATAATTTTCACGTTCTATGTTTTCTTCTGTTGAAAAGGATTCATGTATTTATTGCCTTTTCACACTCTCAAACAATCTCTCCACCTCACATTTTTTCAACTCTAAGTGCTAGACTTTCCGCCTGTCTTGCCTCACGAAATAACCTGCGTCTTTGAGTTAAATTCTCTGCTCATGTTGTTCCTTGGCCCCACACATCCCAGAAAACTCAGTTATTCTTCAAACATCTCCATAATATTTATTTACCTAGCCTAAAATCCGTATCCATTTTTGAGTCATCTCAGACCCTATTGTTTATTTTCCTGAGTGTGACCCGGAGAGAGCCCTCACCTGTTCTGGTAGGGCTAGCTACCAGACTGAGCATGGTTTGTGGTTACCTTGAATTTTGCCTTCCTTCAGCTAAGGCTCTATTTAGGTGCTAACACAAAGCATGAGAAAGAAAGGAAAAAGAATTCCTATGTTCTAAAATATGCATGCTATAAACATTCAGTGCACAAATCATTTGACGAATTTTGTATGAAGAAATCGTTGTTTGATACCTGAACTGGAAGAGGAACTTGTTGAAAACTCTGTGTTAATGACTTCTCTTCCTGTTAGTCATATAGTTCAATTAAAACTACTTCCCTATCATTTTGAGAAATCATTGACTCTTACAGGTGGCAGAGGATTTTAATGACAACAAATAGCAAACAATTCCAGAACTGAAGTCTCATATGACACATTTCAACTAAATATGAAGTTCGATTTTCCAAATCGTTTTCGTTTAATTGCTGAGGGGACTGATGCTTACCTTCACTGGGAGTTCTCTGCGTAATTCAAGGGATTCTTTGCGTAATTGATGGCTTAGGTTGGAGCTTGGCGCAAAGCCTTCTTCAAAACACTGTTAAACTCCTCTTTAACTCTCCATACTACTTAGTGCTACCCTTATTTCTCTGTGCCTCTCCTTATTTCTCCATGCTTCCCTTGTTTCCTACACAGCACAAGGTTTTACGCTGCCCTTTTCACAATTTTCATGGCTCAATGATTTCTCTATGGCTTAGAGTTTATGAAAAATTTTACAGCGTATTCTCTACGGCCAGGAGTAGCTCTTCTCTACGGCTCAGGAATAGCTCTTCTACGTCTCAGGACTACGTGAATTCATTGTGTTTCAGAGCTGAATGAGCGATGATGACTGCAGAGCATTCCTTTGAAAATTTGACCGTTTTTTATTTATCCCTTTAATGTCAACTTTCAAATGTTGTCACAACATGATTTATGGTTTTGTACTCTTTTGACATTTGTTTAATTAGGACCTTAGGTTATGATTTATGTTGTATGCACTATACTCATATCTTCAATGCATGCCTTCAACGCCTTTTATATACTCATACCTTCAACGCATTTCTTCAACACATTTTGTATACTCATACCATACCATTATGCGCACCTTTGCTTGTTGTGTTTTTATCATTGTCGTTTGTCCTTTGTTTATCATATGCGCTCATGTTTTTTTTTTTCCTTTGTTTATCATATGCGCTTATGTATTTTTAAAATGACCATAGTTTTAGGTCATTTTAAATCAAATATCTTTACAATGATACTAACTTTATGACTTTGATTTTGTAGATCCATAACCTAATCTTTCTTGGTGGTATAGGCAATCAAAAGGAAGGAGATGTGGTCAACAAGATTAGTCAAAATTTGTAAATGATATGGTTGAGATATGAATGTATGGTAGAATAATGAATGAATAAATGTGTAGGTATAATGTATATAAATGGTGGAGATGTGAATGTATAGTGGAATAATGAATGAATAAATGTGTAGGGTAATGATATAATGTATATGGCTAGGAATTTGCATATTCAAGTTTTTAAACTAAATTATCAATCTTAGGAAAAAATTTCAAAATCAAAGGCTTTAAAAAAAATAAAAAAAATAAAACTTACAATACTTCCTTTGATAGCTCATTACTCTTTTGTCATCACTTGACTTTTCAAAATGAATTCTTGTCAATACTGGATTGTAGATAGATGTTTGTAGTTGCTTCAGGTCCCTTTGACGTTAATTTTATTCAGGTCCCTTCTATATATGTTAATGATGATGTTTTCAGGTCCCTTCTGATACTTGTTGATGAGAATGTTTCAGGTCCCTTCTGATAAATAACTTCTTGATATCAAACCATTGCATGGTTTGTTTATTTATTATGAATCTTCCCCCCTTGCTTATCCTGAGACTTGTCCTCAATTATTTTAAGTTTTAGAGAATGATCCTGTAAAAACAAAAATGGAAAGAAAAACATGAGAAAGAATTGATATTGGCCAAACATGTTGTTTTTCCGATAGGAATTCGAGTTTATATTGTGCCAGTATCCTCGATATTCAAAACCAAACTCTTTTATTAATTTTCAACTTTTATTTTTATTTTTCTGGAAGTAGGGAAGGCATATTTCTATGCTTTTCCAATACTTATATATCATTTTCTTCTAAAACTATTTTCAAAAAGTCTTCTCTGTTTATAGGCTTATGATAAACTTTTAGTCTATGGTCATTAACCAGAAAAGAATTTGTTGCTTCATCAATTATCTTTATCCTTACTGCTCCATTGTCAAATATTTCATCTATTTCATTCTACTAACTTAGAGTTGAAAAGTAGTGCCTAGACTCCTTTATGAAATATTTTATTTTTAATGAATTTTTCATGCCATTTTTTTCTCTGTTGTTGAACTAGAGATGTATGTTCCATAGCTTGTTTTCTGATCTCATCTAGTTCATTGAGTTGCATTATCCTCTGTTGTTGTGCTTCTGTTAGGTCTAGTTTCAATTTTGTTGCAAGTTTATATGTAGGGATCTCAAATTCAATTGGAAACAAGACTTCTTTTCCATAAACAAGCTGATATGGGCTAAATCCAGTAGTATTTTTCCATGTTATCCTATAAGCCCATAGTGCTTCATTCAACTTCTTTGACCAATCTTTTCTATGCATGTTCATTGTCTTTGTCATAATGTTCTCAAGTACTTTGTTTGTTGATTCAACTTGTCCATTTTCCTGTGGGTGGTATGGAGTTGATTTCCTATGCTTAATCTTGTATTTCTCTGTTAGGTCTCAAACAAGCTTGGAGGTGAACTATGTCCCTTGATCTGTGACAATCTGCCTTGGAACTCCATATCTTACAAATATTTCTTGATAAAGAAAAGAAACTACTGCAGTTTCTGTTGCTTTTCTCATTGCTTTAGCCTCTTCCCATTTTGTTACATAGTTAATACATACTAGAATGTACTTCTTACCATTTTATGGTGGGTTGATAGGACCCACAAAGTCAAGATACCATTGTTTAAATGGCTCTATAAGTACTTGTGGCTTCAATGGAATTTCATTTGAAACTACAGCTCTACCTATTCTTTGGTAGCTATCACATCTTTTAGCATAAGTCTTTGAATCTCTGAATAGTGATGGCCAATAGTAGCCTTGATTTAAGACCTTGTATGTTGTCCTCTTCCCTGCAAAATGACCACCACATGGTTCGTCATGACATGATTTTAGAATATCAATGATTTCATCTTCTCTTATACATTTCCTCATTAAAATATCAGGTCCAGTATTGAAAAGATCTCAATTAATCCAAGTTTACCTTTCACTCTCTCTAATTATTTTCTTTTTTCTGCTTGCTAGTGAAATGAGATGGTAATATTCCAGATGATATATAATTAGCTATATCTGCAAACCATGGGGTTTTACTTGTTATAGAAAATAGATGCTCATCAGGGAAGTTATCTGACACATGTATAAGATCATCAGAAGAATGAAGTCTTGATAGAAAATCTACTACTTGGTTATCTCTCCCTGGTTGATCTAAAACAGTGATATTAAATTCTTGCATTAATAACAACCATCTAGTGATTCTACCATTGCTAATTATTTTGTTCATTAAATATTTAATTTTTGAATGATCTATACAGAAAAATACTCGATAACCTATTATATAATTCTTAAATTTATTAACATCATAGACAAAAACTAGCATTTATTTTTCAGTTACTGTGTAGTTTAATTTTGCCGGAGTTAAATTTTTTCTTATGAAATAAATGACATAGTTAAACTAATTTTATTTTTGTCCTAGATATGCTCCTATTACTATATATAATGCATTAGTAGATATATGGAATGGTAATGACCAATTTGGTCCTCTGAGAATGGGTGCTATAAACAATTTTTCTTTCATTTTTTAAAATTCATTTTGACAATTTGTAGTCCATTGAAACTCAATGTCTTTTGCAAGTAGTTTGAATAAGGGTAAAACTATCTTACTGAAGTTTTCAATGAATTTTTTGTAGTATCCTACATATCCCAAGAAACTTCTTACTTCTTTCTACGTTTTTGGTGGCATTAAGTTTACAATGACTTGTATCTTTGTTGGGTCTACCTTAATTCCAGAAGAAGAAATGTGTTATCCCAACATTATCCCTTCAGTTAGCATCATAAAAAAAAAATCATTGCTGAGGGATAAATTTGTATCTATACATATTTTTAGAACTTTTTCAAGATTATTTAAACAAGAATCAAATGCATTTCCATAAACAGTAAAATCCTCCATGTAAACTTCAACACATTCACGTATAAGATCTATAAAGATAGCTAAGATTGCTCTTTGAAATGTAGCAGGTGCATTACATAGTCCAAAAGGTAGAACATTGTAGGCATATGTACCCCATGGACAAGTAAATGTGGTTTTATCCTGATCCTCTAATGCTATCTTGATCTGATTGTATCCACTAAATCCATCAAGAAAGAAAAAGAACTTTTTCCCTGCTAATGAGTCTAGTACTTGATTAATGAATGGTAGTGGGAAATGATCTTTTAATGTTGCTTTGTTCAGTTCCCTATAGTCTACAAATATTCTCCATTTTCCATTTTTCTTTGGTACCACAACTAAAGGAGAAAGCCATTGACTATCAGAGATAGGGTAGATAAATCCTACTTGTAATAGTTTATGCAATTCTTCTTTCACTATCTCTTTCATCATTGGATTCATTCTTCTTTGTGGTTTTCTTACTGGCTTGATTGTTTCATCTGTGTAAATGTGATGGATACATGTTTTTGGATGGATTCCTTGCATGTATGTATAGTCCCTGTTAGTGTCAGTGTCTTCACACTTCCATCAGTGATCAAATTGCTCTTTTGCACACATATTAGGTGTCTCATCCTATCAACTGCATTCCATTAGGTCATGGATCAACTGATGGTAGTGGTTTCATGTCAATTTCCCTCATGACATTCACCTGTTGACCTGTTCACACAGTTTGTTTTTACTCATTCTCAGTCATCCTATTTCATTTCATTTATTAAAGAAAAAACAATTTTAGGGTTTAGCCTCACTAGGCCTTAGGGTTTGTCATCATGGTCATCCTAATTGAATAAAAAGGCCAGCAGGCACATGAGGGAGGATAAATAAGTTCATAAAATCATAAATTTACTTCTGATACACTCAATAAATCCCTCAAAAACATAGTTTTTTCCATTATTGTAAAAATTTCATCTAATTTGAATGTTTCTATATGTAATAAGTATTCAATAGCTGTTCCTGGTGACCTAGTGACAAAGTCAACTCCTGCCATTAGAAAAATTCAATCTATAAGTCCACCTGCAAAAAGGCAAAAGTCAGAATGTAAGTGAAACAGAGCATTTTTGAAAAAGCTGGCAAAACATTAGAAAAGTGGGTAATGGTTAGTGAAAAAATAAATGAGAGGGATATAAAAGCCAATTCATGTGTTTTAAGTCTTCATTTTTGAAATTGAACGAGCCAAAGGGAGAAAATCGTGATTTTGAACAAAGAAGGCAAAATAGGGGAAAAATCCAGTGATCTTGCTAGCGCTGCGCACCTGTAACTTGGTGCTGCACATTTAACAAGTGTTGCGCACCTGTTGCAGGTTTTCTATTGAAATTTGGTCTGGCACTGCGCATTTAAAGTGCGTTGTGCACCTATTCCTTGGCACTGCGCACCTGTTACAAGAAGCATAATTGCCTCAAAACACCTCCAAACTTCCTAAAAAGAAAATTAATGCCTATTCCAAGTAGATCACTCCTCCTTGCTCAGGAAAGTTATGTTTGGTGGCTTGGATGTGTTTGGTTTTCTTGAGAGAAAACCCTAGCTAAATGGTTAAAACAAACCCTAGCTAGTTGCTAAATCATCTCTTGCAAGTTATTGAAGGTCATTTGCTCTTCTTTCTCACTCCATTCATATTGAGCTTGTCAAATCCCATTCCCTCTCCCTAAAATCATCAAAATTCACTCCCCAAACCCCACTCCCATTTACCAAACCCTAGCCCTATACCCTACTCCCAAACCCTAACTCCCACATCCTACTCCTTCACTACATCCACTTCACTATCAAACCCCTTTTCTCACATTCATAACACCTTTCACTTCCCTCATTTCCAAAAAGAAGCCCTTCCTCCTAGCATTGACTTCCCTATACACACTGCTTACCTCATATTTCAAAATCTCTTCATACTCATTTTCATGACAGCCATCAGGACAGCCAGGTTTTCATGTTCATGAGATTGAAGCTACAGGTGTGCCGGTGTTTGTCACCTATGAGAGAGGCACCAGGAGGCCTTTTGTTGCTGCCAGACGAGTACTATCTCCACCATAGGTGGAAGGGGTTTCGTTTTCTTCACCAGACCATAGGCAAATGTTATCTTCACCAGGGGTGAAAGGGGCTTTTCCTTCTTCTCTGGCTTTACAGGTTGGCCATCAATCAAAGAGCAAAGACAAAGGGAAACAAAAGATGCATGAGGAGGTCCTTCCTGAAGAGCAAGACATAGATTTTATTTTGATTGAGGAAGATGTCACTAATTTGGGCTCTCAAAGCTCAAGACACAAGGACATGATTATCAAAGACAAGGCAGCTGAAATACAAGACTTATCACTTAACCTTCAGAGGGCCAAATGGATCATCAACTATCTTGAGCAAGAAAACAAGCAACTGGAAGATAAGCAAGCTATTATGGAGCTGCAAATGATTAGGGAAAATAGGCAAGAGGCAAAGAAAAGAAAGATCGAGATGACCTCCCTTGAGAAAGAAACTGAGGCTGACTGAGAATCATGGTTGGAGAGGGTGAACATTTGCCTTGAGAAGATGCTTGAGAAAGCCAACAAAGAGAAGAAAATGTTGTGCCATATGGCCTATCACTACCTAACTCGGAACAAGATTTACAAAACAAGGGTGAAGAGGTTAAAGGACAAGATAAAAAGAGCTTTGAGGAGAAAAAAAGAGCAAGATAAACTAAATATCTTGGATGAAGCATCATTGGCTCATCAAATCACTTAAGAAGGACCAATCATGCCAAATTTCAAGAAATTTGGAGAAATTTTTGTCAATTTTGAAATTTTTAATATAAAAAACAGGCTTTTTTAATAGGTGCGCAGTGCCACCGGCATTATGCTTTTGTTGGGGACACTTTCTTGCAAAAAATTTTATATTTTTTGAATTAACATGGAAAAATATGGAATCTCATAAATGGCTGAGAATTTTGGACAAGTTCTAGGTCTCCAAAATGGCAAAAAACACCCAAAAAGTGCCCTCTTTGCCACTTTTTTTCCACACAGGAAGCAGTCTTGGGAGAATCAATTTTTGGAGGGGAAAATGGACTCAAAATTTATAAATCCAAGTTGTTCCAAAAAATAGACTCATCAAGCTTTCCAACAAGCTATCCTACACCTGATTTGGACTCTGGGAAGCCTTCCAAAATTGTCCTAGAAAAAGCGTTGCGCATATGATGAATTTTGCCAGTTTTGCCTGATTTTCCAGATTTCGCCTAGTTTTCTCTACAATTGACTTTTTCTTGTTCTCTTGGTGAAATTAGCATGGTAAATGATGTAACATGATGTAATTATGGACGTAAAACACTTAGATACACCAAGTCAAAGTTGGTTTGGAGCTGAATGAATTGGTTTCCTTGATTTTAGAGGCAAGCTGTTCCACTGCCTATATTCCTGTTCTTAGTTTAGATATGGTTGAAACCATCCCTTTTCTCATGGATTCGACCCTGATAGCTAGCTTGAGTAGTTTCCTTGCCTATATCATGTACTTTTTCATTCATTTGTGAAGTTTGGACTTTGGAACAAGTGTTGGACTCATTGAACATTTGTATTAGCAGTTTGGCAAGGAATAAAACCAGGTTTCATAGCTATTTTTGTGGGATTCTTGTGATAGTGATTTTATGTATTGTTTCTTCTTTGTAATGAGTTTTTCAGATGTTTTATATGTATCCACATCTCTCTCTCTCTTCTAAACTAAATGAATCAAGGTGAATAGACAAAATACACTAGATTTATAGTGCCTTGTCTTGGAAATGCATTTAGTTTTCAATGTTTTCACTGTTTGAAGAGGATTCATAGTTTCTTGTGCCCTCCTCAACTCCTCAACAATCTTACTCTACCATCTCAATCCTTTTCTAGTGCATAATCTCTTGTCTACCCTGCCCCACAGGACATGACTATATCCCTGAGTTGATTTCCCAGATCCGATTTGCCTTCTCCAATTGATCTAGCAACCGAAACCTAAAATCAAACCAGAAACCCTAATCTACTATACTTAGCCTAAAATTAGCATTCATTTCATTCATCTCAAGCCCTAGTTGCCAATATTCCAATTGAGATTGCTAAGGAGAGAGCCCTCTCCCGACTTAGTAGGGATAGATACCAAGTTAAGCGTGGTTTGATGTTACCCTAGACCTGCCTTCCTTCAGCATGAGGTAGATTTAGGCACTAACATAGTGGCAACTCAACTGGGGAAGAACTAAACAATATTACCTTGGTACTTTTAAAACAATTCTAGAATTTTGGATGATAGGTTTAGAATTCATTAGGTTGAAAAGATTGTAATGTCCATTTGAATTTTGGGAAAAAAATCAAACACACTGGCTTCAAGAAGATACACCAGGGCCAATCCTGATCCTGATCCACCTCCCGTGTTTGAAAATCCTAACGTCATTCCAAGAATACTTAGGCAAGAAATTTCTTTGAGTCCAAAACCGGTTTTCAGATCTCATTCATGCCCATTCGAATTTCAATATCTTGAAGATCTCCCTTTTGATGAACACTTTGATCTATCTTTGTTTGAAAATAAATCTGAAAGTGCGATTGGTGATACTATTTTAAATCCGCAATTTGTCCAAGACCTTGAAACTGAAAGAGCGAATAGATCAATTGATGCTTATATTTTGAATTCACTTCAAACATCTATTGTGGCTACCAATATTCCCGAGCTCCTAGAATCAGCATCTGCTACTCTTGGTTCATCTACTGTCTTGTCTAGTTCTGAAGTTCATTCTCAACCTCAGTTTATCCCCACCCTTCCCGTGCAACCTAGCATATCTGATTAAAGATCTGTCATCTCTTCTCCTCCTTCAACACCTCAAACATTATCATCTCTTCTCCTCCTTCGATACCTCATACACCCATCACATCGACTGCCATTGTTGTTATAAATCATCCTGCTTCTCCAAGGCTAGTTTCTAATCCACCTCGAGTAATGGCTCTTAGATATGCACCTCTCATTTTTCCACAGAACTTGGATGCTATGCCTAATGATTACCAAAGTTAGATACCATTGTTTGATGCTACTCAAGGTATCACAGCGCAGCAACATGTTGACAGGATGAACTACTTCTTTGATCTTCATGAGGTAGATGAAGAGAATGTGACCATGCAATTATTTGTGCAAAGTTTTGGAGGCAAGGTTTGAAAGTGGTTCAGAGCACTACCTGCGGGGATTATCAATACATTGTCAGTTCTTCACAGACAATTTCTGGATTGTTGGGAGGTAAAGAAAAATCCACTCCAAATTCTTTCCGAGTATGAAAATATAAAGAGGAATGTTGGTGAAAGTGTTCGGGATTACTTTTTAAGATTCAATACTGTCTATAATGCTATTCCAGCCGATATCAAGCCATCAATGGGGCTGGCTTTGATAAAATTCCCTGATGGTTTTGACCCTGACATGGCATACCAACTGAGAGAACGAGATCTTGCTACATTGGAGGATATGTAGAAAATTGCAGAGTGTGGAAGAAAATCTGCTAGCTAAGAGAGCTAGGATGAAAACCAAGAAGAAAGTGACCATAAGGAAGAAGCTTCTTCCTTAGATCATTTTCTTCGTAAAATTGAGAAAATGTTTGATAGATTCACAATTACAGATAAGCCCAAGACATCAATCAGAAATCCAAATTTCTGTGGTCAGCAACAACCACAATTCAGGATTAAACAGTGGGAGAAAAGAACACAAGATCAATCAGCATAGCAACAAGTCAAAACACCTATACAGCAGAACTATGTGCATGGCCCAGAGTTAGAGGATAATCAAGATCCAATAGGAGAAGAAAATCACTTTTTTATAGCAGATGGTTTGCCTATTTATATCACGGAGGATGAGGAATATTCAGAGAGCTCGGCTGTACAGAAATATGAGGATTTTATACTAGCCAATGAAACAGTCATGGAAGAAGAATCAGATGAATATCAGAGAGGATATATGAACGCACTGACAGCACAACGGAGACAGTATTCACTCAGGAGCAGGGATGTACCCATCAATCCGGTTCAAAAGTGAAAGGAAGCAGCACAACCTAAGAATGATTCTCCAAATGTTCAGAAAAAAGGAAAGGAGCCAGCAGATCCTACTTCCAGCAAAGTACAATTTTCAAATGAGAAGTTAAATCAGCCAAGTATAGCAAAGGAAAAGTTTGAAAAGAAGGATTCTCTGGACAAAGAGGTGGATAAATTTACAGCCTGTAGCTTAGAGAATGAGATTGCTAAGTTAAAAGTGTTGATACCTCTGACTGAATTAATGAAGTATAGCAGTTATAAGAGTCAAGTGTCAAAGGCCCATGGGGCTTTGGATTGACGGTGAATGGGTGTGCTGTTAAGGCACTCTTTGCGATATGTCACCGGTTCAAATCCCCGTGGGTACTTAGGTTAGTCTTAACTAGAAAAAAAAAAAAAAAAAAAGAGTCAAGTGTCAAAGATTTTGAATGTAGATCCCCTGTCTGATATGGTTAATGTGGAAGATGACCAACCCAAGCTTATTTTTAGTCTGGCATTAGAAGGCCAATATAAGGATAGTG
Source organism: Pinus tabuliformis (assembly GCA_031772625.1). Taxonomy (NCBI): domain Eukaryota; kingdom Viridiplantae; phylum Streptophyta; class Pinopsida; order Pinales; family Pinaceae; genus Pinus; species Pinus tabuliformis. Next base: position 845,133,528 of record CM062819.1, on the reverse strand, counting down.
AGGTAGCCCTATTTTACATTAGCCTTAGATTGCATGAGTATGTCTTGCACAACGCCATGTTTGATTCAGGAGCATCTCACAATCTGATGCCAAAGGCCATTATGGAAAAATTGGGTCTCGACATCACTTGTAAATATCATGATCTTTATTCTTTTGATTCCAGTAGGGTGAGATGTATTGGTCTCATTAAGGATTTGGTTGTGACTTTAGATCAAATTCCAAAAAAGAATGTTCTCATGAATGTAGTTGTGGCCGACATTCCCCCTAGATTTGGCATGCTTTTATCAAGTTTGTGGGGTGCAAAACTGAAAGGGACATTCCAATCAGATTTCTCCTATGCCACTATTCCCGTGTTTGGTTAGCTGAGAAAATTATAAAGAGAGAAGAAAATGAAGTATATGATCAAAAGCAAGGAGAAACCTTTGAATCATCCAATTAATTTTGTATATACAGATTTAGAATATTTTGTTCTTTATTCAGATAGTGGTTTTAATGTTGTAAATAGTGAACTAGTTGAAGTGGAAGATGTTCCATAGATAACATAAAATTTCAGGGTAGTGCTTGATGAAGAGAGACAAAATCTTGCAAGTACCACTGAGCAGTCTACATTCCACCAACAACAGAAAATTGATGGACAACAGCCAAAGGTAGAAGAGCAGACAAAATTCCAGCACTTGGAGGAAGAAGCCGGTTTATGGAGTATGGATTTTGATGGAGCGGTAGGTAAGGATGGTGCAGGAATTGGGATTTGGGTACGCAGCCCTGTTTTCCTACCAAATAAAGTCCCAAGCAATGTTAGAATTTGTTCATATAAATTGGCTTTCAATTGTTCTAACAACGAAACCGAGTATGAGGCATTGATTGCAGGGTTGAAGATACTCAAGAAGTTGAATGCAAAGAGAATTTCAGTTTATGGCGACTCCACTAGGGAAGAGGTGACAGATCTTCTCTGAGAAAGATCATTCAAGTTGCAGATCTGATTGTTGATGGTGGACAGCAGTCAGACACATATGAAGGCTGAAATCATCTACCTGATGACTCCAATGTTCAAGATCCTGAACTTCGACTTCACTGCCAAAGAATTCAGTTTTCAGAACGTTGATGGTAATCACCGATGACGGGGTATGTGGCAAATCCGTTATCTAGTGAAATTTTATTGATTTTAAGGGATGATATAGCAAAATTTTAGATTGATCAGAGTTTTTTAAGATCATTGTTTCTTAGCTTGAAATCCAACTGACTCACACCTGAGAATAAATATTGTTTTCTTGGCTTAGTGGTTGAAAGATTGGAAAATGAAATTTAATTATTGGATGTTCAAATTAAATCACATGAATTCCAAGACCCTAAACAGTTGTTGGAAACTCTCCCTCCTCCCAAAGAAGAAAAGATAAGGCTTCCCTTGGATGGTTGGATTGAAGGATGTTATGATTTACAACGAGGATGTGACAATCTCTAGCCAAGAGAATATGTTAATGAGCTGGGGCAGTAGATAGAATCTAGTTTCTATGATCCCATAGCAGCATATATGGAATATATTTTACGTTGAAAGAAAAACCAAGTTGCCTTTTACAGAGCCAAAGGTACTATTGGTATATACCGCTGGTAGGATTTCCAACTATCTTCTGGTTCAAACACTATCAAAAAATAGCATCATTGTCACAGTTACTTGATTGGTTGATATGGCATTACAACATCACTTGATCTATTGGTTTTGTAGCAAAGTAGGGTAGATTTGTAAATAAATAAGCTGCCAAAGGCAACATTTCAGTTTCTGATATTTGTTATGTACAGGTTGCAGTATGTGTATGTTTGGATTGGTGTGATTTGTTTTGAGTTTGCAGCTGTTTGACCGTATTGCCCAATGGATGAGGCACTTGGTCTATAGTGTTCTTGACACCTCCAAGGAGCTACCATCCCCAATAAGGCCAATGTTAGTTCCAGTCTTCGTAGCTTGTCACCAGGGATCAACATGAGGTCTTACTAAGTTTGGTTTAGTTAGATGTTTTGCACATGATATTCAGCACAAAACATGTCACAAATGTGTCCATCAAAAGAAGCTCAGAAATTTTTTTCCAACGATATATCACAATCCTATAACTGGTTTCTGGATCATATGATATGATCAAAATGAATGATTGATTCTTGGTTATGCATGTTTTGAGGTCAGTTGCTGCACACAGGAACAAGTTTACTACAAAATCAGTTTGGACAAGAATTTTACAAAAGTGAAAGAGGTTTTTGTCCATCACATACCAATTAACAAAAACACCCTTCAGTTTATGCACAAGTGCTACTATGTGGGAGATATGCAGTGATATTTGGAGCCTGCATTAAAACAAAGCAAATTTTTCATTTATTTTATTGTTTTAGTCATTTTAGTGCGATGCCATTTTACAACATATGGAAAGTAATTTTTCAAAACCCAAGGATATTTTTGTTAACCACGAGCCATATAACAAAAGCCTCTTTCATTTTATTCACGGGTGTCATGAATTGGGATATGTGACTAGATATTTACAGATTTAATTTTTTAATGATTTTCTGTTTTAGAGATGATTTTGTGGCACATATTGCAAGCAACTGGAAACGAATTTCCAAAATTTGAGAGATTTTTTTCTCCAGCATGAACTTATCTACAAAAACCTCTTTCAGTTTTGTAACAGGTGCTATGGTTTAGGAGATACAAGTTCATCTTCAACACCTATTTTCAGAAATTCGGTCCAAGTTTAATGTAACTGATTCTATTTTGAAGAAAATGGTTGAGCTCAATTCCCTTAGTAAAAGGATGATAAAATGTATATATTTTAAGAATTTCATAGTGTAGAGGTTTGATTTTGGCAGCAGAGAGGCTGTCTTGACTTTGTGTAAATTTTTCCTGAATATCAGTTTAATAAAAACAGTGTTTTGCCCTTTAGATATAGGATTCATCACGGTGCTGATGTTTAGTATGTTTTTCTTGTAATTCATTTACACATTATGTTTTTTCTTCCTTGTTACAACATTATCTAAGTGATATGTTATGAATTCATCTGTAATGATGCTCCTTTCATGATGATTTTGTTGTTAGTTGTAATGGTTGTCTTAGAAAAATTCATCCTTGGCTAGATGCTCTGTTGAGCAACCTCGTGATTCTCTTTCATCTAAAGTTGTTGTTGCATATTCATCCTTTGTCTGATGGCTGCAAGGTAGCGTGCTTTCTCCCCTATTCTTCTCACATTTACAATCTTCACTTGGCTGAACATGACACTTAATTTGCCCCAGGTTTGCCGGCAGAAACTAACATTGATTCCATTGTCCAAATCATCCTTTCTCTTGTTGTTTCGACTCAAAACAAATCCAATCAAATCCTCTGAGCTGCTATACCTATCCTAAAATCCATATTTGATTCAGTCATCTTGACTGAGTTTCACAAGGAGAGAGCCCTCTCCTAACTTGGTAGGGCTAGCTACCAGGTTAAGTGTGGTTTGATGTTACCCTAGACCTGCCTTCCTTTAGCCTGAGGCAGATCCATGCTCTAACAGTCCTAGGCAAAAGATTTTGGATATTTCTGTAATCATGCAATTACTTGTTGTTCTTGTGATGATTGTAGATTATTACCAATATTTAGATTCTTTCCCATATTGATTTCAACAGTTTTTCTTTGAGAATTGATAATTGAGTTGATAGGAAAAATTCTTTCAAATGAATTTTGCAATGGTTAAATAGTACAATTTTCCTTAAAATATTGATTTAAAAGATGATTTTCAACTTCATATTGTGTTATTCATAATTGTTCAGAAATATCAGGTTCTAAGATAAAAAGATCTATTAAATCCTCATTTTCTTCCTCTTCTCTAAAATTAAAGGCTTGATTAATGCTTCAAATAGGTTGAGTACTTTATTTTTCGTCATCAAGCCATGATAGTAAAGAAGAAGATTGAGTAGGAGGATAGAGTGTAATATGTTTCCTTTCATCTCCATGTGATATGATAATGCTTCCTGGTCTGCATCCAATGAAGGCATCTGCTATGCTAACCATGGTCTCCCAAGAATTAAAGGATGGCCTCCTAGATTTGTTTTTGGTTGCAAGATAAAAATTCTAAAGGGTATTCCCATGAATCTAAAGAAATAATGACGTCCTCAAGTATTCCTTCCGATACCACTTTAGATCTATCTACTAGTTCTAAAATTATAGTAGTAGGTCAGATATTTGGAAATTTTAAATACTTCATAGTTTCTATTGTCATGACATTTATAGCAGCTCCTAGATTAATTAAAATTTTAGGAACTGAAAAATTATTGATTGAAATGGTAACCATAGGTATCCCAGGATCAATATATTTTTCAATTTTTGTTTTTGTAGACATGAGACTAGCTAATTTTCCAATGACTTGGATTGTGGGTGGATCTCTTTTCTTTCTTCCAGTTTGCTTAATGCATAATTCCTTTATTGTTTTTCTATAAATTGGAATTTCCTTAATGGCTTGCAACAAAGGAATTTTGACATAAGCCTTCTGTAATTCATCTATAATATCAAATTCAGGAAGAGAAATTGATGGTTTATGATCCACTAACCTTTCTGGGAAAGGTGGTGTTTGAGTCATAATAGTTTTATTTTTCTGAATTTGATTCCTTGGATTAGATTTTTCAGATTGTTCTCCTTCTTCAATTTGTTCTTCTATGATTGGTGGAGAATCTTTTTGTAGTACTTTTCCAGACCTCAAGTGGATATCTTGAATAGGAAGAATAGAATATGTAGGAAATAATGTTGCTTCTTCCATATTATATGCTAGCCTTTCTACTCTATTACTCAGATTTGCTACTAGCTGAGCTGGTAATTGAGTTGGTTTGGGTGGTGGTTGATTAGAAGGTAGCTGAAGCTACTAAGGTTGAGTTAGTGCAGGCATTGATTGTTGTGTAAATGGATTTGATTGAGTGGATTGCTGGAATTGCTGATATGGGAACGATTGTTGAGGATATGGATGTTGATATGATTGATAATATTGATATTGTTGAGGGTAAAATTGTTGAGGAGGTTGGGCTCCATAAGCATATCCTCGCCAACTTTGTGAAGGTTGGTTTGGTTTTGCTGAGGAGGCCAAACCTGCCATGGCATAGGAGTATTCCATGAATTCTGATATTGAAAATTTTTGGGAATTTTTTGAGCAAACTATTGAGATGTACTTGCAAAACGTGATTGCCAAGCTCCTCTTGGTGCCATAAAATAAAATCCTAGAGTTTCTTCTATTTGACTTGCTTGCAACTCTTTTAATGTTGTACAATCGCCTGTACATAGTCCACAAACATGTATATTATCTAAAGGACATTCTTGTAAAAGATGCTTCTTCCTACACTTAGGATAAAATATTGACATTATTTGTTCCTATTCTTGTTGTTTCTTCTTTGATTTTAATACTTCAACTTATGTTCCTAAGGTACTTAAAAGATTTGTTTTAAAGTTTTCTAACAAACTCCCTATTTCTGCTCTTGTCACTCCTCCTATTGCAGATTTAGAAGCTCTAGAAGTTACATCTCTTTTTCCTGTTTTAGATCTACCTCTAGAGTAATTTTGACATAGTTCAACTATTTCATCAAATGGTATGTATGAAATATCTCCTTTACCCATCACATTGAGAATATCAAGATACTCATCTCTTATTCCTTTAAGAAAAATTGTTCTAATGGTATTAGGATTTAGAGAATGTTGTTTGGATTTTTGTAGGTTGTAAAGGAATCATTCCAAATATTCTTCCAAACTCTCATCTTCTTGTTGAGACATTCTAAAAATATCTTCTTTTGAATCTCTATGCCTGAAATAGGCTTGATATTTTTTTTTTTTAATTCTTCATTTCTTCCCAAGAAGTAATAGAGTGTTCGCGTAATCCCACAAACCATTTGAATGCAGTTGCCTTAAGAGTAGCAGGAAAATATGAAGCTTATGTGTATCATTGGTGTAACCATAAGTTCCACATAAAATATCAAATTCGAACATGAACGAATCAAGATCTTCAGAAGACATTCCATAGAAATTTGGTAAAACTAAAGGTGGAATATTCTTCATTTTTACTTCTTCTCCTAGAATTTCTCTAGTATCTACAATTGGAAATCCAAAAATAGTTTCTTCATCATTTTCTTCATGTTGTCTTCTTGTATGATCATATTCTCTTTTGAGATATTCTTCTCTTTTCCTTTCTGCTTCTCTTCTTTCCTCTTCTTCTCTTCTTATTTTCCATTCTTTTTGTTGTTTTTCATATTGTAACCTTTGTTCTGGAGTGAGGATGGTAGATCCTTGCCCTTCTTCTACCATATCTTTTTCAATAGTTCCAAATGTTTTAGTAGCAATTTGAGATTCAACTTGTTCTATGTGTTCAAAGATAGGTTGATCTATTTGTTCAAGAATAGGCTGATCAATTGGTTTTCTTGTTTCTCTTTGTTTTCCTATGGAAGGTATTTCTATTTGTTTTTGTCTTCTTTTCACTTCATAAGCTAACAAAGTTTGTCTTTCAACAAGAGTTAACCTTTGTCCTGAATGTTGTTTTTCCTCTAACTCTTCCAAAGTTGGTTTTCCAACAATTGGTGTAGTTAATTCAAATGGAGGCAGACCTACTTCTACCAATGGTTTAGTAGTTGGGGGGTCTTGTTTTATGTATCTACCATTTTCATCTCTATATCTAGGCATAAATGACCATAATGAAAAATCCTATCTATGTTTTTCTTATGTTTTTTTTTATGCTTTTTTTTTCCAAATGATCTTCCTAATTAGTTATATCCAAAATATGCTTCCCTAGCAACGACGCCAAAAATGTCAGCTCAATTTATTGTGTAAATTAAGACATGTATTTTACTATCAATCCAGGTTGGTAATCTTAGAAGAAAACCAAGATTTTTGGATTTTTGGATAAGGACTAATATAGAAATAAGTTATGAGAATGGAAATACATATTATAAATATAAATCACTCTTCACAACTTAAGCAAAAATATTTAAGTCTATTCCATAAAAACATACATTATTGGTCAATGAAATTAGAATATTTTAGAAAAACAAGGAAGAGGCACTTTTCAAATAGACCTGGTTGTCCTCCCTCAACATTTATATAATGACATTGCCAATATCTAAGTAAGCATAAGAGAATCCAATGAAAGAATAAGAATTTAATCTAATAAAGCTTGAAAGAAGTGAATCTTGTTCAATCTTAGTCCTAGCTCATGAAGAAGAGGCTCTTTTCTAAGAGACCTGGTTGTCCTTCCACATTCAAGCTAATCACTAAAAGGAAGCAATATTCACTTAACACATGCCATATAATCTATTCTCATTAATTATATTTACAAATATTTACAACAAATAAATATAATAAACATAGAGAATTAAACTAGCATATGCACAAATATGAACATCATACAACAAAGTGTACTTAGCTTGGTATGGGGGGCCTCCAACTTTGTTGGTACACTGCTAAAATACTCAGATACAGCAACTCAATCACTCCAACAAACAAAAAGAAATCATGAAACAAAAGCTCTGTCTTTAATTATCTCAAAATAATAATCTTCAAGTTTTTCTACATGTTCTAAGTATGAATGCCTCTCTTTAAATAGGAAAAATAATAACCATATAAGCTAAAAAAATATGAAACAACCATCATTAATGTTATCCCACTTCATCAGGTCGAAGCCATCCATTAGTTAAAAGAAATCTAGAATAATTCCAAAAAATCCTAAAATTGCCCCTTTTTAATAGGGATTTCTGGGTGATAGGTCAAGTTTGACAGCGTTGACTGGACCTGTATTTGCTCATTTTGACTGAACCAATAGCTTTTCATCCATCTGTGGCTCGTAATATTTCCAAATATGTATTCAGGTCATGCTTAGGTGTCCTGCACATATCACTTTATTTGAGCTATTATAGGAATTTTCAATGCAGTGTAAAATTAATTTTAAAACCCAATTTTACAAAAAAAAAAAATCTAAAAATTGAAAAACTTAATCTAATTACTTGAATATGAAAAGCAAGGGTAAAATGAAGCATATATGAGTGGAATAAGGTGGAATATGATGGTAAGTAAGTGGGTTTATGATAAACAAAAATGACCAAAATTGAGGGCCAACACATATGCATCAAATTTCAAGACTAAAGTATTATTGAAATTTGGAATGATCATGATAAGAATACACCTAACTTATTTCAAATCCTAAAGGCATGTTTTATAGCATCATTCCTTCCATAAAAAGGCATTTTTCTTAAACAAAGTGATGAGGTAGTTTTGCTTAAACTTCCTATATTAACCCATGAGATCAAGGAATCCATGAAAATATTTTAGAGTCTTTGGGTGAGACTAGTATTCATGTCAAGCTAGGAGTAACTCCATGAATGTAATTGTGTTTTTCATTAAGTGAGAATATGAATATATAAAAGGAGAGGGAGACTATTGGGTTTCATATCCCAATGTCTCTTCGTTTTCTCGTTTCCTTTATTTTGCTATTTACAATATTTACATAGGTTTTCCTAATACCAAAGATCAAGTTTCAACATTCCCCCTTAATTAGAAGGGAAGTTGGTGAGTCCAAGCATCATTCTGAATCTTTCAAATGTTTCCCTTCTAAGTGATTGGTGAAGATGTCTACAATATGCTCATTTGTGGAACAATGTCATAGGTGGATTCAAGTCTTGGCCTCAACATGATGTTGAATCAGATGATATTTTATATTAATGTGCTTGGTTCGATCATGGAACTTTGGGTTCTTGGCCAAATTTGTTGAAGAAGTGTTTTCAATTAAGAGAACAATTAAATGCACTTTTTTCTCCTGCAAATCTTCCAAAATTTTCCTAAGCCACACAAATTATTTTGTTGCTTCAGCTACTGCCACATATTCTGCATCATTTGTGGAATCAGCTAGAACTAATTATTTCCGTGACCTCCAGGAGACAAATCCTGATCCAAGACTTGTAACATAACATGAAGTAGATACTCCAGTTTCTTTGTCTCCATCAAAATCTAAATCAGAGTATTCAATCTTGTTGAAGTCACCCACCTGTGTATTCTTGAGTCCAAAGTCTTGAGTTCCCTTTAAGTAGTTTAGAACTCTTTTTGTAGCATACAGATGACCCTCACAAGGAATTTGCATAAACCTGGAGAGGATTCCAACAAAAAATGAAATGTTTGGTCTAGTAGTAGTAAGGTAGTTGACACCTCCTACGATTTGTCTATACTTTGTTGCATCCTAAAATTATTTTCCTTAAGTTGATGTGAGCTTTAAGTTCTGTTCCATTGGAGTAGTCAAAGGATTGCACTCAGCCATGCCAAACCTATTCAACATATCTCCAATGGACTTCTTCTGAGAGAGAAATATAAATTTTGGATGTTGGGTTACTTCAACATGAAGATAGTAGTAAACATAGGCCAAATCTGTCATTTCAAAACCTTTTTCAATTCTTTCTTTATGGATGTAATGTAGTTCTCATTGTTCCCTGTCATCAAAAGATCACCTACATACACCATAAGATACACAAATGTTTTTCCAACTTTCTTGACAACCAAATTTGCATCATCAAGATCATAATGTTTGAAATTGAGTTTCAGAATATGCACAGTCAATTTCTCGTACCAGGCTCGATGCTTGCTTGATGCCATACAAGGATTTTAAAAGCCTGCATACTTTGTGTTCTTGACCCTTCACAAAAAATCCTTCTAGTTGGGACATAAAAATATCCTCTTTCATATCTCCATTCAAGAAATCAATTTTTACATCCATTTAATAGACTTTCCAACCATTCTGAGTTGCCAAGGTAAAGAGTGTTCAGATGGTAGCCCATTTTTCTGTGGGGGAAAAATTCTCCTCATAATTGACCCCTTTTGTGCAAACCTTTTACCACAAGCATGGCTTTATGCTTGTCAAGTGATCCATCTTATTTATACTTGTTCTTGATGACCCACTTGCAGCATATTGGTTTGGTTCCCAATGGAGCCTCAACCAACTTCTAGGTACCATTCTTTATTAAAGCATCATATTATTTCGACCTCACTTCTTTCCATTCATCACGAGAATCAAATTCTTTGAATGAATTTGATTCTAAATCTGTAGACAAATTCAATTCACAATCATTAGACACATACATATCAATAGGTGAATAAGGATCGTATACATCACCTCCACTCCATTTGGTTGAGCTTCTTGTCCCTGTATTTCCAACCTCATCAAGATGAACACTTTTAAGTGTCTATGTGATCCATTTTGGAGGACCTTTCTGAGATGGCCCAAGATGCTCAGTTGATTGAGATGGGGTTGAATCAAGATTTAGCCTCCTAATTCTCTCAAACACATCACTCAAAGTGTCATCTTGATCAGTGGTTGGAGTTTCATGAGGGGGAGAAACTTCTTTAGAAGGAGATTCCATAGATTGATCCAATATAGGGATGCACCCTTCAATATGTGTAATCTCATTATCAAACTCTTGAAAAGACTTTGAATGTCAGAATCTATACAAACTATCAAGCTACCACTCAACAACATTGTCAATATTGGAAGATTCAATAAAGATCACATCTCTAGATATTATAAAATTTGTATTCACTTCATCATAAAGACGATATGCTTTGGAGGTATTTGAGTATCCTAAGAAGATACTTTTTCAACTCCTTGCACCGAGTTTGTTTCTTTTTTCCTTAGATATCAAGGCATAACATGTGGAACCAAAAACCCTAAGATGCCTCATTGAAGGAATGTGGCCATACCAAATTTCATAGGGAGTCTTGTTTTTTATAGCATGAGATGTACACCTATTCTTAATATATGCAACACATAGAACTACATCAACCCAAAATATCAGCTTAACATTCTTGAAAAACATCATCGAACATGCCATATTTAATATTGTCTTGTTCATTCTTTCAGCTACTCCATTATGTTGAGGATTATAAGGCACATTTGTTTGATGTTTGATCCCATGCCAACGAAGATAGTTTTCAAATTCATTTGAAGTATATTATTTTCCATTATCAGTACAGATAGATCCAATATGAGATTGTTCATCATTTTCAATCCATGCATGAAAGTTCTTGAATGTTTCAAAAGATTCATATTTTTTCTTCAATAAATAAACCCAACAAATTCTGGTGTAGTCATCAATAAATGTCATCATATATTTATTACCATTTGTAGAAGGCACATGCATTGGGCCACACAAATAATAACGAATGAGTTTAAATTTTCTATGTGATTTGGAATGAGAAGCATGAAAATACTGTTTGATGTGTTTTCCTAAGATACATTGCTTAAGTTTCCTAGGAATCATAAGCAAATCAATAACACCATTTTTCTTCAAAAAATGAAAGTTGTCATAGTTCAAGTGCCCAAATATAGCATGCCATAAAATACTTGATGGAATTGTACCTTCATCATAGTGAGAACTATATGAATATTTTTGTGCATGATCAGAGGTTCCTTGCATCTTCAAAAGTATTTCTTCTTCTATCCTAGTCATGACAATTGAGAGATATGATGCTTTTCTGACCTCAACCTTACCATCAAATATGTGAATGGAGTGTCCTTTCTAGTAGATGTGGACCAAAGAAAACAAGTTTCTCCTTAACTCCAAGAGGTATAGAACATCATGTAGAAGAAAGTATGGAAGACCAGGTAGTTTGAGCTTGATGGTGACAAGCCGTGATGGGTTGAGTTTTGAATTGTCTGCAAAGTAGATTGCTACATCAACATTGTCAATGAATTATTCAAAGTAATCTCTTTTGAAATTCATATGGCAAGTTTCTCTTGAATGAAGGAAACAAGCATCTTTCCATGAAGCAAGTGAAGCATTGAACAAGTCTTCATTTACTCCAATGTTGCAATGTGTCACAATAAAATGACCAGAATTGGGTGCTTTTCCTTTCTCTTTACCAGGTGTTTTACCTTTTTATTCATTTCTTTCCTACTTGATTTTGTCCCAAGGTAAACATCTCCAGCTTGAGTCTCAACTATTGGTAGAGCAGTAACACTCCCCTCACCTAACTGGGAATTTAATTTCGCTTACATGTGGAAGAATCATGTCCATTTTTGTTACACCATACACAATGAAGATAAAACCTTTCTCCTTAGAAATGTTTTCCCCCACTACCTCTAAAATTCTTCCTTCCTCTTCCTCTTCCTCTTCGGCCACCTCTTCCTCTGGAATAATATTGTCCTTGATTCTTCTCTTTTTGTGCAAGGCACACAACTTATTTAGAATACTGAGGAGTTTCTTCTTACCAAACACCTTCTCTATTTCAGCAAACTTCTTCTCAAGGAAGTCAAAAGAAATCTCCTTAATTTTTCCACTTGCTTGCAATGAATCAAGATAATGTGAATAACTGGGATATAATACCTTGACATAGATAGTGAGAGGAACATCTATTTCAACACCAATGGATTTTATGTCATGCATAATGGATATTATTTCCGATGCTAAAGCAAGAGGGCCATCATTTTTCAACTCGACGTCAAACAACTTCATCATCAATTGAACACCTTCAAGCTCAGAGTGTGAGTCATATAACTCCTTCAACTTCTTTAAAGCTTTAAAAGAATCTGAAAATGGAGAAATATGACAACTCACCTCTTCATTTACTGATGCTGGAATCAAGGCATAGGCCTTGCTCTTTTTTTTCCCAAATGGAAAGATCCTTGTGAGAAGTAGGCTTTTTAGGTGCATTATCTCCTCCTCCTTCACAAATTCCTTTCCACAACTCCTTGAAAATCAAGGTCTGTTTTATCTTCCTAGACCACTCATGGTAGTTTTCTTTTCCAGTGAGAACACCTCCCACTATTGAGATGAGTGAATGCACCATATAATCTTATCTAGCCTCAAAATAAGTATAATACTTGCAACAAAAGATTGATGTTTTTGTAATAAACATGATTGGCTATGTCTTCAAAAAAAACTTCAACTAAGAGTGTAGGCTCTTAAGATTCTGTCATAATCCATACATACACTTTATGGTCTTCAAAAGTGACACAAAGCATTTTCATATTATAGAACTTCACATATGCATGAACCATCACTCAATTCATACATAAGACAACCTTCACACATAAACATATGCTATCATATAAAAAATGTGGCATACCAATAATAATCCATTGAAAAGCATTCAACGTCATCCCATATGACCTTTTAAAAATTATTAACGTAGCATGGACTTGAATTTACATACCACGATCAGAATTACACATACATCATATGCAATGTTAGGCTCAGTCCTCAAACAATGCACATAATTCACGATCTTCAATTCAACGCATACATACACCCATAACAACACATTGTGCACCATTCAATTCAAATCTTTCTCAAATCAACACACCATGGGATCTATAGGGGCCGAGAGAACACAGGATTGATGCCTACTCATTGGATCTCAACATTAAGAAACGTTCAGTCCAATATCAAACACAACCCAACACTTCACAATATTCAATGCATTAAACACACAACAACATAGGGTATTCAAACATGCCCAAATAGACCATATCACCACCGCACCATCTCCCTCCAATGCTGCTTATTTCAATAGGATCTATGTAGAGGGAAAAAGAGCAGAAGAATAAAGAATATGATAGAGAATGAAGGAGTTACCTGCAGAAAGAAACTAAATTTGGGCATGTGCTTTGATACCATGTCAGTCCTGGAGTAACTCCACAAATGTAATTGCATTTTTCATTAAGTGAGAATATGAATATATACAAGGAGAGGGATGCTATTGGGTTTCATCTCCCAATGCCTCTTTGTTTTCCAACTTCCCTTATTTTACTCTTTACAATATTTACATAGGTTTTCTAAATCCCAAAGATTAGATGTCAACAATTCATTGACTTAATTTTCATAGGATCAACAAGTAACAAGTTGTGATTGACAATGTGCCTCAAATATTGAACTTCTAGGGTGTCAAAAGCACATTTAGAAAATCTAACACATAGTTGTTGATTGCTGAGGATTTATAAGGATTGAAACATGTGTGTCCCATATATTTTTATGTAGATCAATATATAATTAAATAATTCCAAGTACATATGGCACAATTGTTATTGATAGATCTTGCATATGAGGCTTTGAAAGTGAAAGGTGCATTACTAAGGCCAAAAGGCATCACCAAGAACTTTTAATAGCCTTTATGTTTGTGGAAAGTAGTTATAAGAATATCTACTTCCTTCAATATAATATGGTGATAACTTAAATGAAGATCAAATTTAGTGAAGAATGTGCTATATACATCTCATCCTAGAGGTCACCAACGATCAAAATGGGGAATTTATATTTGACTATAAATTTGTTAAGAATAGGAAATTTGGGACATACATGCCAAGAACCTTATCTTTTTAGAACCATGATGACCAAGTAGGGGATGGAACTAGGACAAACAACATCTAATTCAAACAATTCTTGAATTATCTTTTCTATCTCAATTTTATTATGTACAGATAGTGATGATATGGATGCATATCAAGCAATTTCATTCCTAGGATTAATGGGATTCTATGATCATTCTCATCGTATAAGGGTGGTGTCCAATGGGGAAGTTCAAAGACTTGTTGAAATTTTCCCAAAACCAACTACAAGCTAGGATGAATTGTTGGGGAACTCTCCTCTATGTCATGCCAATGTCATGGAATTATGACATAATTTCTAAATGACCCTTCTTTAGGTTTTTTTAATCATAGAATGAGAATTAATTGTTTTTGGGGACCCGCTTTGAAATGAATGTGGAATTCATGTCCTCTTGAAACTCATATGATTATAGAAATTCGGATGCAATGTTCTCAAATGATCTACACCCAAAATGATGTCACAACTTCCCATTTCAACAAGGACGTGTGAGTTTTTCTGAAATAATCACATTTTCAAACTTACCACCACACTTCATAGATCCCTCATTTCCAATCATGATTTGAAATTTATTAACAATATGGATATGGCATTTTGTTTAGTTTGTGATGTGGTCATAAAATGAAATTATGGGATGTGGTCATGTCCTATTATATAATGTAAGTAAATCACATAAAAATATAACAATAATAATAATTAAACTAGTCTAGATTCATCTTAACTTTGGATCTACCAAGCATCGAGAATGATCAAATATCTTGAGGTGCAAACCTCTTTTAGAGTGAAAAGAGATTTGATCTCTCTCGATGCTTGGTAGACCCAGAATTAAGATGGATCTAGGTTGGTATGTATAATAATATCATATTATAATACATATATGATTCCATATTACCTCCATGTAATATTGATTTCTTAAAATAGGAGGCAAGTTAACTAAGTGCCATTAAAATGTTGTTTATATATATATATCTATATATATATATATATATATATATATATATATATATATATATATATATAATTTGTGTAAACATATCATTTATTTTTTTATAAATATAGCAAAGTAATTATTTATAACCATAGAAATTATTATGACCATTTAGTCAATTATCATGGCTAGCAAGGTTTGAGTAAGCAAATCACTCAACTAAATTTAGGTGTATTTAAGGTTTTAACAAACTGGTACATAATCAAGTGGAGAGGTCAAGTTTAAGGTCTACATATTTGAAGGACATATGCTTTATAATTTTTTCCCTTAGTGAGAAATGAACATGCCCATAAGATAAAAAAAGATTCACTAATTTCCATTTTTTTATAAAAATGATTTGCCTAAATTTTGTAGGATAACATTATTTTGTCTTAAGATTTGCCAAAAAATTATAGAGACTATATAAAATCATTAAAAATTTGATTTTTTTTTTCTAAAATTTCAACAAACATT
The DNA here is from genome assembly GCA_031772625.1 of Pinus tabuliformis. Taxonomy (NCBI): domain Eukaryota; kingdom Viridiplantae; phylum Streptophyta; class Pinopsida; order Pinales; family Pinaceae; genus Pinus; species Pinus tabuliformis. Next base: position 845,117,750 of record CM062819.1, on the reverse strand, counting down.
TTATAGTTTGGATATTAGGGACTAGTAAAATTCGCTAAGGTTTTCACAATTTAAGATAAATTTTGATCCTTAAAATTTTCCATGACATTGGACAATCTCAATAGCCAATCTATGGACACCAAACAAAGAAGACCTCAAAGTCTTTATATCCAAATTCATAATATGTTTCAGTTGTATTACATCATCATATGAGATGAAGCTATAAACTCTATTGCCGCTAACACCTCTTGTGAATTCTCCATCCCAATTCTCACAAGTCTATGAGCACATTAGTTATTTAACTTAATTATTATTTTTAAATGTTTAATGAAAAATTTCCTCACTTATGGTCATCTTAAAATAATGGATTTTTCTATTGTAATTAGGTGCACAATGTCAACTGGACAACTTTCTCTTAAGAAACCCATCTAAGACATCTTGTTGGGAAATGAAACTCAACAATGAACATATAATACAATTTGAAATAAATAAACAAAAAATTACTCACGTTCCAAGATTATGGGTGGTGTCTAAAAACATCGTTACAAAACTTATGCACAATGCATTGTGATTAGAACATCACAAGATTGATTCCAAGTCTAATGAAATCCCTTGAATTGTAGAATATTTGTTCCATAAATGAGTGTTAGTTACTCCAATTACTTCCATAAAATTTGCTATGTTATGTAAACTAGTTGACTATTTCAATTGGCTTGTCTTTCATAGTAATCCACTCGAGTCAACTCAATTGTTCAATTGATCCCAACCATTTAGTTTATCCCAATTATTTAGTCAATCATATGGTCGAATGCTTTGTTGGACAACCACTCGACTATCATCAATCCTTCAATTAACTATCTCTTGGTAGTTGATCCTCTTTTGGTCGATCCTTCGACTAACTGTCTCTAGAAGCTCAAAATGTGTGATGAACCAAAATGATGTTAGGTTTCAATGCCCCCTAATCAACACAATGTTATGGAGGTTTAGGAGGTGAATTACATCTCTAAGACACCCCCTCCCCTGAATTGAAACTTCCTAAAAACCTAATAATTTCTCATAGAAAGACAAACCTAGCTTTGACCAATGGCTTCATAAATATATCAGCAAGCTAATCATTTGTCTTGCAATATAAAAGGGTGACAACCTTGAACAACTTGTCTCAAATAGTGAGCATGAAGTTCTACATGATGCATCTTGTTGTGTGCAATGGGATTGCTAGAAATATGTATTGCATTCTAATCATCACAATAAATAGTAGTTGAGGCCTCAACGGGAAACCCAAGCTCTCCCAGGAGCTAAAAAATTCAAACTTATTATGTTCTTATATTAGCAACTCCACAATATTTAATTTCCATAAATAATAGAAAGATTACATGTTGTTTCTTGCATGAACAAATCAGGGGTTCCACAATGAAGGGAAACACATAGCCAAAAGTGGATTTTCTATCATCAGTGTTACCTGCCTAGTCAAATTCAATGAAGCTAACTAATGAATATGAACTTTGAAAATATTCAATATCAAAGGGAGAGGTGCCATTAATGTACAAAATCATTCTTTTTGCATATTTGTAGTGGCTTTCTCATGAATCCTGCATAAATAGAGAAAGCGCACTAATAAAAAAAGAGACAACAAGTCGACTATGAGTTAATTAAATAAGGCTAATGACCAATTGTCGATGAAGGGTAGCATCGAATTTTGGGGATTAACATTCATTAGTCAAATTGACACATGATTGAAAAGGTGTACACATGGCTTATAGTGATCCATTTTAAATCATTTCAACAAGTCCAATATATATTTTGATTGAGAGACAAAGAAACCATCAGATAATGGTAAAACTTGAGGACTAATAAAGAAATGCAAAATTCCAAGGTTAGTCATCTCAAAGGTGTCAACAAGTCATCTCTTCAATCTAAGAGAACTTGTTCAATGTTATTTCTAGTGATAATGAAATCATTAACATATACAAAAACAACCAAAGCATCACCATTATGATCTAATATGCCAAGATTGTGATCATATTCACAACATTTTAACCCAAGATCATGAAATAATCAATCTTTTCATCCTAAGCCCTACATGCCTACTTGAAACCATACAATGATGTTTTCAATCAGCATACAATATTTGTATATGTCAAAAAACCAGGGGTTTGTCCATGTAAATTTATTTTGATAAGACATAATGAATTAGCAAGGCACTCATAACACCCATATGATGAATTTTCCATCCAAAATGAGTAGCAAGGGACATGATTAGTCAAATAAAATTAATCTTTGTGATAGGGGCAAAGGTTTTGATGTAGTTGATTCCTTCTTTCTATGAAAATCCTTGTGTGACCAATTGAGATTTATGATGCTCAACAACACCTTCATAAGTGAATTTGGTCTTATTACCCATTGAAACTTCATGACATTCTTCACTTGTGGTTGAGGAACTATGTCCCAAGTGTGATTATTCAAAAGAGAATAATCCTCACCCTACATAGCATATTCACATTCAGGTTGTACTTTTGTATCAACATAAGATTTTGGAACACAAGTCTATCGAACACAAGCCATTAAGCTTTTGATTACAAGTTTGTTGGCCTGAGGAAATATCACCAACATTAGGTTCATTGGATTTGAATATTTTAACATCCCATTAAGGTGAACAAGGAGTTAGAAAACTAACATTTTATTTAGAAATAAAATCACGAGAGGTTATATCATTAGTTGGGGAGGATTGTTGGTCAGTCAACTTAGCCAACAGAACAATCGAAATATTGAAAAGGGGATAGTTGATCCATTGTCTTTGAAAATATGAAAGGAATCAATGTATAATTGTTTAGAATAATTGAACAACTTAATTATAGAATAACTCTCATAAAATATCATATTTCTCTTGATAATGATTTTATATTTTATTGGATTAGATAGTTGATAGGATTTCAACTCTTCATAATAGCCCATCATGATACAAGCATGACTCTTTGCATGCAATTTATTTCTACATATGTCATAAATATGTTCCTAAGAAATGGATCCAAAAAATTTGAAGTCACCAACATAGGGCTTCTTACCACACAATCATCTAATTATAGTCATAGAACTAATAGTTCTAATCGAAATATGATTTATAAGGTAATTGGCATAGTAGACAGTGTTGGCCCAAAAATTTGTTGGTAAATATTTGATCTGTAAGAGACATTGTGATCTAGGTCTTGGTGGCTAAGAACCAAGAACCATGAATGCTAATAGAGCAGAGAAAAAAATGTATATTTGTAATGAAACTAATCACAAAAATATTGAAATACAAATGCACATTGAATCCATCCCAACATGTGAAAGGAAATATCACCATTTAATATAACCATTTATTAAATGAGATCAACATTTTTACCATTACATCATGGTGGACCAATTTTTCCTTTTACAAGGTGAGGCCTACCACTTATAGGATTTTCGATGCCTTCTTGAGTTACAATACCATGGGTGGATGTCACTTTTCATTTCGATAAATCCTCCCCCACTAGGAAGAAATGGTCCTCATTGTTTCAAGTCCCCTCTTGAGAAGCTTTCATTGAATACGAGCCAATGAAGATAATGGTTTTGTGTGGTTGACCCATAACTCTGGGTTTGTGGATGACCCAAAACTAGTTGTTGTTATTTAAAAAGCGAGGCATGTTATTTATAGGATTTTTGGTGCCTTCTCGAGTTACAATACCATGGGTGGGTGCCACTTTCCACTCAAATCACATTGAACCATTTCAAGTAAGGTTCAATTCTTACATATCATGTCATTCTGTTGTGGGGTATGGGGGACTAGCCTTTTACAAGAGATACCCGACTGAATAATATATTCTTCAAATTTTAAATTTATATGAACTCCCCCATTGTTAGGTCTCATGCATTTAATGGGTTGACCACATTGTTTCTCAACCAAGGCCCTTAATTCGTTGAATTTTTCAATGAAATGACTCTTATTCTTCAATAAACAAACCCATGTAAACCTATATAAATCATCAATAAAGGTGAAAATATACTTTGCATTTTCCAATGAAGGCTTATTTGTGTAGCAAAGATCATTGTGAACCATTTCCAATGGTTTATGTGCACACCATGCTTTACCAGAATCAAAACTTGCCTAATGATGCTTATTTAGCACACATCCTCTATAGACTCCATTAAGTGGAAGGACTTTTTGTAAGCTAGAAACCATGTTTCTTGTTTCCATTATCTTCAAACTTTGAAAATCCAAATGTCCAAGTTGCTCATGCTAGAGTCAACTTCTATCGTGAATATTGCAATAAAGGTAGTCAGTTTAGCATATGGTTTGGAAAAGTCAAGGGACTTATACAGTCCATATTTTGGGTCAAGAATCCCTTCAACAACATTTGGATTATCTTTCCTTATATATTTGACAAAAAATTGATTCAGCAAAAATTCAACAATTTTACCAATTATTTTTAGTTGGAAAATCAACAACATATTAGTGCTCAAACTAGGCACATAATAGACATCCATGATTCTACCATTCATGTAGGCTACATCAACATGACCAACAATATTGGGAGAAAAATCATCTACGATATAATTATTTTTCTCTATAGTTTTATCCAAGGAAAAGAAAAAGGAAGCATTCTTCGCCATATGATGAGTGCAACCAAAATAAACTACACATTCATTCTGTGTGGTGTGAAAAAAGGTGAATATTTCAACAGATCGAATGGTCAATCTTGTAGTCGATACGTTTTCTTCATGCATCTTAACCTTCTACTCCAAATTTCCACTTTTCTTACAACAAGTTTTCTTTGTATGTGATGCCTTCCCACAGTAGTGACATATCTTTCTCTTTTGATTATTTTTGGTTGATGTCGACCCACCATCTTTTCATTTAGCTTTCTGGTCAAGGCATTCTTATCTATTTCTACTCTCTTTCCTATTCAATCTACCCTTTCCTTTGAATAACTATTCTTGGTGCTTTCCACCAAGTGTGACTTCATCAAGTAACCTATATTACCTTTATTAATAAATCACAAATATTTTCAAAGGTGTAGTACTTACCATCTTCCTTTTACAATCTCCAGTTGGTGCTAAATAAGAAACATAACACATCATAAGGTGTTCTCAAATTTTTCAAAACTAATTCAATGAGTTTTCCATCCCTCTTTAGAAAGTTCTTTTGACATTCTCCCAATTTCAACTATGACTCCTTAACATGAGCAAAATAATCCTCAATCATTTCAAAGGAATGGGGATCAAGAGAGATCAACTCTTCCTATAACTACATGGCTGGAATTTCATCAACCTTGTCAAACAATAACTTAAACTTCTTCTATATGTCATGAGAATAGTCAATCTCACTCATATGTAAAAATTTTCTAAGCAATATAGGTCATAATGATCCCAATGACCTCATATTTTTTTCCATCAATGCCAAACTTCATTTGGTCATCCTTCATATTTGGAATAGTGGTCTTCATAAACTGCTAGATCCATTTGATATTTGATAAGCTTTCCATGTCTAGTGCCAAAACAACATAATTCTATCCATTTAAAATAAATGGATCAATCTTGAAAGCCATCTTTAAAATTATAATAAATCTAAATTATTCAAATATGTTCCAGTCAAGTAATCAATTAGCCTAGTGTCAATCACTACAATATATGATTCGATGTGTTTTGCACACAAAAAAGTTATGTCAAAACTAATACCTCTAACACCATGTTGGAGAATGAACTTGAATAGTGATATAGATAACATAATCTAAAAGAAATAAATAGAAAAGTACTTGTATTCCAAGATGAATGGTGGTGTCTAAAGACAATGTCACAACACTTAAGCACAATACATTGTGATTAAGACATCACAGTGCATGATCAATATGATTATAATTTGATACATTACAATTCGACCCATAAGTTCCTTTATTTATAATTATTGAGCATAATAAAATCCCTAGAATTATGGAAGTTTTAGTCCATAAATGTGTGTCAGTTGTTCAAATAGTTTCCATGAAATCCTCTATGTTATGTTGGTTAGTTGACTGTTCTGGTTGGTTCATATTTTTTCAACTAGTCAATTGTCCTATTCAACCTAACCATTTAGACTTATCCCAACCATTCAATCGATTGTATGGTTGACTGCTTCACTGGTCCATGTGACTCAAATATGGTCAATCCTTGGACTAGTTGTCTCTTAGTAGTTGGTCCTTTATTAATCAATCCTTCGAATAATTATTTCTGTAAGATCCAAAGGAATGATAAGCTAATAGGACCTTAGATTCCAACACTTATTTGGCCTAGTTAGTGAAAAAATTAGCCATAATGGTTGTACAAGAGGCTAAGGGGCTAAATTCATCTTCCCTTTCTGTGATAAGGACTTTCTTGAAAAAGACTTAGCAGAGACATAACATTTCAAATGTTAATTAATGCAAAAGTAAGTATAATATTCCCTCCGATGGGGGTGTTAATAATGTTGAAGTGGGGGTTAATGGGAATTTAAGTGAGGAAGACACAGTCTTCCATAGCATGCATTTGTATGAAACTCTCTAGTTGGATATCATTATTAATATAGGTCTTACAGTGAGTCTGGAATATGTTGGTTGTGGTTCGAGTGGAGGTGAGGGTTGGTCCTTGGCCTCCCATTACATGTATCTTAATTTTTCTATGATAGTTAGGAGCTCTGCATGTTAGCTTGAGTCTGTAATTGAGGCAGTGAGATGTGAATGTGTTGGCCTACAAGGGTGGTGGAGGAAGTAATGAATATACCTAGGAATTTTGGTCCATGCATGGTTGATTGGATCCTATAATTCTAGTGTGTTCGTGAGGGCATCAATTACTCCTCGCAGTGAGAATATTCAGGTCGTTTTATTATTGTTCTGGTTATTTTTATTATTTCTAGTGTTGTGTTTGGGTCTAAGGTGTTAGGGTTTGTGTCTTTGTGTCTTGAGCTCTAGTCCCAGTTCGTGGATAGGGCTTGGAGTGGATTGCCAATCTGTATGCATCTATTTTTGTGGGGCTCCTTGGAACGATTAATGTAGGGCAGGCATGTATTGTATAGGTAAAGGAATTGGGGTGTCATTACATGAAATCTATATCGACGTTGGAAAGGCCCTTGTTTCTTGAGAATCATGGTTGCTTGCATCTCATATGCATACGGAGTTCTCTATTGTATATGTGTCTATTTTTTTTAATGATGTCGAGGTGTTAGTCCTCTATAGAGGTTGTGAAGACCTAAGTTACCCATGTCGGGGCCCTTGTTGATTCTAAGGTTTGTGTATTGAGTTTCAGAGATGATATAGTGGGTTGGTGTCCTAGTCCTGTAGAAGGTGTGTCTATTTTTTTCTCTTGTTTCTTTGTAGGAAGGTGAATTCATAATAGTTTCTCCAGGTGTGCCCATTCGGTCTTAGCTATGCCACTAAGATAGAGAATGTGGTGTAGACGGGGGGGAGGTGGCAGTGATCCACGGGGTCAGAGAGGAGCGAGACTCTTTTCTCACAAATTGATTACCACTTACTTTAATATTCTTTTGCTAGATACAAGGAAGGAAATTCACAAGCTTAAGACCCAAGCAGGGGTTTAAAGACAATCCTATTCTGATTCTAAAATCATGGAGGACATGTCACATGGATTCCTAACCTTGGGAACACTAAGGACAGGAAGAAGCAATATTTTAATTTATGGATCTGCACTAGAAAATCAATACCTTGTTGGGTCTAGTCTGAAATATAAGCAAGTGGAGCTATATAATGTCTTTGTCATCCTAGAAGACATAAAAGGATGCTTAGATACCAATGTTTCTACATGGACATAATTGACTCCCACTTGGTGCATGTGGAGGGACATATTTCTTGTGAATCAGATAGTGGTGATCTATTGGATCCTTAAGGCTCAAGTGCAAGGGATTTTGTGACAAACTCCTCTTCATAAAATGACCAATTTTTAGCTGGGTGGCTTTGCAATTGGGTGGCTTAAGTGCTTGATTTTATCCCTATCAATAGGGCTCTTGATAGTTTTGATGGTCTTATCTTTTTCCTATATATTTTTTGGTTTTGACATACTGGTATATGATTTGTTGTTTATGAGCCAGATATGGTGTTTATGTTGGTCCAATTTTGTTGATATATTTTCCATTTATGTGCTTTGTTATGGGTTAATGGAATCAGTTCTGGCTATGGCACATAGTTCTATGTGGCAACCTTTGTTTTTGGGTTTGTATGGGGATTTTTAGTCCTACTTTCAACATTTGAAGTGTTTTGAGGAGGATCAGATTCCTCAGGGAGCAATATGGATAAATTATGTATCTTTTCTTTTTTTATTAATATACAACTTTAATTTACAAAAGAAAAAAAAATTATAATATTCATTCTCCTTCATGATACAACATACAACCATTCACAGATAATACTAACTTTCAACTCAATAGGAAATAACATCCCATTACACATCTATGAACAATAATCACATAATTTTAAGTAAATAACAAATTGTAAATTTGGAGGATAAACTCAATTACATGATTTAACTCAAGAGTTTACTTTAAAGTGATAAAGGGTGAGCCAATCTCCACCCAACCATATGTTCATCTATGTATTATATTTCTTTGTATTTGGCCACCCCTAAGCCATATTATGACTCCATTAAGGGAAAGCTCACTCAATCAACAGAGGATAGAATTATGAAGGAAACTCTCCTTGACGTTCAAAATTCAACGAGTTTTATTCTACCCATTGAGCAAGGGGGGTGATCAAAGACACAAAGGTTACTATAGATAGTTCACAACACAAAGAAGGATTTTCACTACCCCAACAATCCCTCACCATTGTTCCCTCTCATTTCCTTCGTGCTCACACATGTAGACACCCAGAAATTTGTAGCCCCATTTTCCATCTTGGGTTAAAGACCCTTCCATTTGATTTATTCAATTGAAAAGTAGATTTATGATTCTTTACAATTCTATTATCAATAAAATAGGTTTTTTGCATAGATTGGAATTCAAATTTGGTCTTCATACCCATTCATGTGTATGTCATGATTTCTACAAGTGAAATTTCTCTTTCCCCCCTTTATAACATGAGATTCCATGGGTCCAAATAAAAATTTCGTGAGTCAATTTTTAAATATCTAGATGGGTATGTTTCCTTTTCTTCTTAGACTATTTGCACAAACTCCCAACTACCTTCATAATTGTGGGAAGTCGGTGATTCAACTACCAATTCCCCTCTTAACTAGTTTCTATGAAAATAGGAAAACTAGGTTTTAGTTTTTAACTAATTGAGGAATCATGGGAAAGGTAATTATAGATGGAAATAATTTTCCCCATTTCCCCCTCACGTATTCCCTCTCATGACATTCTAATTCATGCAGGCACTCCACCCTTCATTTAAATTTTGGTAATATTTTCATTAAAATAAAAAATAATTAAATCAACAAGTTTTAACATAATATCTATGCTGACATCTCCCAACAATAAAAGTAATAATAATATTATAAATGGGGTTCAAATTGGGGTGTTTCATTCCCATTCCCATTAAAGGAACATAGTCCTCAGTGTTCTACTATCTGTATTAAAGGCTATTTACACAAACACAAATGGGTATGCCTTTTTCACGGAATCCTCTAGTTACCCTGTGGCCTCCTCCACTCTAATATATTTTCATTTGAACTTGATCTACATGATGGATCGATTCCAAAGCAGGGTCTCCTTCATGTCTAGTATTGTGGCTTTGGTTGAAAGTATCCTTCAAGTTCCCCCTAAATTATAGCCCAAACAATGATATGTTTAGCATCATGTACACATTTCTTAAAAAAAAATATGTGGAATAAAATATATTCTTTCACAGTAGGAGATACAACAAGCCTACGTGGCACTAACCTTACTCGCTTTATGATATCAAATGGTCCATAATAAAAAGGTGCCAAGATGGGAAAAAAACCTAGCATTAGAGAACTTCTTGGACTTGATCCTAACATATACACATTCTCCTACTTTGAAATCTTTGTGACTTATATTCTTCTTTGTATAACTCTTGTTTGCATAACTCTTCTATTGTCCCTGTGCCACGTTTAATTTTTTCCTTATTTTTTCCACTTCTTATTCCATTTCCTTTAGCATGTCTAGTCCAAGTGTGATATGATCCACTAAATCATCCCAACTGATTGGAATATGCATCTTCTGCCATATAGTGCCTCAAAGGGATCATTTTTAATTATTTATGGTAACCATTATTATTAGATAACTTTACCAAGGGTAAAAAATCATCCGACATCTTTGGCTAATGCATAGTTTACATCCTTAACCTATCTTCCAACACATTGCTCTCCCTACATGTTTGTCCATCTATCTGGAGATGGTTAGTTATGCTAAAAGCTAATTATGTCACAAAGCCTACAAACAAGGATTTCCAAAATTTTGAAGTGAACTTGGCATCCCAATTTGATATGATTGTCTTAGGATAATACCATGCAATTTAAAAATTTATTTTAAAAAAATGTTATCAAAGTTTATTGTTTTATAGTTGGATTTCATAGCAATTAAGTGAACTACCTTGCTCAACTTATCCACCACTACTATAATTTCATCATGTTTATTGTATTTCGTTGGTAAAGTATTGATGAAGTCCATAGATATAGCTTTCCACTTTCATTCTGAAACATATATTGGCTACAATAATCTCGATGGGTGCTTATGTTTAACTTTAAATTGTTGACATTTTAAACATTTGGCTATATATTCTAAAATTTATTTCTTCAGATGAGGCCAATAATATAACTTTCTTGTGGTTTTTATCATCTTTTGATAAGTTGGGTGACCCAAATAAGGCCTATTATGTAATTCATCCATTATGAGCCTCTTCAAGTCTACTTGATTTGGTATTTACTTTTTTTTTGCTAAAGCAAGAGATGGACCTTCTAATTCATTGAAGTAGGTAAATTACAATATATACAAATGTCCACCGAGTTCTATGGATACAGGAAAACATACATTTTCCCTGCTATAAAAGACACACTCACCCTTGAAATATACCACCCTAACACTATAGGTTACATTCAAAAGAATAAGCAATGGGCAAGGTTTGGCATGTGAGCCTTCCCCCCCAAATCCCGTGAAAACGACCCATTAAACTACCCCTTTGATCTCTGTCGTCTAAATTTCTCCATTAATCTAATGGCGGATATGCAAATCACTCCATGGAGAAACATGATGTTTAACCTTCCGACCCCACAAAACCGCACGATAAATCTTGATCGTTGAACGACTTTCTAGAATGGATGGTTGAGCTGAATATCGCATGGCCAGAAGTTAACGAACTTTAAAGCGTGATGAGGGTGGTTTTCGGTCCCCACCCTCCCATACGTTTTAGGCTTCATGTGGTATCGCAGCCCATTCTCCAAAACCACTTCTTATATGAAAGCGGTGCGATCATCAGAAAACCACCCAGCCGACGGTTTTATCACCCGACTATGGAAATTAACATGTTGATGCCTCCTTCTCCGCTGCTGACAGTTGTTCTCGCAAGCTTTTCTCTGGACTGAGAAAAACTTCAGCCAAATACTGGGGATTATTGAAGATGAGATAATCATATCTGCCAACACCAACAAGGGCTGTTCTTCTACCTGTTTGACCCAAATTAGAGAAACCATCCGCGAAATGTTCATTGAGACCTATCCTTTTTAGGATTGTGCCAAAACACTTCTTTGTCCTTTTCTACTAGGTTATGACTACAGATTTTTAAATTTCTCTATAGTATTTCTTGCCACCCTGTTGGTGCTCTGCTTTCCTTATAGCAAACCCCTTGGTTGGCCAAGAAATCCACCAGTTTGTTAGCTTCTCTGCGCACATGATTGAACCTGATTGAGTTGAGCCCCTGAAGGTGACCCTGAATCCTCTGGAAAACCCGAATTAATTTCCAGTGCTGAGAGACTTTCTCTGGTTTTGATCTGCAATGAATTCTTTTTACCGAGTTAATAACTAACTCAAAGTTGGCTTCAATGATTACATTGTGACAGTTCTCCTACTTCAAAAACTCAAGGCCCTGCTCCAACGCCATTAATTCTGCCATGTTATTGGTGGCCCTTCCTAAATGACAGTGGAATAGGGAGAGGATATTACCTGCTTCATCCCTCAGAACCCCCCCATAGCCCGCTATACCAGGGTTACCTTTTGAGGCCCCATCGATATTGAATTTCAAAAAGCCTCTTGGAGGAGGTTGCCAATACTCCTTTTCAGAAACCTTTTTGTTTACTGATCTGTTCTGGTCTGGTAGGATGATCCCCTGCATATAATAGCTGGAGAGTTCAAAGGTCAGCTCTAGAGGGAGGAATAATGGGAAGAATCTTGATAGATGAGTTGGTCATTTCCTTGATCTGTTTTAAGATTTGCTCGAATAGGCTAAGAGCGTGATTCTTTTCATTTTTGAAAATTCTCTTGTTCCTTTCTTTCCATATATTCCAAATAATAAAACTTGGCATGAGAGCCCAAGCTAGGTTGAGTACTTCATTATCCAAAAAGTGTTTCCTCCATCTATTTAGGGTGTTTGTAATACTCTCTTTGTCCCTGTCAGACTGTTGAAAAATGTTGGCAAAAGCATCCCAAAACCTGGAAGTGTAATTACAGTTGTTGAGAAGATGTTCCATAGTTTCCTCTTGGGCTTCACAGAGTTGGTACATGGAAGGTCCTACCATGCCTCTTTTTGTCATGTTGTCCCAAGTCAATATTTTCCTGTGATGAACCAACCACATGAAGAGTTTAATTTTCATCCAACCATGATGTCTCCAAAGGTTCAGCTAGGTTCGATTTGGTGCCTGGGAAACCAGCTCAAGGAGAATACTTTTTGCTTCCTTGATATTGAAGATGCCTTCATTGTTGTTTCCCCATCTAAGTTGGTCTTGCCCTTTAGAAACCAAGATCTTCCTTTCATCCAACATTTTTCCCAGAGTCTCTCTGTTTGTTTTCAGTGTTCTGTCATTCCTACAATTTATATTCTTCCATATCCTCCATTTTCCATTATTGTGGGTATTATCCCAGAAATCTTTCACTCTTTTTAAGCCTTGTGTGTTAGTTTCATGTTGCAAGTTCAAAAAATCCTCTTCTAACAATCTTGGTTCTTGTTGCCATTTGTCCTCCCAGAAAAGGGCCAATTCTCCTTCTATGATTTCCCGAAAGCTGTTTCTTTGAACTAAACCTCTGTTCTCCCAGGCTTTGTTCTAGATAGCAGAGCCCTTTATGTTACCAGACATCCTTATGAGCTCAGTTTTCTGCCAAGAGCTAGCATATTTTTCTTTCCATATGCTTGCCCATTGCGCATTGTGATTTTTAACCCAACGCCACCAGAGTTTTGCCCCTAGAACCTTACTTAAGATCTCCTGGTCATCTAAGCCTAGGCCTCCATGATTCTTGGGTTTACAGATCTTTTCCCAAGAGACCAAGGCCCATTTTTTCCTAGAATCCTCCCTGCCCTAAAGAAATTTTCTTTGAATGTTTCTAAATTACTGCAGGAATCCTATGCGGGTAGGTAGCATTGAAAGCATGAAAATTGGAATTGATTGGAGAACCGCCTTTGTCAGTACTAGTCTGCCCGCAAAATTTATAGATCTGCTCACCCATTTTCTGACTTTGTCTTGCATATTGGTGATCAAGGGTTCCCAAATACTCTCGTGCAAGGGTTTCGCAATTAGAGGAACACCTAAATACTTTGAAGGGAGGGAATCCCTCTAAAAGCCTACAATTCTGTAGATATTTCTTAAATATAAATATTGGTATTAAAGAAAAATATTTTGGATTTGGAGAGATTGACTTCCATACCTGAGGCCATGGCAAAGTCATGCAGAATTAGTTTGTATGCCCGAGCCTCTCTGACAATGGGGATACCTTGTAACATGGTATCATCTACAAATTGTTGATGTGTTAAGGCTTGACCATTCTCCTTCAGAGTGAGACCTTGAACTTTACCCATCTCTCTGGCATGGTTGATAGATCTTCCAAGACCTTCCATCATGAGAATGAAGAGAAAGGGAGAAAGCGGATCCCCCTACCTCAGCCCTCTGGAAGGAATAAAAATCTCAGAAGGAGAGCCATTAACCAATATTGAAAAGATGGAAGAGGTGACCAAGGCCATGACCCACCCTACCCAGATGTGATCAAAACAAAAGGCCTTAAGCATTATCCTAATATAGGTCCAGTTCACTTTGTCATAAGCTTTTGCTATGTCCAGTTGCACGATCATACCCGTTATCCTTGTGTTGGTTAAAGAGTACACTACTTCAAGCGCTTGAATAATGTTATCTAGAATTTGTCTGCCTTCCACATAACTTGATTGCTCCCCCGAAATCAGAGAAGGAAGCAGAGGTTTGAGTCTATTGGCCACTACTTTGGATATAATTTTGTAGACCACATTGCAAAGTGCTATGGGTCTATACCTGTCTGGTGTCTGGGCATTTTCCTGTTTAGGGATCAGGGAGATGAAAGAGGTGTTGAGCGCTTGCAAGATGGTTCTGTTCATCCTGGAGTCTTCCACAACATTCAAAATATCCTCTTTTACAATATTCCAGCAAGCTTTAAAGAAGTCTACATTGAAGCCATCCGGGCCTGGTGCTTTTCTGTTCTACATGTCTTTGAGAACCTCACTGACCTCTTCTTCCGTCACTGGTCTGTTGAGATTGAAATTGTCCTCTCTAGTCACTAGCTTAGGTATATTCTTAGTTACTCCCCCGATGTAATGATCTATATCTGGATTATTTTCCTGGGCTATTTCATGGAAGTGTTGAACCAACACAGCCTCTATCTCTTCATGGGATTGAAGAAGTTGTCCGTCCTCCTTTTTAATTGAAGATATTCTGTTGTGTGCTCTATTCGCCATGGTGGATTTGTGAAAAAATTTAGTGTTACGCTCCCCTTCTTTTAGCCATTGGACTCTAGATTTTTGTCTCCAAAAAATTTCCTCTCTTTTACTCTAGTTCTCCAAATCTTGATGATATTTCTCCACTAGATCATTTTTGTCTTTATCAAAACCTTCCGAGATCATAGCTTGATTGAGTGTCTACATTTTAATTTCCACAAATTTCTTTTCTGCAAAAATATTGCCAAAATTCTTCTTATTCCAATATTTGAGCCTTATTTTTATGTGCTTTAATATTTTATGAAGCATGAAAATTCTAGATCCCTAAATCTGTAGATCTTCTGCCCACCACTTTTCAATATTACTAATGAAATCTGGGTGTGAAAGCCAAATATTCTCAAATCGGAAAGGTCTATTTCGGGGGGTACCTATACCCTAGATCTCCATTTGAATCATCCAGTGATCTGATCCTCCTACTGGACGAACACTAGCCGATATTTCCTTATCTTGAAGCATGAGATCCTCTAAGATAATGAATCTATCCAACTTGGATGTTACCTGGGACTCTCCTCATATCTTGTTGTCGCAGGTGAAGTGGCCATTAATCGTTTCAACATCCACAAGTTTCATGTTATCTGAAAAAATATGAAAAGCTAAGGTGTCTTTACTATGTGCTCAGGTTCCACCTTTCTTTTTCGAAAGTGATTTTATCATATTAAAATCCCCTCCCAAGATCTAGGGTATTCTAGCATGTCTTTCTCTGAGATACGCTAGGGATTCTATAAACTTGATTTTGTCTTATATTCTTTGAGGGCCATACACGTTCGTGACTAGATGGGTACTCCTATCCCCAACCGACTAAATCACTAATGATAAATAATTCCTTGTAGCTTCGACATCAACTAAATCAATTTTTTGGGGGTTTCAAGAGCATGAGAATACCTCCTGCTGTATTCTCTACTTTAAATTCTAGATATTCAAATTTATTGAGCCACTTTCTATGAATTTGTCTTAACCTTTGAATGGAACATTTCATTTCCTAGATAAAAATTATATGCAGACCAGCCTGTTTCATTCTATTGTTTAGCAATCTCTGCTTTCTTTTATTGCCTAGACCTCTAATATTCCAAGAAATGAACTTCATCATTAAATATTTGTGAAGGAGTAGTTGGTAAGATCTTTCATCTTACCTGAATCTATCATGAGCGTTCCACATTCCCTCAATAGCTCATTCTGCTTTTTTCTGCCTCTTTTTTTCTTGGGTTTTTGAGTGCTAATCCCGAGGTCGATTTTATCATCTTCACTCCTTCGCTACTCAACCCGTTCTTGTTTTTTTCCTTCTTCGAACCCTTTTCCTAAGTTTTCCATAAATACGGCTGTTGTATTCTATTGAGCTCTTCCTGGGTAACGATTCAACCCCAACAGATTTTCCTTGAATTAAGAACCCTTCCAGATCTAGGTTTTCTCTTTCTAGAATCTCTTGCAGCTCAGTCTCCTCTAGATCCATTTCACTCTGGGTCATTTCTTGGTCCATCTCTGGTTCTGTATCACTCATCATTATTTCTTTCTGCTTATCATTTTCTTGTGATTGATCTCTGTTTCCTTCCTTCCCCTTCTCACCCGTACTCCCTTCATTTGCTTGATTTTCCACTATTCTTTCTTCTTCTTCTACCAGAACTTGGAACTAGTTCTACCTACCTTGATGTTCGTCCTTTTGTTGCTGCTTTTGCCCCCTTTTTCTGCCTTTACCTTTATGAATCACCTTGTGAAAGCTATCTGGGTCTTTCATTGTGTCAGTTTTGCTATTATTCTCCGTTTTGCTGAGAGGGAAGTCTCTGAGAAGATGCCCATGTTCATGACATCTATGACATCTGAACGGAATATGTTCATAATCCACCGTTTGAGTCCATTCTTCATTAAAAACTTCCAGTATCACCTCATCTAGAAGAGCTCCTGATAAACCTACCTAACTTATTTCCCATGGTCGCTAATGATTCAGGTTGCCAATAATCCAGGGGTAGGGAATAGAGTCTTACCCACACCGGGACTGATGTGAAGGTTTCTCATTCTGGGACAAAGTTCATCTTCCATGGCCTCATATAGAGATCTGTTGCTGCGAAGAAGTAGGGCCCTCCTTCAAACACTTTGTCTTTATCCTCGATATTTGTAAACACCACTTTAAAGAAACCCTTTGACCCAAGGTGTAGATCAATTCTCCCTTTGGGTTTCTAGTGGTACTTGATCCATGTTTGTAAAGCTTTTTCTGTGGGCCAGAGCCCCATGAATTTGCAAATGATTGCGTAGGTTTGCATGTGCTCCCTGTGCGCTTGCAACGCAAGATCATTTAAAACTACTCTGGGTGTTATTTCAGCTTTGGGTTTACAAGGGCCCTTTTGTTTTTTCTCTTTTGCTTCCTGTTTTTTGTCCTCTTTCTCCTTGTCTTTAGTGTTGCTGTTCTCCCTTGTTTTGATCTCCTCCTCTCCCTTTTCCATTTTACTCCTTTCTTCTTCTACAAGTTTTCTAACTTTTTCTAGGGGCTTCTTTCCCTTTTTGGCCATGGCCTCCTTGTAGGAGGGAGAAGAGCTCCCTCCTCTGCCTCCATCCATGGAAGAAGAAATCCGCAGCTCGCCGAAACCCTGGTAGCTCAATTTTCACCGGCGCGATAGCTCATGAGACTCCCTAAGATTCTTCTTTCTCTAATCAAGTTGAAACCTACTTGATTTGGTATTTACATTCTACACTTTTTGATCAATAATTTGTCCCCTATTAGCTGATACTTGGTCCCTTATGCTCTTGTTCGAAGCATTCCCTCACATATTTCAAGTGTTCATCACCTAGTAGCGCATTTATGATTCTTTCTTTTATATCTGATTCACATATGGTAATTGATGTGATATGTATTGTTTGCATGCTATGACTAAGTGCATCTGCTACTCAATTCTCTTTTTCTTTAATGTGTCAAATCCCAAAATCAAATTCATTAATGAGAGCCATCCACCTAGCTTACTTAGCATTCAAATGGGGCTAATAAAATAAGTATTTCAACCCTCTATGATTCATTATTATCAGAAACCTCCTCCCAAGTAAGTAGTGCCTCCACATCTTCAAGGCACATATAATGGATACAAGCTCTATATCATGTGTCACATAATTCTTTTCATGCTCATTTAATTTATTAGTTTCATAGCTAATAACATATCCCTCTTGAATGAGAACTCCAATAAGTCCTTTCTTGCAAGCATCTGTATAAATTAAGAATATTTTGGTGGATCTTCCTGGTACAAATATTTTGTGGACATAGAAGTCACCAATCTCTGGAGCCTATGAACCACAAGAAAAAAAAGTATTGGATGGTCCTAAATTTTGAACTTATTGTCTTAAATTAGCTAAATATAACACATGTATAGCATACAATAGACATCCCTTTCTACACTATTTCCTTAGTTGTAGCATTAAAATTTGCATCACTCACACAAAATTTTGTACACCTTATAAAATCCTTTGTTTTCCTTCATCTTCAAAATCCAAAGTTTTATTTAAAAAGTTCAACTTGGAATTATGTCCTAGCAACCAATCCATGCTAATAAAAATTTCATATGACCCTAATGGTAGCATATTCAATGTTATTTTTATATGTAATCCTGGTCATTTCAAAATGGCATGCTTCAATAGCTTCAATTACTTTTTTCTTGGTTGATGTAGCTAGTTAAACCAACCATGAATTCACATGCTTCTTTCTCTATAAGCCACATACTTCAACGATCCATGGTGCAATGTATCTAAGGTTAGAATTAGGGTCAACAAAAAATGAAATAGGTCAATTGGAAAGTATACCTTCCATTTCCACTAATTATGTACACTCCTGGCTACATCTTTGACAATAGTAGCCGCTTAGACATTGTAAACCTTCCTATTATCATTTTTTCTATTAGGACAATATCTCAATAGGTGATCTTCCCCAACCCAAAACATTTTAGCAATCCTTTATTTTCGTCTTTTATCATTTCCTTTGTTGGTTTGATTTTCTTATTCCCACTATGGGTAGGATAATAATATTAATGCACACTTTTTGTTGGAAAATTATACTTGACATTTTTTCTTAATTTCTTATATCTTGATTATTTGAATCCCTTCTTCTTAAACCTAACTTTATTCTTCTTCTTCCAAGCTTTATGGGACTCCACTCTAAGCTTTGACTACTCATAAAAATACTTAGCTTGACTACTCATAGAAATACTTAGCTTTCAAAATGTTGTCATAAAGCATCTTTGGTTCATCAAATTCATTCAATCTTGAAATACTATGGCAACCCACTGAGAAAGTGTTGTATATGCACTTTTTCATCCTTGATATATGGTACATGCCTCAACATGCTATAAACTTGTTTACATAATTGTCCATAGTGAATTGTCCTAATCTAAGTTTATGAAATTCTCTATTCTTTCCATCATAATACCACTCTAATAAATATTTCTTCTGAAAATATCTGTCAAATTGTCTATAGGTATGATTTCTATCATTGATACCCTTGAAAATCTTAAGGTCTTTCCACCAATGGAAGCCCTTCCATTTAACTTAAATATGGCTACTCTAGCCTTCATGTTTATGTAGTAATCAAGCACTTGGAAATACTTTTTCAATCCTAGAAAACATGCCTCTACCTCCTCAACTTTCTTGATCTCACCATCAAAAGTAGGTGGTTTGTATTTTTGAATTCCCCATGTGGAGAAATCTTTGAATTCCTTTTCCTTCTTTTCTTATGTAAGCTTGATCTAGTTTTATCACTAAACAATATTTCAGAATTGTTTGTCTCCTCACTGGAGCATACCATTGATGAGTCGGTATTGGATGTGTCCATCTTGGCATTCATGTGGCTCTTCCTTGAATATTGTTTTCCTATGTCATTGCTAGTTGGACCATGTTTTCATATTTATGATGGGATTGGTATCTTCCTTTAATGATGTCTCTCTACATTGCTAGCAGGTAATTCATGTTGCAAATGTGTTTGTATTTTTTATGAACTCTATAGCGACACTACATTTAACTTTATTTTATTTTCATGGGCTCTAATTAACCTCTCATTATCAACTTTACAGATATTAAGTTCATCCTTTAGAATTCTCATTGTCTCTGCCGAATCTGGAGGAGTTTAAATAAATCACCTCTCATTTGATTCATCATCTCTAATATGTGAGGTTTCTTCCATGTTATGTCATATCATTATACTAATAATTCATTTCTTAATTATGTATTATATTTTTTGAAACAATAACACAATCAAGATTGAGTCATTGTAATATTTTTCATCCATTTTTATGTTTTCATAGTGGAAAAATTGGACGAATAATCTCAGAGTAGTATTTTTACTAGTGGGTCCCAATTTAATGAATTGGGGTTTTAAACCATCTATAGGTAGTTTGAGGAATTTATTAAAGTTTTTTGAAGTCCAAAAACTCTCACTTATGTAATACACCCTAGAATTATTCTACACTTAGATACATTTCCAACGATGCAAGAAAGACCTCAAACAAAGTCCATATGCAAAAGTTATGCCACTGGGAAGTTGACCTTCCTATTTTGACCACCATGATTTGAATGGATGCCACATTAACCGTATTACTCACAGAAAAGTGGCTAATCACATGAAAATGATGAAGAAGGCTCTAAAAGGGTAAATATTATAACTCTAGTTAAGAGTTTAAGGAGACAAATTTAATCACTATTAGGCTATCGGGTTGTGTTATAGCCAAACCACTAGGAGGAAAAGGGGTCCATTCCATTTGAGTGCATTCTATTACATAGTATAGTAGAGTAGCTAAGAGTGGATAGAGAGAGGGAATACCATAGATGGTTTGTGTTTTGCAGCATCCCATGTGTAACAGGTCTCACTCGTTTTGTATTTGCACCATTTCCATTCAGAGAAAGAGAGAGGGTAACAACCTCAACTTTCAACTAGGTTTTCTCCTGAAAGGGTTTCCCTAGCCACATTATTTTTTATTTTAGTTTTTTGAGTGATTATTATATTTTTTCTCTATTTTCCTCATTTTGTATATTACATGCATAAGAAGAAATAACAATTTATTAAATCCAAAAAGTACAAGAAAAATTAACCCTTGTAGTACATATTTTCAAATTTTAGTAAATATTTATTAGATCTATTGTGACGAACTATCTAGTGGGATATCCATGGTAGTTTACATATCAATACACCACTATTGTCTAATCATACAATTTAAAAATCATGCAAACAATGGATCTAGATAACAATCTTGTCAGCACTTATTGGCCCAAAACTAGGGCTTTGTTCATTGTTTCCTTTCATGCTCATAAATTATTGTTAGTGTTTTTCAAAATAATAAATTTTCCTATTGGATTAAATCTAATTCAAAATAACACAAATGTTCAAAGCTTAATCCACACATAATTTAAAGTTAGAGAAAGGAAAAATACATAAATTTTAGTTATAGAAATTGTGAAATAATTTGCCAAAAGTTCTCTTCAACTCATGTAAACCTTCAATTTCATCAATTGAAAAAAATTATTATGATTGAATTATAATATTTTAGTTCAACCACTTCATCCTACTCCTTGTAGCTATGGAATTTAAATATACATTTAACTAATTATTATAATGCTCATTTCGCATAAGATTATTTGTAAATAAGCAAGCCCATTATGTAAGAGCATTTAGCCATCTCTTAATAGGTAAAGGTACAATTTTCAATATACATTAAAATGAAATTAATGTAAATATTTTAAAATATAAAATTAAAAATTCGTAACACTCTCTCTTTTAGGACACTTGGATGGTCACCATTCAATGAGCATTTCCAATTTCCTAATCCCATTCAATATAAGTGTTATGACTTTCTCTAAGACCACTATGTAATACACCCAACCCCCTAGGTCACCTTGAGGAGTCAGGGGTATAAATTTTTTGCTTTATGTACTTAATATAAACTCCATTCCTAATGTCAATGTCATCTTCTTCTCGTTGACATATTTCGGTGATATAAATTTCATCACGATCTAAGCTTAGGACACAAATTTATGTCCTTTAGAATATTTGCATCAATGTCATGTTCGTATGGTTACCATATGGAAAATAGCGTAGCACACCAACCCCACATGTCACTCCTAACTATTTCTTAGTCAACACTTTGACCACATGGCCTTACTAATCTGATAATCACCCTATGAGTGACCTCAATGGAGATTTATTAAACAAAAGGTATTACAGACCCATGTGTTGGTGTGTGTGTGTTCTGTGTTATTGAAACAATGGATCGATCAGATTTCCAATACACAGAAAATAAATGGAAAGACAGCAGAGAAATACAGTGAGCAATACAAAGACACAAACAGTTTTTAATTAGGAGTTCACCCTATTCTCCAGGGCTACGTCTCTGGTCCAGCTTCAGTGGTGGCCTTGTTTTATTGTGTCTTTCAGTAGAGAAATTACAATGCAGGGACTCAATATGAGTTCTCCTGAAGCAGATTTTGCTTGGTAGGGTGGTTCTTGGATTCCCCAAGCCACTTGGACTACACAGACTCTTGTTCTTCCTACCAGCTCTGTGACCCTCGGTCTACAGTGGAAAGAGCCAATTGTGATGCCCAATCCGGACAAATTCCTCTATGGGAAGGCTTGATTCCTCAAGCTCTCTGGTGCTCGATGCTGCCTGTGGTCAGCTTGGCCCTCTGTCTCCTCTGCTTGGCTTTACTGCTCTCTGTGCTCAGTACTGCTCTCAGGGTTCACTGTTCACTATCTCTCTTGGTTGCTTGGACTCTTCGTTCTCTCTCTTTGAATCTTTGTTCACTGTCTCTGTTCATGGCTTTAGCCATTCGACCTCCATGCTTGTTAGGTTCCTCTCCTGCCTGTGTCGATTCGCCTGTCGCCTGCATGCTGGGAGTTCCATGTTCAGCGTCAGCATGAACACTCGAGAAGTAGCCACGTGTCTCCATTAGAACAGAACCATCCTGTCCGTCGATTCATTTCTTTCTCCACCATGGCGGTCAACGGATTCCAAATCCCCTTAAATCATGGCTTAATCCCTTGTCGATTCTGCTTCTGTCTATCGGGCGCAATCTCAGCCATCCAATCTGGGCTCCTACAGATCCAACGTCATTCGCACGTCGAGTGCGGTTGACTTGCTCGATCGATAACACGTGATCACGGCGGTTTCTCTCTCACCTCCGCTGCCACGCATCGATCGCTGAGTGTGATCACTCCGCTTTCTCCAAAACCGCTTACCGTTCAAGGGTTCCCCGATCAATACCACTGGTTTCCAGGGCGCGGGTCCCGCCTTTGTACTTTAGCGCCTTTACCTTTTTCCGCCTGCGGTCCTCTGGTTCCCCCACGCAACTGAGTGCTTAAGGCTCCTCCTTTTCGGCCCTGTTTGCCCCTAAGCACTAACGCGCATCGAAAATCAGCTCCTTTTCCCGATCTGGGGCTCCCAGGGGTTATTTTGACCTCCTGCACAGTCTCCATGGGCCTCGGTCAGCGCGCTTTGACCGAGGTCCTCGTCATTCCACGTCGGCTGCCATGGCCACCAGTTCAGGGTGTTTTCAATTACTGTTTTGGATTCTTCAAGGGTTTGTTTCGTCCCGATATAGTCATGGTTCTATGACAGTCATTTATGGATCCGATTTGGATCACGGCATCCCAACTGAAAAGCTTTTGGACCACCAAAATTTGGTTGTCTTCAAGCATCAACTAAGTGAGGAAATTGTTGTCTCACTTGTCCAATCTCAATCCACTTTGTACTGCTCGGCTTCGAACCTTTAAGCCCAATTCTGAGGTATTCCACCTGTCCATTGCATGTCGTCCTTACCTTCCTGTCCAGCACTGTATCTTCCTGTAACTCATTAAGATATTCAGGTAGTAGGTCATCAACAGAAGGCAATTGACTCTGCTCTTCAGGGTCCTCAACCATTGAAGGTTCAGGCAACCTCAAGCAATCTGCGTTCATGACTGAGTAGATGTGCATGTAAGCTGGCAGATCAAGGTGAAAATCATTTTCACCAATCTTCTCAAGTATCCTGAAGGGTCCATACCTGATAGGTTTTAGCTTCTTACCTTCACCTTGCATCCTGTCCTTGCTGATATACAGCCAGACTTGGTCTCCAACTTGAAAACTATGCTCCATCTGATGCTTATCATGCCTAGCCTTGTACTTGGCCTGGCTCTTTTCCAGTTGTTCCTGTACTGCCTGGTGGATCTCCTGGATCTGTTCAATGAACCTAGTTGCTTTGTCCACATCACTATGTCCATCAACCATGGTATCTTTACCAAAGACAAAATCCAAGGGAGACCTTGGTATGAAACCAAAGCAGGTCTCAAAAGGATATCTCTAGGTAGAAGAGTGTTTGGCTCTATTGTAAGCATGCTTCACATAACACAAGTGTTCATCCCAAAGCTTAGGGTGTTTGCTGCAATATCCTCTCAATAATTGGATCACTGTCCTGTTAACTACTTCTGTTTGGCCATCTGTTTGTGGATGAAAAGCTGTGCTCTTCTTTAATTTGGTGTCCATTAGTTCCCACAGACTGGACCAAAACTTTCCCACAAATCAAGTGTCTCGATCAGATATAATAGAAGTGGGTAATCCAAAATGAACCCATACATGTTCAAAGAATAATTTTGTAGTTTGTTCAGCTGTAATCTATTTACTACAGGGTATTAAAATACACATTTTGCTAAACCTATCCACAACAACATATAGATAATCATGACCTTTCCCAGATTTAGGCAGTCCTCCAACAAAATCCATGGAAATGCTTTCCCAAGGGTGAGAAGGAACTGGCAATGGAGTGTACAAGTCTAGTTTTCTGTTGTTGGGCTTGCTTTTAGCACACATAGCACACCCCTTTACATATCTAGAAACTGTCTCACTCATTCTTGGCCAGTAGCAGAACCTTTGCAGCTGTGCAACTGTTTTACTTACCCCAAAGTGACCTGATATCATAGAAGTGTGTGCTTCCCTAATTATCTTTTCTCTCTCAGTTTGTGGAATGCAGAGTTTCCCACAATGATATAAGAGTCAGTCCTTCACATGATAGTCCAATTCTTCTACTCTTTTGCCTTGACTCAAAGTTGCATATACATCTTTAAAGTCCATATCCTGAGCATATTGTTCTATGTAGCTTTCATGTAGCACAGAATTATGCTTAAGTATGGTAGATGCATTTATAATGGGTCTAGATAACATGTCTGCAACCTTGTTATGTATGCCCTTTTTATATCTGATGACTAAATGAAACTGTTGTAGAAAACCCATCCATCTGTAATGTCTTGATTGTTGCAACTTAGTTTGGGAGTGTAGATATTGAAGTGGCTGATGATCAGTATGTATTACTGTTTCTTTGCCCATTAAGTAATGTTTCCACTTTTTCACACTCTGAACTAATGCATACAATTCCTTATCATATGTAGGATAGTTAACTACTGCAGGATTAAAAGTCTCAGAATGATAACATATGGGTTTACTGTGTTGTGTCAACACTGCTCCCATGGCATAGTCACTGGCATCAGTTTGGATCTCAAATGGTCTTTGTAGATCTGGCAGTGCTAGTACAGGTGTTGTACTATTTTTTTCTTTCAAGGTGTCGAAGGCTTTCTGCTGTTTGCCTCCCCACTGAAACACCTTGTTCAATCCTGTCAAAGCATGTAAGGGAGCTGCAATTGAGGAAAAATTTGAAATGAACTTCCTCCAATACTGTGCTGCTCCTAAGAAGCTTCTCACTTCTGTAGCAGACTTGGGTTTAGGCCAGTTTACAATGACTGCCACTTTAGAGGGATCTATTTTCAATTCAACTCCCCCTACTATGTGACCCAAATAATTTAGAGAGGTTTTGCCAAATTCACATTTGGAGAGTTTAACATAAAGTTTTTCTCTTTTCAAAACATCTAATGTCTGCTTAACATGCTTTAAATGTTCTTCCCACGTTTTACTAAAAATCAGAATGTCATCCAGATACACAATAACAAAATCATCAAGAAAAGATCTGAGTACATCATTCATTAATCTCATGAAAGTAGCAGGGGCATTGGTCAAGCCAAAAGGCATAACCAGCCATTCATACAATCCCTGCTTTTTTTTGAAAGAAGTCTTCCATGCATCTTGCTCTGCAACTCTGACCTAATGGTATCCACTGTGCAAATCCAGCTTGGTGAAATAAACAGCTTCCTTCAATTGATCTAAAAGATCATCTATGTGAGGAAGGGGATAATGATTTTTTATCGTTATTTTATTCAGTGCTCAATAATCAATGCACATTCTCCACGAGCCATCTTTCTTTATCACCAAAACGATTGGTGACCCACATGGTGATGTGCTAGGACGAATGAACCCTTTCTCGAGAAACTCCTGCACCTGCTTCTTGATTTCAGCATTCTCTAAAGCAGATAACCTGTACATCCCAATGTTAGGCAAAGGAACATCTTGCTTCAAAATAATATCATGTACTATTCCCTTTTTGGGTGGCAGACCTTGAGGTTCTTGAAACAAGACATCATACTCTGAAACAATCTTTTCTATATCGCTTGCTGATCAGAATTACAACCCCCAAATACATTGGTTTTATCAGTTTTCTTTTCCTTTACAACCATTAGTAAGAACTGTTTGCATGAATTTATCATTCTTTTCATCTGTCCTGAGTTTATGAGAGTATAATTATTCTTAAGCTTATGATCTCTTACAAAGTATTTGATTCCATCTTTAACAAGTAGATACTTGTTCTCAGCTCTATAGAAAATAGCCTTTCTATCATACAAGTAAGGACTTCCTAAAACAATTCCACATATATCCAAAGGAATTATATCTAACTCAACCTCATCTACAAATGCTGACACAAAAGAGAACTTGAGTTTGCACTGTCTAGTCACTTGTAGTTGTGCTTTATCATTCAACCATCCTAATGGGTATGGTTTCTTGTGAGGTGTAGTTTCTAATCCCAATTTCTTTACAATTGCTTCAGAAATCAGATTTACTTGTGAGCCACTATCAAACAAAGTATCAATCTTCTGATTTTTGGAAACAACTTGAATATGGAAAAGCTCATGCCTTTTTCTCTCATGTTCTTCATCAATAACAAATTGAACAGAATTACTAGTAGATGCTTCAAAATTCTTACCTTTTGTACCTGTGGCTGCAATGATTGTTTCATCTCTCAAGTCTGACCCCAAATATTTCTGAATAGCTATAGCAGTCTTCTTCTTTCCCTTGGACTTCTTAGGTCTCATCTTTGGATGCAAAATCCAACAGTGCTCATCATCATGCCCCTCCTTTTTACAGTGAGTGCATGAGGCTTTGCCTTTCTGTGCAGTGTTAGCCTTCCTTGCTTTCCACTTCTGCTTTCTTTTCTCCTTTCTCTTGCTTATAGTGGGTTGGGATGGTCCCCCAACTTCTGGATTTCCATTCTTTCCTCTAACTTCTAGATGAGTAGCTTGTACAGATACCTCATCTATACTAGTGGGATTAAACATGAGGATGGTATGCCTCATGTAGCTGTGTAGACCACCAATGTACTTCAAGAGAGTTTCTGGTGAGTCTAATGAAATACACAACATCAATGCTCTCTTTCGGAACTCTTGAGTATACCCTTGTGCACTTTTCCCTTTCAACTGCCGAAGAGTTTTCCAACTCATCATGGCTTGTTGCATGTAGGCCAATGGATAGAACTGCTTTTTGATTGTAGTAACAAATTCACTCCAGACAGAGATGGTCTTACCATGCTTCCTCATATCAGCTTGGGTTCTACCTTCCCACCATACCAAGGCAGTGCCCCCTAGGCGAAGGCTTGCCAGCTGAACCTTGCTCTTGTCTAAGTCTATATTTTGTACTCTGCAATACACATCAATTTGTCTAATCTAATTGTCCAACTTTTCAGCATTTAGCTCTCCGTCATATATAGGCAAATCAAATTTAACATCTAACTTAATCAAAGATTCCTTCTTATTATGCACAGGGCTACCAGGAGGTGTAGGGAAGCTTTCTTCTTTCCCCTTTCCTTTGGAGTGGTCATGGGAATGAGATTCATCTTCTTCTTTATATTACTTAGAGCCTGATGAATCTTCACCCTTATGCTTTCTAAAGTCCCTATACATTTCTTCTACCATGGACTTTATAGCTAGGAAACTTTCTATGAATTGAGAGTCTGGCCCTATAGAACCTTCTTCTGACATTGTCTTTCAAGAATAGACTCTCCCAATTTCAGGATTAGTTTCCACCAACTCTCCTCCTAATTTGAGCTTTGATCTAGTAAGCATTCACAGCTAAACCAACACAAGATTGTCTAACCTTACAGCCTAGAGATCTGATACCACTTGATCTGATAATCACCCTATGAGTGACCTCAGTGAAGATTTATTAAACAAAAGGTATTACAGACACATCTGCTGGTGTGTGTGTGTTCTGTGTTATTGAAACAACGGATCGATCAGATTTCCAATACACTAGAAAATAAATGGAAAGACAACAAAGAAATACAGTAAGCAATACAAAGACACAAACAGTTTTTAATAAGGAGTTCACCCTATTCTCCAGGGCTACGTCTCCAGTCCAGCTTCAGTGGTGGCCTTGTTTTATTGTGTGTTTCAGCAGAGAAATTACAATGCAGGGATTCAATATGAGTTCTCTTGAAGCAGATTTTGCTTGGCAGGGTGGTTCTTGGATTCCCCAAGCCACTTGGAGTACACAGACTCTTGTTCTTCCTACCAGCTTTGTGACCCTCGGTCTACAGTGGAAAGAGCTAACTGTGATGCTCAATCCAGATAGATTCCTCTATGGGAAGGCTTGATTCCTCAAGCTCTCTGGTGCTCGATGCTACTTGTGGTCAAATCAGCCCTCTATCTCCTCTGCTTGGCTTTACTGCTCTCTGTGCTCAGTCCTCCTCTCAGGGTTCATTGTTCACTGTCTCTCTTGGTCGCTTGGACTCTTCGTTCTCTCTCTTCGAATCTTTGTTCACTGTCTATGTTCATGGCTTTAGCCATTCGACCTTCATGCTTGTTCGGTTCCTCTCCCGCCTGCATCAATTCGCCTGTCGCCTGCGTGCTGGGAGTTCCCTGTTTGGCGTCAACATGAATGCTCGGGAAGTAGCCACGTGTCTCCATCGAAACAGCACCAGCCTGTTCATCAATTCGTTTCTTTCTCCACCATGGCGGTCAACGAATTCCAAATCCCCTTAAATCGCGGCTTAATCCCCTGTCGATTCTACCTCTGTTTATCGGGCGTAATCTCAGCCATCTGATCTGGGCTCCTCTAGATCCAACTTCATTCACACGTCGAGTGCGATTGACTTGCTCGACCGATAACACGTGATCATGGTGGTTTTTCTCTCACCTCCGCTGCCACGCATCGACCGCTGAGTGTGATCGCTCCGCTTTCTCCAAAACCGCTTACCGTTCAAGGGCGCCCCGATCAATACCGCCGATTTCCAGGGTGTGGGTCCCACCTTTATACTTTAGTGCCTTTACCTTTTTCCGCCCATAGTCCTCTGGTTCCACCACGCGACCGAGTGCTTAAGGCTCCTCCTTTTCGGCCTTGTTTGCCCCTAAGCGCTAACGCGCATCAAAAATCAGCTCTTTTTCCTGATCCGGGGTTCCCAAGGGCTATTTTGACCTCCTGCGCAGTCTCCATGGGCCTGAGTCAGCGCGCTTTGACCGAGGTCCTCGTCATTCTGCGTCGGCTGCCATGGCCACTAGTTCAGGGTGTTTTTGATTGTTGTTTTGGATTCTTCAAGGGTTTGTTTCGTCCTGATATAGTCATGGTTCTATGACAGTCATTTATGGATCCAATTTGGATCACTTACCATGTCATCGCCTAGATTATTACTCTTATCTCTAGTTGATTAACCCATTTATTAAAAGTATATATATAGATATATATATATTCCTCTCAAAAAAGCATAATTTTATTACTAGATGATAGAAAATTGCATTATGTTGATACATATCAAGCATGTATTCAAATGATTAAGAGATCTTTGTATATATTTCCAATTGTATGGCATGATAGGCATCATACAAAAATTCCAAAAGTGTGTATATATTGAAAATTTGATGTAAAAAAACCTGTATATTTGTTGGTAAATGATACAACCAAAATAAATAATGTGAGACAATATATTAATGATGAGCTATATATGAAGAAATGATCAGGGTAGAAAAGTAAATTAATCTGTGTTATTTTCCTCGATGAAAGGTTGGTGGTAGAACTCATAGGAAAGGTGATTTTCTATTTTGTAATCAATCATGTCCCATGAACCATCAAAATGCCCTTCTTAGAGAGGGTGTCTGTAGTGGTGTTTTGATCATTGTAAACATGTGAGGAAAATAAAAGAAGTGAGAAGATTTCAAATAAATTATTTCATCTAAAAAGGGTTGAATCCTTTGATTGTGACATTTGTATGAACCATTTATCCAATTGATGACCAATTGGGAGTCCCTAAATACTTGAAGAGAGAGGATATATTTTTCAATAGTGAAAATCAACGAAGTTTAAGGGACATGAGTTTAGCAAAATTGTCAATTCCCTCACCTAAACCCATTTTGATGTGAAAATAATGGTTTTCTTCTACGTGCAGAACCACACACCTGCTACAAAATTTTGGTTCTCCTTGTGAGTCACCATCAAAGAAAGTCCAAGGTTTTGTTTTATCGATCTAGGCATTAGTGATATTTTTTTGTGTTTCAAGACCTTGGGTGTGGGTAGTAGATAGAAGATAGCAAGTGATTGAGTTGTAGTGAGCTCCAGGGGGGTCAGGTGATCATTGAAAATGACCTTGTTTATAGTAAGCCAAATTCCCTAACAGGCATGAAGAGGAAGGACTATAAATTCTTTGACCTCTCTATTTTTGTGCCAAATTTTCTAGGTCTCCATGAGACTCCCCCCGTGCATTGACAAGATTGATCGAGCTTGGATGAGAGAAAATTCCATAAGACTTTTGTATATGAGCATCAAAATGTGGGGAGTGGTTTCATTAGAGTTTTTTCAGAGGCTACACTAATTGAGCCCTTCCTTTTTTTGTATTATTCATAAAAAGTCCTAGGTTGGTATATTATTTTCCAAAGAAGACCACACAAACAATCTAGGTTTGGCTAGGCATTTGAGCTCCATAGATGCCACACCAATATGCTTGAATTTCCAGAATCCATTCTGTGGTGAGAAAAGAGTAACCCACTTTAGGAGTATACTTCCCAGAAGGGGATTGCATCCATACCAGTTCATTAGGTTCATCAATTAGGTGAATTTGGGCATCCATTAAAGCACAAGTATAGGTTGACCAGTGTTCTCTGAATCCCTGAGGGATATTTAGATGTTATCGAGTAAGCCATTATTTTTCTCTAATCAAGTTTTTGAGAGGGGTTACAACTTGGTTAAGTGTGAAAAGGCCCTTTTCATGAAGAAGAGAAATGAGATCCCCAGGGAGATAATGCACATTATTGCACTCAACCCACGGGTCTGCTCCCAACCGCAGTTGAGATTCATCCCCTACCTTCTAGACCAAACCATCTTGAATAAGGGGGGAGGATGTAATGAAAACACACCAAATGATGGATACATTATGCATATTCTTGTTATCGCTTCTGATCCAATCTTCAATAAAGAGGGGGTAGATGTATTACCTGTAAACCATAGAAATCTATAAACTCTAGGTTAAGATTAGGTGTCATACTACCTTCACAGCCAGAGCTTGAGAGAAAAAATGGATGTTTTTTAGACCCCAACCCCCCTAGTCCTTTGGCGTGGAAATTATGTCCCATTTGATCCATGGAAAAGCATATTCATACGTAGAACTTTCCCATAAAAAATTGGAGTAGAACTTCTTGATATTTTTTAGAAATCCCATTTGGATCAAGAATAGAGACATACAAAAAAACCTGTATGACTTCCAGGATGGATTTAATAGGTACCAAATAACCTTCTCTTTATAACCATATCATACTCTAGGACTTCATTTTCTTTTCAATTTTGGCTAAAAGCAATAACTAATCAACATTTGTGTAAGAGTTCGGTTTAAGGAGGAGTACCAAGTATTTGAAACCGCCGGGGATAACAGGCTGATGACTCCCAAGAGCAAAATCGACGGAGTCGTTTGGCACCTCGATGTCGACTCATCACATCCTGGGGTTGAAGAAGGTCCCAAGGGTTTCGGTTGTTCGCCGATGAAAGTGGTACGTGAGTTGGGTTTAGAACGTCGTGAGACAGTTTGGTTCCTATCTACCGCTGGTGTTGAAGGGAGAACTGCGAGGAGCCAACCCTAGTACGAGAGGAAATTCTCCATGTTGGCCAATACAAAAGAGAAGAGGTCCTAATGAAATCTCAACTCGTCATCAGTTAATCCAAAGGGAGTTAGCAGAGATTTGTGGTGATTTTTTATCATGCTTGTAGCATATTTGAAAAGGTCTATATCCTCCTTGATGGTCCTTGCATCCCTTATTGTGTCATTATTAAAAATGAGAATATCATCAACGAAGAGAATATGGGTGATATGTAGGGTAGGGGAACTTTGATTCCTTGAATATATTTTATTTTTCAGGCTTCCTCTAGGGATTTACTAAGGCCCTCTGCAATTAGTAAAAAAAAGAAGGAAGAGAGGGAAGCCCTGTCTAAGTCCTCATTCCACCCAGAAAAACGAAGGAGTTGAGTTTTTTATAAGTAAAACAAAAGAGATAGTGGAAATGTAACTCATAATCCATTTTAAAAAATCCAACCTAAATCCAAATTAGGTGAGTAGAAATTGATTGTAGAGCCATCTAACAAAGTCAAAATATTTTGAGAGATCAATTTTTAGG
The DNA here is from genome assembly GCA_031772625.1 of Pinus tabuliformis. Classification (NCBI taxonomy): domain Eukaryota; kingdom Viridiplantae; phylum Streptophyta; class Pinopsida; order Pinales; family Pinaceae; genus Pinus; species Pinus tabuliformis. The sequence goes on along the minus strand of CM062819.1, from coordinate 845,085,155 downwards.
ATTGTATCCTTCAATTGTCATTTCTTAAGGCTATGGAGCCCTTCGTGGGCCACACCAATATCTTAATGTATTTGTTTCCCTTCTAGGAAAGAGAATTATTCGTTTGAGATTGAGTCTGAGAGAATGGGTTTTAGTCTTTGCGCTAATATTTTTGCAACGAATTTGTAAATGAAATTTCATAGTGAAATAGGGTGGAAATCATCAAAAGTGGAAGGATTATCTACTTTAGGGATTAAATCAACGAAGGTGGAGTTAAAAGAGGCCTTAATATGGCCCAATATTCTAGATTCCAAATAATTCTCTGAGGAGGTCCTCAATCATGATATCAAAAAGTCCCAAAAAAATGAATCAGACCTCCATCTGGGCCTGCGATTTTATCCCTTTGAAAACTTCCCAACACCTTCTTATGTTATTCCATAGTAACAACCTCCATCAGGTAGTCATTGTTTGCATTTTTAGCAAAATTATGGAAATAGAGGGCCAGTTGGACCACCTCAGTTATGGAAGCCCCATGTGATTCCTTAAAAATATTTCCAAAATGATTTTTCTCAAGATCTACAAAGTCCTTGAAGGATGAGAAATTGTTCCCTACATATTCATTCAACTTCCAAATTTCCTATCATAGTTTCCTAGATTTAGTGTAGCATTGGAAGAATTTGGTGTTCTCATCTCTAGCATCCATCTAGATATCCTACTTTTGAGTCTCCAAGTGACTTCGATCTCTTCCATAAGGCTTCCCCTTCTCTTGACTAAATGTAATAGCCTATCATTTGAGTCATCTGATTCAAAACCTTTCGCAAATTCCTATGATATGGATTTGAGCTCTGCCTCCACCCCTCTCCTATTTATTCACTTACCATTTTATGGTTTCCTCTTTCATAGTTTTGAGGTTCAGTGCAAATTTGTTGGAAAATAATACTGAGAGGGGGGGTGAATCAGTATTATCAAATTCTCTTCAATATACCTTCAGATTTATAATTTAATTTATTCTTTAGATGTTGACAATTAATTTGTATGTTAGTACCATATAATAATGAACAGGAACAAGAAAAACAGACAGTCACACCAAAGAACACCAGATATAAGGTGGAAACCCAATGTGGGTGAAAACCACCTGCTGCAATATGTCTCTATCTTCTTTCAATTAGAAACTTCTTTTTACAATAATTATGTACTGGTGCAATCCTTTACCAGTACGTAGGCTGCAACCTGCAGAGAGCTACAACCCTCTCTCGTTTTCCAGACTCTCCTGGAAGGGAGCTACAACCCCCTTAGCTCTTGTACTAGCTGAGCTACTAGTACGTAGGTGCTCACCTACTGAAGGCTTCAACCTTCTCTTTTCTTCCAGGGACCACGTTTCATAAATTTTCAGACTAGATCCATGAACATCAAACAAACATCAAGTACATGTGCATCAACCAATCTCCTTTCCACAATCAACTACTGAATCAACCACTAGCTTCTCAGAATGCAGTAACCAGAAAACAATACCAGTAACTAGACACCAATTCTGAACCCAGAACACTACAGTAATAGACAAAAGCAGCTAAAATAAGTTTCAAGAAAAGTCTGCAACTTCACCAATAGAAATCTGCGGATATCTGCACTTCATCTGTGTCGATCCTGCGGACCTCCGCACCTACACCTGTCTCTGGACTGTGCACCTCCGCACCTGAACCCATGTCTGAGCTGCACACCTCCGCACTGAACCTGTGTCTGTACTGCGCACCTCCGCACTGAACCTGTGTCTGAGCTACGCACCTCCGCACTGAACCCGTGTCTGTACTGCGCACCTCCGCACCTGCACCCGTCTCTGAACTGCGTACCGCCGCACCTGAGCTGTGGTTCACCTGCGGACCTCCGCACCTGCGCTGTGGTTCACCTGCGGACCTCCGAGTAGAGCCAATTTATCAGTCCTCCAATATGCCCCAGACTGTCAGATCCACAGATCTGATCATGCGTCAAAGTAGATCTTCCTTCTAATGCTCAGATCTCTCCTTGATTTAGCTATCACTCACCAACTGATCACCAGAATTTCAAATCTTGATTTTCTTTAGATATTTCACACGCATGAGTGTTCATCCAAATGATCTCCTTTCCTTTTTATAGACTAGCCCTTACTCAAACCATGGTCCAAAACCATAGAATTCCAATACAGGGGACCCAAAACCTGGGTTCAATACTTTAGGAGAAAAACCATGGACCAAAACCATAGGATCAAAAACGTTCAGACTAAATACCATGGATCACCCGTAAGTTTTCCCACGTGCGTTTGCTTTTCTCTGCATGAAAGTCTGTGAACTTTAGGTCCGCACCTTTTGTTCAGAACACCTGCGAACATGTCCGCACCTTTTGAACGGCACACCTATGGACCCAGTCTAAGACCGCATCTTTGTGAACAGGAACCTGCGGGCCTTTCATTTTCTACATTCTTTGTAGACTGATCATAAACTTTTTGCTATTGCCCTGTTGCACTATGATCTGTCACCTGTGTGAGTTGCCATCAAGGACAATACTTGTAACATAATGCCAACAAAATTTACCTCCAACATAAACATCGCTTAGGGGATTGTAGGGCCACCAATTTTTTCATATAAGCTCTAAAAAGACTTTATATTTTAGCCAATCGGAGTTAAGTTTAAAGGATATGGGTGGCTTATATCCCATTTTCTTGATCTCCATAAAAATTGGGAAGTGTTATGAGGTCCCACCTTCCCCAATCCATTGTAAAATTAAAGGAATTTGTTCCAACAAGTAAGAAGCAGTCCAGTCGTTTGGCAACTTCATCCTCTCCAATTCTCTTATTCCTCCACATAATTTTAAGCTTTACAGGTTCTATGTCGATGAGATTTTTCTTGGTCAGGAGCCTTATAAATAAGGTCATATTTGGGCTAGCATGTGCTCGGGGGCCCCAATTCTCTGCAACACCAAGAGAGAATTTTAGGTCCCCTCCAATGACGAGATTGCCTTCAATGAAGTAGGATTTTTTGGATATAGACTTCCTGAAATAAATCTTGTCCTAGGGTGGCCCATAAATATTGAGAACCAAAAAAATATATTTTAGTTCCACAGAGTGAAATTTTAAGCCAAGAACCAATTCCATACCCCAAGCATTAAGGGATTTAATGAAGTGAGGGTTCCAACCAATCACCAAAGCTCTCAATCTACCTCAGTCATAAAAAAAGGTGAAGTTTCATCGAGTCAACAATATTTCCAGAAGACTTGACATAACATCCCCTTCATCCATAGTCTCTTGTAGGAGGAGAAAAACTGTGTTATCTAGCTCACTGAGCCTTTAGAGGGCTAGTTTTTTGGGAGGACAAGTCATGCCCATATAGTTAAGGGATAAAATGATCATGGGATATCCCCCTTGGGGCCTATTGCTAGTCTAAGCACCCCATCTATTGAGAGTTGTTTAACAAATGCCATGTCAATAAGAGCCTTGTTTTGGGATAAGACTAATTTTGATCGGCATCCCCTTCCCTTTATTGTAACAATATCAGGGGGGTTTGTATACAAGGTCTTTGAGAGAAAATGCAGGGTTAGAGGATCTCGAATAGAAATTATAGGGCTATATGGACCTCGAGTGGGAGGAGGATTCATTGAGAGTATAGGTGAACAAAGGAGGGTCGAATGACACGGGGGTGGGGGGAGAGGGGACACTCAACATATCAGAGGTACAGTTGAGTGGGAGGTGGCTCTACATAATTCATGACTGTGGATAACACTTGGACAGGTGAATCCATTCCCAATACATAAATATTGTTAACCAAATGTGTAATGATAGGGGGTAAGAAGGAATACCTGGATGTGGAGTTGATCCTGTGGGCATTTGAGCCATGGAAAGTCCTGAAGAAAATTGCTCTATATCATCTCTAGGTGTTGATGTTCAACCTATATTGGTGTTTCTTGAGAAGGAGCCAAGGTTGTGTTAATCAACCCTTTCCATTTTTCCATAACTGAATGTTGTACATTCCCCCTATTGTATTTAGCTAGAAAATCAATTCTTCACTTTGAGGGAAGGGGTTTCCTTCCTGCCTTCTAGTTTCTCTTAAACAAAAGACAAAATTAGAGTACATTGTGTCCATTTTTATGACATCGTTTTCATTTGAAGGGTATACCTCAATAGTCCATAGTTTGGGTGTAAGACTCTCGTTTGTGTATTATCTGATTTTTTCTCCATAGTCCTTCACAAATGTCCAACAGAACCAAAACCCTTACAACCTTCAATTCCTTGGATTCGATGAAAGACATGTCGACTTTTGAAAATTGCCTAGGTTGTTTTCTGTAACTATGAGGGCACCTCACATCTAGAAATCCATTGGGAGCCCTAATAGGCAAACCCAGATGGGGATTTTTTTCCATTCTCTCTTTGTTTGGATCAAAGAGAGGGTTATAATTCTTAATAATAAGAGGATTGGATTATACGTTCTAGGTTCTTTGGATAACCCATGAGGCCTTATCCTTGTTTGGAAAAAATAGAGCAAACTAACCTCTTACTAGAGAATGAACCATCGATAGTTTTTTTAGACGATTCTTCCATTCACTGCCAACCCATTCTTCAAGGGTTTGTTAAGTAAATTGAAACCCTAAAGCTTGATTGACCAAAGAGTGTTCTTCCATGAGCACCAGTTTATGAATTTTTTCATTTGCCCCTAGAACCATGGTTGATTTCCCTTTTAGTTCCTTCAAATAGGGTTCAAATTTATCTTTTTTCCTCCTTCTGATTGGCGAGTGGGGGTCATGTGTGAGGGGGATATTAAGGAGGTCACACTCCATTGTTCAGCTTCTTGGAGACATTATAAAGAGACAAATCCTTGGTATCAAGGATTCTCAGAGGATTCAATAAGGTTGGTTGGAGTAGTGGAGATAGTAGCAGGATGAGGGCCATAACTCTCATCCCAGAGTGGGAGAGGAGAAGAGCCTTGAGGACCCAACAAAATTTTATCACTTGTTAATGGCACTTGTGGACATAGAGGGGTGGGAAAACTTGAAGATACTTGTGGTACTCTCACCAATGTTTCTTTAGTGGGAAGTGATAAGTCACTTTTAGACTCTAGACATACTAAAGTTCAAATTCCTGGAGAAAGAAAATTGGTCACATATACCCCTTCGCCAAGAAATATTTTATACTCTAAATAGATAAGAAATAGTTATCCAAATGTGTGAGGGATCCAAGAGGGAGGGTTTCCAAGATACCTTATGTATATTTCTCCCTTTTCTACACCTATTCAGTAGGGAGATATCCAAAGGTAAGCAAGCCTCCTTCGCTTGGAGGGAAACTGGTGAGAGGTGGGGTATCTATGAGGAAACTAGTTTGAAGTAGGCTTGAATTTCCATCCAAGGAGTGAGAGGAAGGGGCTAAGAATTGACCTGTTGAAAAACCCAATTGTATACCTTCAACAAGACTGGGATATAGGTAGGTGCTTCCTCCATTTCCACCCATGTCAACTAAAGGGGCCACCAGAACACTCGATATTGACACCATCCAATAGGAGCATCCCACTACATGTTCGTCCCTAGGGAGGTGCACTTCCTCCAGTTCCATTCCTCCTTTGTCATTGCGCATCCCCTCCCTATTCCAAGACTTAAAAACTGACGAGGTAAAACTAGAAAAACCCTCGTAGGGTCCATAGATAGGTCAAACAAAATTACATCCATAAGATGAAAAAAAACCTAAAACCTCCATTAGTATATAACACCTCCGGTGGCATGAAAACTTCACCATAAATAATTATTTCTAGAATCTCTTTTCCCTAGCCTCATTGTGGAGGTAATTGAGAAACCCATAACCATGGGGTAAAGAAAAACCTTGACTTACGGAAAAAATAGTGAAACAAGAAGGGTGGTCATTATTCTCTAGTATAAGCCTCCTTAGAGAGATGGGTTAGGTCTATCTTTGATTGGTGTCTGAATAAGCTGTGAAGGGAAGCTCTTGTAGTAAGTCATAGTGACCACACATATCCATCCATGTTGTACACACACACACACATTATTAGTGAAAATTTTACTAGCGCATCCATATAAATTAAATGGATGGTAAATGTTGCTAGGAATGAAACCATAATAAGCATCAAAGCACTTATTTCATAATACATCTCACATTATTAAAATTAAAAACATCATAAAACTAACTAAATTATAACTTAAGATTCATATACATGGAGATTTACCCCCATTTTACCATCGATATTCTTAATCTGTAAATATACCTTCTATAATCCAATACCATGACTTATCAAAACCATGTGCCCAAAACACCATCTCATTTCATATGATACATATTCATATGGAAATTATTTGTAATTAATCAATTTAATTAAAAGGCATAATGGCATTGAAGATAAATCTCAAACTTTGATTTTGTATACTTCCATGGAGATTAAACCCCTATCATCCACCTAATAATTATTGATAATTAAATTAAAATTTTAAAATCCTTATTCCAAAAATAAACATGTCGATCAACATGATTAAATATACGATTGAAATTTATATTAATTTTATTTAATATAGATAATTAATATAATTAAAACCTCTCGTGACCCATGTGGGTCCCCTCCCTTAACAAATAAGAAGCTTGTACCTTGAGATCATTCCAAACGAATCTAGCATGCAGCATGATCAGAGTCGCTCTGAATAAAATGATGGTCATAAATTTATATCAGGAGATTTAATATGGGAAAGGATTATTATCTCAAGGAATATCAATACATGAAGTAGAGCCCATATAGCCTTAGGTTTATACAACCTTTTAGGGTAGATTTTGGCTAACCCAAAACTGCTTAGTAATTGGCTCGATACTTCCATTCAGGTGCAAGGTAGATCCTAGTTCATCAATGATAGTGTAACCAACTTATCCATAACTCTTATATGAAGATTCTATGGGGATCATTATCTATTATTGGTCTTTCGCACCACATTATCAAGGAAAAGTTTATATAAATCAAGTCTTTAATTGATTGGCTGAGATCCAATGTCCAAAAAACATATAAAACTATATCAATCATCTAGAAAGGCCCCATGGATTCAAGTGGAACCTGCCTTAAAACCTCACATGTTTTTGCTACCTCGCTTTGGAAATTTGTATACTCACGTGGGATAACTTGCAAAGAAGGGTATTTATTGGTCCACATGTTTGTAAACTTTTTAATTTTTAGACGGAATATTTGGACCATCTCTTTGTGCAATGTACCTTTGTAAAGGATGTTTGGATGACACTTTAAACATTCTAAGTCTATAGGTTATTGAGCCTTCTTTTTCTTTTGAAACATATCTACATTTAAGGGATAAAAAATTGGAAGCCATAAAACTCTTCCAATATTTATAGCCTAGGGAATCAATAAAGAAAGAAACAAAGCCATTTTTGAAGATCTTCCCTTCAAAGATGAACAATTAATACATAGGATTGTGGGCTACTTCAAGTAACATTTGAAAACCAAAAACCAAAACTTCCAAACATATAAGATATCCTATGTTATCATAGTTTTTCTCTATCAAGTTCTTTGAGGGTGCTTCATAAGTAAGATTATGTGGTGGGCATGCCTTTATCAAAATATAAAAAACTCATACCTTTCAGATTTGGTTGTATATACGATAGGGAATGAGCACTAAGGAAAAAATCATTGCTTGTTGGGCACTTCTGTAATTTGCAACGTTCAAAAACATTTTTTATTTACGATTTTGCCATGATTCTAAATGTATAATTGACTGATTGTCATGATTTTCAAATTTATAGGTGTTAAATTTGACATTATTAAAGGACAAGATTATAGATATGAGGAAAAAATTCCAATATATTTCCTTTTAGCATATTCATTGGGAATGGGACTCAGGTGGATTCACTATTGAAAAGTGCACTTATCTCAAAAAAAAAGGTTACATATTTTATGAATAATGGCAAGGAACCTCTCTGATAGTAAGGGGAATACTTCCTCTTACCATATGGTCTTAGTACTCCTTTACCAGGATTGAGTCTACAATTTTCTTTCTCATAGAAAGTCAAAGTTTAAACAATTTTTGTAAATGATGTGATGGATAGTGATATCTTAGTCTGTTGTGTGCTTTTTGTGGGATCATAAATGTTTTGTTATTATTGGTTTTAGTATCTAGTTTATATTGTAGTTACAATCTTTAATACTCCTACATTATTTGCTAGTATCCAGCTCAATGTGCATATTCAAAAAAATAGTTATAGTTTTCCTGGTGATTCGGACTATAGTTTGGACAAGATTGGTTTACTATATATGCAACTTTTTTGGAGAAGCTTGGCTTCTATATATATATATATATATTTCCATTTGAATATTTTTGTGCCTTGCTATTCATTAAGAGAGAATCAAAGGTTACATACACACACACACACACACACATATATAATTTGTGCATAATTTATTTACAACTTATTTATTGCTATATATAGTTTATTTATGTTGGGAATCATGATTTCCATTACACGAAAACCATAGGTGTTAGTAAACAGATGCATGTCCAGAGTTAACAAATCCTAAAGAGGTGGTTAAGCACATGCCACAAAACACATGGGGAGTGTTGGATTATCCAATTCCCAATAATCTCCCCCTCACCCCGATCCAGGTGTGATTCAAACTTGATACCTTTGGCTATGATACCACTTGTTGGTAATCACAATTTTCATTACACCAAAACCCACAGGTGTTAGTAAACAGATGCATCACCAACATTAACAAATCCTCGAGAGGTGGTTAAGCACATGTCACAAAACACATTCCTCCATTCTACTTCATAGTTCCTTCACTAAGAATTACAGTCGTTAGTCCTGCTCTAGTGTAGGGATCTTCCCTATGCCACTATTTTTATTTTTTTTATTTTTTGAAAATGTAGATAAACTGAGAATAAAACCATAATTCATTAGACATTGGGAACTGATAAATATTAAGTACTTACATCAAGCATCAATGAATTTCATTGCACTATAGGCACAATGAAATCATATAAAATAACATCATAAATAACATAGGTATCCTTCACCAAGAGATGAGATTCAATCTTGACTTGCCGCTACTTGCACTCCCTTGTTATCATCCGCCTCCAAGTGTGAACTTTGATGTGCTTGGACCGAATTTAGTGACCCACCGGTTGACCTCCCAACCTACTCCTTGGGCACTCTCCTGCCTCGCAGACCCCTGAGCTACAACACTGTTGTACAATGGAGGAAGTGTGCTAATTGATAGAGATGAGCACTCCTTGGGTCAATATTCCCCTCTAAAGTCCTCTATCTCACCAAACTCAACTATAGCTCGTAGCCACTACAATAACCAGTATCATCCATCCAACAATAGGGTAAAAATTCCCTTCTCCCATGGCTTGCCCCTTCTTTTATAGGAGGCTTCATAGATGACACTTGGAATTTCATGCATAATTAATTATTTTTATTAATCCAAAAGTTTGATTATTCACCCACCCATTTGTCACCCTCTCACCCTCTCACTGATGCTCTCCAAAATTATTTGTTTAGATTTTAGTTTAAAAAAAAAAAAAAATCACCCAAACAAACATCTTATTTCTTCTCTTAGTTATCTCTTGATCCACATTTCCTACTCCTTAATTTGTGTTCATTACTGAAGTCAATTGGTAAGTCTCATATTTGGTCCCCTAACTACTTCCTAATTTAACTCAATTTGCCTCTTAAATGGATATTATTATGTTGGCTCTTGCCACATGGAGGTTCTCTAAATTTCTCTAATTTTAACTTATTAGTATTCTTTTAATTCACCACCCTCTTCTCTTAATGAAGTTTGACTATTTTAGGATTAATATTTATATTTAAATCTATGTCACTTTTTTCCCCTTTTACCTAATTAAGTTACTTATGTACATTATCTACCTAATATTTTCCAACATGGGAAGGGCATAGTTCTCAAGGTAAAATATTTTATTTCTTCTTATTCTCCCCTTACCCCAAGTTTTATTCTTGATTTAATTGCCTCAGTTGTAACGACATTTACCACTTGATGTGAATTTGTAGGATTTTCATATCTTTATTATATTTATTAGTTTCTTTTTAATGATGCCAAGGGTGCCAAGTTGGTCATGCCCTTCAAGAACTTCCCCTGAAGTTCCAAGGGTGTCATGCCTGTCGTGCCCTTCAAGAACTTCCCTTGAATATCCAAAGGTGCCAGGCCACTTTCCCTTCAGGCATCCAATGGCTACAAGGGGAAATTCTAGGTGCAACAACAAACACGCTATCATCTCTTATTTTTCCTGATATAGTTAGACTAATGTTTCCTGATATAGTTAGACTAATGGTGTTGTGGATCATGGAGTCCACCTTGATGCGCACCCTCCAATAAAATCCTCGTGAGAAACCCAAATTTGGGACTTCCCCCCACAACATCACGATCTTCAAGGAAAAGGTGTTTCAACCTTTTCATCCCAAGTCATAATAGGAGTACTAGCAGGTGAGATCAAAGATGTTTGCCTACCCCTCCCATGCAATTCCATCCAATTTTACAACCCCATCACCCATGTGTGAGTCATTCAGCCAAACAACTAAAATATGCTTGCATCCACTAACATACCATTAGCATATCTATATATCTATATATATATATATATATATATATATATATATATATATATATATATATATATAGATATATATATAGATATAGATATAGATAGATAGAGATAGAGATATCAAGTTTCAACCTGAACTTAGAATTTCAAAGACAAAATATTAATTTTCATCAAACCAGATGTTGTCAACTCGTCATATGAAAGTGCCTATGGTGGTTTCCTATAATACTCAATAACCATTAGTAACAAAGTTTCTCAGTGATAGCCATTGTCATAATATCATCATTACCTATTCATTCACATTGTTTTTCACTGTGAACTAGAGCTAATGTAAGTAGCTAACAAAAGGAACACATCCATCATAGTTGGCATCATCGTAACATCAATAGAAAACATACATATCCATAAACATTATCATTATCATATCATCAATAGAAAATATACATATCCATTAATGTTATCGTCATCATGATATAAATAGATAACATACACAACCAGCACGTATATTAATAATAGAGTCACGTGTATGGATCCTCAACCTAAGGCCCTCAAAGAATAAAGTGTGGGCCTTAGGGCTAAATAATTGTTAATTTCATACCACTGTCAATCAACTAGATCAGAGCACTACATACACCCCCTTTTAATAATAGATTTTTTCTCGAAGTCCCTGGAATAGGTAAGGAAAACAGTGACGCATCTCCTTGGTGTCCTCCCAAGTGGCTGAACTAGGACTATAATTATCTCATTGGACCTTAACCTAGTCCACAAACCATCATCTAAGTTCCAGTGTGTTAACTGGTTTGAGCATCACTGTGCCCTCATATGAAACCTGCAAATGACCCAAGTCAATAACATGTGAAGGATTTGAAATATAATGATGCAAAATAGAAACATGAAACACATCATGCATGTGCGCTAGAGATGAATGTAAGGCAAGCCTATATGCCACCAACCCTTTTCTTTTTAAGATTTCAAAAGGTCCCACAAATCGTGGAGACAATTTTTCTCCCTTTCCAAATATCATAGAGCTCTTTTGGGGCCTTATTCACAAAAACACCCTAGCTCCCACTTCATAACTTTGATCTATCTGATGAGCATAAACATAGCTCTTTTTTTTACCTTGTGCTTTTTTTATCCTCCCCCTAATCATAGTCATTTGTTCTTCCATCTCTTTCACTACTTTTGTGACTATTAATACTTGATCCTCTAGTTGGTCCCAACTGAGAGGTGTTCTACAATGTCTCCCATACAATAATTCAAATGGCACCATATTGATGGAACTCTAATAATTGTTGTTGTAAGAAAATTCTACTAGTGGTAAGAACTCCTCCCGTCTCTTTTGTTGGTCCATCACATATATTTGTAGCATGTCCTCAAGGATTTGATTAGTCCTCTTTGTCCGACCATTTTTCTGAGGGTGATAAGCAGTGTTGAAGTTTAATTGGGTTCCCAAGACTTCTTGGAAAATGGTCCAAAATCTTCTTGTAAACATTTCTCCCCTATTTGATATGATCTTCCTATGCACTCCATGTAATCTCACAATCTCATCAATAAATACTTTGGTTATCTTTGATGCCTTATATGTAGTCTTAACTGGTATAAAATGGGCACTCTTGGTCAATGTGTCTACCACAACAATTATGGCACCAAGTTTTCTTGTGGTCATTGGTATTCCCACGATGATATCCATTTATATAACTTGCCATTTATATTTGGGCATCTCATGAGGTTGTAGTAACCCTACCAGATGTATGTATTCAAATTTTACTTGTTGATAGTCCAAGCATCTTTCTACAAAGTTCACAATCTCCTTATTCATCCCTTTCCAAAAGAATATTGGTTTAAGGTCTGCTCTCATCTTCTTAACACTTGGGTGTGTCATTTATACTACTCGATGTGCTTCGCTCAATATTAATTGGCATATATCTTCCTTCAATCACGCATATATCCTCCCTTGAAATCGTAGTATTCCATCGTTATCAAGGGAGTATCCTTCATATTTTGGGATCACCATTTCATCTTCCCTCAAAATATTGATAACCTCTTGGTACCATGTGTCCTCAATTTGTAAATCAAGCAACCTTTCCCTCGAGTTGGTCTTTAAGGGAATCATCGAAAATATCTAAAGCCTCCAACTTAAAGCATGAACAACCCTATTTATGGTACCTTTTATGTATATAGTATCAAAATCATATTCATTGATTAGTTCAGACCACCATTTATGTCTTTCATTTAAGTGGTATTGAGCGAATATGTGCTTTAGCCCACAATCGTTAAATCAGTCTTAAATTCAAACTTCCTTCCTAGAAGGTAGTGTCTTCAAATAGTTAGGGCATAAACAATTGTTTCCATTTCTAGATCATGGGTTTCGTATTTCTCTTCATGGGTTCTAATTTTTCTTGATGCATATGCTATTATTGTTCCTTCTTTCATCAATATGCATCCCATCCCTTCCTTGGAGGCATCAATGCAAACCAAAAGTTCTTGCTCCATATATGGTACCTTTAGAATTGGTTCCATTGTTAATAATACTTTTAACCTTTGGAATGCCTCTTCACATTTTTCAGTCCAAACGAACTTTCTATTCTTTCTTTGGATTTTGGTAAGGGGTTTGCTAACTTCGAAAACCCATCAACAAATCTATGATAATATCCATCCATGCCAGTTAAACTACATATTTCATGAACTTTGGTTGGTTCCATCTATTCAATGATGGCCTCAATATTTTTTAGTTATACCACAATACCTTCCCCAAAGATAATATGCCCAAGATAGTGGATCTTGGATTAGTAGAATGAACACTTTGACAACTTCCCATACAATTGGTTCTTTGTAAGACATTGTAAAACTAGCCTCAAGTGTTCATTATGCTCCTCTAGGGTCTTTTTGTACATCAAAATATCATTAATAAATATTTGTACAAACTTGTCTAGGTATTCTCAGAATATTTTGTTCATCAAAATCATGAAAACACATGGTGCATTTTCCAGACCAAAGGGTAAAACTACACATTCATAATGCCCAAATCTTGTCTTAAAGGTTGTCTTTGGAATAACTTACTCCTTGATTCTCAAATGATGGTATCTAGATCTTAGGTCTATATTTGAAAACATAGAAGCTCCCCTCATTTGATTTAACAAGTCATGTATCCTCGTAAATGGCACTGATCTTTTATGGTCACCTTGTTAAACTAGTGATAGTTAATGAAAAATCACCAAGTCCCATCCTTCGTCTTAACAAATATTACAAGGGCTCCCTATGGGGATATGTTGGTTCATATGAAATCCAAGTCCGATAATTTCTTTAATTAGATTCGCAACTCCTCTAATTCTGGACTTGACATATGATATAGTTCTTTTGCAATAGTCTCCATGGCTAGTTTAAGGTCAATGGTGAAGTTGATTTCCCTTTTGGGGGTATCCCAAGAAGCTTGTTGGGAAATACATCCTTAGATTTAGGTAGGAGTTTAGTGAGATGGAGGTGACAAAAATTGGTTCTTATGGTGGTGCTATGTTGTGCCCTCTAGCAACCCTACTCCTCCTCACAACTCTTCTAGCTATGACACCTATCTCAATCAGCATTAAATTTCATTTTTCTCTTCTTCTTTTTAACCATATAATACTTATCATTATAGTAGGTGGTAATGGTTCATAATCCTATTGTATGAACCAATCAATAAATATAAGAAAAGGAAAGAGAAATTAATTTAATAATTTTGAAGTGACTCAAGTTTAAATTGCAATTATCACATCATTGATAATGGACTTTTGAAATGATAATATAATTTTCATATATATATGGGTGGTACAATTGTTAATATGATATTTTTTTACATAAATTAGTAATATATACATACTACATTATTAGGATTATTGAAATTACATTTATAGCAACTCCCTTACATATAGGAGATTATATAAGAAGCAAATAATATTATAATTCTTGGTAAATATATAAGAAGCAAATAGTACTTTAATTCTTGCTAAATATATAAGAACAAAATAATTCTTTAACTCTTGGTAAATACACTTTACTAAAGGATTATAAATAATGTGTAGTACATATTTACCTTTTACTTGCACTTTGTTTATGCAAAGAATTCCCCAAATTACGGTGGGCAGTAATTCATAGTAAATGCAATGGATCATTGGAATATAAGAATGTCTAATAATATTATTATTAAATTAAATGTATATTTTCACTCACTTTTATCTCAAATTAATTGGTAGATAAATTACCTTCAAATCCAAGGTGTAAAATTGACATATTTTCTTTATTAAATTCAGTGAACTCTTAATTCTTAATAACGAGAGGGAATTGCTAATTGACACTCTTAAGTCCATAAATAATAAATCATCTTTAAACATCCATAAATAATAATTATACATTTAATTTTTGTTTTAATTTATTTACTGGGGTAGGATTGACGACAGTGTCAGGGTCACACCTGTTACAATTCTGCACCTGCATTTGATTTTATTTGCAGAATCTGATCTAGCAGGTCCATATTAGGGTTTCACCCTTGTGAATAGGGTGAATTTGGTGTTTATTATATATATATATATATAGTCATGTTGAATTTTTTGTAACAAGAAAAAAAGGTTGATTATAATAGGAAGAATTAATCTATGCTCCATTGTCCGATAAAGACTAGCACCTTTTTCTAGACTACCCGGATTGATCATGTGTAAGAAATCAATGGATTCTTCATTGTATTAAGTCATGGATTATCCATTGTATCGAGACATGGTAGTGTTAAATAAAATAAATCACTAATGGGCTTATTGTCGAAGAGGCTAACCCACTTTGATACCAGGTGTAGGGATCTTCCCTATGCCACAATTTTTTTTATTTTTATTTTTTGACAATGTAGATAAACTAAAAATAAAACCATAAGCCTATAAACATTAGGAACTCAGAAATATTAAGCACTTACATCAAAGATCGATGAATTTCACTGCACTATATATATCATCATGTTATTAACTATAGGTACAATGGAATCATATAAAATAACATCATAAATAACATAGGTACCATCCACTAGGAGATGGGATTCAATCTTGACTTGCCATTAGTTTCACTCCCCCACTGTCATCTGCCTCCAAGTGTGAATGTTGACGTGCTTGGGCCAAATGTAGTGACCCACTGGTTGACCTCCCATCCTACTCTTTGGGTAGTCTCCTTCCCCGCGGACCCTTGAGCTGCAATGGGGCTATAAAATGGAGGAAGTGCACAAGAGGATAGAGGTGAGTATTCATTGGCTCAAGAGTCCCCTCTCTAAAGTCCTCTACCTCACCAGACTCAGCTATATCTCATAGCCACTACAATGACCAGTCTCATCCATCCAACAATAAGATAAAAATTCTCTTCTACCATGGCTTGCCCCTTCTTTTATAGGAGGCTTCATAGGTGACACTTGGAATTTCATGCATAATTAATTATTTGTATTAATCCAAAAGTTTTATTATTTACCCACCTATGTGTCACCCTCTCACCTAGACTCTCCAAAATTATCTACTTAAATTTTAATTTAAAAATAATATTTTTCCCTCACCCCAACAAGGCTTCCTATTTCTTCTCCTAGTTTACTCTTAATCCCCCTTTTCTACTCCTTAATTTGTGTTCATTATTGAAGTCAATTGGTAAGTCTCAAATTTGGTCCCCTAACTACTTCCTAATTTAACTCAATTTTCCTCTTAGATGGATATTTTTATGTTGGCTCTTGCCACATCGAGGTTCTCTAAATTTCTCTAATTTTAATTTATTAATCTGATTTTAATTCACCACCCTCTTCTCTTAATGAAGTTTAACTATTTTAGGATTAATATCTATACTGAACTCTATATCCCTATTTCCCCCTTTTACCTAATTAAGCTACTTATATACATTATCTACCTAATATTTTCCGATGTGGGAAGGGGAGAGTTCACAAGGTAAAATATTTTATTTCTCCCAATTCTCCCCTTACCCCAAGTTTTATTCTTGATTTAATTGCCTCGGTTTAACGCCATTTACCACTTGATGTGAATTTATATGATTTTTATATCTTGATTATATTTAGTTTTTTTAATGATGCCAAGGGTGCCAATTTTGTTGTGCCATTCAAGAAATTTCCTTGAAGTTCCAAGGGTTCCACACCTAACAATTTATTTGTGATGACAAGGGTGCCAAGTCGATTGTAGCCTTCAAGAACTTCCCTTGAATTTCCAAGGGTGCCATATCACTTGCCCTTCAAACATCCAATGGCTACAAGTGGAAATTCCAGGTACAATAATAGATACTGCTATCATCTCTTATGTTTCCTGCTATATTGAGACTAATGATGATGGGGATCAAGGAATATGCCTTGATGCGCACCCCCTAGCAAATCCTCGTCAGTGACCCAAATTTTGGACTTTCCCCCACAACCTCGTTATCTTCAAGGCGAAGGTGTTTCAACCTCTCCAGCCCAAGTCACGATAGGAGTGCTAGCGGGTGAGATCATGGATGTTGTCCCACCCCTCCCATGTAGTTCCACCCAATTGTACTACCCCATCACCAATGTGTGAGTCATTCGGTCAAGAAACTAACCTATTCCTGCAGCCTCTAAGATATCATTAGAATATATATAGCAATTTTCAAACTGAACTTATAATTTCAAAGACAAAATATTAATTTCCATCAAACCAGATGTCGTCAACTCATCACATGCGAGTGCTTGTAGTGGTTTACTATCATACTCAATAATAATCAGTAATAAAGTTTCTTAGTGTTAGTCATTGTCATAATAACATCATCAACATGACCTAGTCATTCACATTGTTGTTCATTGTGAACCAAAACTAATGTAAGTAGCTAACATAAGGAGCACATCCATCATAATTGTCATCATCGTAACATCAATAGAACAATTACATATCCATCAAAGCTATCATCAACATATAATAAATAGAGAATATACATATCCATTAATGTTTTCATCATCATGATATCAGTAGAGAACATACATAACCATCACATCCACTAATAATAGAGTTACGTGTTTGGATCCTCAACTTGAGGTCCTCAAAAAATAAAGTGCAGGCCTTAGGGCTAAATAAATGTTAATGTCATATCATTTTTAGTCAACTAGAGTGGGGCACTACATCTAGTGCATGACACATGGAGAATTTGATGTCTTTGACACCACTGCCTCTCAACCTAGAGAGGAGATCCTCATTCCCTCTTGATTGGGGAATAGATCCTTGCTCCTTCTAAAACATTTAAGGAGACTTCTTACACCCTCTAAAGCATTGAGGGGATTGTTTTACTTCCATTCAATTGGGAAGCTTTCTAGTGTGTCTTCATCCATACATTAGCTACTAGTCCTTCATGGAGATCTTAAAGTATCTACATGTCTCTTCCTCTTCTTCATATCTTCATGAAATTGAGCTTTCATGTTCTTGAATGTACTGGTGGCAAACTGTCACATGATTTTGGACATCAACCTTTCATATCACTTTCCTCTAGTCATGATCAACATAGGAATTATATTTAGCCAGTCAAAGCAGAGCTTAATCATAGCTCCCTTTAGACATGAAAGTGATCTTCATCATTCATATTAGCAATGGGTTATCTCTTTGTACTACTACCTCTTAATCCCAAGATGATGCAAACATCTTGACCATACAAACCTTCAAGGATTACCAAAACCATCCACTCAATCCATGTATTCATTGAATTTATTTCAAAACAAATAATTGTAGATATACTTGCCCCAACTGCCATTATGCCTTTATACAATTTCCTTCCAAGTAGAAAAACATATATTGGCCAGATAACTAAAACCAAGACATCGATATCAAAATTAACTCAATATGATGGCCTCCTTGGATTTTTCTTACTTCTAAGATCAACATCCTTTCACATGTTCTGTCTTCATCTATTACCAAATATCATTCTCCATGATAATTACTTGTAATCAAAGTGCCCATGGAACAAACTGATTAGCAAGATGCAATTTCTTCTTTTTGGAGTTGTCATTATCAACTCTCTTTATTTCTTCAGGAAACCATATTCGATGTTGATCAATATGATCAATATTATCATTTCTAAATCATGTCACTTTGTGGAAGAGTCTTAATCCTTAACCATTCCAAAGCATGCCAAACCCCTTCTTCCAAGTGTCGAGTAATTACATGGAAGCCTTTTCATGCTTATGTTATCGAGCACATTCTCATGACCAATTATTTATGCAGAATTCTTGTAAATATGAATTATATACCATTGATAATCTAGCCATCCTTTCTTTGGATAAGATTGCTTCATTCCTTATCGAATATAAGTTTCCCTTAAGAGGAGAAAGACTTTAATTATTCCACTCAAATTGCAACTTGACCATCATCGTTCCTTCATCCTTTAAGACTATTGTTTCCATACTAGATCAAATATCAGTCATGTCATAATGCTTCTTCAAGAACCTTCCTAAATGATAGTTCTCATTGTAGGATATTGATGATCCTTTTTTCAACATGACTACCTCTAACATTATGCTAGAAAATACTTGGATCAATTATGATGTGAAAGATGGTCCAAAACTTCTCATTCTTGTTAGATAGATGACCTTTTACCAAGCAATGTGATCATGTAGACTCTATTTCTATGATGCCATGCTTTACAGAAATCAAGACTCTTCTAGAGAATGAAACGATGCAAGATACTCTACTTTCTACTTTCTAATAATGGAAAGATAAATTACAAATTCACTTTTTAGAGATGGAGCTTCCTTCAATAATAAAGATCCTTGGGATCTTCCCCTTTTGGCTTCTTCTCAGGTTCTCCCTTTTCTTTAGCTGTGTGAGCTTCACTTCTTTCCTTCCTTTTGTTGTTTTTCTTGTTTGGACATTCCCTCTTGAAATGTCCATACTCATTGCATCCAAAGCATTGTATCTTGGACATATTTTGTTTTCCTTTGGACTTTCAAACTTCCCTTTCTCCTTCTTCTTGGACCTTACAACAAAATCTTGATATTTTTCATTTGATTAGGAGTCATCCTTTGCCTTAATCCTTGTTTTGTCCAAGATACATTGATCCCATAGTTCATAAAAAGGAGTAGTATCCTTTCTTGTGTAGAGACTAGTTGCAAAACTACTCCAATCAGGTGGAAAATCATTTAATACACAAGTAGTCATTTCTGAACTAGAAATGACTTCCCCAATCCCTTTCAATTGGTCCCTTATTTGTGAGATATTCATAAGATAAGTGGCCATATCTTCATTCTCTTAATTCCTTATTCTATATATTTTATTCCTCAAGGATATCTTCTGACCTGATGTACTTATAGAGTACAACGTTACCAACTTATCATAAATTCCTTTAGATGAATTCAAATCAGAAACAAAGGGAATGAGATGATATTTTATGGATTCAATAAGAATCCTTTGTGCTCTTACTTCTCCCTTCTTGTATCTTGCTAATTGTTGAGTCGTATCTTTGTCTAGTTGAGTCACTTCACCAAGAACATATTCTGTGACCTCATTTTCTATGAGCACCAAACCATTCCTCTTCTTCCATGCTAGGAAGTTTGTTGACCCAACAAACTTGTTTCTTTCCTTGCAAATTGTAGTTATTTGATCTATAGATTGAGACATGGAGCACAAAATGGTACTTACTTTTCAAATGAGTGCCCTTCTTGATTATGTCTCCAACTATCTTGATGCTTTCAAGACCTTTAAAGAGACTTCAAATATGCTCTAGAATGATAACTTCTAGGATTCCTTCAACAATAGTGTCTTTAAACATATTCAAAGAGTGGATTATGATCCCAAGATTCTTTGATTGTTCCTTTTCTTCAAGATGATGGAGTGTACTAGAGATCCTTCAACAAGAGCTTATTCTTCCTTTGTTCAATGACAGCTTGATCCTTCTTAAGATGATGAGGTCTTCAATGAAATCTTGATGTAGTGATCTTCCTTATAGGTCAATAGGTCTTCTTCTTCTTTCCTTGTGTCCTTTTGAAAATAATTCTCTCTGACAAGAAATCCATTCTTATGTCAACAAGATGATCTTCAATTTTCCTTCTCTTTCTTCACCTTAGCTTTGATACCATGTTGGAGAATCTTGTAGAGAAACTTTTTAAACTGATTCTCCTTATCCTTAATAGTTGCTTGTGAATTAGTCATCTTCTTATTGTTATTTATTAGATATTTTAATCAAAAAATTATCAAGAGTATAAAATTATGACAATAGACAAAAATCCCTCCAAGGGGAAAACCTAAAAATAATTTATTATATTCTTATAGAATTAATTCAAATGAGAATTCCAAGACCTAAAGACCAAAGTTAAACCTTCCTCCAAGCACTAAATAATCCCTCCAAATGACCTCCTTCGAGACAAGACAAATTCTACCAAATTCAATGAAAGTAAACTTCCTTCAAGGTCTGCTCCAAGCAAGGTTTTGGCCCTCATTTTGGATCTACAATTTCAGCCTACAATTTTTGGCCCTGCAAAAATTGCAGAAACCCTAGAATCTTTGCACATATGGATAGAAATAGGTAGAAGTTTAGTCTCCTTCCTTTGATTTGTCTTCCTTTTAGTCTTTTAGCTTTTCTCTCTTCTCATCTTCCTTTTCTTGCTCTAGATCAGACTGCTTAAGTGTGTCCAAATTAATTGAACTCATCTCCTTTATATACTCTTCACATGTGGTCGAATAGGCCTCTCCTAGGCTGACTTGTCACTAGCAGGGTCGACTTGTGCTTGGAGGTTGTTTAAACTTTTAGACTCAAAAATTAAATATTTTACATGTTACAACTTTCCCAATAGGGTCTTATACAAATGATAAATACTTCCTTGACTCAAGAAAAATATTCTTTTGACTTGACAAGCCCTAGGAGCATTAAATCCATGCTTGACCTAGTTTACTAATAAAATGGAGAATGAAACCCATGCTTAAAAAAATATTTTTCTTTCTTCTTTTTCTTGTAACATAAGATATACATAATGAAATGAGTACAATGACAATTATGAAGACTGAAACTAGTTACATTTTTCAACATAACTAGGATGTTACATACCTTACTTTGGAAGTAAAAATAAAACAAGTAAATGTCAGGGCCTCATTCGATGTCAATGCATTAAGTGAAAATAATATGACATTGGCCCTAATTCAAAGATAATGCTCCATAGTAAAACAAAGGTAGTTTTAGCCTATTCAAACAACACTTCAAATTTAACATAAAAAGACCCCTAGGCCAAGAGGGTCCTACACCTATGATGGTGTTTGGCATATGACCATGCCATTAGGGATGAATAACTCAACTTGTAAATGGCTATCACCCTTCAAGTTTGAACACATACATGATATCAAATGCACATTAAGAGTTTGAATTGATTGACTTTAATTCAACTTCAAATTCCATGAGAACTTACATCTAGCCATCATAACAAGGCTTGTATATAGCATCATGCATTCACAAATTCCGTTCTAATTCATACATAAGGAAAATACATTGCAACATAATTTTAATCATGAATTCAAACATAGAGGTTGGACACTTATCTTTGAATAAGTTGGTCTATAGATATTAGTTGATGGTGAAAATTTTTCAACCTAATTGTATGCATCCACTATATATACTACCCCCATGTTGGGATATGAGGCCACCAATGAAGACAAAACTAGTCTAGGACACTAGGTCGCTCACCCAACCCAATGGATTTAAAGGTCAACCAAGAAAATCAATACAAAACACTTCATATGCCCATCTAGCCTAGATATGGCACTCCCTTCCATTACACACATAACACAATGAATACAAACCTTCATGCATATTCTACCCTCCAATGCTATCCAATGTGTGTAAAGAGAGTCCAACCTATTATCTACTTTAAAGAAACCCAAGAAAGTTTTGACTTGCCTCTTGAACACTAAGGGTGCACAAATTCCAAGAATGGGAAAGGTTTCCTATCAACCCAACCACTATGTTATTCTACAAACTTCCATATCTCTCTCTCATCTTGTCTCTCTCTTTGGTATATAATATTCTCTTTATTGGCTCTTCTTAGTCAGATATAGGATCCAATGAAAAAATATTATATTCATAGATTGAGAATATACAAATGAATCAAATAATTTTGAAATATTGGATAGAATGGACCAATAGAAATAGTTAATTCGAATTTGCATGAGGGAAGAGCACATGGGAAATGAAATGATTCAATTTTCCATGAGGTGTAAATTCTATGGGGATGGAGTATCTTACACTCCTCCAAATTTGTACCCAGTGACTATGCTCTCATCACCATGGAAGGTGGAATTCCCCACCAACCACCATTTGCATTCAATGATGGGGTTTTTAGGTTTTAATAAAGTCCATGGTGACAATAAGAAGGCTAGGAGACAGAGGAAACTTATGATTATATGTCATCCATTTGGGCACCCTTTCCTCTTCTCCTCAAAAGTGGACCCATAACCCATCTCCTGCTCCAACTCCCACATAACTCATCTTACTTTGTACCTTTACCTATATGATGGCTTCATTCTAGAGCACTGCTATTTTCCTGTAGAGAATGATAAATGGCTCTACATGGAACTTTTCCTCAAGTTCTACCTAGATCATAGCATAATCAATCACATGGTTAGGATTATGTGCATATTTTTTGACAAAATACATCATGGTATTTAATATTAGAATGAAATGAAATTCTAGATACATCTACCCTATCATGTCTAGAGTTTCAAATGGATCGCAGTAACAAGGCGCTGACTTTTCACAACTTCCAAGCTTCAAGGAAAAATTCCTTCACCTCACTCTAAGGGAAACATGATCTCCAACTTTGAATTATCTATGTACATTTTTCTTATCTGCATAGATTTTCTTCCTATTATAGGTTTCCTTAAAATTCATTGTAATCCTAAGAACCTCTTATTCCATTTCCTTGAGTTTTTCCAACCCAAGTACAATTTTGTTAACTAGGTTATCCCAACTCATGTGAGTACTACATCTTTTCCAGCACAAAGTCTGAAATGTACGCATATTAAATGATACTTGAAGTCCATTATAATATGTGGAATCCACAAGATATAGATAATCCTCCCACTTAGGTGACTTATCCATCACAAACATATGGAGCATGTATTCAAGTACTTGACTTATTCTTTCAGTTTCTCAATCTATAAGTGGATGGTCGGTACTATTAAGATTCAACTCATTACCTGTTGATTGTTAGAATTGACCATATCGACATTTGAGAAATCACCTAGTCAAGATCCCAATTAGACCTTTTTCGATTTGGTATAGTGATTTCAACTAGTATTTGGTCCTGGTTGCCACTCGAGAAATTTCCCCAACGAATGGAGCCTTATTGAAAAGACTATGAATTTTTCACTTACTGGTTCACGGATATCCGGGTCAGTGGGTAGCCGCTACGTCCAGGGTTTTAAACACTGAGTGGATGCCACCCGAAGGGCATCAACACCCCTCTGCCTATTTACTGACCTAACCCCAAGAGCTTTCGGGATTCGACCCTGTGACCTCCCATTGGCAAGGCACTTGATTTGACCGATTGAGCTAACTCTTGGGGCTTGAAAAGACTATGAATTAAATGAGCTTAAAAGGAAATAATGTAAACAAAGAATTGAAAGCAATTTAAGGAATGTAAATAAAATAACCTAATTGAAAATAATTAGTATATCTATACTCCTATCTAGCTATACTAATTATATCCTAGGTATTATATGACTTTTGTATGTTAAACATAATGATCAACAATAAGTAGTGATTCAAATCTACGCAATTATAGGTTGCAATAAATTAACTATAAATGAAACTAAACTTCACTTAAATTTGTTAAATGAAATTCGTTCACCCACAGTGTTCACATACATATTCTTTAATGAATGCCTAATTAACAATGATAGTTATTAGTCAACAATAACTAACTTCAATCATAAAAAATCAAAACTTTTGATTTCAATGTAATATGAACAAGTAATTTATATAAACAATACCATAATCACTTAAACTCATTAAAAATTGAAATCTCAATGATCCAGAATAATATTAAAGAAAATATATGTTGGGTATGTGCTATATTCTTTCCATGACTTGTCCCAAGCATGGACCCAATAATAGTTGGGCGGACCCAAGGATGGGGGGCGGACCCAAAGATGGTGGGCGGACCTATCCATGGTTTTGTGCATGGGTTTTTCACATGGTATTAAGCATGATGGTTTTCTACCCATGGTATTTTGTAGATCCGGTTAAGGGAACTACGATTATGTTCTAATCCAGGGTTAGTGGCTTAGGTTTATGAATGCTTTGTCATGTATATATATGTATTATAACATTGAAAGGAATATAATGAAAAATCAATCTAGTAGTATTGGTTTTGGGATCCAGGGGAGAATCTTTGTGTATATTTG
This sequence comes from Pinus tabuliformis, assembly GCA_031772625.1. Taxonomy (NCBI): domain Eukaryota; kingdom Viridiplantae; phylum Streptophyta; class Pinopsida; order Pinales; family Pinaceae; genus Pinus; species Pinus tabuliformis. Next base: position 845,060,214 of record CM062819.1, on the reverse strand, counting down.
TTTCATGTTCTTGCCGTTGTATATTTTTCTATTTGAAGAATTCCTTTGCAAGTAATTTTTGTACAGGGTTAAAACCTACATTTGGTATTAGAGTCATGTTCGGCTTCAAGGGGATGCCTTTGCTACTGAGGGGTTTTGCTTGGGCTTGTGGTAGACCATGTTATAGTGGGAGATCTGCGTAATCGATTCTTGTATTGAAAGGAGATGGCAAATAATGGAAATATAGAGATTAAGAAATTCAATGGACAAAGTTTTGAGCTATGGAATCTCAATATGGAGGATTTGTTGGTGGATATAGATTAGTGGATCATTGTAGATCCAGGTACGACACCAACATGAATGTCGACAGAAGACTGGGAAAAGTTAGATCAGAAGGAGAAAGTACAATATGATTGTGTCTCTCAGATTTAGTATTTTTGAATGTATCAGGTGACGCTACGACAAATGCCTTGTGGGACAAGTTAGGGAATTTGTATCAATCTAAGTCTCTAGTGTAGAAACTGTTCCTACAGAAAAAGTTGTATAACCTGCGGATGAAGGATGGAGACTCGGTGACAGAGCATTTGAATACCTTTAATATTATGGTAATCCAGTTGTTATATGTTGATATAAAAATTTCAGATGAAGATAAGTGCATCAGTTTGTTGTGTTCTCCACTAGATTCGTGGGATAGTCTAGTTGTTACAATAGGTAGCAATAAAACTATCTTGAAGTTTGATGAAATAGTCTCATCCTTGTTTTCAAAGGACATGATATGGAAAAATATGGAGAGATAGAATGGATATGCCTTGTTTTTGAGAGGACGGTCCCAAAACACAAAAAAAAAAAAAAAAAAAAATCACTAGTGGGAGATCTAAATCTCCAAGAAAATTTGTAGAGGTGTGCTAGAAATGCAGAAAGGAAGGGAACTACAAAAAGGACTTTAGATCTAAAGCTCCTAAGAAAGGAAAGGGATATTTTGATGCTCCTTCTGCAAAGATGAAAAACAACTCAGATGAAGGTGGGGATGTTTACTAGGTGATCTGAGTTTACTCAACTCCCGGATTTAACCAAGATCTTTTACTTTTGTGATGTTATTATAATTGCACTTAAAATAGCATAAGTGAACATATATGCATGCTACAACGAAAAAGGGACATGACAAGAGTCAGAAACATAAAACACAAGACATTGATAACAGAGTTTGTCTAGGAGGGACTATGTCTCCGGGCCCGGTGTCAAGATGGTGTAGGCCACTGCATTAAGTGCTAGAAAGAGTGATGATGTAGATGCATGCAATGTTTTCTCTATCATACAAGGAATATGCCCTCATGCAGGAGTGGCTCCAAGAGATGTTCCACTGCAAGAACTATCATTCAAAAAAGGACTCCTATCAGTATGACATAATTTCACATATGACAATAGTGAGCATCCCGCTAATCATGGCATCAAAGGGATCTCAATTTAGACATACATGACTACAACATGAGTATCCCGTCAGCATGACGACAAAGGGATCTCAATAACAACATGAAAATAAGCACATATCATAGATGATTCCACGTCACATCAAGCAGGAATCATGAAACAAGTAAGAAAACAAGATCCCACATCAAACATCAAACAGGGATCTATGCAGCACAATGCATCTCATAGCAAAAAGAAGTACATGAACACACTTCATATACCTCACACCCTGGGGCCATTTGAAGAAAAGGATGTCAAATTGCTGAAGTTGGTCGTACCATCAATCTCGCGGTGTCGAATCTCATGGAAATGGTTGTTCACACATGAATGCTAACACCTGCACTCTACTTTGAAAAGTGGCTAAAAAATGAAATGATCAAATGGAAAATATGATTGCACCATCAGATTTTTGGTGTCGAATAAGGTAAAATCGACTGTCAAATTTATTAATTCTGACAAAGTGCGAATCTGGGGCTTAAGGAATCTTTTAGATTCCCCCTATATTCCTCAAAGATTCCATCCTCCAGGTCATCTAAAGATTTGCTTCTCAGAACAAAATTCTCACTGCAGCATCAAGTTCGTGTTGCTGAGAGGTGTAAGATCGACATAAAATTTGTCCAATTTGGACACTGGCAAAATTTTGCCCTCCTGAGAATTTGGCTCAATCATGGTTCTGCCTGCTCTTTTCTCCAAACTCATGGTTCAACCTACAAAAATTAATTAAAAAATACATATGCCTTGGACTCTATGTCGCATTCTTCCTCCATCCTTTGGGCGCACTGTGGAAATGGATCCAGTTTATATGATAGACGTGGCGGATTTAACAAGAGTGCCTTTGTGGCACGTTGGTTAAGGCGGACGAATGGAGGCGCAGGGGTCGGGGGATCAAATCTCACCCTTGCCAAAATTGTTGCTTGTTATAACAATATGAGGTGGCGCATTTTGTTTTTTTGTATTAAATAGGGATGAGTTTGTTTTGGGTCATAACCATTACATTGTGTTTTAAAAAGGTTTGCATTAATGTTTTGGGTTATTCGTGGGCGAAGTTTCGGATTGGTTACATTTTGGGTTGGGTAGCTCGTGGTGTGGGCCAGCCATGTGGCCGAGCGGGTTCAATTCCTACTGGCCCAAATATGGTCGTTGTTTGTTATATAGAGGTTGGGGTGTGGTCCGGGTCCACTGGAGGTGGCTTGCCCACCCCACTTAAATGTTTTTTGGTTAATACAAAATGGGTATGTGGGTAGGGACGGAAGGGGTCATGGCCTGTTGTCCCACATTTAATTTGGTTTTGATAACTATATGTTGGCCATTGGGGGGGTGATGGGGTTGGTGGCTCGCCACCCCAAAAATATATTTTGTTTTGTTTTTATTTAACATGGGATTTTTTTTCAATTTTGTCTAGTATCAGGGTTATTAGACAAATTAATGACCCAACAAATTTGCCTGCTTTTGGGAGCTAGGTTTCATGCCCTGGGGTTGGTCAAATTGTAGGACACTTAAACGTGGCCCACAACCCAACTTTGACCAAAACTTTGACTGGCTCATTCTCCCTCATACAAGCTCGGATTTGAGTTTCATTCGCACCATTGGAATTAGGTCCATGAGCACTTCGATTTGGTGTTGGTTTGGGAGCAATCTGACCACTTTGAATTTTTCCCCTTTCTGAGTCCTCTGGGAATTCTACCTATGTCTAGATCCACCTGGATCAATCCTCCCCACTGAGGAGCTTTTGGTCCTCCAAAAGCATGAAAATAATCTCCCTCTTCTTTGTACCTTGTCTGCACTTACAAATGTCTCATAAGTCACCCTTTCTTCTCCTTCACCTTTGTCCTTCGGAGCCATAAGTAATGAGCTGACACCTGCAACCTCTGCAAACCTGTAGTACATTGTTTTTCAAATTACATGCTTATCAACATGACCAACTAATGACCCAAGCATTCCATACTTGCCACGAGTTTATAACACATACTCGATGGTCAAGTTTACATCAAAATGGAAACAATACCCCAGCTATCAAAACAAGGCCAACATATCATTGTTGCTTCAACAAGTGATGGAAAACACATCATCACTGCAACACATGATTTACAAAAATAAGGCCAAACACTATTATTCCTTTGACAAGTGATGGAAACACGACATCACTTTCACAGCTTAAAATGCAACACAAAATAAGACCAGACATCATTGTTGCTTAGCAGGGGATGGAAAACACATCATCACTTTTACATTTTAAAATGCAACAAATGATTTACAAAAGCACGACCATGACAAGCTAACATATCTAGAAACCATTTTTCACTTAATGTTGTGAATGGGTCATCCCCCTATGGTGGTTTTTCTTGTCGAACAATTGTTTCACCTAGTTCACACACAGATGCTTTGTCTTTAAAGCGTTGCTCTGGATGGAGCCTCCAACATGTGGCTCTTTGATGGCCACCTCTATCGCAATGACTGCAATAGGTATTCTTCCTCCAGATCTGCTTAAGATGTTTCTTTACCTGCTGTTGAGAGGGTCTTTCATGCCTCCTCCTTTTGGGTGCTGCTATTCTTGTCCAACACTTAGCAAATGTATGGTTATGTAATCCACAAAAGGTACTTTTTTTTTCGATGCCATGTTTTACATTCATCATTAACAACATGATTATAATTGAAATGAACATTCGAATATCGAAACTAGTTATACCTTTCCTTTCCGTCTCTACTGTCATTATTGTGATAAGAGCTTGCCTTAGCTCTCTCCCTGCAATGGCCACTGCCATGGGATGATGGTGATATGTTCCCATCATTCTCTTTCCTTGACGATTTCGACGATATCTTGGAATAATTTGACACCTTCGATCATTCTCCTTCAATGTATCCCAAGCCTGAAAATTGAGGTCTCTACACAACCTCCAATGGTTGAGTTATGCCTTGGTTATTAACACCAAGTTTTTTTTCCTCCTTGTACCTCATCCTGGTAAGGAGCCTCATGTTTTTCCTTGTAATTGGTATATCCACATCTCCAACAGAAATCATACTATGTGAAGATGAAACTGAAAGGAAATTAACATCTTTTACCTCCACTATCGAGTTGGAAAGAACTAATGAGGGCTGCTCATCATCTGTTGTTTGTGGTTCGATGTCTGTCTTGGTAGATTCCCTAACTTCTTTCCTGACATACCCAAGTCCTGCCTGACGGGGTAATTCTTCTACTTTGATGGGGTTGACAATGCCTTGGCCATTAATGCCCAAGCCTTTTCCTTCATAACCCATTTTATTCAATAGTTTGGAGCCAATTCCTATGGTATGATTTTCAAAAACAACAAAATCATCATCAGGACACATACATGAATTTAGAGAATTACTTTTTACCTCACATGGGTCACGCTGCAACTTTTCCAAGGCCTCATCCTTAGCTTGTATCTGTTGTAGAAAACTATGTTTTTCCTCTTTCTCTTCATGTAGAAGCATCTTCAATTCAACGTTCTCTGTTTGAAGATTCTGTTTGTTGTTCTTCAGTTCTTCCAGGGCCTATTCTATGGCTCGTAACTGAAGTTGCAATCACTCCTTTTCCTCTGTCTCTTTTTGTAGAGCTTCATACATCATTTCCACCCTTTGGGAAATTTTGAGCATGGTTTCGTACATTGCTTTTTCATCCTCTGTCGTTGCATGTTCCATTGTTCATGCTTGCAATTCACATCCACTCAAAGACCACTCTGATACCAAACTTGATCCGAGTTGACTCAACTCCCGGATTTAACCAAGATATTTTACTTTCGTGATGTTGTTAGAATTTCTCTTAAAATAGAATAAGTCAACATATATGCATGCTGAAACGAAAAAGGAACATGAAAAGAATCAGAAACATAAAACACAAGATGTTGATAACAGAGTTCTTCAAGGAGGGATACATCTCTGGACCCAGTGTCAAGATGGTGTAGGCGCTGCATTAAGTGCAAGAAAGAGTGATGATGTACATGCATGTGTTTTCTCTATCATACAAGGAATTTTCCCTCACGCAGGAGTGGCTCCAGGAGATGTTCCGCTGCAGGAACTCTCATTCAAAAATGGACTCCTATCAATATGACATAATTTCACATATGACAATAATGAACATCCCACCAATCATGGCATCAAAGGGATCTCAATTTAGACATACATGACTACAACATGAGTATCCCGTCAACGTGATGAAAAAGGGTTCTTAGTAACAACATGACAAGAAGTACATATCACAGATGATTCCACATCACATCAAGCAGGAATCATGAAACAAGTAAGAAAACAAGATCCCACATCAAACATCGAATAGGGATCTATGCAGCACAATGAATCTCATAGAAAAAAGTACATGAACACACTGCATATACCTCACACCCTGGGGCCATTTGAAGAAAAGGATATCAAACTGCTGAAGTTGGTCTTACCATCAATCTCACAGTGTTGAATCTCATGGAAATGGATGTTCACACATGAATGTTGACACCTGCACTCCTCTTTGTAAAGTGGCTGAAAAATGAAATGATCAAATGGAAAATCGAATTGCACCATCAGATTTGTGGCATCGAATAGGGTAAAATCGACTGTCAAATTTCTGAATTCTGACAAAGTGAGAATCTAGGGCTTAAGGAATCATTTAGATTCCCCCTAGATTTCTTAAAGATTCCCTCCTTCGGGTCATCTGAAGATCTATTGCTCAGATCAAAATTCTCACTGTGCCATCAAGTTTGTGTCGCTGAGAGGTGTAAGATCGACATAAAATTTGTCCAATTTGGACACAGGGAAAATTTTTCCCTCCTGAGAATTTGGCTCAATCATGGTTCTGCCTACTCTTTTCTCCATGCTCATGGTTCCACCTACAAAAATTATTTAAAAAATACATATGCCTTGGACTCAGCGTTGCGTTCTTCCTCCGTCCTCTACGTGCACTGCGGAAATGGAGCTAGTTTATATGATAGACATGGTGGATTTAACAAGAGTACCTTTGTGGCACGTTGGTTAAGGTAGACAAATGGAGGTGTAGGGGTTGGGGGATCAAATCCCACCCCTACCAAAATTGGTGCTTGTTATAACGATATGAGGTGGCACATTTTGTTTTGTGTATTAAATAAGGTGGAGTTTGTTTTGGGTCATAACTGTTACATTGTGTTTTAAAAAGGTTCGCATTAATGTTTTGGGTTATTCATGGGCGGAGTTTTGGATTGGTTATGTTTTGGGTTGGGCCTCCCGTGGTGCGGGCTAGCCACATGGCCAGGCGGGTTCGATTCCCATCGGCCCAAATATGGTCATTGTTTGTTATATAGAGGTTGGGGTGTGGGCCGAGTCCACCGGAGGTGGACTACCCACCCCACTTAAATGTTTTTTGCTTAATATAAAATGGGTATGCGGGTAGGGCCGACATGGGTCACGGCCTATCGGCTCACATTTAATTTGGTTTTGATAACTATATGTTGGCCGTTGGGGGGGGGTGACGGGGTTGGTGGCCCGCCACCCCAAAAATATATATTTTTTTTGTTTTTATTTAACATGGGATTTTTTTTCAATTTTGTCTAATATAAGGGTTATTAGACAAATTAACGACCCAACAAATTCGCCTACTTTCGGGAGCTAGGTTTCATGCCCTGGGGTTGGTCAAATTGCAGGACACTTAAACATGGCCCATAACCCAACTTTGACCAAAAAATTGACTGGCTCGTTCTGCCTCATACGAGCTCAGATTTGAGTGTCGTTCACACCGTTAGAATCAAGGCGATGAGCACTTTGATCTGGTGTTGGTTTGGAGCAATCTAACCACTTTGAATTTTGCCCCTTTCTGAGTCCTCTCGAACTTCTGCCTGTGTCTAGAGCCACCTAGATCACTAGGCTTCTTCTTCAAGTAGACATGTAGATCATGAGGCATGGTTGATTGACTCAGGTGCATCCTTTCACTTCACTCCCCATAGGGAGTGGTTCTACTAGTATGAGAAATGTGATGGCTGTGATGTCTTCTTAGGGGATGATAGGAAGGAAAAAATCATTGGACACAGAAAATTAAATTTGAAGTTGCAAGGTGGAAGGTTGAGAACACTTCCTAATGTTTTGCATATTCCTACATTGGCCATAAATTTGATTTCTGTAAGCAAGATGGATGATGCAAGTGTAAAAACAGTGTTTGAGAAAGATACCTGAAAGATGGTTCTAGGAGAACTGGTATTGATGCGAGGAGTCCAGATTAGAACTTAGTACAAGATTCTATGTAGCATTATTATTGATGAGTGCAACAATTTTGTGGTTCCTGAAAGTGGAGCAGAAAATCTAGTGGTATCTGGTGAAAAGACCATGTTATGGCACCAAAGGCTTGGACATATTGGAAAGAAGGGCTTTCAAATATTGCATGGTAATGGTATGGTAGAAGGCATGTCTAATTTCTCTCTAGATTTTGATTTTTGTGAACATTGTGTATATGGGAAGCATAATCACGTGAGTTTCCCATCTATTGCTAAGAGGACAAAGGGGATATTAGAGCTTGTGCATGGTGATGTGTTTGGACTTGTGTTGGTTCCATCATTGGGTAAGTTTGTGTACTATATATAATTTATATATCACTTCGCAAGGAATACATAGATATATTTCCTTAGGAATAAATCTAAAGTGTTTGATAGGTTTATAGAATTTAAGGCTTTGGTGGAAAATTAGATAGAGAAGAAGATTAAGGTGTTGAGGGTAGATAATGGTGGAGAGTTTTGCAAGAAATAATTTGAAGAGTTATGTAACAAGTGTGGTATAGAATGACAAAAGACTACTCCATACACACCTCGGCAAAATGGAGTTACAAAAAGAATGAATAGGACATTCATGCAAAAGGCAAGAAACATGCTTAGTGGTGTCAGGTTAGGATAGGAATTCTGGGCAAAGGAAATGGATACTACATGTTACCAATTTAATAGATCACCTTCATCAACGTTGGAGGATAAGACTCCACATGAGGTATGGATTGGTAAGAAACCCTCTCTATCACATCTCAGGGTATTTGGTTTTGATGCATATGTACATGTTCCAAAGGATAAAATAACCAAGTTAAATAGTTAATCTGAAAGGTGCATCTTTATTGAGTATAAGGATGGTTTAAAATGTTATAAAATTTGGAACCCATAAATAAGGAAGGTTGTGTACAGTCAAGATGTGGTGTTTAGAGAAGTGAAGGATGTTAATAAACATGAATTCCTACCAAAGGAACCTAAAAGGATAGATTTTAAACTAAAGGAGGAAGAATCAAACTCTACAACAAAACAAGAATCAGAAGAGGAAGAGCTATAGAATCCAGTTTTGAGAAGATAAATTCGAGAGAGAAGCAAAACAGAGAGGTATATTCCGTCTGTAATATTTTCAAAGTTTTCTTTATCTATTATTGATGATGATCCCATAAATGTCAGGGAGGCAGTGGATTCAAAGGATGGAAAACTCTAGAAAGAGGCCATGGTTGAAGAAATTTCATATTTGGACAAAAATGAGGCTTGGGATATAGTGGAGTTGCCAAATGGAAGGAAACCCATTAGCAGCAAATGGGTGTTTATGAAGAAGATGAATGCAAAAGATAAGGTGGAGAAATACAAAGCTCGATTGGTAGCAAAAGGTTATTCCCAAGTGTCAGGAATTGATTTTGGTGATATTTTTTCTCCTGTTTCCAAGTTAGCTTTTATTAGATTACTTTTATATGTTGTTGATGCTTTTGATTTTAATGTAGACTAGATACATGTGAAGACAACATTTCTTCACGGGGATCTGGAACAAGAGATCTACATGAAGCAACCTGAAGGTTTTGCAGTGAAGGGTAAGAAAGAGCTGGTATGCAAGTTAAAAGAGTCTTTGTATGGGTTAAAACAGTCACCAAGGATGTGGTATCAAAAATTTGATGCATATATATATATATATGGGAAATTGGCTTCACAAATAGAAAAGTGGATCATTGTGTGTATTTTAAATTAATTGGTGACCATGTTATTTATCTGGTCTTGTATGTGGATGATATGTTGTTGATTGGAAATTACAAAGAAATTATCCAAGATTTGAAGACCCAATTGTCCTCTAAATTTGACATGAAGTATCTTGGTGCTGCAAACTATATTTTGGGCATGGAAATTAAACAAGATTGGGCAAAGAGGAAGATTTGGTTAAACTAGAGGAAGTATGTTGAGACAATATTGTAGAGGTTTAATATGCAAGATAGTAAATGAGTGAAGGTTCCTATTCGTGTAGGTGTAAAGTTATACGTTGAACAATGTCCCAAGACACAGGAAGAGGAAGAGGACATGTCCCATGTTCCATATGCCAGTGTAGTTGGTAGCTTGATGGATGTAATGGTTTTCACTAGACCAGACATTGAACATGCAGTGGGATTATTCAACTGGTTTATTTCAAAACCAAGGAAGGAGTGTTGGATAAAAGTGAAGCGGGTTTTCAGGTATTTGCATGGCACTAGTGATTGTGGTTTGTGCTACCAAGGAAGACCAGGATTGGACAAAGTTTTGGACATTCGTGGCTTTGTTGATGTAGGCTAGGTTGGAGATCTAGATCAGAGAAGATTTACAAGTGGTTATTGTTTAACTTTTTTGGAGGAGCGGTCAGTTGCATGAGCGAGAGGAAGTATGTAGTGGCACTTTCAACTACAGAGTTTGAATACATGGCAACCACTCATGCAAGCAAGGAATCAAGTTGGTTGCAGAGATTGTGTTCAAGTATGGGGTTGGTATAGTGAGCTATAAGGATAGATTATGACAGCCAAAGTGCAATTTTCTTGACAAATAACCTTTCTTATCATTCGAATACAAAGCACATTGAGGTTTAGTGTCACTTTGTGAGGGATATGGTTGAGAACAACAAGGTGTTTTTGTTAAAGGTGGACACTTTAAAGAATGTTGCAAATGCATTGATGAAGTCTATGAGCACTAAGAAGTTTTATTGTAGTAGAGAAACAATGGGTGTTGCAGGCCTGGACCAATGACTAAGCTCTCATGTGACCCACTATGTGGAAAGAAAACAACAATTGAGAGAATTTTCGGTATGTCTTATATTCTTTCCATGACTATTCCCACGCATGGATCTAATAATAGTTGGGCGGACCTACCCATGATTTTGTGCATGGGTTTTTCACATGGTTTTGGGCACAATGGTTTTCTGCCCATGGTATTTTGTAGATTCGGTCAAGGAAACTATGGTTACGTTCTAATCCAGGGTTACTAGATTGGGGTTTATTAATGCTTCAAAATGTATATATATGTATTGTAATATTGAAAATAATATAATAAAAAATCAATGAGGTTGTCCCCATTTTGGGATCTAGGGTAAAATCTTTGTGTATATTTTTTTATGTTCTCGCCATTATATATTTTTCTATTCAAAGAATTCGTTTGCAGGTAATTTATGTACAGGGTTAAAACCTACAAGATAAACTTTACAACAGTGCAGAGTATGTTCCCTTGGAAAAATAAAATCCCCTTATTCATGCTCATTCTTACTTTTAAATAATATTACAAAATAAGGGATAAATATGTCCAATTTTTTTGACCAACAACTTTGAAATAAAAATAGAAAAGTATAATTTTTTTATGATGTTGGGATAAAATAAGCCTTCATCTTGTTGAGGTAACATCCTAGGAAGCTTCAATAGATGCTTTCCATTATGAATGGACTTATAGAAGATTTGGAATTCATTGAGGATTGATTTGAATATTGACCTAGCATTCAAACATATGTGCTTCAATTGCTGGCAGTTCCTGCATTATTCTATCAACAACAATTTTTTTCAATAGACAATGACTTCGAGGTTTGACCAAATATCTCCAAATAGAATCTAGGTCAATATTTTGCATTTGCTTGATTTGATTTTGATGCTTCAGTGTATATTCTTAAACATTTTTTCTAAGTCAACTTCCTATCAATGTCTTTGATCACCTACATTATTGATTGCATTAATGGATTACAAATATATTAAGCAATTTTTACTAATCCCTTAGAACTATGCAGGTGTGTTTTCCAATATTTTAGGATTGTTTTCTTCTACATCATGTTTATTATAGGTAGGTCAGGTGGTATACTCTTCCCTATACTTTTCTAGTAAATTAGCTAGGGTAATTTCCTATATGTTTCTTCATGTTTCATCTCGTTATTGATCATGTCAATGAATAATCCATTAACCAATTTCTGTTGAGCTTGAGCCAAACATAACTCATTTCATAAATGTTCCTGTATATGAAGGAATTGTAGGTTAACCTCAAGTGCTTCTTGCTTGAAGTTTCCTAGGTCAACTCCATTGGTGGTTGCTTCTTGGATTTTCAATTGAAGATCAGTTATCTGGGAGTCCTTCCTCTTATTTGAAACATCAAATTCATGTTTCAATTTGATGATTTCCTCTTTCAAATGTTGTTGAAAAATATTAATCTCATGGGCATGCTACTTTTAAGACTCAGTATCTCGTTGTCTCAAATTTTCTTGAAACTACTCCTCTTTTTGCGACAATTGTTGTTCCATTTTGTGATTTTAATGTCATTTTTCTCAACAATATTCAATGATATGGTAACATACCAGACATAGCATTTGCGTATGCTTCAACAAAATGAGCCAACTCTTTAATTATCTTTTCTTCACTTAGCTAAGAACCATCCTAGAGTACTTGAGGTGGAGCATTTGTGTCTTCATTTTCTCCTTCTACATTCCTCTTTTTCCTACTTCTTTTAATTACAGTTTTCTTTTAAGGGATAAAAAGGTGTTCCAATGGATGGATGCATTCAATTTCAATGGTGGACAAAGATATTACCATCATCGTTTTTTGTGAATTGTCACCAAGAAGAATACTAATCGGAGTCTTCATTAAAACTTCAGAAGTTACCAAACAAGTTTTTGAATCAATACCAACATTAGTAGGAGATCAAATAGCTATATGTTGTTGTGGATGCTTTACATAAGTATAAATATTAGAAGGAGATCTAAGGGATTTTTTCTCTTAAATGCTTGCAGTAGGTCATATGAACTCATCCCAATGTTGTTGCATTTTAATAATGGTTGCAAGTTTTTTTTGTAATGTCATTCTTCATAATCTCATCAACAACTTTTACTAATACCTATTCAATTTATCTTGAATATTCATATCGAATCACTATAGGTGTCTAGGAAGTAGTGGCCTTTGTAACACTAGGTTCAACAACATTTTGTTGTAGAATGAATGAAAAAGATACTTTTCTTTCTTCCATAAATGTAAGGAAATTTTGATACATATCATGAGACAATTTATGTGATTTCTATCAAGCCTCTTCATAAGATTGAAATTTTCATAGCCCCAAGGGTTAGATCACTTGGTCGAGTTCTTGTTGCTAAGTGCATCACCAATTGGGAGGTCATGGGGTCAAATCTCCTCAACGCCCTTAGGGTTAGGCCTTGCTTATTTGTCTGGCAGGTAGATCCCTTTAGGTTGATCTACCTAGATTTTTCCCATGGATGTAAAAGCCACCCAGTGTCCATGAACCACCCTTATAAAAAGATTGAACTTTGTGCAATATGTCATCATATGATAACTTTTTATATGTATAATTCTTCATACTAACTATGAGGAAATGATTACCCACAATTCCCAAGGGGTCATGATGTTTAAGAGGAATTTGGGCCAAGTTAATAGTATGATAGGTCAAGATTTATTTTTTAGCATAACCAAGGTTATCCAAAGTGTAAATGCCAATACGAATGGCAAAATTGGGCCATTTTTTCTTTGAGTTCTTATGCAAGTCATTAGTTATGCCAATTCCGACAATTTGATATGTTATTTCCTTACAGATAAGTCTGTCAGGAACAAACAAGGGTAGGGCATGTGGAGTTGCTCGACATCCATAAATTCTAAGGTAAGAAAAGGTTTCATCAAAATACCAGTCACCTATCAGAGAAATTCCTTGTTTGGCCTTTTCTGAAATTCTGGGAGGTTTTATGTGAAAGAGCTTTTCATAAATAGATATTATGAAAACATGGAAAATTTGTATTATGATTAATGGAAAAAACCTATGAGCAATTTATGAAAGCGACGTTTCGGACTAGCTAGGTGAGTCCATCATCAGGGAAATGAGATCTGTAGTTTGAGAAGAGAGAGTCAAGAAGATGTGAACCTATTAATAGAAGGATAGGGAGATAACTTAGGGTTGGAGAGGTCGGCTTGGTTTTCCTATATTTATTAATAAATTGATTAAGTTAATTTTAATTTATTTTTAATTTTTATTTTAATTAATAAATTTTAGTTAATAAATTTAAAACTTAATTAAAAATAAAATTAATTTAACCTAAATTAAAATAAAATTAATCTAAACTAAATTTAAAATAAAATTAATTTAATTAATTAATTAATTACTTAATTAAATTAACTTTAAATTTAGTTTAGATTTTATTTTAATTAATTAATTAATTAATTTAAACTACATTTAAAATAAAATTAATTTAATTAATTAATTAAATAATTAATTAATTGATTAATTTAATTAATTAATTAATTAATTTAACCTAAATTAAAATAAAATTAATTTGAACTAGATTTAAAATAAAATTAATTTAATTAATTAATTAATTAATTGATTAAATTAACTTTAAATTTAGTTTAAATTTTATTTTAATTAATTAATTAATTAATTTAAACTAAATTTAAAATAAAATTAATTTAATTAATTAATTAATTAAATTAACTTTAAACTTAGTTTAAATTTTATTTTAATTAATTAATTAATTAATTTAATTATTTATTTATATATATCTATATATATATATATATATATATATTTTAATTTTATTTTAATTTTTAAATTATGAGCTGTAAATGTTGTCTCAAGGAAGAATTTGTATAAATTAAAGTTACTTTATTTTATTCAGCAAAGGTTTCCATGTATTACTTAGTTTAAGACCATCATCCCTATTCATATTATTAGAAGATTTTTCAATTTCAATTGCCTCTTTAATTCTTCTTTTTAAATAGTGGTCTTCCTTATGGATTAATTTAGCTTGTTCCATGCATATATAGTGAGAGGAGGAACAAGCGTGCTCTGCAAGACCTGATTTATCAGACCTATTTCTAGTAATATCGCTAATGTGTTCTTTTAATCTTACTCCAAAGGATCTCCCTGTTTCCCCTATATAAACTTTACCGCATGAACAGGGAATCGAATAAACGCCTTTGTGATTTTTTGGGTCAATTGCATCTTTCGCGGATTCAAGCATGTTTTTTATGGTGTTAGGGGGGGTGAAAGCTACCATAATGTTGTGCTTAGCGAGAACTTTGGCAATTTTGTCAGTGGTTCCTTTGATATAGGGAAGGGAGATTCTAGGGTTTTCAAACGATTTCCTTTTGTTTTGTTTATTGGTTAAGGAATCTTTAATTATTTTGCGGATGGTGTGATGTTGATAGCCATTGTTTACAAAAACTTCATGGAGATGGACAAGTTCTTCATCTAGATGTTCTGGGTCGGAGATTCTAGAGGCTCTCGTGGTTAGGGTTTTGATGACACCCATTTTTTGCTTAGGATGGTGGTGGGAGTTTGCAAGAAGATACCTGTCAGTGTGCGTTTTCTTTCTGAAGACCTGGTGGCTTAGCTTGCCATCTTTCTTGGTGAGGAGGACATCTAAGAAGGGGAGCTGGTTGTCTTTCTCAATTTCAATGGAAAATTTGGTAAAAATACTCTCCATAATTATCTTCCCAAAGTTTAGAATGATAGATATGAATGGGTTATGGTTAAAAGATTGTCCATTTCCAACCCATTAAAGGAAATAAGTTGAAAAATAGATTGCACCAATGATATAGGTTGACATAACTAAAGGGGGATTAAACTACTCAGTATTGGAAGGTAGAAAACTATTAAGCTGTTTACACATATTTTTTGAAAGGATAGTACCTCAATTGAAAGAATAACCATCCAAAGTCCTCTGGATTAAGGGAACCTAGTCTAAAGTGAAATGGGTAATTCCCTTTCTACCAAATAATCTACAAATCAATGAGGCCATATAGAAGAGAGAAACATTCAAAGCTGTAATTGCATATTCCTTTGAAAATTCCTCTTTAAACTTATTCTTATTATTTCTCCAAGGTCTTATGAATTTAGGCATAGTCTTTCCATATTTTATACATTCTTTCTGGGTAAACTTATGAATAAATGTAGCATTATACTAGAGTTGAGCTTCAAGAAGTTTATACATAACCTAGAGATTATCGGGCTAGAAAGAACTTGTGATGACACCTTTTGCAGTGCATATAGGACGTGTTGACACATGCACATGATCCATGGCCTAGCTAATCATACTAGTATATGGCATGATTCTGGGGTGCGCAATAATCTTATGTAAGATTGGTTTCGCAATTTGTCACAAAATGGTATCAGGCCCGCCAATTTCTCCAACTTCATCTGGTTCTACCCCCTCTGAGCTACCTTGAGCTTCCACCTCAAATTTCTTATATGCATTGTGCCATGAAGACATGTTGACTTCTTCTTTCGATATGGCCTTATCATAGAAAAAACTAGCATTTATATTTTTATCATCGGCATCTTTTGATACTTCCTTCTAGGTTCTTTGAAATTTCTTAGCATGTTTTCCCATGATGCATGGCCTAGTGAAATTTGCAGAGTGAGAAGCCTGAAATACGAGGAAGAAATGAAATGCAGAAATTATTTCAATACTTTTATGATCCAGGTGGATATTGGTGGCCACCCACCTATCCCATTTGGACCCCCACAACTGTCTCTTTCAGTTTTTCAGTTTCCTTAATTATAGCACAGTTTACTATTTTTGGCAGTTTTTCGGGTCCTAAACTTCCGGAGCCGTTTTGAGGCCCTAAACGACGTTTTTTGGGAAATCCACAGTGAGCTATTTTTTTGATAAAAATCATCTTTTCCGTCGTAGTCCTCGGAGAGATCTTTCCAACGGGCTATCATGCACGTCAAACGGAGATAATACGACCAATTCGCGACCCCGGGAAGTTGGTTGTCCAACTCACCCCAAAACGGGGCCCACAATTTGGTGTTTCATCTTCTAGGGTTAGGTTTTGGAATGTGAAGGGTTTTCCATTGTTTCTCAATAATAAATAGGCCTTCGAGCCTCATTGTAAAGACAGTTCGAAACAGTTCAGAGGCATGTAGCCGACACATCTCTTCTCAGAGTTAAGCTACCATCGCCCTAGCTGGGTTATTTCTATTTGTAAGCATATTTCAGTATTCTCCATTAATGAAATGAAGTATTATTTCCACTGCATCTCTGTTTTTATGGTTATCGCATCTCTGTATTTATGGTTATCTCTGTAATCTATTGCGTTCCTACTTAAATCCAGATCATTTTAATCCTTTTATAATCTCAAAACAAACATTCAATATAATACACTCTGCTATTTAAATGGCATTAATGTTCAAATTCTCTCACTGACATGCAAAGTCAAATCCTATTAATACATCGGTTTAAACATTAAATCCTAAAATGAATTGTAATTTCTTGCAAAAATGCATTTTTTAATCATGAGGATTAGTTCTTTAATTATTCTATTAAGGCTAATTAACTTTATTTTATCTTGTCCTTCATGGGGGTGAGTAATGGGACTAATAGCCCAGTGGAGATCCATGCCCACCACCTTGGGTTGATCGATAATGAATGCAATTAAATTTTGGGGGTGACATGGCCACCCCTTCTCATGCAACCACATGCAAATTGTTATGAAGCTTTGTTCGACTATGGGGTTATATGGCATGGTTGGTATTCGGTGGGGTTGGCACTGGTTGCGCTAGGAGGTCAAGATTTTATCCATGATTTTCGAGCTTTGTGAGTTACATTTGATAGGTATCTCATCCATGGTTGTGGAGATAGCTTTTATGCTTCAAAGGTTCTAGTGGATGGCCAAACCTCAATTGAACAGTGATAATGGAGCTCTGGCTTTAAGATGATCTCTCATGCAAATGTCTAGGAGTTGAAGTCTCTTTCTCTACATGCGACCACCTGTGTATGCCTCTATATGGGTATTAATATCTTTCCCTTGCTTGAGTTTTCATTTCATTGTTTGTAATTCTTATGTCTAAGCTTATGCATGATCTCTTAGCTTCTTTGTTGCTAGTTTCAATTAGCTAATTGCCTAGCCCTACATTTATTTGGTAAATGTCTAGGTCAACCAACTCTTATTGAGCTTGAATTGTAATGGGGAGGGGGTTTTTCTTGATATATAGAGGGAGAACCTTGGTATGGATATTTTTAGTTGTTATAGTGTTGGGAGCTAGCACTCAGGGGGTCAGCCTAACGCTTCAAGTCCTTTTCCTATGGCTCAAAAATTACCCAATCCTGTAAAACCCCCTAGGAATTGTGATTCCACCAGCCACTTGGACAATATTTAGCTTGGCTTATTTTTATGGGTGGGGGTTATCCCTGGGTTGTTGGGAGGAGTCATGCTTCTATAGTTCTAGCCTCTCTTTTTTTTTGTTTGTGATTTACTGTGAAATTTTGAGTTGTGTAGTAGTATTCGTAGCAATCTCACCCTGTGGCTTTTGTAAAGGTATCCTACTGAAATATTTATTTCTTAATTTTATTCTGGAAGTGTGTCACTATTCTCTAGACCCTTAGGGATTTGAAGAAAATACTTTCTAGAAGAAGATAGTGGCAGAATTGGGTGGCACCTTTTGGCTCACGAGTTTTGGTAGGGATTACCCTACATTTGTGAGGGATAGACTTATGTGCTCTAACCATTGGAAAATTGTTATTTGTTGAGTTGTGACGTCCTACCAACCTAGGCATAAATATTTGGGTGCTAACTTGGGGAGATATAAAGATTTGTGGTGATTGCTTGGACATCATTCAATGCTAGTGAATGTGGTGCCGAATGGGTGGGGGAGGAGGTCAGGGCCCATAGGGGTGTAACTAGGACCAAGAACAACCTAGTGAGGCTGCAAAATCCTTCCATGAAACCACCTCTACTGATGTTTGTAATGAACTACATAATTTGGAGGAGATGGTAACAAGAGACAGACATTCTATGTTTTATTCATAGTTGGTGGAGTTTGGGCAACTGTTATCAGACCCTAAACAAACTAGGGGAAGAAGGAAGCAATATCTCCAAGCCCTTTTTTATACTAGAAAATGAAGTCTTTAATGGGCATGATTCTAATGGAGAGGCAAGCATATCAGTATAATATTTTCTCCAACCTGGAAGATGTTAAGTGACAACAACGAAACATGAGATTCTACAAGGAGTAGATGGATAGTCGGTCAGCTAGAATTGAGGGGCACTTCCCTTGAATTGCCACTTCAGTCCCTCCAGGATCGAGTGAAAGAGATCCAACCCCCGTGAAGTCATATGAATCTTAGTTTTCAGATGCATTTAATTTTAGTTTTATGTTTTGATGTTGATATAAACTCCTTTGTGAGACTACAATTTTTTATGTTGTTAAAATTTTGGATTGGTTACTTTGTTTACAGATAGCCAATAGACTCGGTTTCCCATAAGGAAGGTTGAGACTAGCTGCCACATCTCAATTATGGGTTGGATATTGTAATATATTTTGATTAATTAAAGGTTTCACCACTTAGCTTACAAGAAAAAACTTTAATTAACCTTGATCTGTGTCACAACCCTTTAGTGGTGCGATGTATATATGTAGATTTTGTATTTGGCGCGGCATGACATGAAATGAATTCATTATCAAAAATGAAATTTAATGTTTACATTTTCCTTTTTTATATGATGATTTGGAACTTTTCCAGCATGGCTGACATTTTGTATGGCACGATGATGTGTTCTCCCCGTTGCAGGGACATGTGACAAGTGGAAAACATGATTTTGAATGTTAATTTGGCTGAAAACATGGTAATGTTCTAAAGTGGCATGTGGTGTAAGGTAGTAACATAATTACAACATGGAGTGTAGAAGCCACATCACTACGAGACTTATTCCACATTGATATTTCATAGTGTTATACATTTAAAAGTGACATGGTTGATGGAAGGTAGACCTAACAAAAGTCATGGTACAGTGATTTTCATGTCAACTAATTGTAAGATTCATGTCCCGCCATGACACTTTTCATATAAACGTTGAGTTTTGTTTGTAAAGGGAATGGGGTGTGGGTAACAAATAGTGGAATGGAATTTGATAGAGAAATTGGCGTCACACCACAACATTTTTGCATAAATCATTCCATAGATTCCTAGTGTGGTAAATGGAGGCATGGGATGGGAATATATATGGTAATTGCTGGTAATTTTCTCATCGCACCGCAAAGTTTACAAAGAGTATTTTCAATGTTTAAGTCATATAGACAGAGGGAGAAAGATTTACGTCTTGGGAGACGAGAAACAGTATGTTATGTGAAAATGTGCCTCCAATATACACTTATACTTAGTATTTTTGGGTTTTATAATTTTTTTGAAAGAAGGTGGAGTTTGATGTTGTATTCTATACAAAAGTGGAAATGATATACATGTGAATGGGTAACAATGATAATGTTTATACTAATAAAGAAAAGGACAAGGAAATAAAGGAAAAGGTAGGAAAAAGGGGGATTGACTTAAAATCAAAGTGGGAAAAGTTAGAAGGGTCCCCATTTTTATTAAGAACTATATACTAAATGGGGGATTAATGTCTTTACACAACAATTGAAGACACACTGGAAGATATAGTTATCTTTTTCAATCAAATGATGAGAGAAACATAATATAAATTTAGATGGTAAAGGACATAAGTTTATAACTCTCAATTGTATCATGAATCTTTCTTTCACGATTAGTCATTATAGATAAGGAAAACACATATTTACTTGTAAATTTTCCATTTCGTCCTTTGAGAGGGATAAAAGGGATTATAATTTTATTAAAGAAATTTTAAATAGGAAAACATGCTTTTAATATGTCTAATAGGCAAATATTACAAACCATGATTTTGATGCAATCATTTCAACTCATATTTATGTTACTTAGCATTGATTTGTTGCTCGTGAGCATCCATAGCCCTGATGAAGTTTCCTTGATATCATGCATACATTGACCCACTTCCAGTGAGTGTCCATAGCCCCAACAGGTTTGTATACACTTCCCACACATTTTGGTGCTTTCAACTTCCTATGTTATAATTTATTAATCACCTTTTGATAAAAAAAGAATTTCTAATTGCTATTTATAATGATGAATAGGAAGCGAAGTGATATTAAAGTTACTTTTATGTAATTCATATCATGGTATAAGACTAATTTTTTCATCTTAAAATTTTCCATTCCTATCAATTCTTACTCTTTAATGTGAATGGATATTAAGCTCTTGAATAAGAATTTATTTCTAAGTACTTTCCAAGAAGATGTTGTTTAGAAATGGCAACAAGAAATTCCAGATTAATTTATCCTTGAATTAAACTGAGTTAAATTCAAATTCTATTCTCATAGCAACTTAGAAATAGCTAATTAAGTTTATTAAACTTACTTAACTTAAGAAATTCGAGTTGGAAGTCACTCTGTTGTCATGTGTATGTTTTCCCTACTTTGTAGGAGTCCAATATGAGTTAACTGTGAGTTGTAAAATAGAAGACTCAGTTTCATGAGTCAGTTCAGTTAAATTAGTTCTCAAATTGATTAAGAGAACTAATTGTGAGTTAGCAGTCAGTGGTGACACTAATAAATTCCACCAGTGCTACTCTAGTTAACTGAATATGTACTCATCAGAAACTCATGCATGTTGATTATGATAAAGAACCAGTTGAGCCTAGAGTGTAGGGACATTGTGCTATTTGTTTTAGATTTTTCTGAGTTGCACTGATAGTGCATGCAATTAGGAATTGATCCTTAAGGGATTGCATAGTTTTTAAGGCTTTATTTTCCTTTAAATACAAACTATCCTCCATAGGAATTACACATTGGAATAGAGACTTGGAGAGCTTGTGAAGAGGCTAAGCTTTGGCCTTGAGCTTGCTTATGAGTTGGAGATTGAATTTGTTGAGTGTTGGGATTGTTCTAGAGAGAACAAGCATTGTAATTTCATCTTGATATTCCATATTAATACAAAACAGATAGTGGGGTTTTGAGCTATGGCTTTCCCTGGATATTTATTGTGTTATGTGCCTTTGATTCTCTTCCTCTATTGATTATTTTTTGCTCGATGTTAATGGGTTTCCTCTTTAAAGAGTAGAAGTAGATTCTTGTCTCTTGCTTTAGCAAATTGCATTAGCTTGTGAATCTATAGAATTTTCTACATGGTATCTGAGCAATATTGTCTTTTGGGCCGAGATATTTCAGAGAAGATATGAAAATGTATGTGAAAAAATTTCAGAAACAAATTATATATCTAGATTCCTTGGGAAAATATACCCAAATTCAAAAAAAAAACATTTGAATCAGAGTTCGAATGAGGGAGATATCATTGATTTAAAATCAGCTCTCTAGAGGCGATTTTGAAGTTTTGAGTTTCTGGGTTATAGGTGAAAGTCGAATTTGCAATACATACTTCAGGATTGGCAGATGGTGTTCCATGGGTTGAGGCTTTAGTATGCCTTAGAAGGCAGCTCAAATTTCATAGCCTAGAGGGACAGGATGGAGGCTGTGCTAGAGGACAATGTCTTGAAGGAATTTTTTGAATAGGCAATTCCTAAGCCAATAGCTACTGATGCACAGAACTTGGCCGAGTGGAAGAAGTGTTTGGTGAAGGAAAGGTAGATAATCCTTGAGGGCGTTCAAGATCATATTTTCTCGAGTATCCATGGAAAGGAAACCCCACCTGTTATGTGGAAAACATTAACAGACTTGTATCATAATAGCAATGATCAAAGGAAGTTGGGACTGAAAGATAAACTTTGTAAAATCAAGATGGAGAAAGGAGAGATGATTCTGAAATACTTGACCAAGTTCACTCAATGTCAGGATGAATTTGGAAGTGTTGGAATCATAGTTGTCAAGGAGGATATGGTGAGCCTTTCTCTTCTTGGACTCCCAAAGAGTTTCCATAGTTATCAGGACACTGTCAATGGTCCGGAGAAGCTGCCAGATTGGGAATGACTATGGTTGGATTTGATGCATGATGAGATCAGGAGGAACACCAGGGATGGCTCTTTATCAAAGACTCATGATGAAGAGAATTGTGCCTTAGTGATCAAGGCAAGGAAGGGGAAAGGTAAACTTTCCCATTCCAAATCAGATTCTTATCATGGAGGTAAGAAGAAGGACATGATGAAAGTTAAATTCCTTCATTGTCTCAAGATGGGACACTTTGCTACAAATTGTCCATTGAAGAATTCCAAGGAGAAGTCCTCAGGTGGAGTGGCGGGTGAGGCTTTGGCCTTCCAATTCGAATTGGACTTTTCCCTCATTGCATGCATGGTGTCTTCAATGATGGGAAGTGTCTGGTACTTAGACATCGGAACTTCTTTCCACATAACTGGTGACAAAGAGTTATTCAGTGAACTGGAGGAGAAAGATCTCAAGATGCATATTGAGATGGGTGATCACGGTAAGTATAGTGTTATTGGTGTGGGCACTATTACTTTTTAGAGGGAGTATGCGGTTCCACTCACCTTGAATAATTTTATGCATGTACCCAGACTGAAAAAGAACTTGCTATCTATTGCCATACTTGAGGATAGAGGCTATGATGTGATCTTTTCGAAAGGAAAGGTGTTCCTTCGACACATAGCCACGGGTCAAGTAAAGAAGATAGGGATTCAAGTTCAGAATCTCTATAAGATAGAGGTAGAGGATTGTGTCGCTTTGAGTTCAAAAGTGGAAAAGATGTTGAGCCGAGATGTCAACGAGTTGTGGCACAGGTGATTGGACCACTTGCATCATGGGGCTTTGAAGATATTGCAGCAAATCTCTACCAGTATTCCCAAAGGTACGCTTGAGCAAGTTGATACATGCAAGGGTTGTACTTTGGGAAAATACACCAAGTCTTCCTTTGGAGACAAAGATAGTTGAAAGAGTCTATTCTAGAGAGAGTTCATTCAGATGTGTGTGGACCATTCTCAATAGCATCCACGGCCAAACACAGGTATCATGTTATATTTGTTGATGACTATTCTCATAAATGTTGGGTATTTTTTATGCAGAAAAATGATCAAACTTTCACAAACTTTTGTGAGTTCAAAGCATTGGTAGAGAAAGAGTTTGGAAAGAAGGTTAAAGCTCTATGGAGTGATAATGGTGGTGAGTATGTATCCAATGAGTTTAAGAACTTCTGTGCAGCAGAAGGGATTAAACAAGAGTTGACGACACCCCATAACCCTCAACATAATGGGGTTGCTGAGAGGAAGAACAAGAGCATAGTAGGGGCATCAAGGGTGATGTTACATGATCAAGGCCTACCACTACACTTGTGGGCTGAGGCATGCAACACAATGGTTTATGTTCAGAACCATAGCCCACATCAGATACTTGAGATGAAGACACCAGAGGAGGCTTATTCTTATAAGAGGCCAAATTTTGGTCACTTCAGTATTTTTGGGTCATCAGTTTATTGCCATGTGACAAAAGATGCACGGAAGAAGCTTGAGCCAATAATAGAGTTGGGGATATTTGTGGGGTACACTGATACACCCCACAACTATTGGGTGTACATGCCAACCAGTCGGATGACATTGGTTCGCAGGGATATCAAATTCGATGTGGAGAAGGCCATGTGAGTATCCCTTGAGAGGGAGCTTGAGCTACATGCGGATGAGGAAATTTTAGATCCTAAGGCTAAGGGACATCAGATTGATGTGGATCAGCCACATGCAGAGGTTTAGAGAGTGGAGACATCCACTCAGGAAGAGTATTCCAAAGAGGGAAGAAATCATAGTAGAGAGGCTGATAGATTGTTGGATGATGCACAGGAGAATGTGGGAGCACCCTCTTCTTAGCGCAGACGGAGTAGGTCACTAGAGAGGTACACTAGATACATGGCATTTATGGGTGCATGTGTTTTGATAGAGCCATCTTCTTTTTAGGAAGTAGTGCAGCAGCCAATTTGGGTTGATGTGATGATGGAGGAGTATGACTCCATAGTTTGAAACAGTGTTTGGGATGTGGTCCTGAGATCGGATGACAAGTCAGTTGTGAGCTCCCATTGGCTTTACAAGGTAAAGAAAGCTACAGATGGTAATGTGGAGAAGCATAAGGCCATATTTGTGGTCTGTGGCTTTTCACAGGTAGAGGGGATTGACTATGATGAGACCTTTGCTCCTGTTGCAAGGTACTTGTCAATTAGATCTATTTTAGCACTATCAGCACAGATGGGTTGGAAGATCCATCAGATTGATGTGAAGACTGCCTTCCTCAATGGAATGATTAAGGAAGAGGTGTACATAGAGTATCCCAAAGGTTTTGAAACCTTGGACTGTGAGTCACATGTGTTCCGACTCAAGAGAGCGTTGTATGGGTTGAAGCAAGCACCTCGTGCTTGGTACACTAGGATAGATAGCTACTTCACTGGGTTGGGCTTCACGAAGAGTGAAGCGAATGCGTACCTGTATCACATAGTGGTGGAAGGTAAGTTGTTGATCATTGTAATTTATGTAGATGATCTCATACTGACAGATGATGAGAAGCTCATCAAATCTTGCAATGAGGACCTTGCAAAAGAGTTTGAGATGAAGGACATGGAGCTCATGCATTACTTTTTTGGCATGGAGGTATGAAAAATAGATGGGGAGTTGTTTGTATATTAGGGAAAGTATACCAACGAGATACTAAGGATATTCTGCATGGAGAGAAATAAACCCATGGAGACTCCTCTATATGCTAACTGGAGGAAGGAGGATGCTATTTTAGGGGAAGTAGTGGAAGTTATTGTTTATAGGAAGCTTGTGGGTTCACCCATGTACTTGGTGAAGACACGACCGGATATGCACTATGCAGTTAACCAGCTTAGGCAAGCGATGATCCGAATGGAAAATGGAATCAACCCATGGTATTCATCCACCCATGGTATTGTAAGTCGCATCCACCCATGGTATTGTAAGTGACATCCACCGATGGTATTCATTCATCCATGGTATTTTCCCATGGTATTGTGACATCCACCCATGGTATTGATTCACCCATGGTATTTTCCCATGGTATTGTGACATCCACCCATGGTATTCATTCACCCATGGGTTTGACCAGTGGTATTGTGACATCCACCCATGGAATTGACCTATGGTATTGAGACATCCACCCATGGTATTCATTCATCCACGGAATTGACCCATGGTATTGTAACTGAAAAATACTATAAGTAACAAGTCGCATTTTGTAAAAGGACAGATGGTCCAACACAATGTAGTCCTTACAACTATTATCTGTTTTAATAAAAAAAAATCTTTTTGGTTTTGTTTATTGGGAATTCTACCCTTTTTCTTCTAGCAATTTCAATTTTTCAGATCTTGGGGGCCTCCCCCCCAGGATCCATTTCAATTTTTTAGATCTTAGGCCTCCCCCAAGATCCAAATTAGTGGTATCAGAGAAGGTTATGATTCCATGGGAATGACGGTTTCATGCATATTTCAGTTTCAAATTTTTGTGGCAATATTCAACAAAATTCAAGCATGTGCTGCGACCTCCACAAAGCACTTTCTTGGGCCATGCAGGAAGAATTTTTCTTTTTTCATTTTTTGCAGGAATTGTTTTTTTGGGCGACGAGTTTGCAGATTATATCTGAACTTTTTGGTGCAAAATTTACAAAAAAAAATAACATATCTGGATTCCTTGCGAAACAATACCCAAATTCAAACAAAAAAATCAGTCGAATCAGAGTCCAGATGAGGGAGATATCGCTGATTTAAAATCAGCTATGTTGCAAAAATGTTTCTAACAGCAATTCATGGACGGCAGCTCTCCTATCATTTTTTTGCAATTTTGGTGTATAATTTTATAAAAGTGATTGTATATCTAAGCTCCTCTCGAAAAATTTCTCCATTTCAAAAAAATGGATAGAATTTGAGTTTGAATGTGGGAGATATCGCTGATTTAAAATCAACTATTTTTTCAGAACTTTTGTGACGGCGGAAAAGTTGAAGCGCAAATATGAGATTCTAGAGTGTCCAAATAAGAATTTCCAACACATGGGAAGATGAAAAATGGTCTTTCTGTTTCCAAAAATAGGTTATAATAAATATTCTGAGTTATATTGACCAAGTTTTGTCCATTTTAATTCTGGAGCAGCATTCAGAGCGGGTTCCCTTTGGAGACGTGCCCTCCCACCCGCTTTAGTAGGCACCTACTTCACATTCATCAATTTCAACATAGCAGCATTCAGCTTGGGTTCTTTGGAGATTTTCCCTCCCACCCTAGGCTATGTAGGCACTTGCTACTTCATCAACAACCAACATCACGGTTATGGGTCAACCGCACAAAATCCTTGTCATCGAAGTCCATTTTCTAGGTTGCACACTGTTAGCATCACAGTTGGTCACAAGCATTACAAGGTATCTTTATCCTCAGATCTTCGTTTTTCATAGTTATGGGTCATCCACAAACCCACACTTCATCGAAGTCCATTTTCTAGGTTGCACACTGTCAGTATCACAATTGGTCACAAGCATTACAAGGTATCTCTATCCTCGGATCTTCGTTCATCATGGTTATGGGTTAACCACATAAAACCCTTCTCTTCAGTGGCTCTTCATATTCAATAAAGGGTTCGCGGGAGGGAACTTCATGAAATGGGGACCATTGTTTCTTAAGGGTGGAGGAATGATCCGAATGGAAAATGGCATCAACCCATGGTATTCATCCACCCATGTTATTCATCCACCCATGGAATTTACCCATCGTATTGTAAGTGGCATCCACCCATGGTATTGTAAGTGACGTACACCCATGGTATTCATTCATCCATGGTATTTTCCCATGGTATTGTGACATACACCCATGGTATTCATTCACCCATGGATTTGACCTGTGGTATTGTGACATCCACCCATGGTATTCATTCACCCATGGAATTGACCCATGGTATTGTGACATCCACCCATGGTATTCATTCACCCATGGAATTGAACTGTGGTATTGTAACTAAAAAATACTATAAGTAACAAGTCTCATTTTGTAAAAGGACAGATGGTCCACCACAATGCAATCCTTACAGTTATTATCTGTTTTAATAAAAAAAAAATCATTGTGGTTTTGTTTATTTGGCATTCTACTCTTTTTCTTTTGGCAATTTCAATTTTTCAGATCTGGGGGGCCTCCCCCAGGATACATTTCAATTTTTTAGATCTTGGGGCCTCCCCCCAAGATCCGGATCAAGCGATGGTTAGGCCTACCAAGCTGTATTGGAAGGTAGAAAAGCATGTATTGAGATACCTCAGAGGTACTACTCAGTTTGGGTTATGGTACAGACGAACAAAGGGAGTGAAGCTTCAAGGCTTCACCAATGCAGATTGGGCATGGAGTCCATCCGACAGGAAGAGAACATCATAAGGGATCTTTAGTATTGGGTCAACAACAATTTCTTGGTACAAAACGAAACAGAGATCGGTTGCACTCAGTTCGATAGAGGCAGACTACATGGCTACAAGTCAAGCAGCATGTCAGGCTATCTGGATGAGGAAGATCTTGGTTGGTTTGTTTGGTCAGCAGATGGATCTAATAGTGATTTATTATGATAATGAGAGTTGTATCAAACTCTCTGAAAATCTAGTCTTTCATGATCAGTCCAAGCATATTGATATCTGGTATCATCATCTCAAAGGTTGTGTATTGAGGCGGATCATGTTGTTAGATTACATTCTCATGGAGGAGAAAGATGTAGACATCTTGACAAATGCATTTTCAAGATGTAAATTCAAGTTTCGTAGAGACAGGATTGGGGTAGTTGATAATCCCTTTCTTGTTGAGAGGGAATGTTGAGAAATGGCAACATAAAATTCCAGTTTAATTTGTCCTTAAATTAAACTGTGAATTAAATTTGAATTCTATTCTCATAACAACTTAAAAATAGTTAATTAAGTTTATTAAACTTACTTAACTTATGAAATTTGAGTTGGAAGTATTTCTATCATCATGTGTATGTTTCCCTACTTTGTAGGAGTCCAGTATGACTTAATTGTAGTTGTAAAATAGAAGACTTATTTTCATGAGTCAGTTCAGTTAAATTAGTTCTCAAACTGATTGAGAGAACTAATAGTGAGTTAATAGTCAATGGTGACACTAATGAACTCCACTAGTGCTACTCTAGTTAACTAAATATTTACTCATCAGAAACTCATGCATGTCGATTCTAAGAAAGACCCACTTGAGACTAGAGTGTAGGGACAGTGTGCTATTTGTTTTAGATTTTTCTGAGTTGCACTGATAGTGCATGCAATCAAGAAATAATCATTAAGGGATTGCACAATTTTTAGAGGCTTTATTTTCCTTTAAATACAAGCTATCCTCCATAGGAAATAAACATTGGAATAGAGGCATGGAGAGATTGTGAAGAGGCTAAGATTTTTCCTTGAGTTTTCTTATGAGTTGGAGATTGAATTCGTTGAGTGTTGGGATTGTTCTAGAGAGACCAAGCATTGTAATTTCATCTTGATATTCTGGATTAATACAAAACAGATAGTGTGGTTTTGAGTTGTGGCTTTCCCTGGATATTTATTGTGTTATGTGCCTTTTATTATCTTCCTCTATTGATTATTTTTTGCTCGATGTTTATGGGCTTCCGCTGTAAAGAGTAGAAGTAGATTCTTGTCTCTTGCTTTAGCAAATTGCATTAGCTTGTGAATCTACAGGATAATCTGCAAATGTTTTCTTTATAGAAATCAATCAACCATAAAAGTTTTATTATTCATGATAAGACCATACCCATCCTAAGACTATAATCTTTATTAAAACCTATTAATGATAATATCTTTGATAACAATATATGATAGAGATGAATAAAATTACATTGTGTTGCTAATTATTGATAGCAGACAATAACCAAAAATCAAAATCATTGGCAATAAAAGAACTATTTACATATTTACATAAGTGATGCATTCAAGTTTCAAGAAAATTATTTTTAAGGATTTTCCCATTTACAAGGAGAGTTTCCTCTTCCCCATCTAAAGATTGTAATAGAAAAGTAGACAGTGTTTGAAACAATGTTAATAATGAGAGTGGGGGGGTGAATCGGTATTAAGGCTAATTTTGACTTTTATGCCAATTTTTCTTTACTCATTAAAACTTGGCATCCACTTAAATGAGAGAAAACATTAACAAACCATAACAATAGCCATATGAATCACTAAAAGCACACACATCATGAGCAACACGCATATGACACAGAGGTTTAACGTGGAAACCCTTCTGAGAGAAAAACCACCAAAGCTTGTTTTTGTTATTAATGTAAAAATAAGAGAATCTACTCTATTACATCAAATTTTTTGTGAGTCGTGACTAACAAGAAGCACCAACTCCCTTTGATTGTTTGGTAGCACCCACTATTAGGAAGCACCAACTCCCTCCTTTTGCAGACACCTTATCAACCTACTAGAAGCACCAACTTCATGGATTTGTTGCAAGCACCAACTTGCAACTCCTTGGATTTATGAAAGCACCAACTTGCAGGAGGCACCAACCCCCTAGCCTTCACAAACACCCACTAGAGATGGAAGCCCCAACTTCCTGTATGCAAGCTCCAACCCACACTCAAAAGAAAACTTACTTCTCACTTGGTAGCATCTCTACCTATTTTCAGCTCTTTTTTCTCCTCTGCCCTTGGCCCACGCAACATTCTATGTCCTCTTCTCACTCTAAAGCAGCCCACTGTTCTGCTCAATAACATTCACTAATACACAATCCACACAACACTTTGTCCACATTGCAGCATCATACTTCTTCTCTCAGCCCTCTATTATTCCATGGGCTCTCTCGGCCTCACACAGCAGCACCAACCCACTCATCCCCTTTTCTCTATAAACTAGGCACAAGCAACCTCTTTTTGTAGCATGGGCACACTTGGCCTCTCCTGAGTAGCGCACTCATGTACATAACTCTCCACACATCTCACTGGAAACAATGTTGCTTCCCCCATTGCTCAAATGAAATCCTAGGTTTTATTTCACTGAAACACAATGATCGATGTTGTCTCTGTCAGCCATCACTCTTCCATTCACACTATCAGAGTGTACCTCTGCATGACTTCTCCATCTTGTTATTGCATCTCATTGCTTGAATTCTACCATTGCAGCATTAAATCAAAGAAAGGGCTTCGTTCACTCACCAACTCCAGCTGTAGTACAATTAATGCCAGGAATGTCCAGTTAAGTGTCTTTCACCTTACTAAGAAGTGAATCGCAGTCACATTGTAGACTCATGGAGCTCTTCCATTAAATTTATCTCATACTGACATTATGGCTCTTTAACGCTCAGGACATACTTCTGAATTGCCTCACAGAGACTAACACGTACCTCAAGCATGGCTCTCCTTCGTGTAATCAAATATTTTGTTTTGAGGCTCTATTATTCATTTAATCCCTTGTAGTGTGCACGAGAGATTATATATGTCTTACTTCTACTCAAGAAAGGCCCTTTAAATCATCTTGTGCAATCATGGTCCTTGCTTCCTTGACTCAGCGATCTCTATAGTCGTTATTACTCCAATGACACCAACCTTACTATGCACAATTAATTAGCTTCTCCAACCTTGCTTATTCCAACTATGGCCATGGCCAATTTGGTACACAATACCCAAGAACTGTTGACCCATACGTCCTTTGAGTGCTTTCCTGACTCTATTGTGGCAAATAACCAATTTGGCATAATTGCAAAATATGAAGGAATTCTCTCCAAGGTTGATGACTCATCTATGCATTTTAACATACGCCCATGGTGACATTATCTTTGTCTTCAACCCAATGACCTATGGTCACCAAAACACGTAAGACTATCACAAAACTAAGTCTTTAGCATGCCTTCCAATGTAGGTTGGGAGATTTGGAGTTGACCCACTCTATTTACTTATGCACCTGTGTTCGTCTCAACCTCGACTAAAGCCCTTTTCCACAGCTTTGGGCATGTCTTATTGATTCAATGCTAAAGATAAAATACATGGGAAACATTTCACAAAACAACCCCTTGGCACAAACTTCGAGGTTCTACCACATCATCATCTTATGTCATGTTGACATCATCTAGGCCACGTGACACCTTCTGTATGGTGACACATGTCACCTAGATTTGGCCCATTAGGCTAGCCAAGAATGTCGAATATGCCTACCACGCCTTCTCCATACTACCACATCACACTGACATCATATGCCACATTGTTGCCAACTCATCACTGTGAGCCAATCACATTCTACCACTTGTTTTCCTATATCGGGTCCCACATATATCAAGGGTCGGGGATTGAGGTGTTCTCCTGCTAACTCGTCTACACAGCCCCAACCTCCGACTAGGCTCGACTTTTGACTTAGATATGGTCCCACCCAGGTCTGGAGTCGAGGGATCGGGATGTTCTCTTGCCAACTCTGCTACACAACCCCAACCTCTAACTAGGCCTGACTTCCAACGAGGCTCGAACTTTGTTCAAGATCTGCCTAAGTCCTGAGGAATGAGATTTTATATTTATAAACTTCAAATGCCTGTAACTCTTGATCCAGAAGGAGTTTTCTAGACTTCAACATACAATTGGAAATCTCTTCTATAGCGCTATCGATCTATGCTACTTTCAAGAGAAACTAAGTTGATCACTTAAAGTATAATCTCCTCCAAACTTTAGGACTTCCAACCATAATAATCATATTTTTATGGATTCTCCTCTAATCCTGCTACTATGATGATTCTCTATAAAACACTATAGCAACCATGGGACTCCCCTTGATCTTGATACACCAAGCACATCAATGCTACCATTTGCTACCATCACAACTAGCCTAGTGGACATCAATGTTATCCTGCCAAACATCATGCTAACACATACATCCATGATATTATGGTTGACATCAATGCCAACACGCTTGCTAACTATCAGGCAATGCCAACTACCCAACACATCTCCTAACATGACTATTGACATCAATTCCAACACACTTACTGCCACTAGCCATCCAAACAAGGTAAACTATCCAACAATCTCCCCCTTTAGCATTGATGGAAACGCCTCTTCACTTCTCCACATTGATGTCCAATCCTCATGTTACTTCCACACATCTCCTTGCATGAGCCACCAATGGCTTTGTTTCCTTTGCTTGGGACATCACAACTTACTCTCTAATAAGATTCTCTCCCCCTTTGACGTCAATGGAAAAAGGCTACAAGCTACTTCTTCTCCATCTTGCAATCACCGACTGTCAATGACTAAGGGTCCCATTGCTAATGTGAATTCTTCTCTGCAGACTTTTCTTCAAGGATTGGTTGCTACTGCTACTCTATAAACTGGACATATGTGATATGCTCCCCTTGAACATATATTGCCTCTACTTTGAATAATCCTCTAGTTCTAAATTTCTCAGGCTGTTGGTTGTATACTTGCTCTCCCAATGCATATTTTGTACAAGTTAAAGGAAATTGATATCAATTAAAACTCCTCATGGTATTGTTTCTTCTACAAATACCATCCAATAATGATGCATTTCAACTTTCTTTTCACTACTGTTGTTGAAACTAGGAATTTTCTCACTTCTCCTGAGCATCTTCATTAACCAACTTTTCCCCCTCTGAGATCATACTTCTTCAAATAGGAACTTTTGCTTGAATGACACCAATTACACCAAAAAGATTATATAAATTGGATAACATACCAGGTAACCTCTTATAGCTCTTTCCCAAAAATAAAAGTCCACTTACACAAAAATGCTACTCCATACGAACCCAGACCACCAATTGACATATTGATACCAATTGAAGTCTAAGGGAAATGTAAAGTTTGTACCAATTGTGTTTCATGAACACAAGACTGCCTAGAAAATCAAACTTGCAATCTTGAATGAAATAAGGGAATTTCACCCAAGGTGTAAACCTTTCATTTACTTAACAATATTTCTTCCTGAGGCTGAAAATTGTTTCTTGTTATTTCTCACTAAAGCATCTCCCCTTGAGACAATGCTCTCTGATCTCCTTTAGTTGCTTCCTTGCATCTACGTGGGGACAGATCCTGTGGAACTGACTTAATTGTGGACTTCTTATCATTCCACACTTCTGTTGCAGCACCTCTTCTTCCACAACATAAAGTATTCAATGGTACTCCTCATGAAACCCTATTGGTTGCACTCTCATCTTTCCTACAATGTTGATATATTTAAAATAAACCAATTCATTATTGTAATCATCAAGGGGAACTCAACCATACCTTCCACATTCAAATTCACTTACGATTATTTTTTAATTGCTTTCATATGACTTGTTCGACCTCTCTCAAGGCCATCATCTTCTTTTAATGAAGAGAAACAGAGGGTCCACCCCCCCTGAGCAGATCATCCTCCTTCCAAACCTTCAATGTTCGGTTCTTGATAGGAGCATTACCTTCCAGCTTCTTCCTTTCCCTTTTTTTGGATTTATCTTGACTGCACAATGGTAGAGGAAACTTCTCCTTCAACTCCTATTTATTCACCCAAATATTCTTGCAGCCTTTATGCTTTGCTAGAAAGGGAGAACTAATTGGGTTGTTGCTCTCTTTCCTTACTTGAAGCTTGCGCTCATTATAGTTAGTAATTGGGAATAATTTTATCGCAGGAATCTGAGTATCATCCCTCTTAATTTTTCTCTGATTTTTATTCAAAGAAGAGGCAGCTCCTTAATAATTTCTCCTTCCATTGTTTAGCATGCTCCCTTTACAAAGAGTGCCTAAGACAAAATTAGTTGCTTATGTTGTCTTCACTGATCATGCTACTCCATCACCATGCATATTCTGGGAGGCACGCTTCATGATGCTATACCTGCAACTTGTTGAATTATGCCCAAAATTGCCGCAGTTGTAGCATTCAATATGGCTTAAGAATGGAGCAAAAAAACTACCATATATGCTAGCATTCTTGTAAAATATTCTATTGTTAACAACATGATTACTCCTATCCACTTTATACATTCTTGGGTTTTTGCTACCCAACACATCTCATTTTGTTGAATGCCATCTATAGTATATGGCCTTATGCCCAAAATTGTTGCAAGAAAAAAAATAATCATGAATAGGTTTTTAATAATAGAAGATACCTTTTGTTTGAGGGCTTTGTTCTTGAGGGGGAAAGGACCTTTGTCGGTTTTGCATGTACCTCCCATGGTAGTTTGCATTCCTTCTTTTTGTTGATTGGCTCTCTTTCTATTGTTGTCTTTTCTTCCCTTGTTTTCTTCCCTTGTTTTTTTATTGTCCAACAACTTCTTTTCCTTTGTTATTGTTGGAATTTTCAACTTCCCTTACATGGATGGTTGACCTTCCATCCATTTCCTTCTTGTAGCTTGGTTCTTCTTTGAAACCCAAACCAACCTTGATGAGAGGAGATATTTTCTTAACGATCATCTCAATCAAATACTTTCTACACTCCTCAAGCTTCTAAACTTGAGACAACTCTTTATTTTCCCTTTCTAGGTCATGTCTGAACGGGACTACTTCATTTTGTAGTCTCTCACAGTGAGCTTCTCTTTCATCTAGTTGAATGGTTAGGCTACCATTCAACCTACTAGTCTTTTGTTCTTGAGAATTTAGATAAACTATTGTTTTGCTCAACTTATCATTCTCAAGCTCATACTCATGTAACTGCTCCTTTTTCTTGAGATTTACTTCTGATAGTTCCTTGATCTCTCTTAGAGTAGAGATCAAATTGTTCCTAAAACAAATCCTTTCATCTAGATCCTTTCCCTTGCTATCAGAGACGCTAGCTAAGTTACCATAGAGATCTAAATTCCTCTCTGGCTCCATGGAGTCTTCCACAAGTCTAAGGGGTATCCCTTCTTCATCACTTCCAGTAACACCCCTATTCTCTTCACGGGATATATTCTCTACGTCTTTAGAGGATCCCTCATTTTCTATTGCTACTAAAGTGGGTCCATTCACAAAAACTAGATGCACAACTGTATTCGTCTTCAAAATAATAATATGTTCAACTAGTGGCTAAATGACCTATCTCTTTATATTTATCACAGAGAAATAACTTACCTTCTAAGTAGTTTTGCCTCTCTTCTGATTCTTCATCATCATCTTGAGAGTGGTGAATAGCAACTTGAGCATTAAGAGGAACATATTCAATCTTTTCAACATCTCTTTTCTGGGATTATTTCTTCAACTTCTTCCTTCTCTTATTCTCATTATCAATAGCCTTTGTAGATTCAGGTTCACTGCTTGAGAAACAAGATTCTTAAATATTCTCTTGAGCTGCATAGATTTATCCTCCATATATACATTGCATTCTTCCAAACATTTCCTTTGTTAACTCACAATGCCTCACTTTATCAACATCTGGCATAGCCAGCTCTTTCATGATGATTCCCATTGCTTTTGTATTGAACTCATTCCTCTCTCCATATATCACAGACATCCAAATGTTTTCATTGATTACCATCAAATAGGCCTCCATTCTAATATTCCAGAGCTCATAGTCATATCCATTTAGAAATGGAATTCCTTTTGTTGTTAGCCAAACTTGATTAGCCATTGTTTCTAATAATTAGTTTTTCTAAAAAATGCTAACCCTCTAGGTTTGGTAGCTAACCTTGAAACAACAGTTAAAACAACTCACTACTTTTCCTATGAACAACAGATAAGAGAAAGACTATAAGGAACCAACCTACAACTTTCTCTTGATTCCTCGCTCGATCCCTCTCTCCCTTGAACGATCTTGCTGCTCCTTTCCATACTTAACTCGCTTGGAAAGTACCTATGCAATTACAGAAACAAAGACCCATCAAAGCATAATGATCTATTATTCATAAATAACATAGAATCGAAAGTATGATAAACATATGAATGCATTGACAGATTACACAAACACAAGGGAAAAATCTTGAAAAGCTTTATTGATAGAAAGGAGGATTACAACCCATGAGTTTGATCCAGTGTCATCCTTCCAGCTTCAAACCTTCTTCACCTCATGAAAAGCAAGACATTCCAACATTACCACAATACTCAAACTCAATACTAAAACCATCAGCATCTCTTTACAACTCAGGACTATTCAACCCCTAGATCTCTTGGATGAGTGATCTATTTATAGATGAGTGAAGGAGGTTGGATCATCAATGATGATGATGAATGCCTTTTTATTTTTAAAAATTGGTTCCATGAAAGAGGGAGGTAGGAGGTTGATGTTTCCTAATTCCTTTTGTCATCCTTGGGTGAACTCAGAGGGGTAGGTGGCACTTGAGAAGCTTCTAGAGGTTTCCCATGGATAGGGAATCTTTAAAACCTCCCAGAACTTCGCCCAAGTTCGCTCATCGCAGGCTAAAGAAGGACTAAGTGCGATGCATAGCACTTAGTCAGTGTGGTACCTGCAATGCATTGTGGCTTGATAAAAGGCTTCCTGCAATGATCTCTTTAGAGACACTTTTTGGATGTATTCTTTGATGGAACTTCTTTGGGAGTGAGGCATCTTGATGATTAACTTCTTTAAGGCATGTAACAACTATATTAGGGGTTGATAAACCCTAATAACATCAACATGTAAGTTGATGTTGATGTGCCCAAATAAACCTATAATAGTTGCACCCTAAAGTATGAGGTCATAAATATCTATGTCGGGTGAAATGCTTTATCATGAGGATCGGAAGTTTCAAAACGGAATGCGACCTGCATCAATTACAATATAATACATCATGATAATCTAATTTTTTCATGAACTAGCTGAGAGTGGCATTCCCATGCTCAGCTTATAAACTTGCATTACATGTACATAGATCAAATAGTCGTCTACAGATATGGAATTGTGATCCATGATTAGGTTGATCATCTATGTAAAGCCTTTGTACATTTGATTTGGTACTCCTGAATATATCGCAGCCCGGATGGATGAAACTAGATCTGGGGTCTTCAATCTCGTTAAATCTTCACTCAATGTACAAGTCTAACCATGTGAATAGATGTTCTAAGGTCGAACATGGAGAGACATCACATGATTACCAGCTAATGATGTAAGTTGTTAACAAACGTGAGAGGGATCACTGATAATACCACACAAAAGAAATCTTCATTTAACAGCAAAGTAGATCTCCTAGACCAAACTTCTTCTCCAACTATCTTCAAAAGGACGAACACAATAGACCGCGAAGCTAAGACACCAATGTCCCAAGAACCAAAAGAGATGAAGGAGATGCAAGATGAAGAAAGTTGGAAGACCGTGGAGAAAAAAAAGAAAGTTATAGCGCCAATCTCGCCAAGAAAGACAAGGAACCAAACAATTGGAAACTAAGAAAATTATAGGTCCGATAGACCAATTTGGTCTCAGTGGACGTTAACCATCATCATCATCATCATCAATAATGATGATCCTCAAGGTACTACAGTACATTTCACATGGTGTGAATAAATGATTTGATGTCAAACACCATGCAAAATCTTTCGGTCAAAGGCCATTAATGTCAACTTGTGGCCGGAAGTGAGAAACCTGTAGTTAATGTATGCAAGCTTCAAAGCACTGAAAGGGTGTTTCTAAGTCAGCTTCTTGGATGATGAGCTAATGTCGAAAAGAATTGACTCGTCATAGGAGGGCCTTGATGTATCCCACATCTACGACACAAAACGAGGCAAATTATTTTGGAGATGAGAATCAACTGACGACACAAGGTTCAGGAATGGCGGTCATGAAAATGAAGGTTTACAGTATTGCAACGGATGAAGTTTTAACTAGATGAATTCTCTTGAACATATCAGTGACATTGATATGAGTTGGTAGTTTTGACCCAAAAACAAAAGTGATGGATGGTGTGATAGACCAACAGTGTGATAACAATCAAGTTGAATGTCCCAACCCAAACAGTCACGGAGATGAGGTGAAAGTGTCATGTTCAAGAGCGACTCACTACCATAAGTTTTTCAAGACTTTTCCCATTTTCCCCGGTCATTGCTAACTAGTACCTCTTTATTTTTATCAAGCTTGAGGAGGATAACATATGCTTGTTCTACAATTCACCCTTCAGGCAAACCCATCGCTATTTGATGTTTTAACGAGTCT
Source organism: Pinus tabuliformis (assembly GCA_031772625.1). Classification (NCBI taxonomy): domain Eukaryota; kingdom Viridiplantae; phylum Streptophyta; class Pinopsida; order Pinales; family Pinaceae; genus Pinus; species Pinus tabuliformis. The sequence goes on along the minus strand of CM062819.1, from coordinate 845,021,756 downwards.
AGCAAAGGTGAAACTCGGTCTTGCTTAGATGGACAATTTTGATGCTATTATGATATTTTAACAAGTTTAATGACAAAGATAACTCAGTCCTTTTCATGTTTAGAGAGTTTGAAAAAGGACGAAAAGAAATCTCTATAAGTTCTTTTTCGTAAAAATAATCCCTCAAGTCCGAAAAAGCATAAAATAATACAAGAGAGATGTCGCTTCCAATACTTTAAGAAGCTAGAATGGACAAGCACTCGACTATCTTTTCTTATTTAGAGAGTCTGAAAAGAGTTTAAAGAGGACTCTATGGTTTCTTTTTATTTTTATCAAAGCTTGAAAAAGAAACAAAAAGTTTGCTTTGTGGTCAAAGATGCTCAATTCACTATTTAATATATTGGATTTTGCTTTTAGTCGTTCATCCTGCTCAAAACTCCACCAAAGGTGATTAAAATACATGTTCATGGATAAAAATGAATAAAAAAACATCATTTACTTGATTTACATGTAAAAGTAAATATAAAAAACAAGTTTGGTAATTCATTTTTACCATTTGATTTGGAGCTCTGGAGTAGTTTTTTACCCCAAACTTCACCAGCTGATTGCGAAGGATTCTATGGATCATTTCTCATGTCGTCAGGACTAGGTAGGAGCTATTTGAATACTCTTTCATTCTATTCCATTCATTTTCAATTCTGAGCAAAAATTTTTAGTTTTTCAAGCCCCCAAGGTTTCATCTTGTGTTTTCTGGATCATCACACCCTTTCCCTGTCGAAAAGTGCGATGCATTTCATGCGCCTAAAAGGCAGCATGCAATGCATAGCACTGTCTCTAAAGGGAAAGTGCGATGGGCGCAGAAACTAAAACTAAATAGTTTTTTTTCCCAAATTTTTAACTGATTTTTGCACAAATTGAACCCTAATTTATCTAATGATTGTGTTTCAGATATTCATTGGATCAAAATGGTTGTTACATGGAGAGAATGAGAACACGAGGAACAAGACATGATTGCCTTAAATGATCAGGGCATAGTTGATGCCTTAAGGAACTGTGGGTTGCTGAAGTTCTTTCACTTATCCATCATGCGGCAACAAATTGAACTACTACAGTATCTTGTTTGTGCTTGGGATCCTACTGACCAAGTTTTTCACATTAGGGGTAAAGAGATCCCTTTACCATCGGGGATGTTTACTTTATGATGGGTTTATCGAGGCAGGGTGCCCCCATTTCATTATCAGGATTCACCAGAGGAGGTGAATCGGTGAGAGATTATATTCGTCGGTTCTATCAGGAAGGATCTCAACCCAGCAGAGATGGAAAGATTCATATCTAAGATGTTAGTGATCGACCTTTGAGGACAATCCTTTTTACCCTTGCTAGATTGGCTAGTGGTGCAGCTTTACATTTAGCAAACAAATCTTATATGCAATGTGCCTTAGAATGCCTGGAACCAAAGGTATTCAACTCGTGCGAGGCAATTCTTCCATCTATGAGAGAACAACTGACCAAGGTGAAGGCTGGAAAGACAAAAAATTTGGTTATGGGTCTATCTTGATTTCCTTCATCTTGGAGAGAATCTCGCTTATGCATCCACAACACATTTCTCTGGGAGTACCTAGACCTAGAGACCCACGGATGCAAAGGTGCGTATATATTTATGGCTAGGCATGCCGGCCAATCATTGATCTCATTTTCCTCCACTTTCTTCAAGTGGTTCGACCGTCAGGAGATGGTCTTCGTGGAATATCCATATGTTGGATGGACTTCCGTGGTGATCCAGATCTGGTATTGCCAGTTGGGGCACAGTGGAGCGCTATTGGTAAATTGATTCGACCACACTTCTCTTTTTGAAGTTTTTAATTTTTTTTTGTGTTTTTTATTGTTACCAAGACTAAATAAACTCGTATATGTATGCAGATGTTGAATCCATTTGACCTGTCGTACGCCCACAGGTGGCAAGTGCACCAATGCAGAGAGCTGTTGGGAGGGTAGTTCTCAGAGATTTGGACATAGAAAATACCTTAGCTCAGTTGCAGGATCACGTAGAGGGTTTAACCCTCAGTATTCTGGATGTCCAGATTGAGGAGTTACCCATGAGATTGCAGCGCCATACCATTGGCGTGCCGAGTCGTTGGATGAGACTCATGTGTATGATAGCACAAGCTGTGACCTGTTATCATTAGCAGCACTAGTCTATTGGGATATTTTCTGCAATCATTTTTGAGTTTTTTGGGTCAAATGACCGATTTTTCCTTGGACACAAACTATTTGTAAAAAATTATATACAGCTATCTATTTGACTTTCATAGTTTTATTGTGGTTAAGTGATGAAATCATGTTCAAATGATGATGTGATTTGAAAAATTCTTTCTTTACATATGTTGCAAATGTCTATTTAACACATAGTTTGCTAGAGAGTCAGTCAATGTTTTTAAATTTCTTGGAATATTTTGATATTGAATAAATTCAAAATGTCTTTCCAAAATTCGAACTCTAAGGAATATGAGATGAATTGCTGAGTTTCAGATGGAATAGACGCCAATAAGTTGTAGTATGACCAATTGTGAATTTAGCCTAACAATGATTCGGCGTATGCCATGTGAAATGGCATCAGAGAGGATTTCAATCAATGCACTATATTCAGTGATAATGTTGGTTGATCAACCAATACATATCCCTCTGAAACTCACTAACTCGCCACTTGGTGCGAAAATGGCCCATGTTGCAGAGGATAGGTTCTGCGTACTATTACTAGCCCCGTTGGCACACCCAACAAATGCTTCCAAAAAGTTCAATGTCTGAAACTAATGTGAAGTGGATTACCTAACCAAATCAAAACTCTAAAAGAAAACTAACACACAAAAATGCGATAAAAGCATATGTACAATGAGTTTTACTACACTTAATTAAGCATAGTAACGTTTAAGATACAACCTGTTCCAGGGTTGCGACAATGGAATCCCATCATAATCAACTAACTTGTAGGCTCCTTTTGTCAACACATGTTTAACAATATAAGGGCCCACCCATAATGGTTCAAACTTCCCTGCTTCTAGTTTGTCAGAATCCTGATCATAAAGCAAGACTAGGTCACCTTCTGAGAAGACACGAGGCTTAACATTCTTGTCATATTATGCCTTGATGTGTTTCATATGTGCCTCGTTAGCCAAAGTGGCATTACGACGAGTTTCATCCAGATGGATTAATTCCAAGAAACGTGCTTCTTCTTTAGAAGTATCAGGTAGCAGGTCAATTGCGAGCTTAAGGGATGAGATTTCACATTGAATTGGTAAGACTGCTTCCAAACCATACACCAACTGAAAAGGCATAAATCTGGTCGCATTTCTCACCGAGGTCCGATATTCCCACAAAGTTGAGTATAGGATTAAATGCCAATTCCGTTTATGGACTCCAATCATTCTTTGCAACATGTGCTTAAGGACTTTGTTGATTTCCTCAACTTGTCTGTTAACTTGCGGGTAGTATGGAGTAGAACTATCATGTGATATTCCTAATTTGGTAGTTAATTCGATCATCATGTGATTGCGAAAATGTGACCCATGATCTGTAACTATAGCTTGTGGCACACCAAACCTGGAAACCACGTGGTTAAAAAAAAAAAGAGCAGTCTTTTCGCCACTATTATTCAATGTAGGCATTGCCTTGGCCCATTTGGTAAAATAGTCAATAGCGACTATAATATACCTATGCCCCCCGGTCGAGGTGGGGTTATATTTCATGAAATCAATGCCCCATTTTGTGAATGGGACAACAGCAATGACTGGATGCAGTGGTGCAAGTGGTAATCTAGTTTTACGATCAAAAATCTGACAAGAATGGCACCTTCTAACAGCAAGAATGCAATCTTTGAATATAGATGGCCAGAAGTAACCAGCGCGCAGAATTTTTTGTGCAGTTGCATAACCAGATAAATGCCCCCCACAAGCACCTGAATGGCATTCATTGAAAGCTTTCTCGGCCTCCTCATGAGTAAGGCACCTATGTAAGATCATATCGACACCATGACGATAAAGTGTATCACCAATGATCAAATAATCTTTGGCTTGGTATCGAGTACGTCGTTGTTCAGAGCGAGAGGAATTAGACCAAAAAGCTTAGGTCTTTAGATAGACCAGTATATCTCCATACCATGGATCACTTGATGAAATCAGAAACAGAGACTCATCCAAAGTTGATGCTTCTAATGTTAAATCATTGGAGGATGAGGGAAGATCGCAAAGTAGCTCAGCAAAGACGAGAGATTTCTTTGATTTGGAATTTATGAACTCCAAATAAAACTCCTGCAAGATAACTATCCATTTAGAATATTTCCCCCCAGTAATTGATGTGACAAGATGTATGTCATAGGGTTTCAATCTGATACAATGGTAGTTTTTCGAAGGAGGATGTAATGACGAAATCTCTACACAGCTTGAACGGTTGCGAAAGCTAACTTTTCAACATATAAATATTTACTTTCTGTATCATTTAGATTACGACTCAAATAATATAGAGGAGTTTCGATTCCACTTTCCTCTTGAACTAAAACCATACCAATGTTTGTATATGCAACGGCGAGATACAAGTAAAAGTCTTTTTGATAGTTTGGGGCATACATTAATGATGCTTTAATCAGGAAATATTTTAGAGCATCAAAATAAGCTTGCGCAAATTGGTCCCAATGGAAGGGTACCCCTTTCTTCAATAGACATGTGTAACCTTTAGCTAATTCAACATAGTTTGTAATGAATCTCCTCAAAAAGTTTTCCTTCCCTTGAAGTTTCTGTATCTGTAACAAATTTGAAGGTGGAGGCATGTCAAGAATTGCCTGAACCTTTATGGGATCGAATTGAATTTCGTCTTTAGAAACTACAAATCTGAGAAATCAACCACAGCCAACACAAAACACTCATTTGTGTGGATTGAGTCTTATTTTGTAGTGTCGACAACGCAAAAATATTTCTCTCAAATGTTGTGTGTGATCAGTCCATTTTCGTGAATGAGCAGGAAAATCATCAAGATAAGGTTGAACAATGTGTTTTATGTCATGGAAGGCATAATTCATCACCCTCTGAAATGTAGCCCCTACATTTTTCAAAACCAAAGGGTAGTTTTCGATATGCGAATGTGCCCCACGGACATATAAAGGCAGTTTTTGATTGGTCTTGTGGGCAAATACTGATTTGATTGTAGCCAGAAAATTCATCCATGAATGAAAATATTTCGCATTCAGCACATTCGTCAATAATTTGATCAATAAAAGGTGTAGGATAGTTGTCCTTTGGACATGCTTGGTTTACATCCCTATAATCAACGCACACTCAAATTGTCCCTTGTTTTTTCATCACTGGAACAATATTAGATACCCAATCAGTAAGAGGTACAGGGAAAATGAAGTGAGCACGCAAAAGTTTTTCAACCTCTGCTTTAATGGCAGTGGCTTTCTTAGGATGAATGGGTCAAAGCCACTGTTGTACTAGTTTGACATCAAGGTACATTTTAATTTCATGTTCAACAATGCTTGAGTCAATGCCTGGCATCTCCTCATAAGACCATGCAAAGACATCTCGAAATTCGCGGAAAAAATCACAGTAATTATCTAGTTCCAATGGAGAAAAAGATTCATCGACGTGAATATTTTCTACAATGTTAGACTTGGTCGAAATGTTTATAGAAATTGTTTCTTCTATGTTAGACAGATTACACTCAGAATCTACAGTATTTATAGAATTTGACAAGAAATCAACGATTGATGGGTGATTTAGTTCACTTGAATAATCTTCATTATCATCTCGAAGGTTATCCAAGGTTGAGAAGAACTATTCCACCACTGAGCGCGAAGGGTTAGCCATGGTATACGTGCTCCAGAAATTTAGACATTATTTTTTGGGTGGACATTTTAAGATACGGATCATTTTGCATTGAAATACCTGGTCAATAAGCCTATGTTGGGGGGGAGAATTTTTAGGTGGTTGTTATTGTTCTAGGAGTATTATTTTGAGGTTATTGTGAATCCTAGATGACTGAATGTGGGACTAAACCATCTGTCACGCATCAGAACGGGGGAAGAGCCCACTAATTTGGAGGATGGATTGCTTGACACGTAGCTATTGTTAGTGCACATCGTGGATGGTCACTTTGAAGATATCATACACTTCCTAATGATAGAAACCGCCCCGAAAGGCTACACCATCCAACAGAAGAAGGAATTAGTGGTACGCACAGCAGACTTTTCTATCATTGCCGGACATCTGTACAAAATGGGGTCTGATGAAGTAGTGCAACGATATGTACCAAAGTTTGAAAGGAGAATTATCCTCACGGACACTCATGGGGGCACCGCGGGAGGCCATTATGTAGGGAGAGCGACTGCGCAGAAGATTCTATGCGCAGGGTTGTGGTGGTCAACCCTCCATCAGGATTCAAAAGCTTACTGCAAGGCATGTGATGTGTGTCAAAGGACTAGTAGGCCATCGTGGAGAGATGAGCTACCTATGAACCCATAGATGACGTTGCAACCTTTTGAGAAATGGGCGATAGATTTTGTGGGACCCATTCATCCCCAAGGGAAGAAGACAGGAGCGTGGTACATTATCACCACGATTGAGTATTTGACCCAATGGGCGGAGGCACAACCTGTGAAGGATTGCATAGATGTGACTGCTGCAAAGTTCCTATTTGAGTATGTACTGACGCGATTTGGGTGTCCAAATATTTTGATGAGTGATCGTGGTACGCACTTTCTGAACGAAACGATCAACGCGCTGATGGAGGAATTTCAAGTATATCACTAGGAAATCACACCTTAGCACCCACAAGCTAATGGGATGGTGGAAGCATTCAATAAGGTGTTGGAGAATGCACTAACCAAGGTTTGTAACTCTCAGTGAAGTGATTGGGACCTACACATACCCGCAGTTCTATGGGCCTATCGAATGACATGCGAAAAATTGACTGGACAGACACCCTTTAGGCTTGTATACGGTGTTGAAGCAATGATGCCCATGGAATACATTGTGCCTAGTCTATGCATCGCGAATTCCAGATTGCAGAGCCCTGGAAGAGAGGCTCACATAGCTGGCTGAGCTTGAGGAAGAGAGATTTCTAGCTAGATTTCACCAATAGGTCCAAAAGTAGTGCGAAAAATCATGGCATAATCGGCACATTACATTGTGCACCTTTAAGGTAAATGATCTGGTTTTGTTATATGATAGTAAGTTTGATAAATTTCCATGGAATTTCGAAATTCACTGGTTAGGGCCCTATGTCATTAAGGAGATTACCAACGGTGGAGCATTTTAGTTGGTTAAGTTGAATGGAGATCCCTTCCCAAGAAAAGTGAATGGCAGCCGATTGAATCCATACACTAGTGATCCGGCCAACTGACTATATGAGGGTAGCATAGTCTTAGTGCTCCAGGCAGGTGAAAGGAGGCGTGGGACTATAAACTACACTGCCCGGGTTGGGGAACTACACGACTAGAGGATTGTGTGGGACGAGGAAATGTCACAGGGTTCACGATAGCGCAAAGAGAGCTATGCTACCCAGGGAGAAATCGCGCAGGTCAGCCGGAAAGTGACCGTTAAAGTCACTATTCATGATTTGACAGTAGAAATGTGGCCAAATGGAGTGGGCGGTCGGCATTTAAGACAAACTTTATGGGTAAGATCCTTGGAAATCTACTGCCAATCTGGCATTAATGAACCAAATGTGGGGGGAACGGTCGGATTTGAATTCAAAACGCCCTATAAATTACAGGTGGCTTCCCAGTGAAAAACACTTGGCATTTTGAGAAGTGAGTTTTTGAGCTCTAAGGTGCACATGAATCGTGAATTCTTTGAAGCTCTAATAGCGAGTTCGGCGTTTGAGCAATTACCAAAGGAGACACAAGAACCATTAAACAGCGTCATGTTAACACCCGCAGAAGCTGAGGACGCCGAAGGAGTGATAGCTAAGGGGGCTATGCCAGAAGGTGTTAGGGAGGCAGAGGGAGCTGCTCCAGAGGTTGTAGAGGTATTAGCTGAAGTTCCCAAATCACCAAGGACACCTAGACCAAAGCCAACCCCAACCAAGGAGAGTGCAAAGGATAAAAAGGGAAAGAAAGCTGTGATACCGGTGCACGCGTCGTCAAGAAGAAACCCACCAAAGGACAATCCCACCGCACAGGAGAAGGGCAAAGCCATTAACCTGGAGCCGGAGGAGGAAAAAATTGAGGACATCCCGATGGATGATGAGGACTTGGGGGTAGAAGTGGAGGAAGTTGAAGTCCAGGGTTCTGACCCTATAACTAAGTTTCCTGAGTACGTCCCTCCATGCAAGGGCAAGACCAAGGTGCCAAAAGACATTGATGAGAGCAAGGTCCCCTTGCAAACCCCTCTGCTGCCAAATTAGATTATCTTTGAAGGACCACACTTGGGGTGGTTTCCTCTGTTAAAAATGGAAGATTGGGACCTAGCTGACCATGAGAAGTTCCCAAACTTAGCGACAGAGCAGCTAATGCGCCACATTATTGACACAATCACTGGGATGACCGCATTGGAACCACGGAAGTGGATCAGAGGAGTAGACAAGGCAGGTCTTCTCAACCTGTTATGGGTGCCGCACTACAATTGCACCCCGATTACAGTATTGGTCATCAAGCAGCTGCTATGCTTAGTGCACGATGGGTGTTTGTGGCTGAAGGAGCCAATACCCATCACCGACAAATTGATCCATAGGATCATGCAGCTGCCTTACACAGGTGAAAATCTGGCCATGATGTTTGGCAGAAAAGGTGGCAAGTAGGCCCTCGTGAAGGCCATGAAGGAGAAATTCAAGCTCTAAAGAAGCGGTGAGGCTATGCCATCTCAAGTATTAGTGATCCGCTATCAAGGTGGCCACGTATATTTTGGCAGGAAAGGTTATGAGGAAGTGTCACACAGATGAAGTGTCGGCGTCATTGCTCTTGCAGCCCAATGTGCTGAAGGAGTCCAGTTCAATTGGGCACACTATCTCAATGGTGAGTTCCTTGCAAACTATCATGAGGCATCGGAGCTCAGCAATACCTTCCATTATGAGTGGCTCTTGTTGTCTATTGTGTTGGTAGCATGGGAGCTACCAGAAGATAGTCAATTCCCCTCGATCGCACCAGACCTGCCAGAAGCAGCGAAGTACGCTTTGCTATGGGAGACTAAGGATGCTCAGCGCATTAAGGATAGCAAGTTATTTTGGATCTTGATGGAAATGAACCGCATGGCTATCAATCACAAACCGCGATTGTCACCTACTGTGTATTCCAACCTGCAGGGGTACATGGAATTCAAGGCATACTTTCACCATGTGTCAATGAGGGCACAGAAAGACCCTACGTAGACATGGTATGACTTGCCTTACTTTGCAAGGGACGATGCAATTGATGCAGTCCTTGATCGTTGGCCGGTAGAGTGGCGCATTACCTCAGACTTGGCGGTGGGGGCAAGCAAGTCACTGTGCAGGGCAAAAAGGAGGAGGCCAAGCTCAAGATGGCGCAGCTGGCTGAGAAGAGAAAGAAGGAGGCCACTAACAAGGCCCAAATAGAGTGCGATGTTGCCCAATAGACGGAAAATCATACAGGTGAAACAGAGAGTGGCTCTGACAAAGGCACGAGGTCGCCTTCACCCAAAACAGAGGAAGGAACAGACGAGAAGACAGAGCAGCACGGTGTGGACCTATAAGCGATGTCGACTCACATTAAGCGTCCAAGGGAACAAGAGAAAGGAGGATCGAGGAAGAAATCCAAGGCCACTAAGACATCGCTAGACCCAATCACCCTCACAAAGGGCGATTTGCATGACATTGGAGACACGGTGCGGGATGTCACCACCGAGGCACTGCAACAGTTTGAGCAACAGCAACAACTACTATTGGGGGCCATCCAGATAGGTCTGTAGGAGCTACAGGCCCACCCATCACAGGTTGGCATGGTGTCCACTGTCCTAGCTATCAGCACTGCAGAAGCTACCGAGACGCTGTGTGCGAAGGTCTCTAGTGCGATAGTGTTGTCGGATGGAGCATTAACCACAAAGAATGAAGCTGACAGGGCCACTATCATTACCCTCAAAGGAGTGGGGTTAAACTTGGCAGCACTCCCTATCAGGTGCTCCACCTATTGCAGGATGAAGTGATCGCGGAGCTGAGGGTCCGCGAACACCATGCTTTGCAAGTGATCAGCGAGCAGAGGATTAACAATGAATAGATGGCCCTACAGCGAGACTCTGCCATCACCGCCATGGTCGAGGTAACTGACTGAAACAAGCGTATAATTTAGGTCGTGGAGGAGGAATACCAAATGCTCCCAGAGTTGGCCATTCCTAAGGAAGAACCAATTGAGGTGTGCGTCTGCAAGCTTGCTACAGGGGTGCGCGACGCTCACACAGAGATGGCTAGGGTTCAGCTCCACAGATTTCTGATCTATAGTTGAAGGCCCATCTTTTAACTCCGCCAAAAGTAAAGGAGCAGTGTGCAACCGCTGTCAAAGAGGTGATAACGGTGGTAGACAATGCAGTAGCAGACTACACACAACTTTTTGAATAGTCGTTTGAGGTCCTGACGAGCCTACAGGAGGACCCTAATGTACAGCGGCTAGAGATAGAAGCGTGAGAACTACAGCAGCACTATGAAAAAGTAAAAGGTACAGTGTGAACCATCGCTTTCACACAAATACTGGAGAAGCTGCAGGAGGCCAAGCAGTTGAAAGAACATGTAGATGTCGCGCAGCACAAGGAGGCAGTGCTAAAGGCACACTTGAAGCCCTGGTTGGATGAGGATTATGCAGTCATGGCCTCTATTGAAGGCAAGCTTTCTCATTTGCAAGCAACTCAGCAGAAGCTTCAGGCTGACAGTTCAGGACCAGGAACTGAGCAGTTGGTTGAAGAAGCGAAGCAGGTGGTCGCACAGTGCACTGCTGAGGTTGCAGTGATATAGGTTAAGCTGGGAGGTCTTTGCGCCAAGATCTCTGCACCCATAGAGTGACTCGAGGGCAAGTCACCATGTTTGTGTTGGGGGCCTGTTGGGAACGGGTTCCCCCAAGGACAGTTTTAGGGCTAAAAGCCCATGTTTTGGGTCAATTTTGTAATAAAGTTGTAAATTCTCCGCATTTTGTGGTCGCGGAGCACGAAGGTGTCAAGAGTCATAAAGGGTTGTCTTCCCTTATTTTGTAAAGTGCAAATTCGGTTGTAAAGATCCACGACCATGGGATTGTATAAAAAGGAGCCAAGTAAGTAAGCTCTAGGCAGTCTTAAGTAAGAAGATAGCGAAGAATGAAGTGAAGAGTCTTGGTAGAGAAGTCTAATTGTTTCGGGTCTTGGCATAGGTAGAGGCTCTGCAGCTGAGTGTGTAGAGGCCTAGGGTGGAAGTCTGTAGCTAAGTGTACGGACCCCTGCAGCTATGTGTGCAGGGTGGATAGAGTCTGTATTAAATTGAAGATAACAATAAAGAGAAGTATTCTGCAAATTCTGTGTATTTATTTCCTGTTACTGCATCTGGTTATATTGTGTTTTGGGTTTAATTGACAATGTTTATGTGATGCATGAATATATTTGATTATATTGGTTAATTGAACGCAAGTAAGATATCATTTTACGTGGTGCTAACTATGATTGTTTAGTAAGATAAGTAAAACACTTAAGATAACTTGGGAACCTGTACAATACGATGTCAAAGCAGTGTGGAAGTACCTGGATCACACGTTAAGGCTACACAAAGGTCAATCGTACACCTTCGTAGAGGTACTGAAGTGTGGAATAAAGGGCTAGACTTACATAGCCCTAAAGCTTAGTGACCTACATGAAAGTATGAATAGAGGGTATAAATCGGCATCATGACCGTCTCATGGTGCGGAAACTTGGTTCCATCATCCCCCCATACTGCTTCGGGTGAGACTTCTGTCTGCGCTCCATGGGCTAATGCTGAAAGGGACAGTAGTGTAGGGATTTGTTTGTCTAACTAACGTTGAACCTAGGTCAGGCCCCACAAAGCCAACAGCACCAAAACACGTAAAATTGTCACAAAACCAAGTCTTAGGCATGCCTTCTAATGTAGGTTGGGAGGTCAAGAGTCGGCCCACTTTGTTCACTTATGCACTTGCATTTTTCTCAACCCCAACTTGCTTGTAGGTCCAACTAAAGGCATTTTCCACAACTCTAGGCCCATTTTATCGATTCAATGTCCAAGACCAAATACATGGGGAAAACTCCACAAAAAAATCCCTTAGGGAAAACTTCGAGGCTCTGCCACATCATCATCTTATGTCATGCTGACATCATCTAGTCCACATGGCACCTTCTGTATGGTGAAAGGTGTCACCTATATTTGGCCCATTAGGCTACCCAAAAATTTCAAATCTTCCTACCATGCATCCTCCATACTGCCACATCATGTTGACGTCATCTTCCATGTCGCTGCCAACTCATCACTATGAGCCAGTCATATTCTGCCACTTGTTTTCCTGTATAAGGTCCCACATATGCGGTGGTTTGGGGTCAGTGTGCTCTCCTGCCAACTCTTCTACGTGGGCCCGACCTCCAACTAGGCCCAAATTCTGACTTAGAGATGATCCCAAATAGGTAATGGGTCGGGGGGTCTGGATGTTCTTCTACCAACTCTGCTACACAACCTCAACAGCTGAATATTCTTGACTCCCTACTAGGCCCAACATTGGTTCAAGATCTACCTAAGTCTTGAGGAATGAGCTTTTCTATATACAAAATTCAACTGCCTATAACTCTTGATCCAGAAGGCATTTTCTGAACTTCAACATACCATTAGAAATCTCTTCAAGAATAGTATCGAACTATGCCACTTTTAGAAGAAACTAATTTGATCGCTTGAGGTATAATGTCCTCCAAACTTTGGGACTTCCAACCATCATAATCATCTTTTTATAGATTCTCCACTAATCCTACTAATATGATGATTCTCTATAGAACACCGCAACAACCATGGGACTCCCCCTGAACATGATACACTAAGTACATCAATGCTAGCATATGTTGCCATCACAACTAGCCTAGTATACGTCAATGCCATCCTCTACCTAACATCATGCTAGCACATACATCCATGCTAGTCTAGCTAACAACAATGCCAACACACTTGCTAACTGTCAGGCAATTCCAAGTGCCCAACACATCTCCTAGCATGACTGTTGACATCAATGCCAACACACTTACTACCACTAGCCATCCAGACAATGCCAACTGTCTAAAATATGGGCCAATGTTTTAAGAAATTTGAAAGGTACCTAGCCAAAGTTTTTGAAATTTTGTGTGTTTCCTCTTATCCTCATGGGCTTTGTCCCATTTCAGTACGATGTCACCAATTTCGAAGTTTGTGTCACCCACTAAATGGTTTTCAAACCATTTCTTGATAACCCTTTGGTGATTTGAAAAGTTTACTTGTATTTTTCTCTAACCTCTTCCAACTTAAATAATTGGGTACGACGGTGTTGCATGTTGGAACAGGGTTCTTCTTGAATTGATTGAGCCAACATTAAAGAGGGTAGTGCCACATTAGGAGGGAGAATTGATTCCTTTCCATAAACAAGGAAGTAAGAAGAGTTTCCTGTTAAGGCCTTATAAGTGACTTGACCTTCCCATAATGCATTGATTAGAGATGTGTGCCAATTTTTATGGTTATGAGATATGGTTTTATTTAATATTTTCAAAAGTTATGTATTTGTTGATTTTGTTAAACCATTAACCTAAGGGTAATAATTAACAAAGTTTTTAGCTTAATTCCTTATTAAGTGCAAATTCAGTGAGTAAAGCATAGGAAATAAGTTGCATTGTTGAACAATAATGTGGTAAGGGTGCCAAACCTCGTAATGATGAACTACTCGATGAAGAATATTACCTGCTCAGAAGTAACATTATTTAGAGGAATGGCCTCCACCCATTAAGTAAAATAGTCTATTGCTGTCAAAATATAATTATGTTGCTTTGAAGAGTTAGGGATGATTTCACCTGTAACATTGAGTCCCGACTGCTCGAAGGTTTCTTCAGTAATCACCAGTTGCAATGGTAAGGTTGATTTCTTATCCCTGCCTACTGTGGTCTAACAAACATAGAATTTTCGAACATATATGTGTGCATCCTTAAACAATGTTGGCCAATATTAACCTGCATGCAAAACTTTGTGGGCAGCAGTATACCCATCGTATTATCCACATATGGGTTTGTCATGTAGATCACGTAAAACTTTGTCAACATCAGACCTTTCTAAACACCTAAGCAAAACATAATCATATTTTTTTCTAAATATAGCTCCATTAATCAATTGATATTGATTGGATTTCAAACTCAGAGCTCACCTACTTTTAAATTCTAAATGTGAAGGGGTAGAGCCATGAGATAAGTAATAAATTAAATATGAATTTAATGAACCATAGGAATCAAGAGTGACACATACTTGTTTTAATTTCTAAGAAGTATTCTCAAATTCCTGATGATCAAATTTTTATTAATATTAGAATCAAATGATTGTGTAACCAATATACACAAGCCTTGACCTCAGATGATTTTAGAAGGCTTGATTTTGAGGTCACACTCTTGGAGTGTTGTGACCCAATGGGGCCTCTTTCTCCAAGATCTTTTTGTACAAGCAAATTTTTTATTGCGGAGTAAGGAATTATTCATTTTTTATGGGATTCAAAGAGGAAAGGACTAAATGTTTTATTCACTTGAAAACATCATATGCCTATTTTTCCACATCCATGTAATTAAGTTATACACATTGAAACCCTGAACTGGTAAGGAATATAGGAAATTTGGTATCCTTATCATTTTTTTTTGTGTAAAAGTTAATACATATGATTGATTAGAAGCTGAAGTATAAGAATAAATTCTTTATTAAAATAAGTAGAAAGAAGGGAATTAGCTTGCATAATAGTACGCTGAATTGAATCAAAAGATTCTTTTTAGGAGGATTCCACTTAAATATTGCATCTTTCTTAATCATATTTTGCAAGGGCAATACAATATGAGTGAAACTAGGGATAAAGTGCCTTACAAAATTAACTTGTACTAGAAAGGACTACGTGGACTTTTTATTGTGTGGAAGTGGAATCCCAGAGTTAGCTTTGACTCTGGATGGTTCTATAATAATCCCAATTTTAGAAACAATAAATACGAATAATTTACATTCTTCTAATGCAAAGAATGATTTTTTAGGATTTAAAGATATTCTATATTTTCTGCATCTTTTGAAAAAAAAAATCAAATGATGTAAATGTTCTTATTTTTTCTTGAAGTAAATTGTAATATCATACAAATAGACAACAATTGATTTATTTATCAAACCTCTAAATGAAATGTCCATAGCCCTTTGGATTTATTAATCCTAATGACATCTTCTAATAGGAAAAAGTTCCCCATTTAGTTTGAAATGTCATTTTTAAATGATCATTTGCATCAACCAAAATATGATTATAACCAAAAAAATCATCAACGAAAGACATCAACTTAGATCTAGACAGATTGAAGTATATGTTCCATGGGAGGTAAAGGAAAATTGTCATTTTCAGGAGCCTTGTGTAGGTTTTTGAAATCAATGTGTATCCTAATATATCCATTCTTCTTCCTTACTAGAACTAGTTTGGAAACCCATTTTGAGTGTCTAACAGGAAAAATATTTTTTCTCTTAATAGTTTATTCAACTCACTCTTAATTTGGGTTTCTAAGTTAGGATGGATCTTCCTTAACTTTTTATAGATAGGGTTTGCATCAAGCATCATTGGTATTGTATGTTGAATAATTGATGTGTCATAAGTCTTAAGATTGTCATAGGACCAAGAAAATGCATCTTTATATTGTCTTAAATGATGTATGAAAGAATTTTTTTATGTAGGTGAACAACCTAGGCCTAATTTTACATTTTGTGGATTCTACTCAATTCCTAGATTAATCACTTCATACTTCACAGTAGAACCATTTGTTTTACAATTAGTAGGCATTTTGAATATATCTTTTAAGTCATAGAAATCTTCTAGCTTTACCAAAAATATTGGTGTAATGTTTTTTGACTTAAGCTTGTATTCTTTGGAAGATTTATTAATTTATTGATCATGAGTGTCCTCATCGATGACAACGTCATCATAATTTCCCTTATAAGTGAGGAAATTTATGATATCGTCATCATCATTGAAAACTCTCCAATTAGACACATTACCGAGAACAGAGGGTCTAAAAACTAACTCAATTGAAAATCTATTTCGACTAAAATATTCATGTGGGATGAGTTTGGAAGCTACATTCACGAGAAGTTCGACACCAACATTTTTTATTCTATAAATAGGAGTAATGTCAAATGTTGAGAAATTACAAATCAAATCTTTGACTAATTGTTGATAATTTTTTAGATGATTAGAAACACAATGTATTGTGTTTTTTACCTATCTAATCATGATTTCAGAATATCCAAAGACCTTAGTGTTTTGTACATTCATGCTAATTGCCTTTTTCAAGCCTTGTATCAATGCTTCATATGTAGCTTCATTGTTTGTGCATTGGAATTCCATCCTACAGGTTAACATAGTTCTCTCTCCATTGGGACTATGTAGGATGCAACATGCTCTTGCACCATCATTAGATCTAGATCCATCAAAATAAAGTATCCACATTTGATTTTATATCTATATATATATATATATATACAAAATTTATAAAGTGTGAAGAATTTGTTTGCGAATAATTTTCAATTTCAGAATTATTAGACAAATGACTAAGGGAAAGGGGAACTTTGTGTGGGAAATTTGTCAAAAAATGAATCCACATAATAGTTACCAATAATATTTTTTGTAAAACAAATAGGTTTGTTATCCCCATAAATGTCAGTGACAATGTGCTTCATGTGATTTTCTTGTTCAACATTAATCTGATGTGGTTATCATTGAATGGAAACCAAAGACGTGACCAACCTGTTGCAAAATATCCATATAATTTTTCAAACCAATCATAGTTCAAGAGTAAGTCGTATGATTCAAGTATGTCATGAGTCATAATGTCAATGACTTGAAAGACCTTTGATTGAGATGCCAATTTGATGGGCACATCTTTTAATTCTCCTAAGACCTTGACTTTTGTTTTGTATAATTGTACTATTTGTGTAGTTGACTCCTGGGGATGAGCATTGACCTCTAGACAAACAGAATATGGCATGATGTTTAAGGACACTCCTGAGTCAACTAGATAATTCTGTACATATTTTTTAAAGATTTGAAAAGTTATAAGGAAATGAGTGTGAGAGTTAGACTTATCACATATAAGAATAGCATTGGCTTGTTTATTCTTGTCAGGAGGTGAAGTTTGAGGAGCTTTAGCTTTACTATTGTCTGCAATAGTGAAAGATGGTAAATATGATTTAACTGTAACATGTAAAGATTTAAGTAAAGTATGTTTTTGTTCTGTGTGGTGTTATCTTCCGGAGTCATCGTAATCATATTTGTTGTAATCAACGTTTTGAACCAACCTTCGTGGTTCATCATCAGGATTAGATCCATGAGAGAATAAGTCAGAACCCAGTAGGGTAATAAATAGGGCTAGGGTGGGAATGGGAATGAATGACAGCTGACAGGTATGATAATTGTTGTAATCAAAATTTCGAACCAACCTTCGTGGTTCATCATCAGGATTAGATCCATGAGAGAATAAGTCAGAACCCAGTAGGGTAATAAATAGGGCTAGGGTGGGAATGGGAATGAATGACAGTCGACAGGTATGATAATGTTATAATATAGTTTAGTTATAATTTATATATTTTATTCTAATTTTATTATTGTTAGATCCGTTAATAATTATTTTAGTTAAAGTTTATTAATTATTAATTTAATGGCTAGTCTACTAATTATTAAAAATTTGAGAAATGTATTATGGTTACATTAATAATATAAATAACTATTAATAAATAAACCTACTAAATTTTTTGTAGAATTGATTAATAAATAACCTACTAAATTTTTTGTAGAATTGATTAATCTTATTAATTATATGATCAAGATGAGTATAATGATGTGCCTTATAATAAGGTTATAAATTGTATGAATGATATTTTTCATTTTTATTTATAGTATACTTAAATGATTAAAATAATAATTAATAACTAGTAACTAATAATGATATAATGACCTACTTTTATTATTAATTAATTTCTAGAATGAACTAAAAGATTTTAATGAATAAAATTATTACTTGTTTAATTTGTTTAAAACTAAACTTTAGTGTATTATTATGAATTATAATAAATCAATTTATAATTCATAATCATCGAGTTATTAAATTCATTTTAAGGGTTATTATTTAATTTTATTTATTTATTTTTTATTTTATTTTATTTGTTTTTAAGGGTTTAAATGTATGTTTTTATTGTTTTAATTTACTTAATTCAAACAAGAATATATCGGCTCTTGTTTTACTCATGTCCTCTACTATATCATAGTCTATCTTATCAGATATGATCAAAGTTTTGGGGATTGGTCTGTCTTGAGAAGAATATTTTCCTGGAGATTTAATTGGAGAAGGAGTTGTAGCTAAAGTTGCAACAAGTGAATCTTTACTTCTGGTTTGGACCACTAGATTTTCTTCTTCACTTTTGAGTTCTAGCTACATCTCGTGTAAAATTAGCATCAAAGGCTTGTGGTTCTTCTTCTTCTTCTTCAATCTCTTCTTATTCATCATCATGCTCTTCACTATCTGTTGTAGAAATCTTACCACCAAGAGGGGTTTTAGGATTTCTCTTAATAAATGGCCTGAATGGTCGCTTGAAAGAAGGCTCTTCTCTTCTCCAACTTGTTTCTTTAGATCCACTACTTCATTAACCAATTTTTTATGGCCTTTTGCAAGCTTTCCATATCAAAAGTGTCTTTGGGGTTTTTCTCTTCTTTGAAAGTGAATTTATTAGTAGTTTGAGAAGGTTTCTTTTCTTCTATACTAATCATCTCTCTTTATACATTCAATGCTTCTTACATTGCATCAACCAAATTTATCTTGGTGGCATGTTTCACAAACATAGTAGTAGATGTAGGAAAGACAAAAGTATAGAACTCGGTTTACACAAAAGGAGTTTAAGAATCTTTGATTAAAATCTTTAATCTTTTCTTTGAAACCCATTTTAAGCCCATAAATATCTATCAATAAAGCAGTTGGTTATTTATCATCGCCAAACTTTTTGATGAGCATATCTTCAAATGTATCCCAATTTTGAATGGAATTTACTTGTAAGGAAAAATATGAGGGAGACGCTTTACCTTCAAAGGTGTAGAGGAAAAGTCTACACATGATATATTCATTTTTTACACCTCTCATATTGATGGCAATCATAAATTTGTTGATGTGATCTTGAGATCAAATTTTGGTAACCATCATTCTAGGTGTTTTGGAAAATCTTGTTGAGCACTAGGAACATTAACAACTCCAAGTGTTTCTCATGGTATTCTTTGTTGTTGTTTTCCAACCATCATGGAATCAATGACAGTAACAACATATGAAATAAAGGAGGAGGTTGTTATAGGTTGAATGTGTGGAGAACTAGGGGATGGAACATGTTAAGGAATTTGAATTTGAATTTGCACAGTAAACTCCTCTGGTTCTGGGGTAAATTGGTGTCTCTAAGTCTCAGCGCCTTTGGATTTACCAATGATAGGAATTTATACTAGTGGTACACTAAATTTATTACTTTGTGCTCGAGTTAGGACTCCTAAATATTGTAATTTGGAAGAAACAACATAAGATTTTGTTTGTAAAGAAATAGTTTTTTGTGAATATTTGTCTCAAAGGGATGGGATCCAAAAATGATTTTCTTAGATATTTTGTAAAATATTGTTTAATTTTCAATCAATATAGATAAGGATCATAGATATTTTGAGAACTTGAAGCTTCTTGAAGAAATGGTTGTGAAACTTCTTCAAAATGAGCAACAACAACAGGGATTTCATGGGATGACTAGTAGGTGTAGAAGGTGTGGGTGGTGATTTTGATATTTTGGGATGACTCTTGATTTTCTATGAGGATTTTGGTGTCATCCACCATCAGAAGGCCCTCCTTCTAGAGCCAAAAATTTTGATGGCCAGAATTGACCATATCAACATTTGAGAAATCGCTTGCTCAAGATCCCAATTAGACCATTTTCTATTTGGTATAGCAATTTTGAATGATATGTCGGCCCAGTTGCCACTCAAGGAATTTTCTCCAATGAATGGAGACTCATTGCAAATATTACGAATTAAATGAACTTAAAATGAAATAATGTAAAGAATGAATTTAAAGCAATTTAAAGAAAGTGAATAACTTGACCTAATTGAAAAATTAGTCTATCGTCACTCCTATCTAGCTATAATAATTATATCTAGAGTATTATATGACTTTTATATGTGAAGCACAATGATCAACAAGAAGTATGTGATTCAGATTTGTTCACTTATAGGTTGCAAGCGATTAACTGTAAATTAAACTAAACTTCACTCAAATAGTTAAATGAATTTTGTTCAACTACAACATTCACATACATATTCTTTAATTAATGCCTCAATAAAAAAGAGAGTTTTTAGTCAACGTCAACTAAATTCAATAATCAAATATCAAAGAAATAAAGAAAAATAATTTTGATTTCAATGTAACATGAACAAATAAATTAGAGTTACGGTACCATAATCACTTGAACTTGTTAAGAATTGAAATCTCGGTGGTCCAAAATAATATTAAAGAAAAGATAAACTTTACAACAGTACATAGTCTATTTCCTTGGAAAAACCAGAGCCCCTTATTTAGACTCATTCCTCCATTTAAATAATATTACAAAATAAATGGTAAATATCTCCTCCTAACAAACAATTTTGAAATTTCAAAAAAAAAAAAATTGTTTTGATGTTGGGATAAAATAAGCCTTTAGCTTGTTGAGGTAATGCCCTAGGAAGCTTCGAAAGATGATTTCCATTGTAAATGGACTTCTAGAAGGTGAAGTTGTGAAGGAGGATCAATCTGAATTTTTGCATAGCATTCAAACACATGCATTTCGATTGTTGGCAGTTCCTGCACTATTCTTTCAGTGAACAATTTGGTCAACAGACAATGACTCTAAGGTTTGACCAAATATCTCCAAATAGAATCCAAGTCAATATTTTTCGTTTACTCAATTTGATTTTAATTCTCTAGTTTGTATTATTGCACCTTTTTTCTAATTCAGCGTCCTGTGGTTTTTCATCAAAAATATTTGTTTGCATTTCAGTGTCTTTGATCACCTGCATTATTGATTGCATTAATGGAGTACAACTATGTTTAGAAATTTTTACTAATTCCTTAAAACTATTCCTGTGTGCTTTCCAAGCTTTCAAGATTGTTTTCTTATGCATCATGTCGATTTTTGGTAGGCCAGGTGGTATACTCTCTCATGTACTTTTACAGGCAAGTAGTCGAGTTAATTTCCTATATGCTTCTTCATATTCCATCTCTTTATCAATCATGTCATTGTATAATCCATTAACCAAATTTTGTTGAACCTGAGCCAAACTTAACTCGTTGAAAATTTGTTCATGTATACGAAGGAACTGTTGGTTGACCTCAAGTTCTTCTTGAGTGAATTTTCCTAGGTCAGCTACATTGTTGGTTGCTTCTTGGATTTTCAATTGAAGCTCAGTTATCTAGGAGTCATTCCTCTTATTTGAAACATCAAATTCATGTTTCAATTTGTTAAGTTCCTCTTTAAACTTATGCTACAAAATATAAATCTCTTGGGTATTGTTGAGATTCAGTATCTCATTGTCTCAATTGTTCTTGAAACTGATCCACTTTTTGTGATAGTTGTTGTTCCAATTTTGTGACTTTAATGTCTTTCTACTCAATAATATTCAATAATCTAGTAACATACCACACATTAGCATTTGCATATGCTCTAATAGAATGAACCAACTCCTTAGTTTTGTGTTCCTCAATTAGTTGAGAACCATCCTGCACTACTTGAGGTGGAGTATCTATGTTTTCCTTTTCTCCTTCCACTTTCCTCTTTTTGCTTCTCCTTTTAGTTATAGCTTTATTTTGAGGACAAAAAAGGTAGTCCAATAGAGGCATGTATTCAATTTCAATGGTGGACAAAGAGTTGACCATCATGACATTTTGTGAGTTGTCAATGGGAAGAGTACTAGTAGGAGTCTTCATTAAAACTTTAGAAGTGACCAAACAAGTTGTTGAATCAATACCATCATTGGTAGGAGAAATAGTTATATGTTGTTGTCGATGTTTTACAGGGGTAGAACTATGGAAAGGAGCCTCAGGGGATTTTTTTCTCTAAGATGCTTGCAATAGACCATATGAACTCACCCCATTGGTGCTGCATTTTAATAGTGGATTTAGATTTTTCTATAATACACTTCTTCAAAATTTCATCAAAAACTTCTACTAGTACCTATTCAATTTCCGCAGAATCTTCATCTGGAATCATTATAGGTTTCTTGGAAGTAGTCATTTCCTTTGTAACATTGGGTTCACCAACTGTTTGATGTAGAATGAATGAAAATATGTTTTTCTTTATTCCCTAAATGTAAGGAAACGTTAATACATATCATGAGACAATTTCTATGCTTTTTGGGAAGCGTCTTTATAAGACTGAACTATGCAAAATATATCATCATATGGAAAATTTTCATGTGTATTATTATTCAAATTAATCATAAGGCAATGACTATCCACAATTCCCAAGGGGTCATGATATTTAAGAGGAATCTAGGCTAGGTTAATAGTATGATAAGTCAAGAGTTCTTTTTTAGCACGGCTAGCATTATCCAAAGTATAAATTCAAAAATGAATGGGAAAATTGGGCCATATTTTCTTTGAGTTCTTATGCAAGTCATTAGTTATGATAGTTTCAATAGTTTGATATGATATTTCCTTACAGATAAGTTTGTTATAAACAAATAGGGGTAGGGCATGTGGAGTTGCTTGACATCCATATATTCTAGGTAAGAAAAGGTTTCATCAAAATACCAATCACCTATCACACAAATACCTTATTTGGCCTCTTCTGAAATTCTGGAAGGATTTCTCTTAAAGAGCTTTTCATAAATAGGGATTATGACAAAATGGAAATTTTGGTAAAAATGCTCTCCATAATTCTCTTCCCAAAGTTTAGAATGATAGATATGAATGGGTTTTGGTTCAGAGACTGTCCATTTCCAACCCACTAAAGGAAAAGAAGTTGAAAAACAAATTGCATCCATGAAATAGGGTGACATAAAGAAAGGAGTATTAAATTGCTCATTTTTGGAAAATCAAAATTATTAACTTGTTTTCACATATTTTATGAAAGGATAGTAGCCCAATTGAAAGAATAACCATCCAAAGTCCTCTAGATTAAAGGAACCCAGTCTAAAGGGAAATGAGTAATTCCTTTCTACCAAATAGTCTGCAAAGCATGAAGTAATGTGAAATATGTGATAATTGAGAGATTCAAGGTTCAAATCCCCCTAGTTCAAACCCGTTTTATGGAGAGGAGGATAGGTTGTAGACCCCCAGAGGTTTACTAGTAAATGCGTGTCACGTGGGTTGTTGGGTTCCTCTAGGATACCAAAAAGAAGTATATGTAGAGCATGGAGGCCACATAAGTTGGACTAGTGTTCAAATATGCAATTGCATATTTCTTTGAAATTTCCTCTTTACACTTATGTTCATTGTTTCTATAGGGTCTTATCAATTCAGGCATAGTCTTTCCATATTCTATACATTATTTCAAGGTAAACTTATGAAAAAATTTAGCATTATACTAGAGTTCAGTTTCAAGAATTTTATACATAACCTGGAGATTATCATGCCAAAAAGAACCCATGATGACACCTTATGTAATGAATATAGATCATGTTGGCACATGCACATGATCCATGGCCCAATGAATCATATAAATATATGGCATGAGTTCGACGTGCCCATCAATCTTATGCAGGGTTGATATTGTAATTTGGTGCAAAGTGGTATCAGACCCTCCAATGCTCCAACTTCATATGGATCTACCTCCTCTGAGCTACCTTGACCTTCCTCCTCAAATCACTTATATACATTGTGCCATGAAGACATTTCGACTTCTGCTTTCAAGATGGTCATGTTAGAGAACAAACTGGCATTTGGATTTTTGTCGTTTGCATCTTTTGATGCTTGCTACTGGATTCTATGAAATTTCTTAGCTTGTTTGCCCATGATGTGTGTCTTGGTGAAATTTACAGAGCGATAAGTCTAGAATATGAGGAAGAAGTGAAATGTAGAAATTAGTTCAACGTTTCTAAGCCTTTGAAAATTTCAAAACAAACATTTAATATAATCAACTTTGTTGTTTAAATGTCATCAACATTTAAATGCTCATTTGTTGAAGAAATTGTAACTAGGTTTGGTCTTCATAATGACATGATCTTTGTAAATAATGAAATGAAAGAAATAAAATTATTTTTGTATGCCTTGCTGAATGGGTTTCATGAGCAAGAGGTTTATTTGTTACTGGCTCCCATTGAGAGCCTTAGGATTTATTATTGAGTCAAAGAGTCAATGTCATGTATGGAGAGCTCTTCATGAGAACTTGTAAAATATATAAGAGTCAACCTAGTGTCTAGAAAATCCCTCCTAAAAGAAAATCACAATCCTCTTGATGTCGGCTTGCAAAATGAATTGAATACACTCATGTTGGCTCACTTGAAGTGACACATCTCTTCGTTGCTTCAAGTCAACTAAATATGGAGGGAAAGCTATTATATATATCTAGCTAGGGTCTGCACAAAAGTGGAGAACAGGAACTCGGATCCTCTGAAATCTCAGACAAGTATAGTGGCTCAGAAATCTCAGATGAGTATAGTAGTTCAATGTTGTAGATGGAGAAGGATTTCTGTGTTTTTCAGTGATGTCTCAGCCTCCTATAAGCACTATCTCGGCATACTAAGATGCAGTCCCAGTCTCGGCTTAGTTAAAGGATCTTAGTAATACAGTCTTGGCATAGTTGTGGCAGGGAAGATCTCGGTGCAAGGAGAACACAGTCACAATCTCGGTGAAGAAAACACAGTCATAGTCTTGATGATGAAGGTGATTTCAGGGATCCCACAGTAGCACACACAGTCTCGGCATAATTATGATGAGAAGGTCTCATAGTAACACACTCTGTCTCGACATACTTCAAGGTGTAGTCATGATCTTAGCATAGATATGGTCTCGATCTTAATGGAGACACAGTCACAAGGTTATAATCTCAATGAAGGTGTAGTTATGGTGAAACAATCATGATCTTGGTGGATTTAGGTGCAGATCTCATCCACATATATGGAGATCTCATTGGTATGGTAAAGACCTCAGTGAAGGTGCAACAATGGTGTTGCAGGAGTAATGAACATCTCGGTGGTGCATTAGTGATGGCTTTAGCGTTATCTCAGCAATGATGAAGAAGAGGATTGGTGTCTTGGTCTTAGAGTGGATAAATAGGTCAAGGGTCATGGTCTTGGTATTCATCAATTGGAATCTCTATAAGAAGAATTTTGTTCGGGTTTTCCTCTCAAAGAGTGAGAGGTTATGGCCCTGGAAGAAAGCTAACATCTTGTGTTATTGTCTCTTTTGTTTGGGTAGCTATTTGATAAAATAAGAAACACACACTCTAATAATAACAAAGAGAAGATTGTGCTAACAAGAAAAACTAAAAAGTGCCTCACAAATAGTTATCATCAAGAAGAAGAACCAATTAACTTGAATGCCCTAGATTCTTCAACATGGTATCAGAGCTAAGGTGTTGAAGCCGAAGGAAGGGAAACAAAGAGACATTCAAGCTTTCAAGAAGGGCATGAAAGCAAGTTGAAGGGCTCTGTGTTCCAAAACCTATATCAAAATTAAAGGATTAGTCTACAACAGCAAGGGATTTTGTCTATATAATCAAGAAAACAACCTACAATAGAAACACAATTTAGTCCTATAGTAAGACTGATTTGGATCCTTATTTGAAGATGATTTCATAGTCTCATACTACCCGCAGTGATGGTACTATGCTATTGACATCTCAGTGCCACAATATGATTAAGTAATCACAGTCAAAAGAAGAGAAGGTAGTTTTCAGTGCTAATTCAGTCTCTCTATTCAATATTGAAATAGCCATGGTGCTAGCCACAAATTTGGTGTCACTACAACCTCTGTTATACCATAGTGATCTCAATAACTTATAGTATGGTGCATTTTTGGTGCTTGGTGCTGGATAGTGGAAGAGCGTCTCAAAATAGATCTTTGAAAAAGGATTCCAGTTGTTCAACTCAAGCAAGGATCTACAATAAACTCACATCAACTCAAAGAACTCTCAGAGGAAGCATCAGTGCATCTTCAACATGATCAAGGTGAAGTTTTTATCTTCACATGTCAAGTAAGTATTCCCATTAATCAATTTGGTAAAAATACTCAATGGTTGTAAGGAGATCTATAGGTTGAATGGGTCATCAAAGGTCCTTGCATGGAATAAGGAGGATTGTTATAGTCCTCATAGAAAATAGAAGTCATTGATATCTATGGAAAATTCTTTGAAGGTCAAGCATTGTTTGAATGCATGGAAAAGGATCAAGGGACTCATAGGATTCTTATAAAATCAGCCAAAGGTCCTCTCATCCCTATGTAGCAGGAGAGGAGACATAAAAGAGATATATGAAATGATGATGCAGTGAAGAAGGTCATATCACTTAGATCTGATTGAAGGTATCAAAGAATGAAGGAATATCTTCATGAGATCTCAATTGAGAGATCTGGGAGAGATGATAAGAAGATAATCATCATTGTTCTAACTGATAAGCAAGGTAACAAATGTCCATGAACAAGAAGGTTACCTCAGTCGACAATTTGTGGTCTCTATGCTAGATAGAGAAAGACAAGTTGATGGCAAAAGTGTTGAAGGTTAAAGGACTCAAACATGTGCAGAAAGGAAAGGAAAGGGTCCTCAAACAAGATAGAACAGTGCTATGGAAAGATTATAAAAAGAAATCTCATATCACCGAAAAGATGGAGGAAGCTGAAGAAAGGGACAAAGGAAAGAGGGAGTAACAGATCTCTACTATGATTGAGATGGTATCCCTCACAAAAGGGTCCTATCATAAGCTCATAAATATTTAGTTACAGATATGACCATGACAATAAGATGCATCATGGCATCATGGAAACATTAGAAACAAGAGATTAGGACATCACCATGGGAATCATGGAGGACAAAATCCATGGAAGACAAACATGAAGGATATAGCTCTTAGGAACCTCATTGGACATTGAAGAAAATGATGAAGTCATCGAGGACAAGGCTCATCATACAAAAAGGAAACATCTGCCAAATGGGGATACACAAGATCCTCAAGATTCACTAAAGG
Source organism: Pinus tabuliformis (assembly GCA_031772625.1). Classification (NCBI taxonomy): domain Eukaryota; kingdom Viridiplantae; phylum Streptophyta; class Pinopsida; order Pinales; family Pinaceae; genus Pinus; species Pinus tabuliformis. The sequence continues at coordinate 844,994,422 of CM062819.1, read as the reverse complement.
AATCCTCATCGAAGGGTTCACTAATCTAGAGAGGAAGCAAGTGTTTCATCAGGAAATCCAACTTATGGAATTCATGAGATGATGGTATGATGACAAGCGAAGTGAAGTAGATCAAGGGATTGAAGATCTTTTCAGTCAAGGACGCTGTTGGAAGAAACCTAGATAACCTAAAGGTAAAATGAGGTATGTATGCTTGTGTTTAATATTATAATTTCATGTCATATGGTTGCGGGTAACATGGATCATTACTTCTATCTTGAGAAGCATGATCAAGAGAAAAATGATCTCCTCCTATGAAAGGATGCAGGAAGGCATAAGTCGCACTAGATGAAATCAACATAATACGTCCCCATATGAAGTATGAGGTGGTTGACCACAATGAAGAAACTCTGATTGAAAGCTCATGGGAATGGAATGTGTGAGGAAGGAGGAGATCATGAGATATGCAACCCTGACGAAGGTGATCAACATCCAAAATACCTAGAAGATTTTACTATGAAATCTCTCGGAAAGATATGAAGGCTCTAATGAAAGTCTGAAAAAGATGGAGACCCTTGACTATGGATATCTTTGGGAGATGTGTCAACATGTATGGAAGATGTTGATACCTACATAAAGATTTCATGATGAAGATCCATCTCGAAAGGTACAATTCTATTTAATGTTATGTTTTGATTTCTTGAATAATATTTGGATGAGTTCATGCAGGGCTACTGGCACAAGAGTTGTAAGTACAAGTAAAACTATCATTCATGGGGAGGATGGAAATTCCTTAAAGAAACATGATAAGGAAGAAGTATCCATATGAAAAAGGTTCCAGACATGTATGTTGGCTTGATGGGCCCTAACCCAAGTTTAGCGTTAAGCAGCCAAGCAAATCCCTACACTACTGGCCCTTTCGGCATCAATTCACAGAGCGCGGACTAAAATCTCACTCGAAGCAATATGTGGGGATGCAGGAACCAATTTTCTGCACCCTGAGATGGTTGTGATGTCAGTTATATTCCCTAACCCTTCCTTTTCACAGACCGATAAGCCCTTTAGGGCTTATCAAATTAATTCTCTTATTCGTCCTCGAAGCCTCCGTGAAAGTCTCTGATCATCCTCCGTAGACCCTAGATAGATAGATCAGGCACTTACGTGCCTCTGTAATTATTCTTACTTCTATGTTTACTTAGATTTGCTTAAGTATTGGTTAACTTTAACATGCATTACAGTTATCTTCACGTAAACAAATATTCTTACTTGCGTTCATATGACAAAGTAAAATACATAGATTTGCGCATCAATATAGAATTAATTCATAACCCCAGTATTCAACATAACATAATCACAACATTCATAACAGAAGTAAAATAATGCATACACATATAATTCCATAATACTTCTCTTTATTGATAATCCATATTTCTAGTACAGACTTTGACTATCCTGCGCACACAATTGCAGGGGTCTGCGTACTCAGCTGCAGAATTCTACCCTAGGCCTCTGTGCACTCGGCTACAGAGCCTCTTCCTACACTAATACTCTTCGCTCTTAGCCCTTATATACCCATAAGCTTACTTATAACTCTACCAAAATTTTTGACTTAGCTACCTTAGACTCTTCTAAGACTCCCTTTTTATACAATCCCATGGTCTGAGGACCTAGGGTGGATCTCATCAAGCTGACACAAACTATCTAGACTAAGAGCGGACACCCTTTTTGACTGCTTACACCTTCGCACTCCGTGGTCACAAAATGCGGATACTTTACATTCTTTCCTACAAAATTTGGTTTTTCTACCCCAAAACTTGGGCTTTTAACCCCAAAATTGACCCCAGGGGACCCATTCCCAATAGGCCCCCAACACAAATCTGATGACTCGCCCTTGAGTCACTTTGCTGGCATGGAGATCTTGTCATGAAGACCTCCCAGCTCTACTTGTACCAATGTGACTTCGATGGTGCATTGTGTTTCCGCCTGCTTCATCTGCTCGACCAGCTGCTCCGTCACTAGCCCTGCACCATCTACCTATACCTTCTGTTGTGTTTCCTATAGACTAGCTAGTTTGCCTTCAATGGTGGTCATGAGCACATATGCTTCGTCTAGCCAAGGCTTCAATTGAGCCTTCAATAATTCTTCCCTGTGTTGTGCTACGTCCACCTGCTCTTTCAGCGCCTTTGCTTCCTGCAGCTTCACTAGCCTTTGGGTAATGTAGACAGTGCACGTCGTCGCTTTAACCTTGTCATATTGTTGTTGCATCTCCCGCACCTTTGTTTCTAGCCTCTGCACATTGGGATCCTCCTATAAGCTAGTGACTACTTCGAGCGACTCCTTGGAGAGTGTAGTGCAATCCTTTACTGCGTTATCTATTGCTGCAATGGCATCCTTAACAGCTGCCTCGCGCTGCTCTCTGACTTCTGGCGGAGTCGAAGGTTGGGCCTTCAACTCAAGTTCTGCAATCTTAAGGTTCAGTTCAAATTGAACCTTTTCCAACTTTGTTCTTGCTTCACACACTCCAGCAGCGAGCTTCCGAATTCTCACATCCACTGGCTCATCTTCGGGAATGTCTAGTTCTGGGACAAACCTGCATGCCTCAGCCACTACCTTGGTTGTGCGCTCATTCTTGTCCGTGATGGCCTTAAAGAGATCAATAGCAGAGTTCTTCTGTGTATCCATCTGAGCATTATTCACCCTCTACTCACTGATAACGTGTAGCGCGCACTGTTCACGAGCCCAAAGTTCCGCAATCACACCATCCTGCAAAGTGTGAAGGGCTTCACTTGGAAGCGCAACCAAATTGAGTCCAACCCCCTTGAGGGAACTAATAGTGGCCTTGTCAGCTTCTGATTTTGTAGTCAGTGCTCCATCCAGCAGCATTATTTCTCAAGAATCTAGTGTGCGCACCATCCCTACTGCTTCTAAGGTGCCAAGGGCCAAACTAGTTGACGTTGCGCTGCTCCATCCCACACTAGGTTGTACCTGCGATGCCTAGATCTGCAGCTTGCACAGACCTGTCTGAATGGCACCCAAGGCCTGTTTCTGCTGTTGCTCAAATTACTGCAGTAGTTCCGCGCTCGCATCCCTCACCGCATCACTAGTGTCATTCAAATCACCTTCAGTCAAGGTGATTGGGTCGAGGGAAGTCTTGCTAGACATGGACTTCTTTCGCGGCCCTACTTTCTCTTGTTCCCTATTGCGCTTAATCCAGAACGGAGTAATCTTTGGGTCTACTCCTCCTTGCTCTGATTGTTGTTCTTCCTCCTATATCTCTGTGGAAGGAGACTTCTGAATCTTGTCAGAGCCATGCTCCTCCTCTTCTTCCTATTCTCCTGTTTGCTTCATGGCAGCGCGCTCCACCTTGGTTTTATCCTCAGATTCCTTCTTCCTTTTCTCATTCAATTGTTCCATCTTCAGCCTGGCCTCTTCCTTTTTATGCTTTGTTGTAGACATGCTAGACCCAACTGTCAAGTCCAAAGCGGTGCGCCAATCTATCAGCCTGCAGTCGAGGACCACTACGATCACGTTGTCTGTGGCCAGGTATGGAAGGTCATACCACTTTTGTTCAAGATCCTTCCGCATGTGCATGGAGACATCGTGGAAGTCTACCTTGAACTCCACATACTCTATCAGCTGATCAAAAACTGATGGTGACAACCACGGCTTGTGGCTGATGGCCATTTGGATACTCATTTCCATCAAGATCCAAAAGACCTTGATGTCCTTGACCCTTTGGGGGTCCTTCGTAGCCCAAAGTGAAGCGAACTTCGCTACTTTCAGTAGGTCCTGCATGACCGGAGGAAACTGACTATCCTTTTGTAACTCCCATCCGACCAACACTATGGACAGTATCAGCGATGCATAGTGAAACGTTTTGCTTTGATCATGCGCCTCTCTACAGTTCACGAGGAATTCGCTACAAAGGTAGTGCACCCAGTTGAACTGTATGCCCTTCGTGCACTGGGTCGCTAATGACACTACTGGTGTTGGCACTTCATTGGCACAACACTTCCTCATAATCTTTCCTTCCAGGATCTAAGCGGCTACCTTGACCACAGGGTTGGTTATGCTAGTGATGGAGTAGTTGCACGGCTTCTTAGTGAGCTTAAATTTATTCTTTATTGCTTCAGCGAGGTCAATCTCGCTTGTCTTTCCACCAAATGCCATGGCCGGATTTTCTCCTACATGCGGCAGCCGAGTGATCCTATGGATCAACATGTCAGTGATCGGTATCATCTCCTCTAACCACAGGCACCCATCGTGCACCAAGCACAGCAACTGCTTGATCACTATCATGGTTATGGGTGTGCAGTTGTAATGCGGTACCCACGGCATGTTTAACAAACTAGCCTTATCCACCCCTTTTACCCACTTTCTTGGCTCCAGTGTGGTCACACTGGAGTCTTTATAGAAGACATGGTGCATGAGTTGATCTGTCGCTAAGTGGGGAAAGCGCTCCATATCAGCCAAATCCCAATCCTCCAATTTTAAATGGGGGACACGCCCCAAGCGCAGTCCTTCAAAGACAATTTTGTCTGGCAACAAGGGTGTATGTAGCGTGACCTTGCTTTCATCAATGTCCTTCGGAACCTTTGTCTTGCCTCTGGGTGGAGGAATATACTCGGGAATTTTAGAGATAGGGTCGTACCCCTCAATGTCAACGTCCTCGTCCCCATGTCAATGTCTTCCTCACTCATATGGATTTCTTCAACATCCTCTTCAGGCTACAGGTCAACTACCTTGCCCTTCTCCTGCACGGTGAGCTTTCGTTCTGTGGGTGCTTTATGGGTGATATGCGCATCGTTTATGGTGCTTTCTACTTATATTTATTTGTTTTTGCACCCTCTTTGGTCGGAGTAGGCCTCGGCCTGGGCAACCTTGGTGATTTAGGAACTTCTATCGGTACTTCGATGCTCATAACCTCTGGGGCAGCTCCCTCAACCTCCATTGTTACTTCTAGGGCAGTTCCCTTAGCTTCCATTGCTTCTCCAACGATCGTGGTTTCTGCGGGTGCCAACATGATATTAGACAACAACTCCTGTGTTTCCTTTGGAAACTTCTCAAATGTTGAACTCGCTATCAAAGCTTCAAAGTTCTCACAGTTCATACGTGCCTGAAAGCTCGACACCTCAATTCTCAAAATTCCAAGTGTTTTTTTCTGGGTAGCCACCTATGATTTATAGGCACTTTCGAATTAAAATCCGATCATTCCCCTTGAAATTCATTCATAAATGCTAGATTGGCGAAATATTTTCAAAGATCTTGCCCTTAAATTCTGACTTAAATGTCACCCGCCCACTCCATTTAGTCGTTTTCCCATTGTCAAGTCATGAACAATGACCATAACGGTCACTTTCGAGCTGCCATGCGCGGTCCCTTCTTGGATAACGCAGCTCCCTACGCATTTCTGCTGACACTGTGACATTCCATTGTTCTGCATAGTTCCCCAATCGCGCATCTCCCCAACCCAGGTAGTGTAGTTTATAGTCTCGCACCTCCTTTCAACGGCCTGGAGCACTAAGAGTGTGCTTCCCTCATGTATTCATCTAGCCGAATCATCGGTGTATGGCTTCAATCGGCTGCCATTCACTCACCCTGGGAATGGTTCTCCATTCAATTTTACCAACTAAAATGCTCCACCATCAGTAATCTCCTTGATGACATATGGCCCCAGCCAATGCATTCGAAATTTTCCTGGAAATTTATCAAACTTGTTGTCATATAATAGAACTAAATCATTTACCTTGAAGGTGCGCAGTTTGATGTGCCGATCGTGCCATGCCTTTTCACGCTTCTTTTGAACTTGTTGATGGAATCCAGCTAGAAATCTATCTTCTTCAAGTTTTGTTAGCTGGACAAGCCTCTCCTCCAGTGCTCCGTGATCCACCATTCCTGTGAATGCCGCTATGTGCAGACTAGGTACAATGTACTCCATCAGTATCACAGCTTCCATGCCATAAACCAGTCTGAATGGCATTTGTCCAGTCAACTTATTGTAAGTCGTTCTATAATCCCATAGCACCGCAGGCATGCAAACATCCCAGTAATTTCTTTGAGTATTGCAAACCTTTGTTAGCGCACTCTCCAATATTTTATTAAATGCTTCCACCATCCCATTAGCCTGCGAATGATAGGGCATGCTCTTCTGATGGTAAACCTGGAACTCTTCCGCCATCTCGTTGATCATATCATTAAGAAAGTGTGTACCATGATCGCTCATTAAAAATTTTTGGCAACCAAACCTTGTCAGCACATACTCAAAGCTTAACTTAGCTGTTATTGTGCTTGTACAGTCCTTCACATGCTGCACCTCCGCCCATCTGCTTAAGTACTCAGTGGTGGTGATGATGTACCGTGCACCTGTCTTCTTCCCTGGAGGCTAAATTGGTCCTACAAAGTCAATCGCCCACTTCTAAAAGGGTTGTAGCGATATCTGCAGATTCAGCGGCAGCTCATCCCTGCGCGAGGGTTCTCTAGTCCTTTGGCATGTGTCGCATTCCTTACAATACGCTTTTGAATCCTTATGCAAGGTCGGCCACCACAACCCAACCCGTAGAATCTTTTGTGTTGTTGCTTTTCCTGCATAATGACCTCCCGCAGCTCCCCCATGAGCCTCAGCGAGGATTTTGTTTCATTCAAACTTGAGCACATAATGTCACAATATTTCATTTGATCCCATTTTGTACAAGTGCCCTGCAATGACAGAAAATTCTATCGCGTGCACCACCAGTTCCTTCTTCTGTTGGCTTGTATATCCTTCCAGATCCATAACTATCATCAGGAAGTATATAATATCTTCAAAGTGGCTATCCGCAATGCATACTACAAAGAGTTGAGCATCGGGTAGTCCTTCCTCCAAATTAGTAGGTTCCTCTCCTGTTTCAATGCACGACAAATGATCCAGTCCAGCATTCAAGTGTCCTGGTTTCACAATAACTTCAAAATCATACTCGTGGAACAACAATAGCCACCTGCATATCTTCCCCCCAACATAGGCTTGTTGACCAAGTATTTAAATGCAGAATGGTCTGTATACATCTTAAAATGTCCATCCAATAAATAATTCCTGAACTTTTGGAGTGCGTACACCATATCTAGTCCTTCGTGCTCTATCGTGGAATAATTTTTCTCAGCTTTGGACACCTTCCTACTTGAGAACGCTATAGGGTGATCCAAGTCCCCTTCACTGGCATGTGTCAGTACTGCTCCCAGTGCACTACATGACGTGTCCACATGCACATGGAATTCCTTCTTCCAATCCGGGAAGACTAGGATTGGCGCAGTGACCATTTTCTCCTTTAGCACATCCAAGCTCTTACAGAATTCTTCATTCCAACAGAACATAACATCATTCTTTAACATTTTTTCCATCGATGTGGTGATCTAGGGATAGCTCTTGATGAATTTCCTATAGTATCCCGTATCCCCAACTTTGCACGCAGCTGTTTCACACTCCTTGGCGCCTCCAAATTGATTATGACTGCGATCTTCGCAGGGTCTACCATCAAGCCTTGTCTCCATACCACATGACCCAGCAAGACCCCAAAAGGACAGAGAACAAACATTTCTTTAGATTTAGCGCGATCTAGTACCTCCGACATGTGTCTAGCATCAAGCACAGACTTTCCACATGGTGTTTTACCAATCCAAGCACTGTCCAATCGTCAAAGTATACCTCTAGAAACTTGTGAATGAAATCCTTGAACGCCACAATGACTACGCGTAAAAACATTGCCGGCATGTTCTTAAGCCCAAAAGGTATCATCTATACTGGAAGCATCGCCATTCAATTGTGAAGGTTGTATTACTTCTATCCTCTGACATGATCTTGATCTGATGGTACCCAGAGAACCCATCAATGAAAGAATATGCTTCTTGGCCGCCAACATTATCCAGGACCTCATAAGTGAATGGAGTTAGGAAGGGATCATACACGCAGGCATCATTTAATTTCCTGAGATCTACACATATCCTTATTTCTTCCTTCTACTTCTTTTCTTGAACCACTATTGGCCTCACCCAATCAGATTGTTCCACCAGTTCAATAATACCTGTCGCGAGCATCTTATCTAACTCTAAGAAGACCCTTTATTTGTACTTCGGATTGAGGTGGTAAGGTCTTTGCTTCATAGGTTTCGTGTTTGGTTTTAGGGTGATCTTCATGACTCCTAGGTCCCCTATTATCCCTTTCAGTTCAGAAAACTTCGTGGGTAACAAATCTTGATATTCACGAAGTTGTTTGGCGACCTTATCTACTATCGCATCATCCCAGTAGTCCCCAATCTTTGCAAACTATGGCTCTGCCTCTATGCCAATGTTCACATGTCTGGTTTTGAGTGGCTCGGTTATGTCTAGGTTCTCTAGTTGCGGTCCTTCAACTTCACAGTGACCTTCAGTCTCTGGAATATTAACCTTCCTCAGGTCTTCGTTTTCTTCTTCTGATGTTACATTGTAGCACTCCAGCACGTGGCTCATCTGGGAAGTGCAATCAGGTTGAATCAAATCTAGAGGGTCCTACGGTATCCTAAAAATTATTGTCTTAACCTCCTGCAATGCTTCATCGATAGATTCAAATCCATCCTCAAAACTAAACGTCATCAAAAATCCCTAGCGCAAAAATATCTCATTCTTTGGTGTCATAGCGGAGTTCCATCTCCAAGTACCAATTTATTGGTATAACATCCAAGGTATAACAAAACAGATGATCCCACTCTAGTTGAGGCTTCGCTCTGTACACTTCAGTCCATTTGGTCAAATGGTCGTGCAAATCATTTCTTTCATCATACTTTTATGTTAATCGCACCTTTGAATGACCAAATTGTACTCTCATCATCCTCCTATATTCGTGCCAATCATCAAAACTATCTTTGTGCATACCCCTCCATCTTGTGGGCATAGCGCATAGCGCCCGATCAGTTAACCCATCATAGTAAGGCAGATTTCGTACCTTTGATGATACATAGTGTAACGACTTGGTCATCATATTACAGCACAGTGTAGATACTTCATGAAGTCGATTCTGCTAGTGCTCCAGTTCTTCATCTGAATCTGATGTGCAGGAGCTCTCGCAGTCCCACGCAATACGTCCGTCTACTGTCGGATTTACACAATCCTGATCCCGGGCCGTTATTTTGTAAATATGGTCTAAATCGTCATCACTTTCATAATCGCGGACTGGTTCAGTATAGCACGGTCCTTCTGTAGGGTCCAGTTGCATCACTACATGGAGAAATTTCTTCTCAAAGATCATCTTTTTCTTCTTCAGATTGATTACCCCATTCATTTCAATGGCCCAATTGATCCCAAGGAGCGGGGGTAGGGATTGTTATCATCCACAATCTCTATCACTTCAAAATCAGCTAGTGCACTCGCGCCTTCGATATCAACTATTACCCCCTGCAACCTCCCCATTGGGATGATTTTTTGTTGATTTGCCATCCTTAACTGAATCGGAGACCACTGTAGTGCAGGTCTCCCCATTCTTTCCCATGTCTATTTCGGAAAAAAGTTCGCATCAGACCCTAGGTCCAAGATAACTTGGTCCATTTCGTATTCTCCTATCTGCGCAGTGAGTCTCATCTCACGTCCAGTTCTTGCCTTATTCTTACCAAGCTTTCTAACTACGCGCAGTCCGTCAGTAGCAGTTTCCTTGCCAGTGCAACTATTTATTAGCTCTTGCAGTCCCTTCACAACCTTGCTATCATGTAGCAGTTTCATGTAGGTCTCCAACAATGTGGTAATCATGGACGGGTCCATCTCTTCAGCCAGCTTCTCTTGACTCCCTGAGGTAGAGGCCTCAGTGAAACTTTTCTTCGCCTCCATAAATGTTTCTTTTGCGCGTTCTAGATCAAACCTAGTCTCCTTTTCTAGCGATTTATGGACCCACTCACCTTCTTCGGGCTTCTTCCCCTTATCCTCACCATTCATCGCTCCACTCCGCAGCGCAATATTTACCTTAGAGTCTTCCTCGCGAGGCTCAGCCCTCATCATCTGCAGGTTCTAAGTCGGTTGCTGAGGTTGTGCCCCCTTCTCGAGTATCTTAGCTAACAATATAGGGCAATCCTCCGTTGTATGGTCAAGCTAAGTATAATAGTGGCATGACAGCTGTGTCAGGTTCGGGTAGTCTCGCGCATAGAGTCCCGGTCCTCCACAATTGTAACAAATAACCTACCCTCGACCTCTACTAGGTCCTCCTCCACCTCAGCCTCATTCTTGCCCTTGATACTCGCCTCGTGCTCCTCCAACACCTTGGTCCGGAGGCCGTGTTTCTACCTGCACCCTGTATACAAGTGTCTTGTCCATCAGTAATTCGTAACTCTGGAAATTGTGCTCATCATGACCCACAGATTGACAGAAGTTGCAGAAGAGATGTTGCGATGTCTGTACAAATTTCTACAACAAATGGAAATTGTCTATTGCATGTTTCCCAGCTACCTAACAGATAGCACACCATAGCGCGGGCCCTGTACTTGACCCTGCTTCAACTTTCGGTCTCAGAGGCATTGGTCCTCCTACTGCAACATAATTTGCAAAAACTTGACAATAATCTTTGTCATGCCCATGGCTTTTTCATTTCAGGCACCAGACATCTTCACGTACCTCTGGCCAAACTGTTTTATCATTCTTTAGACTCTGCATTTCCAGGCAGAGGTTCTGCAACTATGCATGAATCTTTTAAACCCCTATATTAGCATCTGGCATTGGTGTTTCATGCAATCTCATCGCAATCTCCAGAGCTTCTGCCTGAGTCTCAATCTTCTGCTATGATAGCGCAACCATGAGATGAGGCAGGAGCACAGCCACAAACCATTCGCGGTGCTTCCCATTTGTCAGATTCATGTTAGCTTCCCATATCTTGCACTTTAATCTCTGGTCTAGCTCCCATGGTGTCTCACCAGGCTTCATCGTGATCTATTCAATTGATTGTGCTTCAAACTTAGGTCTACTGAATTCCTTATTCAAAGCAGTCTAGATATCAACCAACACAGACATCGGGTTATCAATGTAGTACTTAATGTACCATGTTAGTGTGCAATCTTGAAAAGCACTAACCAACACCGCTTTCTTTATTTGATCATCCGTGATACCCTGAGCTTCGCATACAGCCTTCGCGATGAACCAAAACTAGTCTGGATCCTCATTTCCTATGCCCTTGAACACAGGTATCTTTACGGAGTTCACCATGTTGAATGCTGGTGGAGGTGGCAGTGGTGTGGGTGAGGGGTTAAGTGGTGGAGGTGAGGATGGAGGTGGTGTGGGTGGATGAGGTATTTGCAGGAACCCCTGTCTTATCAACTGAATAGCGCTCAGCAGAGAAGCATGTGTTGCTCCCTCGTCGTCACTCAGAGGAGGTTCAATTAGTGGGTTGTATTCAGGGCCTTTTCTTCCTCCATATCTTAAAGTTATTCCACTTCGTGTAGCCCCAACATCAAGGCAACTGCATAACTCGCTTTTCACGCAAGAGCATATTAATTCAAGTATTTAATGATTTCAAATAATTACCATGTGGCCCTTTGAAGAATCAGTGCTCTACTTCATTGTAACTGACCGAGGTATCAACCATGAGCTCTATCAAAAACCCTCCTATGATACGATCAAGTCAATGATCAACAGCAGGCACGATCTTATCTTCAGAGGCTTCCAATTTCTGCACTAACTTTGGGGTCCAGAAAATCGGACCGTCAAGCCTCCACCTCCCTTGGCCATCTGCCAACTTTGCGCTCTACTCATATAATTCAACAGGGAAGGAACAGAAGAAGATTTCATGTATCTCTACATACAAATATCTATCCAACCATTATTCTTTAGTCAATCGCAGCTTCTTGTTTTCTTGCGCCGCGAATTCATTGATCTTTCTATCCAACCAGTCTTCAATCTCCTTCTTAGTTGGATTCCAATGATGCAACATCACACATCTCGTTATGAAAATCCCAGTCTCGGCAACGGAACCATTTGTTGACTTGATGGGCCCTGACCCAGGTTTAGTGTTAAGCAACCAAACAAATCCCTACACTATTGGGCCTTTCGGTATCAATCCACGGAGCGCAGACTGAAGTCTCACCCGAAGCAGTATGGGGGGATGCAAGAACCACATTTCCGCACCCTGAGATGGTTTTGATGTCGGTTATATTCCCTAACCCTTCCTTCACATAGACCGATAAGCCCTTTAGGGCTTATCAAAGTACTTCTCTTATTCGTCCTTGAAGCCTCCGCAAAAGTCTATGATTGTCCTCCACGGACCCTAGATAGATAGATCAGGCACTTATGTGCCTCTGTAATTATTGTTACTTCTATGTTTACTCATATTCGCTTAAGTATTGGTTAAATTTAACATGCATTACATTTATCTTCGCGTAAACAGATATTCTTACTTGCATTCATATGACAAAGTAAAATACATAGATTCGCACATCAATATAGCATTAATTCATAACCCAAGTATTCCACATAACATAATCGCAACATTCATAACATAAGTAAAATAATGCATACACAAATAATTCCATAATACTTCTCTTTATTGATAATCCAGATTTCCAATACAGACTCTAACTATCCTGTGCACACAGCTGTAGGGGTTTGTGCACTCAGTTGCAGACTTCTACCCTAGGCCTCTGCGCACTCAGTTGCAGAGCCTCTTCCTACACTAAGACTCTTCGCTCTTAGCCCTCACAGACCCATAAGCTTACTCAAAACTCTACCAAAACTTGTGACTTAGCTGCCTTAGACTCTTCTAAGACTCCCTTTTTATACAATCCCATGGTCCGCGGACCAAGGGCGGATCTCATCAAGCCAACACAAACTATCTAGACTAAGGGCGGAAACCCTTTTTGACTGCTTACATCTTCACACTCCGCGGTCACAAAATGTGGATACTTTACATTCTTTCATACTAAATTTGGACTTTATGTCCCAAAACTTGGGCTTTTAACCCCAAAATTGACCCGTGGGGACCCGTTCCCAACAATGTATCAAAAAGGTCACTTTCCATGAAGAAAGGAATGACATGATGAACAAATAAGGAAATTGATCAATGGATAATTCCCTACAAGGAAGAAGCTCAATTGAATTTCAAGACATCAAGGAAATTGATCAATTAGTTGAAGGACCCACGAAGAAGAATTTGTTGATGAAAAAGAGATTCCCTAGTTAAGAGGGAGCTCTGACAAGTCCCTAATTGAGTGGGAGCTTGGGCAAGTTCCTGGTCAGAGGGAACTTGTGTACATTCCTTTACAGGAATGGGCATATCTTCCCTAGTTGAGAGGGAGAGATAGACACAACATTTTTGTCTTCACTTGGGAAGAAAGAAAGGAGGATTGGGTAATCATCTAGCATCCGATGCTCTTTGAGGATGTGTAGGGCATCCAAGATAAGAGTAGGCAAGAGGACTGATATTCTTTGAGGGTTGGGAACCCAAGATGAGAATATTCCTAGAAGGTCATACTCAGTGAACACCCGGGTGGGTATGTACCTTGAGAGACAATGATGAAGGTGTCTATAATCATTGGTCTCGCCAACATTGTGCTCTAATCTAATGAGAGATAGAGTTGTGATTCAAGGCCTTGCTGTGGAAAAAATGTTGGTTACTATGATGCTATACAAATGGGTTACCAATCCAATTCTTCTTATGAGAAATTCTTCATATTGAGAATGACCTAGTACCATTATGAATACCTTACTAATTAATGGGGAGTGTTCAAGAAAGTGTAACTAGGTTCGCTCTTCATAATGACATGATCTTTGTAAACAATGAATTGAAATAAATAAAATTATTTTTGTATGCCTTGCTGCGTAGGTTTCATGAGCAAGAGGTTTATTTGTTAGCGGCTCCCATTGAGAGCATTAGGATTTATTATTGAGTCAAAGAGTCAATGTCATGTATGGATAGATCTTCTTGATCATTTGTAAAATATATATGAGTTAACCTAGTGTCTAGAAAATCCCTCCTAAAAGACAAGAACAATCCTCTTGATGTCATCCTACAAAATGAATTGAATACACTCATGTCAGCTCACTTGGAGTTACACATCTCTTCGTTGGTTCAATTCGGCTGAATATGGAGGGAAATCCACTATATATACCCAGCTAGGGTCTGTGTAAAAGTGGAGAACAGGAACTCAGATCCTCTGAAATCTCAGACAAGTACAATGGCTTGGAAATCTCGGATGAGTACAGTAGTTTAGTGTTGCAAATGGAGAAGGATTTATGTGTTTTGCGGTGATGTCTCAGCCTCCTATAATCATTGTCTCAGCATATTAAGATGTAGTTCTAGTCTCAGCTTAGTTAAAGGATCTCAGTGATATAGTCTCAACATAGTTGTGGTAGGGAAGATCTTGATGCAAGGAGAAAACAGTCATAGTCTTGGTGATGAAGGTGATTTCAAGGATCCCACAGTAGCACACTATCTCGGCATAATTATGATGAGAAGGTATCATAGTAACACACTCTATCTCGACATACTTCAAGGTGCAGTCATGATCTTAGCATATATATGGTCTCAGTCTTAATGGAGACATAGTCACAAGGTTATAATCTCAGTGAAGGTGCAGTTATGGTGAAACAGTCATGATCTCGATGGATTTAGGTGCAGATCTCATTCATATATACGGAGATCTCGTTGGTATGGTAAAGACCTCGGTGAAGGTGAAAAAATGGTGTTGCAACAGTAACGAAGATCTCGGCGGTGCATTAGTGATGGCCTTAGTGTTATTTTAGCAATGATGAAGAAGAGGATTGGTGTCTTGTTCTTGGAGTGGCTAAATAGGTCAAGGGTCATGGTCTTGGTATTCATCAATTGGAATCTCTATAAGAAGAATTTTGTGCGGGTTTTCCTCTCAAAGAGTGAGAGGTTTTGGCCCTAGCAAAAAGCCAACATCTTGTGTTCTTGTCTCTTTTGTTTTGGTAGCTATTTGATGAAATAAGAAACACACTCTAATAATAACAAAGATGCTAATAAGAAAAAGTAAAAAGTGCCTCACAAATAGTTATCATCGAGAAGAAGAATCAATTAACTTGAATGCCCTAGATTCTTCAACATCGTTGACATGCAACGTCACGTGCTATTGATACGTTGATGTAAACATTAAATCCTAAAATGAATTGTAATTTCCTGCAAAAATGCATTTTTTAATCATGAGGATTAGTTCTTTAATTTAATTAACCTTGATCTGCACCGCGACCCTTTGGTGGTGTGATGTATATATGAAACTTTTGTATTTGGGCACGGGGGTACATGAAATAGATTCGTTATCAAATGGGAAATTTAATGTTTCCATTTTATTTTTTGATATGATGATTTGGCACTTTCCCAGCATGGTTGTCAATGTGTATGGCATGATGATATGTTTGCCTCATGGCAAGTGGAAAACGTGATTTGGAATGATGATTTGGAGAAAAATGGATGACATGTGGTAGTGTTCGAGAGTGACATGTGACACACAGTAGTCACGTAGTGCCAACATGGCACAGTTGATGGGAGGCGCAGCCTAACGAAAACAGTGGGACGGTAATTTTCATGTCAACTAATAGTAAGATTCACATCCTGCTATGGCACTTTTCATATAAACATTGAGTTTTTTTTGTAAAGGGTGTGGGGAACGAGTAACAAATAATGAGACAAGAAAAGATAAGGCACTTAATGGTGAAATTGATGTCGCGCTGCAACTTTTTTGTATAGATCGTTTTGCAGATTTCTAGCGAAAGGAGGTGCAGGATGGGAATATCTATGGTAATTGCTAGGAATTTTCACATTGTATTGTGGAAATTTTACAAAGATAATTTCAATGTTTTAGCACTATACACAAAGGGTGAAATATTTACATCCCCGGAGACTTGAAATGGTACATTATGTGATGGCACACCTCCAATATGCACTTATACTTAGTCTTTTTGGGTTTTAAAATTTTTTTGAGAGATGGTGAAGTTTGATGATGGATTTTATACAAAGGGGGAAATGATATACATGTGAATGGGTAACAAGGAAAATGTTTATATACATAAAGTAAATGACATAGGAATAAAAGGAAAGGTAGGAAGAAGGGAGGTTAGAAGGGTCCCCATTTTTATTAGGAACTATATGCAAAATGGGGATTTGTTGCCTTGCCACAATAATACCCAAGCTTTCAAGAAATCATTTCCAAAAATTGGAGGCGAACAATTCCTATTTGATACAATTGTCATAGACATCCTATGCAATCTAAAAATTTATCTCATGTAAATTTTTGCAATGTTGGTTACCCTATGACTAGAATTTATGGGAAGAAATTGAGAAACCTTTCTTTGTTTATCAACCACAATCATCATGTTGTTTCATTGTACACTTCAGTGATCCTATAATAAAGGACATTTTTATCACCTCTCATTTCCATTCTAATGTTGAGAAATCTAGGGCATAGAGATTAAGTGATTTCTCTTCTATTAGTAACTACTTGTGAGTACCTTTTACTTCTTTATATTAGGATCTCCTTTTACTTAGGTTATTAGTGTTCTTCTTCATCAAACATCTATTAATGTATAAACCATAAAGAGACAAGAGACATAGAATATAGGCTATCATCCAGGGCCAAAACCTCTCACTCTTTAAGAGGAAAACCCAAACAAATTCTTTTTCTTATAGAGATTCCAATTGACAAATACCAAGACCAAGACAGCGAGCCTTCTTCCACTTCCTTGAGTCAACAATAGTCAAACCCTTTGCTTGTTGTTACTTTCTATGCCTCCCTGCTGCAATTTATAGGTATTCAACTTCAAATTTCTCATCCTTCTCACTGCAATTTTATAGGTCTCTTTCTCGACCTCCTTACTGCAAAATTATAGGTCTACAATTTTACACTAGTGGAGATATTTTTAGCCCAAAAAAATCTTGTTTTGTAGTCCCTCCTTCTTCACTTGGGGAGAGGCTTCCTTGATGAGATTTCACACTTCTCTAACCGCAGACTTGTTGTACCTCACACTTCTCTAACCGCAGACCCTTGTACCTCGCACTTCTCGTAGTTTTATGTGTTCTAAGATTAGGTTGAGCTGCCTATTTATAGTGTTTGGAGTCTCATAATTAACCGACGTGATTTATGGTGAACTGACATGTACTTTTTAAGAATAATTTCTTTGAATCCAACCTGTAGGAGGATGTGTGTGCTTGTTTGGAAGAGTTTTTTGACACTTCTATTGACTCATATACAAGTGTATCATGCCCAAGAAGGGTCCCTCCTTCTTCACTTTGGTAGAGGCTTCCCTGATGATATTTCACACTTCTCTAACCGCAGACCTGTTGTATCTCGCACTTCTCTAACCGCAGGCCCTTGTACCTCGCACTTCTCAGAATTTTCTATGTTCTGAGATTAGGCCGAGCTTCCTATTTATAGTGGTTGGAGTCTCATAATTACCCTACGTGACTTATGGTGAACCGACATGTCGTTTTAAAGAATAATTTCTTTGAATCAGACCTGTAGGAGGATGTGTGTGCTTGTCTTGAAGAGTTTTTTGACACTTTTGTTGACTCATATACAATTATATCATGCCCATGAAGGGTCCTTCATATATGAAATTGACTAAATTTTACTTTTATGACTACATGACTCAATCCTAAAGGCTCACAATGGGGGCCATTACTAAAATAAATCTCATGAAACCCATGAGACAAGCATTACAATAATTTTGTTTTTCTTTATTTTCATTAGTTACATAAAATCATAATTACACGGCATTATGAAGACTGAACCTAGTTACTTCTCAACACTCCCTCTTAACTAGGGAGGTATTCATAATGGTACTTGGTCATTCTCAATATGAATAATTTCTCATAAGAAGAATCAGATTGGTAACCCATCTATATAGCATCATATCAACCAACATTGTCACATAGCAAGGATTTGACTAACAACTCTATCTCTCCATGAGATATGAGCACAATGTTGGCAAGACCAATGATGTATAAACACCCTCATCATTGTCTCTCTCAGAACATACCCCACTCGGGTTCTCAGGGTGTGCTCCACCAAGACTATTCTTATCCTGGATTCTGTTGACGGTGCTGGACCTACCAACATTCAGGGGATCACCTCGATATGAAGTCCCAACTAGACCTCACACTGTTTGGTGTGGGAGTCCCATCCAGTATGATGGCCCAGTTGCCATTGTCTTAAGGTTTTGCCTCAACTCTTGGTTGTCAGCACAAGAGAGTGGTCCTCTTTGTCTTCAAGAAGTGAGGTTCGCGTGCCTGGTGAGTGTAAGTGTACTTGTGTCAATGGTTCTTTCACTGTGAGGGGAAAAAGGTGAAGGTGAGTTCCAGGTTGAATGGGATCAGCCCCAACTAGGCTAGGAACACAAAACACAAAGGACATACACAGCTTCCGGCGGAGCAGTCCACTCGGATGTGGCAATCACAACATACAAGGTAAGATAACACATACAACACTCATGGATCAGTCTGAGACAAGTGCAACAGTTGTTACAACAAGGTTCATGTGAAAGGTCTGTCTGATGTCCGGTGGAGCAGTCGACACTGACAGGACAACATTAATAGCATATACAACACATTTCGATTAATATATTATGCATTACAACAAATGAATCAGTTCAAATGTAGAACACATGGTTAAAGCAACATTAATTACAAGTGTTAAAGATCAGTCTTACAACAAATACAATACATGTGTGAAAACGTGTTGGCTTGTTGAAAGGCTTCTTAATTAAGCGAAAGTTCCCAGACACATCATTACACCATACATCACTAACCCTGTCAGTGGGGCATTGGAGCCACTACTTATTCCTCAAAGAAAAGGTTACAGACTCTCTTGGCTATGTGGGAGGAGCTAAGGTGAAAATTTCTTTCATCTACAAATGAGGGGGGTATTTATAGCCAAAGGTGAAACTAACCCTTGAGGTCATTCGACTACCCTCATGATCGTTCAACTTCCATGACTCTCCGACTTACATGACTCTATGTTCAACAAGTGGGTCTCTTGGACTTCCACGTTACATCACATTGATTGAGAACAAGCCCATAGTGGAGATGTGGGTAACATGACTCATGACTTGACTCTACATGACTTGAAAAGACAATGTTGGTACATTCGTGTCGTTGTTGGAGTGCATGTTGAGCTACAGTGCTGCTAAGTGATGGATGTCTTCATGGTGTATCATAGCTTCACCTCCGCATGGCAAAGTGCACAGATTCTTCGATGGTCCTTGGTTCGCTTGATGAAGCTCTAGCATGTCCTTCCTTGCTTTCATGTTGGAAGGCTTGACAGGCTCACTTGTTCGCGAAGGTGCATGTTCGTCACATTCGTCTACTTTGCATGCTTCATTCATTCATCCATTGGTGAACCTATCCATCTGCATGTGCTCCTTTTGTTTATCCCATTCGTCGTCTTGACATGTTTGTGGGTGTACTTGTACCTACAGTCACTCATGACAAGACGACATCAAATCCAAAAACCATCAAGTCTACCATGACACATGATCATTCGGATGCGGGTGACTGGAAGAGGCAGTAGGACTATGATGTGGGATGATGGCTCCGTGAAACTGCTCATGAAAACTTCACAAGAGTCACAGAGAGATGGAGATAGGTGATTTGAGTCGACAGGGACTAACTGCAAGGTCTAGCTCGGCTGGGAGGAAAAATTTGTGCAAATTTTGGGAGGAACAGTTTGGGCTGCTGGAAGGCAAGGCAAGCATGCTTTGCGCATTTTCTGGAATGAACAGTCAGCAGGGGCTAGACAACCAAATTTGCGCAATTTTCCAAAGGAATGGATCGAGCTTCATTAGTGGTCAGCAGGCATGGATTGCACAATTTTTCTGGGGAACTACCCAGGAGACTGGCAGCCAGATCTGCGCAATTCCCAGAGGGAACTTCCAGTTGGCTGTTGGGGTCACTAGCAGCCAGACTTGTACAATTCCCAGAGGGAAATGCCAATTGGTTGCAAGGGTCACTTGCAGCCAAATCTACGCAATTCCCAGGGGAACTGTCAGTTGGCCACTAGGGACACTAGCAGCTAGACTTACACAATTCCCATAGGGAACTTACCAGTTGGCTGCTCAGTCAATGGCAGCAGAAACTGTGCAATTCCTAGAGGGAACAGGTAGTTTGTTGCTGGGAGCTACTGGCTAGGAAAAGTGCATTAAGGCCGGGAGGCTGGCCTGATGATCATCTCTATGCAATTTAAGAGCTGAGATGACTAATGCGCAATGGGAGGCCTGCTCATGAGCACTACGCAATTTCTGAGATGAACAATCAGTCGACTGTCCAGGTGGCCAGCATAAGTGCTTATTGAATTGCTTGCGGGAAGCACAGCTTGAAAGAACTATCTTGGTGCTTCTGCATTGTTCTGGTTGAGAGTCGATCGAGTCAAAAGCAGGGCGACGGTCCAGATGTTAGTGAGGAGCCTGGTCATCATAACTTCAGCAAAAATGAAGTGTATGAACAGTCGAAAGATGCATAGGTGATCATACGGACACAGACTCGCATGACTTGACGATGAGACGACCAAACCATCCGGACACACATGTTCAACATTACTAACCAACAATGCAAGAGACAAGCACGACACTCGTGATTGATTGTTCATGATCGAGATGACACTTGCGTGACAGTGAATATGACGTTGTGTGTGAGTGAAACAGATGCCTTCATGGTGAACACAACAAACACATATGAAGCAAAGACTTTGAGCGTAACCAAAAAAAGATCACAAGCATGACTTAGACATCAACATGCAGATACTTCAGTGCAATAAACAAGTAAGTCGAATGTAAAGACTCACACGAGCTCACAGAGTGAACTCGAGTCTGTGTAGTCATCAAGTGAAACTCTCCAAGGGAGGCTCCAAAATTGGTGCAGGCCAAAATTTTGGAGGGTGGTTGTAGCTGCTACAACACTTAACGACACACTGGTATAACTCTAGCTTCTTTGTTTTGGTTGATTGCTAGCACAGGGCCTTGGTCTTTCAGGAAGTATTGAATCATTGTGTAGGTTACTTCAGTTTCCCCACTTACCCCATGGACATACATGGTTCACCCTTTGCCAACTCAGTCAAACACAATCAAAAGTTCAACTTAGATCTCAGTGTTTCAAATCTAGGAAGGGTAGTTTATTTCGCGAGTTGAAGATTTTCAGAGTATAGTTTTTCATCTCTGGTGTTGCTCCGCTACCATCAGGCCTGGACACTACCCCAACGAAGTCACGTAGAAACACACACATTGATCCACTTCCAGCGAGCCTAGTCAATACCCTGGTGGAGTTGCATGCTTCACCTCTCTGTGTAGGAAGCCTTTCTCTTCTTTCGCCTTTGTATTTTTAAGAGAATTGTGCATAGGCACTTATTTATTTTTGGGGCGGAAGAGGGATCCCGACTTATTGAGAGCAGAAGAGGTTTTTCCTTCGAAGCATGTAAGACCTCTGACATAGGTTTTCTCGTTTATATTTTTCCCCTTCTCCATTTCTACTAATTGTATTGGCTTCAACACACAGAGTACAGGCATGGTGCTTCCCAGTGTGGACACAGGTTCATCGTTGGACCAAAGCTTCCCTTACAGATGGTTCATATTTTCCATCATGACTTCATTGGCTGAAGGATGTAACCAAGAATAGAGAAAATGGACACGATACTGGCCAAGTGTTGCAGTGTCACAAGTCTCTTCGAATTTCAGTCACATACTCTATTAGAAAGCCAGAACGTAGTAGTTGGTAGCACTTATTTCTGAAAACAAAAACCATAATATATCAAACAAAAAAAATGCACGTGAACAAAAATAGTAATCAAAATAAAACAAATCAAAAGCAAAAAAATAAGAAAAACAAACCAAATAAACAACAAGTAGTAAGCAGACTATGTATGTAGGAATTTACTAATCAGAAAGAATACAAGACATGTCCCAACGTGGGAGACTAATCAAAGAATGAAAATTTACATAAGGCACGGATTTGGCGCATAGAACTCATGGACAAGGAGCCAGATCAAAATACCAGAGTGAAATCACTACATATCGTGAATTGTAAGTTACAAAATGTACAACGGTAAAGCTAGACCAAGTTGTGTCGGAATATCCTAACAATGTACAAGGCACGAGTGCGGCCCAAGCTACTGAACTAATGTTTAAGGACTTGGCCATTTGACAGGAAGATTATCAATCCTCCCATTAAGTGATTGCAAATGATAGGTGTGTGAGCCAAGTTTCTTGTGGACTAGTGCCGGTCCACCAGGCTCCGCTACTGGAACCTCGTGGCATTCCAGAAAACCTTCAAGTGAAAATGACACTATTGTCTTAGGTATTGTGTGAAACATGGGCTCGGATGATGGCATGGGGTAATTGTTTTTACTCCAAGAAGGTTTCAAGATAAGGTTTCAAGATTTTGAAGTCAATGCGTAAGCGGATCTTCCCAGATTTCTTATGTGGAGTATTTAAATCAGAAAACCAAGTGTGATGACGAATTTTGCAAGTAATCCAAAAACTTAAAATTTTAATCAATCTATTCGGTGAAAGGAGTACAAACAACATGCATGTGTTACCTGTTCTTTGTTGTAATGGCTTGTCTCCTTCTTTACCTGGAATCTCATGTTGGATTGTTCGCATGTAATGGGTACTTAAGTCATCATCTACTCTTGCAGGCCCATCCTGGTATTGTTCGGTCAAGCAGTCGACGATTGGTCGATGTTGCAATGTGTAACTTGTATAGAGATTAGGCATCTTCGGATCATGGTGGATCCCCAAGTTGCTCTATTTTTCCATAGTTTTGGTCTTTCATGTGTTCAGCATGAGTGCTTCAGCATCATTATTTGTGACTCTAAACTTCAAACAGCTCAAAATCGTGCATAGTTCATTATTTTGGATGACTGAAATGCACTTGGTCCTTGAGTCATCATGCATTCTTGATTTATCAATACTCACGGTCCACAACTTGTCTGTACATGGCCCGTTTGGCGCGTTGGTACTACTGCAACTACCGCTGTTGTTCCTACTCCTACTAACAGAAAAGCAAGTTGTATGAGTTTCATTATCATAAGTTGGGTGAGGAAGGAGTCCCAACTACTTGTCTGATGAGGTTGGGGTTGGTCGTGTGAGATAACACTCCAATGTATTTTCTAGGAAACAGTTGCCAAACATGAGTTCTGCAAAGGCCAATTGTTCGTTCTCATCATCAACGAGAGTGACATTGTGTTTCATATACCTCTTGGATAACACTCGGATTTGGTTGAATTTTCCCTTGTATGGAAGCCACAGGTGAGACCAATCTATAGCAAAGTATCCATCTAGCTTGCTGGACCAGTCTTTGTTGAGCAGCAAACCATATGCTTCCGTATGTCCACAACAATTATGTTGATGCACTAGTGGACTCGATTGTCATGGGAGAGTCAGATAATCATATCTCATAGTTCACCAACGGCTGGTACTGATGTTCTATCAAGTTGGATGATTCTCATGGATGTTTCGCTCCATTGTGCATTGATCTTCTTAGTAGTGGAGAGCGAAATGACATTGGTTGCCATGCCAGAATCAACCAAATAGTTCTCGACATTGTAGTTGAAAACTTTGAATGAAAGAAGGAATGGGGAGAAACCTGAATTTATTTCTTTCATCCAGAGTGTATTGACTACAGTGGATAGTGATCTAGGAGGTGTGCATGCTCCCTTGCTGGTAGAGGCCATGCTGTCTATTTCTGTTTGTCCAAATGCGTGCAACAGGATATCTCACTAGCTCTGGACTTTGGATAACTCGAACAAACTGATGTTCGCTCGATTTTTATTCATGTCATCACTATGTTGTAATCTAGAGGTGGTAGACTCACCGAGGTGTCCGAGGTGGAACGGATGCTCGTGTTGTTTGGCGGATTGTTCTGCAAATTACTGCTCATGTATGTGTTCTTATCCACCATTGTCTTCCTAGACTTTCTTAGTATTTGTTGCTTTGAGGCAGCTGGTGGATCGACCTTCTTTATTAACCGTCTCACTTTTTCTTTCATCTCCTCAAGTGTCGGGGGAGCCCCTTTACTCCTAATATTGTAGTGATCATTTTGCTTTTGGGGCTGCTTCTCGGTGTTCGTCTTCGAGACTACTTACGAGAAGTGAAATGCGTTCACCACATGCTCAGAACTTGGTGCTTCATCAGGTGCAACCTCTTCATTATCATCAATGTCTTCTGATTGCTCCTGTACATCACCATCCGCATTGAGTGTATAAGTATAGACAGAGGTAACAACTCGCTTTCAATCTGAACAAGAGTTCTCGGGATGAAATTCTTCATGGAAGGAACAATACTTAGGATCAGTGCATTGATCGAGTTGGAACATAGGCTTCTGCACAGATTTGGAGCTGAACTGGTTGTTGCTTGATGAGCCGGTTAATGAACTGTTTTCTTGTCTCTGTCTGGGCAGATGACTGTTCATGAATGTGTTCATCTTCCGTTGCTTGAGTTCAGACATTTCAGTGATCAAGTCCTTGACAAGGTGAGTGAGGGCCTCAATGTTAGTTGCTTCCTTGTTTCTACCTTTTCTCGTC
Source organism: Pinus tabuliformis (assembly GCA_031772625.1). NCBI lineage: Eukaryota > Viridiplantae > Streptophyta > Pinopsida > Pinales > Pinaceae > Pinus > Pinus tabuliformis. The sequence continues at coordinate 844,969,946 of CM062819.1, read as the reverse complement.
ATTGCTTGGGGCTTTCTGCTCACATCCTTGGAGTCCTTCGTTGATTCATCATCCTTGATGACTCCAATGGTGTGCAAGTCTTTCTCAACAGTAATAGCCTCTTCGCAGCTTTCTAACAGTGTTGGCTTCGCAGCTCACTTGACAAACTGCGCAAAGGTGGTTGACAGTGAAAATGTGTAATAGTTGATAGTAAGAGTCATGAGGTTTGGTGTCTGCTGCAAACTTGTTCAAAATACACATAAACCTCTGATTGAAATCTTTTACTTTCTATTTTCCTCCATCTTGAGGCTTCCTAATTCTTTGAGTAGCATGGCTAGGGTCTTGTCATCAGCAAACTTTTCAAGGAACATACATTTGAAAGAACCCCATTTCTGTATAGAGTTGAGTGGAAGGTTGTGATACCAAGCAGCTGCCTGGCTGTCCAAGGTACATGGAAACAATCTACATGCTACGTTGTCATAATGTACCTCAAGGGTCTGCAGTTGTAGGTAAAAGTTGTCTAAATGGACTTCTGCCTTCAACACGTTGTCATGGTTGAACATGATGTTCATTATCTCCACTTGCTTCAGCGTCTTGTGCAGAACAACCAAGAGAGCCAATGGTCCCTGAGTCATCCATCCAAGATTTGGGTTAGCCATCTCTTCGTCCCCTTCGTCTTTTTCCTCTCCTTCGGAATCTGACGGTTCTGGATCTGAGTCTGTCGGTTCATCTCCACCTCCACCTTCTTCACTAACTTCCCCTCCACCTCCTATACCAGAGTTTGATCCCAAGACCACAAGAGTGTCTTGTTCATCTTCAAAGAAGATTAGAGGTTCCTCTCCATCTTCAATAGCTTCTTCCAAACCTTCAAGTGTAGCAAGGACTGATTCTTCCACCAATGATACAACAATGCTTGTGGGAGTGTCTTTTGGCTTCTTAGATGCATGTTGAAGGTACTGTACACCTGGGATTAGTCTGGCTACTTTCACGAACTGGCGAGTGATGGGACGGACGGAGCGAAGGTTTTGATATGAAATCTCGTGTTCAATCTTGGGAGGTGAGGAGTAACCAACTGTTGAGTCGTGAGAGAGGGAGTGCGAGTTACTTCCTTGACCAGATGGTTGATGAGTGAGTGTGAGGGGAATTTCAGCCATGTACAACTGGATGCCCTCCTTCTAGTGCCAGAAATGTTGACGGTGTTGGACCCACCAACATTCAGGGGATCACCCCAGTATAGAGTTCCAACTAAACCTCACACTATTTGGTGTGGGAGTCCCATCTAGTGTGATGGCCCGATTGCCATTGTCTTAAGGATTTGCCTCAACTCTTGCTTGTCAGCACAGGAGAGTGGTTCACTTTGTCTTTGAGGAGTGAAGTTCGCGTGCCTAGTGAGTGTAAGTGTACTTGTGTCAATGGTTCTTTCATTGTGAAGGGAAAAAGGTGAAGGTGAGTTCAAGGTTGAAAGGGATTAGTCCCAACTCGTAGGAACACACAACACAAAGGACATACACAGCTTCTGGCGGAGTAGTCCACTTGGATGCAATAATCACAACATACAAGGTAAGATAACATGTACAACACTCACATATCAGTCCGAGATGAGTGAAACGGTTGTTACAGTAAGGTTCATGTGAAAGTTTTGTCTAATGTCCAGCAGAGCAGTCGACATGGACGGGACAACATTAACAGCATATACAACACATTTCCATTAATAGATTATGCATTACAACAAATGAATCAGTTCATATGTAGAACACATGTTTAAAGAAACATGCATTGCAAGTGTTAAAGATCAGTCTTACAACAAACACAATACATGTGTGAAAACGTGTTGGCACGTTGACAGGCTTTAAGTTAAATTTCCAAGACACATCGTTATACCATACATCACTAACCCCGTCAACGGGGCGTTGGAGCCACTACTTACTCCTCAAACAAAATATTACAAACTCTTTTGGCTATGTGGGAGGAGCTAAGGTGAAAAGTCCTTTCATATAAAAACGACAGGGGTATTTATAACCAAGGGTGAAACTGACCCTTATGGCTGTTTGACTACCCTCATGACCGTTCGACTTCCATGAATCTCTGACTCACATGACTCTATGTTCAACAAATGGGTCTCTTGGACTTCCATGTTACATCACATTGATTGGCAACAAGCCCATAGTGGAGATGTGGGCAACATGACTCATGACTTGACTCGACATGACTTGACAAGACAATTTCGGTACATTCGTGTTGCTGCTGGAGTGCATGTCAAGCTACAGTGCTGTTAAGTGATGGATGTCTTCATGGTGTATCATAGCTTCACCTCTGCATGGCGAAGTGAGGGAGTCTTCGATGGTCTTTGGTTCGCTTGATGAAGCTCTAGCATGTTGTTCATTTCTTTCATGTTGGAAGGCTTGACAGGCTCACTTGTTCACGAAGGTGCATATTTGTCGTGTTCGTCTGCTTTGCATGCTTCGTTCATTCATCTGCTGGTGAACCTATCCATATGCATGTGCTCCCTCCATTCATCTTGTTCATTGTCTTGAAATTTCTGTGGGTGTAACCGTACCTGCAGTCACTCATAACGAGATGACATCAAATCCAAAAACCTCCAAGTCTACCATGACACATGATCATTCGGATGCAGGTGATCAGGAGAGGCAACAAGGCTATGATGCGGGATGATGGCTTTTGGCAACTGCTGATGAAAATTGCACAAGAGTCACTGAGAGATAGAGACAAGCGATCTAAGTCGACAAGGACTAACTGTAAGGTTTAGCTTGATTGGGAGGAAAAAATTGCGCAAATTTTGGGAGGAACAGTTCGGGCTGCTGGAATGCAAGGCATGCATGCTCTGCACATTTTCCAGAACGAACAGTCAGCAGGGGCTAGATAGCCAAATTTACGCAATTTTCTAGAGGAACAGGTCGCGCTGCATGAGTGGTCAGCAGGCAGGGATTGCGCAATTTTTTTGGGGAACTGCCCAGGAGATTGGCAGCCAAATCTGCACAATTCCCAAAGGGAACTGCCAGTTGGTTGCTGGGGTCACTAGCAGCCAAACTTGCGCAATTCCCAGAAAGAACTTCCAATTGGCTGTTGGGGTCACTGGCAACTAGATCTGTGCAATTCCCAGAGGGAACTGCCAGTGGCTGCTGGGGTCACTGGCAGCCAGATCTACGCAATTCCCAGAGGGAACTGCCAGTTGGTTGTTGGGGTCACTAGCAACCAGACTTGTGCAATTCCCATAGGGAACTATGTTTGGTCAATTTAGTGATGTCTAAATTGCAACTTTTAAATGTCAACCCGGGGCTCGTAAGCTGATGAAGTGAGGTGTACTATATGTACTTAGGTAACTGTTTTCTTAATCTTTTGTCATTTTTATCTTTTTAGTTTGTTTTTGATTGTATCTTTCCTAATGTGATGTGATGGAGATGTAATAAAGCGAGTGAATGTGGGTGATTGTGATGATTTCTAAGTGATTTCTTGAAACTTAAAGAGTATTCTAAAAGGAAACTTGAACAATAACTGAAATAAAATCAAAGCTTAAAATCAAATAAAGGACTAATGGCATCGGCCCAGTATCTCTGTTGCTGATGAAAATGAAAATGAAATCTATATTAACTCAATGAAAAGCAAGAACAACTACTTTATACTACTTTACACTATTTTAACTCTTCATTAAAATCTAATCAATGTGAAATCTAAGTGAGACAAATCACACCATTTTAACCTTTTCTTAATCATGTGAGAACAATTATGAACAGGTCAGCAATGTGAGTCTTAAAGAAAAATAAACCAAGCTGCACTAAGTGATATTTTGGCTCTCAATAAAGATATTGGATTATGGAAAAAGAACCATCAATAGATGAACAACTTGATAACTATTGAGCAGAAATTAAAGTGCAAGTTAAAGAAATGATACTAATGAAAATAAAACTGCAGAAAAATAAAGGTCAGCATCCTAGACAAGATGATCACACATGCCACTAGTTGTACAAAGAAAAGAAAGAAAACTGTCCCGGGCTCGCCTAAGAAACCTGCGTATGTTATGTACCTAGGGGGGATAATATGGGGTACCAAGGGAGGTACCCAAGGTAATAATGTAATAATGGGATGGGCCATAGTAATAAATAAGGTGGTTAACCCATGTCATGTAAGGGACCACAAGTAGTTAATAATAATGTAATGGGCCCATGGTATTAGTTGATGGTATGAGGGAACCATGGTAATGGTGCATGGTATTGTACGTATGAGGCCTATATAGAGGCTAGAGACTCCACATGGAGGATATGAAGATGAAGAGAAGTATTCTTGTATGAACAGGCATATGGCTTGTGGAGTGTTCTCCTTCCTTAAGGAGTGAATGTATGGTGTTGCCCTACCTTAAGGGTTTGATCAATAAAGTATCATTTCATATTATTTCTGGGTTTATTTGCATTATCTTATACTTTTATATCAGATCTATAATATTCTGGGTTAGATCTACAACAAGTGGTATCAGAGCTCTGATACCAATTGTTGTATATCTAACCCAGAAATATTATAGATCTGATATGAAAATGTAAGATAATGCAAATAAACCCAGAAATAAGATGAAATGATTCACTTTATTATCAAACCCTTAAGGTAGGGCAACACCATACATTCACTCCTTAAGGAAGGAGAACACTCCACAAGCCATATGCCTGTTCATACAAGAATACTTCTCTTCCTCTTCATATCCTCCATGTGGAGTCTATAGCCTTTATATAGGCCTCATATATACAATACCATGCATCATTACCATGGTTCTCTCATACCATCAACTAATACCATGGGCCCATTACATTATTATTAACTACTTGTGGTCCCTTACATGACATGGGTTAACCACCTTATTTATTACTATGGCCCATCCCATTATTACATTATTACCTTGGGTACCTCCCTTGGTACCCCATATTATCCCCCCAAGGTATATAGCATTCCACCCCCCTAAGCATGTTTCGTCCCCGAAACATGAGAAGAACACAAATAATAAGATATACAACAATTGATACCACTTGTTGTAGCTCTGATACCAATTGTTGTAGATCTGATCCAAAAGATATATGATAACAGAAATAAACCCAAGAAAGAACAAGATCAAAATAGATAGAAATGATTCTCTTTATTATCAAAACCCTTATGGTAGGGCAACACCATACATTCACTCCTTAAGGAAGGAGAACACTCCACAAGCCCAACAAATAAACCCAGAAATAATATGAAATGATACTTTATTGATCAAACCCTTAAGGTAGGGCAACACCATACATTCACTCCTTAAGGAAGGAGAACACTCCACAAGCCATATGCCTGTTCATACAAGAATACTTCTCTTCATCTTCATATCCTCCATGTGGAGTCTCTAGCCTCTATATAGGCCTCATACGTACAATACCATGCACCATTACCATGGTTCCCTCATACCATCAACTAATACCATGGGCTCATTACATTATTATTAACTACTTGTGGTCCCTTACATGACATGGGTTAACCACCTTATTTATTACTATGGCCCATCCCATTATTACATTATTACCTTGGGTACCTCCCTTAGTACCCCATATTATCCCCCCAGGTATATAACATTCCACCCCCCTCAGCATGTTTCGTCCCCGAAACATGGGAAGAACACAAATAATAAGATCTACTCAAAAGAGTAGTCCACTGATACCATGCACGTGCATCTAGCCATCCAAGAGAAAGGTGAACCCTCGATCTCGCTGGTGCCTCGCTCGCTTGAGATGGAAGTTGACCGTGGCAGCTCTTCTGTGTTGATGTGCAGTAGGTGGATCGTCTCTCCTTTCTATCCATCATGTGACTACTTGGTTTCCATGATGGTTGTCGTGCGGGGTGATGTGGGTGATGATATGTTGAAATTTTAACCCACGATGGCTTTTGCTTGACTTCATCTTGCTGTGGTGCCTGTTGTGGTGTCTTCTTTTTTAATATGACTTCAACCACTGAGCCCTCCTCTAATGTATCATCACCTGTAACCTTTTCTTCTGCAGCCTCTGTTTGTGTTTGATTGTCGATCATCAAAGGCTCATCATCTGATATGTCAGTCCCTTGAACATCTTCTGCTTCAGCCTCCATGTGCTCTACCTGTTTATAGATGGAAATATCCTGTAATGTAATTTTCTTCTTTTTATACCATAGCTTCAGGAATTTCTTCTGCACATTAATATTGATAGTACCCACGGATTCCATCCAAGGATATCCCAACACAAAATCCATATTATCCATCTCTGAAGCATAAAAATCACCATGCAACACATATTTATCCATAGAAATCTTCAAATCCTTATACACTTGAACATCCGCATTATCAACTTGTGCCGTTTCAATGTGTTTTGCTGGAACTTGCAATCTTTTTGCCAAATTAACACTTATAAGATTTTGCTTGCAACTAGGATTTATAGTCACAACGATTTTCTCCTTCTGAATCAATCCATGAACCTGCAATAAGGATATACCAGTAGGAAATAACCCCACATGTTTCTCCTTATCTTGTTTTCTAGCATGAGACCATCTGTCTAAAAGTAATTTTTCAAATTCTTCATCGGGCAGGTTGGAACACTTCTTTTGGTTAAGTAATCCCCATCATGTGGCCGCCTCATCTCTAAAATCCTGCACTGCCCACAATTTCCAATTGTTTGTCCATACCCACTTATTTTGTTTTATGTATTCTTCAATAGTAGGACCATTATCTTTTCCTGTAAAATAAAGATACTTGCTAGAAGCCATGAATGGTTTGGAAAAAATTCACTTACTTTGGCGAAAATGTGTAATTGTCACAGTTTCGTCAATATTGCTCAGAATCCTTATTATGACCTATTTTTAGAAATGGAGCAATCATTCTGCATCTGCCCATGTGATAGAAATCCTGATCCAGGCACTAGAATTCCAGATCTGCGCTGCTACTCTCCCGCCGTCACCCAAAATTTCTGCAAAAAGAGTTGATTTTAAATCAACGATATCTCCCTCATCCGGACTCCGATTCGACTGATTTTTTTTTTTAAAGTTGGGTATTTTTTCACAAGGAATACCGATCTTAAATTAGATTCTGTAGATCTTGCACCAAAATGTACAGATCTGATCTGCAAATTCGCCACCCAAAAAATCCCTGCAAAAATGAAAAAAAAAAAAAAAATCTCCACGGTTTGCCCAAGAAAGTGCTCTGATACCAATTGTTGTAGCTCTGATCCAAGAATATTATAGATCTGATAAGAAAATATAAGATAATGCAAAGAAACCCAGAAATAATATGAAATGATTCTTTATTGATCAAACCCTTAAGGTAGGGCAACACCATACATTCACTCCTTAAGGAAGGAGAACACTCCACAAGCCATATGCCTGTTCATACAAGAATACTTCTCTTCATCTTCATATCCTCCATGTGGAGTCTCTAGCCTCTATATAGGCCTCATACGTACAATACCATGCACCATTACCATGGTTCCCTCATACCATCAACTAATACCATGGGCCCATTACATTATTATTAACTACTTGTGGTCCCTTACATCACATGGGTTAACCACCTTATTTATTACTATGGCCCATCCCATTATTACATTATTACCTTGGGTACCTCCCTTGGTACCCCATATTATCCCCCCTAGGTATATAACAGCGTAACACACTGATCAGTCATGAACAAAAGTGCAGAAATGTAAATCAGCAGAATTCAAAGTTTATGTACAGCTATTATACATGTTGAAAACGCAGCAATAAAAAGACATCTGTACAGCTATTATACATGAAACAAGAAAAAAAGAAATGCTGGAAATTAAAAGTAAAACTACTGTACAGTGGCTGCCACAAACAGGGGCCCTCTGCCTACTTCAGCCAATCCAAAGAGCAGTTACACGCTTAGAAACATAACAGTCTTCTCATGTATTAATCATCAAAATGTCAAGTACAGTGGGGAGCTCAAAATTACAAAATGATTACAGCAACGACTAACTATCCAGCGTTCAAGGACGCTTTATTTATAACAGAGGAAAGCAAACTAACTTAACGAAAACTAAGCTATTCAAGCAGCTGTGTATAAACACGTAATCTGGCTGCGTCCTCGGATTTAGGCAACGGTCGTTGTGGGCATTCAATCTACTGTTGGATTCGTGTTTCCCACTGTCTTCGTGGCTGAGGAAGATACCACCTGTTATTCACGTGCTCCAAAACAGAACACGCAAAGCCGTGCCACCGCTAATGACTTCTGTTGACCGTATTTGCCTCCTCGTTGACCACGGGTTTTTATGACCGGTTTGGGTGAGCTGGAAGGATACACACCATGTCCTTGGTTCCACGAACTTGCCCATGTGGCCCTTCTTCCCGGAGGACACCTGGAACATATCATTTAATAAAACAGCTGCGGAATCCGGGGTTGGCTGCGGAAACCCTGTGTGAGCTGCGGAAACGCAGCACTTTGAACCAAAATTCTAAACCAACAACAGTCATTAGCATAATTAGCAAACCATGTAAAAAGTCCTAAAATACAATGATTTGAGCAATTTGATGGAGGGAATGAGTGGCAAAAGAAGGAAATGAATAGGAAAAGGAGGCTAAGAGGATGTGTGAAGAAGTGCAGGTTTGAGGCTCAACATACCCCCACTGTGAAGGTGTTGCATGTCCTCATGCAACCAAAACTTTGTCATTGTTTTTCAATCCATGTGCTCAGATGCTTCTGCCAAAACATCTAGCCTTCTTCTCTTTCTCCTTGCTGCCAAAATTGTCCTTGGTTTTTTGACTAAACACCTGAATTTCAAATTGATCAATGCCCTGCTCAACTTCTTACATTTTCTCTTCAATTTTCTGTTCTTCTTCTGCCAGAGTCCTAAGTGAAGCATGGTATTGTCATGGACAATTTTGTCCACCTTGCTTTGTTCTTTCAATGCTTCGTTTTCTTGTTTAACATGTCGGTTCAGGACTTCTAGCTCAAACAGCTCCTGTTTTAAAGATTGGACCTGTTCATCAAGAGGCAATATAGTGCTTGGACCTGCAACTGATTGCTCCAAGGTCTCCAAATAATTGTATACCTCCTGCTGGTCAGGGTCAATTTCAGGTGTTCTTCTTGGGCTATGTTCAAAATCAAATTCTGTTTGAGGTTTTGGCTGAAAGGGGCTCTCTTCATGTGGAGGAGTGGTCTCAACACGTGGAGGACTCAACTCAAGGTCAAGCTGAGTTGGAGCCTTTTCAGGTGTACCTTCTCCCAAATCAATGAAATGTGATTGTTTTCCTTTAGTCACACTCATTTTTTCTTTAAGTCTACTGCTTCTTCTCACTTGTGCACTAATGCTCTTTTGTTGGGCACCCTGTTTTTCTTTCTGTTTCTTCTTTGAGAGGGCAGCAGCTTGAAGTTGTGCTAGTCTATCAGCCAAGGTTTGAGAGTCTTCTTCTACTAAAGGTTCAGGTGATGGATATGATTCTTGAACAATTGTTTTCCCTTTATCCTTTTTCTGTTTCTTGGTTTTATCTCCCTCTTCCTCTTCTTCTTGAGCAATTTCTTGAGTTTCTACTGTAGGAGGATCTTGGGTTGCAACATTTCTTTCTCTTCTCCTACTTCCTTTTGGGATTCTAGGGGAACTTCTAGAGGCTTCAGTCACCTCTTGGAAATGGTTTCTGATTAGAAACTTTTCCCATGTATCCTTGTTATTTTTCAATTGCTCTTCTATGAGAATTTTAATGAACCCGTGATGATACAAGTGGGGTTCAATATGGCCTACATTCTTTTGGACAGTGGAACTCATTTTCTTTAGGCTTGCTAACAGAAAGTGGGGTAAATTGAGGGCATGGCCTTCCATGAAATTCATCATAATCCTTGCATGGTACATATACATAATGCCAAAGCGGCCCTCACATGTGATAAACTTTTGAACAAGTAATAACAATGCAGTCCATTCTTCCTTAATTACATGCACAGGAATCCCTTTAGTGAATATTGAAGTGTCCATACCTGGGTTCTTAAGCATGTCTTTCCATCCCTGATCTTCCAGCCCTCTGTTCTTAAACCATCTGTCTCCCTCTTGTGGTAAACTGGTTGCTGCTGCTATGGTGTTCTCTGTTATTGTGAATTTCAGGTCCCCTACTTCCACGGTGTGTCCATTGAAGGATCGAGCAAATGCTTTCGTTACCTCCTTATTATACCCTCTGAATTTTTTAATAAACTTCAACCACTTTTCTTTCTTTAATGCTTCCTTCATCTGTGGATACCCTTCTAAATACTTCGGACCCTCAGGTTCAACTCTAAGTTCACCATTTGTTGATTAAGGTTGTTGACCCATTATTGCTTTTTGATCTTGCAAATGCCTCATATCCTTGCTATTCTTGATGATGATGATACCTCTGACTGTGACTTTTGAAAACAGAGTGCTGCTGTAGAGACAGAGTGTGCTGGCTGCGGAATCATTTCGAGCTACGGAAACGGTTCCCAGCTACGGAAACTAAGACAACTCCCCTTTTAGCTGCACAAAATTAGTTAGAAAAACAACTAACTGAATGAAATAGTCCTGAGAGGGACTTTTATTAATGGAATGGAATGAAATGAATGGAATGAGATGGAAGTGAAGTGGAATGGAGATGAAGATGAGATGGAGGTGAAGATGGAAATGACAAGTGGAGTGAAGATGGAGAGAAAGAGATTTTTTTTTTTTTTTTTTGGAAAATATAGAGTGTCAGGTGTCCCTGATTTTCACTCCATGTTTTCTGTATAAGACCGCCAATCTGGGATTGGTTTTTCAGGCTTATACACATTTTTTTTTTTCTTTTTTTTTTTTAATTCAGAAGGAAACAAAGATTAGGCTGATGGAGGAGAAGAATTCTTCTCCACCAGCCTCATTGCAGAATTCTCTTGAAAAATTTTGACAAAGTCCTCTTTTGAGAGTGGCTTATGATAAATTTTCAATCGGTGGCCATTCACAATGAGAGGAGTTTGAAACTCATCAATAGTCTTGACTCGAACTGCTCCATTGCTAAAGACTTCATCAATCTCATATGGTCCAAGCCAATGAGTTTGAAATTTTCCTTTGAAGTCTTTAAATTTTGAATCAAACGGTAACGCCCAATCTCCCTTTTGAAACTTCTTCTCTTTGATATCTCTGTCATGCCACTTAGTTTTTTGGTACTGAACTAGATCGGTCCTTAAAATTGCATCTTGTCTTATTTCATCTAGCTCATTCAGCTGCTCCATTCTGTGCTTTTGGGCTTCTGATAGACTCATCCCCAACTAAACTGCCATCTTGAAGGTCTTGACTTGGAACTCAATGGGGAGCAAGACTTCTTTCCCATAAACAAGTTCATAGGGAGAATGTCCTGTTGTGTTCCTCCATGTAGTTCTATAGGCCCATAAGGCTTCAGGAAGCCTTTCTGCCCAATCTCTTATGTGGAGATGAACAGTTTTGGTGATGATGCTCTCAAGAACTTTGTTTGTGGATTCCACTTGACCATTTGCTTGCGGATGGTATGGAGTAGATTTTCTATGCTTGATTTTGTATTCTTCCATCAGCTTCTCCATCAAGTTAGATGTAAATTGACTTCCCTGATCTGTCACAATTTCTCTTGGGACACCAAAACGAGTAAAAATATCCTCAAAAAGAAATTGAACAACTGAATTTTCAGTGGTAGAAGGCAATGCCTTGGCTTCTACCCATTTAGTAACATAATCAGTGCAAACCAATATATACTTATTTTGTTTAGATGGTGGATTAATAGGTCCAACAAAATCTAAAGCCCATTTCTCAAAGGGTTCGATGAGTACCTGTGGCTGTAATGGCATTTCATTTGAAAGAGTTGGTCTCCCAACTCTTTGGCAGCTGTCACACCTTCTAACATATTGTTTTGCATCTTTGAAGAGAGAAGGCCAATAATATCCTAAAGAAAGGATTTTATAGGCCGTCCTCTTGTCAGCAAAGTGTCCACCACACAGTTCATCATGACATGCCTTAAGGATGTCAGGCATTTCATCTTCCCGAACACATCTTCTGATCACACAATCTAGCCCTGTTTTGAACAATTCATTAGAAATCCATGAATACTTTGAACTCTCCTGAATGATTTTCCTTTTCTCATTAGGAAATAAGTGTGGAGGTAGCTTCCCTGTAACCAAATAGTTAGCAATATCTGCATACCAAGGATTTTTAGTAGTTACTGCAAACAGATATTCATCTGGAAACTTATCCTCTACGGAAGAATCTTCGTTAGTATTTTGGATTCTAGACAAGAAATCAGCTACTGTATTTTGTTTTCCTGGTCTATCTAACATAGTAATATTGAATCCTTGTAAAAGTAAAAGCCATCTTGTGACTCTGCCATTAGTAATAGGTTTGTTCATGAGATATCTAATTGCAGAATGATCAGTATGGACAAAAGTTTCATAGCCAGTTATGTAATGTCTAAACTTGTTAATTGCATGAACAACGGCTAAGAACTCTTTTTCAGTCACAGTATAATTTAACTCAGTGGGAGTCAAATTTTTACTGGTGTAATAAATGGCATAAGGAACTAAATCCTTTTGACCCAACACAGCTCCTAGAGCTGTATCTGAAGCATCTGTAGAAATATGGAAATGAAGTTTCCAATTTGGCCCTCTCAGAATGGGTGCTTCAGATATTCTTGTTTTTAGAGTTTCAAATGCAGATTGACAGTCAAGATCCCACTTGAATTCACAGTCTTTTGTAAGTAATTTGAAGAGCGGAGATGCTATCTTGGTGAAGTTTTCAATAAATCTTCTATAATATCCAGTAAACCCAAGAAAACTTCTAACATATTTTTAACAATTTGGAATAGGTAACTTGGAGATGACTTCAACTTTTGATCTATCAACTTTAATTCCATCTCCTGAAATATGATGTCCTAAAACAATCCCTTCAGTAAACATCATAAAGCATTTTTCATGACTTAATGAAAGATTTGTTTCCTTACATCTTATAAGGACTTTTTCCAAATTTTCTAATGCCTCTTCAAATGAATTACCATAAACTGTAAAATCATCCATATAGACCTCTACACAATCATGAATTAGATCAGAAAAGATTCATAATACTGCCCTTTGAAATGTTGCAGGTGCATTACATAATCCAAAAGGAAGTACTCGGTAAGCAAAAGTTCCCCATGGACAGGTAAATGTGGTCTTGTCCTGATCTTCAGGTGCTACCTGAATTTGTTTGTAACCACTAAAACCATCCAAAAATGAGAAGTACTTTTTGCCTGCTAAAGTATCTAATACTTGATCAATAAAGGGTAAAGGAAAGTGATCCTTCAAAGTTGCTTTGTTTAATTCCCTGTAATCAATGCAAACCCTCCATTTACCATTCTTTTTAGGTACTATAACCAAAGGGGAAACCCACCGGCTATCTGAAATGGGGTAAATGAAGTTTACATTAAGTAACTTTTGGAGCTCTTCTTTCACTATCTCCCTAAGGTTTGGATTCATCCTTCTTTGAGGTTGTCTGATTGGTTTACTGTTTTCCTCAATGTAGATGTGATGAATGCAAGTCTTAGGGTCAATACCTTTCATATCGGTATACTCCCATGCAAATGCAGTAGAATGTTTTTGCAAGGTTTTGGTTAGCTCCCCTTGTTGTGATTTTTCCAAGTTTCTGTTGATATTCAATGTTTTTCCTGGAAAAATCTCAATGGCAGAACTACCAAACTCTTCCATAAAGAAAAGAGACATTTGTCTAGATGATAGACACTCAATGTCAGAATCCAACTGAAATTGTGTGGAGTCATATTCTGAAGATGGTTCAAAATTTTCTAATGTCTTCAGAATTTGACTATCTTCACTAACCTCAGAAATGGTAAAGACAGGTTGTATAGTATCTTCATCATCAATCCACTCATTATCCCCTATTTCTGTAATTGCTTTTGCTGGAGGATATAGATTGAACTTCTTTGTCGAATTACCATCAGAAATATACATATCCCCAGACCTACAACTTATGAAAGCATCAGCTGTGGCTAGCCAAGGTCTTCCTAAAATAAGAGGATGTCCTCCTAGATTACTCTTGGGAGTTAAAATCATGAAATCCACTGGATATTCCCAAGAGTCTAGGGAGACTGGAATGTCTTCTAATACACCATCTGGTTTAATAATTGATCGATCTTCCAATTGCAATAAAGTAGGTGTAAAAAGAAGATTAGGAAGTTTTAGCTGTTCCATAGTCTGTCTACTCATAATGTTAATAGCAGCCCCTAAATCAATCAAAGTATTTGGTATTTCTACCCCATTGATATGTGTTTTGACAATTGGACTACCAGGGTCTACATATTTCTGCATAGTAATTTTTCCCATCATGATATCTGCAATTTTTCCTACCAGGTGGATCCTTCTGGTATCTCTTGGTTTCCTTCCTGGTCTTTTAAGGCTCAACTCCTTTATTGTTTTTGCTAGAATAGGAATTTCCTTAATGGCTTGTAACAAGGGAATATTGATACAGACATTCTTCAATTCATCTAGAAAATTATAGTCAGGCAACCAAATTTGTTTTTCCACTCCTTTGTCAATTTGTAATCTTTCAGGAAAAGGAGGTGTGGATAAAGATGCAGGTTGCTCAACTATGGGAGTTGTGGGGGTTAATTCTTTTTCTTTTTCTTTTTGAGTGTTTGGGTTTTGAAGAGGTGCTTCAGAACCCTTATTGGCTTCAAGAGATTCTTCCTCAAAAATTCTTTGCTTTTGATCATTTATAGAAGGCTTATCTAAGACTCTACCTGATCTGAGTTGTACTTCATTGAGAGGAACAATCATATAGGTAGGAAATGGTTGACCTTCCAACATGTAAGCATTTTGAGGATTTTTATTATTGGGGTTTGGCGATGGCTGAGAAGGAAGTTGATTTGACTTATGTTGGAATGGAAGCAAGAGTTGAGAATTTGGATTCTGTTGAGAAGGTTGTTGTTGTTGAAATGGCAATGATAGTTATGGAGCTTGTTGGTTTTGAAAAGATGGAGGATATTTGTAAAATTGAGCAAATCTCCCATAAGGATTTTGCATACCTTGTACCCATGATTGAAAAGGATTTTGAGGTTGGGACCAAGGTTGTTGCCAAGGATTCCAATTTGGTGGGGGTTGAAAATTCATAGAGTTGTTAAACCCTTGATTTTGTTGCCCCTGCCAAGGTCTTCTTGCAACAAAATAGAGAGATTCGAGTGTATTTGGATCTTCTTGAAAGACAGCTTTGAGCCCAGGGATTGAAGGACAATCCTTGGTCTCATGATTCTCTGAACAAATTACACATGTCTCTACAACTTTTGCATCCAAGGGACATTCCCTTAGAGCATGTTTCTTTCTACACTTTGGGCAAAAGATGGCCAAAGCCTCAACTTCTGCTTTCTGCTTATTATGAATCTTAAGGGTGTCTAGTTGTTCACTAAGACTTCCTAAGATATCAGTTTTAAATTCATCAAGCATATTGCCAATCTCAGCCCTACTTACTGATCCAGTTGCAGATTTGTTTGCTCTGATGAGAGAAGGATCTCTAGGCCCTTTTTGAGTTTTAGACTTCCCCCTTGAGAGATGGACACATAGTTTTGCTATATCATTGAGTGAAAGTTGAGATATATCTCCCTTTCCCATCATGTTCAAAATATCTATCCATTCATCTCTAATGGCTTTCAATAGAAGGGCTTTTAAGGTCTCCTCATCTAAGTTGTTCATTTTTGCTCTTTTCAAGTTGTATTGAAATCTTTCAAGCAAATCCTCCAAATTTTCATCTTCTTTTTGCATCATTTTGAATACCTCATCCTTGTGATTGGTGGGCATACAATAGTCCAGGTACCTATCCAAAAATGTTTGTTTCATATCATTCCAAGACCTAATGGACTGAGTGAGTAATCCCATGAACCACTTCAAGGCTACTCCTTTCAATGTTGAAGGGAACAGTTTGAGTTTTTGAGATTCTTCCAGATAGTCATAAGTTCGACAAACGACTTCAAACTCAAATAGAAATGTTTCAGGGTCTTCATTCCTCATCCCATGGAAGTTTGGGAGGACAGATGGTGAGATGTTTTTCATGGTGGCTTGGGAGTCCTCATCGACTATAGGAAATCCGAATGAGTTATCTCCATCCCTATTTCCCCCAATGTTACCTCGACCTCCTCCATTGTTTCCTCCTCCTCCTCCTCCTCTACCTCTACCTCTACCTCTACCAAATCCAGGTGCTCCTTCTTCTGTCATGGTAGTCTCCCCGGAGACTTCAGAGTTTTCCGGTTCCTCTACTGAGAAGGAATTTCTCCCTCTTCTTCAGATGATTCTACTTCTTCAATTACAATTTGTCCTCCTATGGAAGGAAGAAAAGGGTCCCTTTCTGATTCAGATTCGATAGATGGTGTGGGAGAGTCAACTATTGCCTCTTGAATTCCAGGAATCCTAGGGCTAGGAGTGTAAGTTGGATATGATGGAGGTGTCTCTTGTCTATTCCTTGAAGTAGATGGACTTGTAAAAATCGAACTCTTGGCTCTAGCTAAAAACCTTCCCCTAGAATCTCTTTCTCTATGCATGTCATTTTTTTATTTTCCTTCAAGTCGGGATAATAATTCTCTTTCTGATCTTCCAGATCACTCTAGGTGCAAGAATAGAGCATACTCAAGAAACTATTAAACCAATAACTTTCTCTTTTCTGATCCTCCAGATCACTCTAGGTGCAAGAGGAGAGCATACTTTGAGAGGTTATTAATTTTCCTTCCTTGAAATTTTCTTGTTTTTTTTTTTTAAGAATTGGCTACCTAATTTCACTTCCCTGGCAACGGCGCCAAAATGTTTGGTCAATTTAGTGATGTCTAAATTTCAACTTTTAAATGTCAACCTTGGGCTCGTAAGCTGATGAAGTGAGGTGTACTATATGTACTTAGGTAACTATTTTCTTAATCTTTTGTCGTTTTTATCTTTTTAGTTTGTTTTTGATTGTATCTTTCCTAATGTGATGTGATGGAGATGTAATAAAGCGAGTGAATGTGAGTGATTGTGATGATTTCTAAGTGATTTCTTGAAACTTAAAGAGTATTCTAAAAGGAAACTTGAACAATAACTGAAATAAAATCAAAGCTTAAAATCAAATAAAGGACTAATGGCATCGGCCCAGTATCTCTGTTGCTGATGAAAATGAAAATGAAATCTATATTAACTCAATGAAAAGCAAGAACAACTACTTTATACTACTTTACACTATTTTAACTCTTCATTAAAATCT
Organism: Pinus tabuliformis; assembly: GCA_031772625.1. NCBI lineage: Eukaryota > Viridiplantae > Streptophyta > Pinopsida > Pinales > Pinaceae > Pinus > Pinus tabuliformis. The sequence goes on along the minus strand of CM062819.1, from coordinate 844,952,763 downwards.
AATCAATGTGAAATCTAAGTGAGACAAATCACACCATTTTAACCTTTTCTTAATCATGTGAGAACAATTATGAACAGGTCAACAATGTGAGTCTTAAAGCAAAATAAACCAAGCTGCACTAAGTGATATTTTGGCTCTCAATAAAGATATTGGATTATGGAAAAAGAACCATCAATAGATGAACAACTTGATAACTACTGAGCAGAAAGTAAAGTGCAAGTTAAAGAAATGATACTAATGAAAATCAAACTGCAGAAAAATAAAGGTCAACAGCCTAGACAAGATGATCACACATGCCACTAGTTGTACAAAGAAAAGAAAGAAAACTGTCCCGGGCTCGCCTAAGAAACCTGCATAACACACTGATCAATCATGAACAAAAGTGCAGAAATGTAAATCAGCAGAATTCAAAGTTTATGTACAGCTATTATACATGTTGAAAACGCAGCAATTAAAAGACATCTGTACAGCTATTATACATGAAACAAGAAAAAAAGAAATGCTGGAAATTAAAAGTAAACTACTGTATAGTGGCTGCCGCAAACAGGGGCCCTCTGCCTACTTCAGCCAATCCAAAGAGCAGTTACACGCTTAGAAACAGAACAGTCTTCTCATGTATTAATCATCAAAATGTCAAGTACAGTGGGGAGCTCAAAATTACAAAATGATTACAGCAACGACTAACTATCCAGCGTTCAAAGACGCTTTATTTATAACAGAGGAAAGCAAACTAACTTAACGAAAACTAAGCTATTCAAGCAGCTGTGTATAAACACGTAATCTGGCTGCGTCCTCGGATTTAGGCAACGGTCGTTGTGGGCATTCAATCTGCTGTTGGATTCGTGTTTCCCACTGTCTTCGTGGCTGAGGAAGATGCCACCTGTTCTTCACATGCTCCAAAACAGAACACGCAGAGCCGTGCCACCGCTAATGACTTCTGTTGACCGTATTTGCCTCCTCGTTGACCACGGGTTTTTATGACCGGTTTGGGTGAGCTGGAAGGATACACACCATGTCCTTGGTTCCACGAACTTGCCTATGTGGCCCTTCTTCCCGGAGGACACCTGGAACATATCATTTAATAAAATAGCTGCGGAATCCGGGGTTGGCTGCGGAAACCGGGATCAGCTGCGGAAACCCTGTGTGAGCTGCGGAAACGTAGCACTTTGAACCAAAATTCTAAACCAACAACAGTCATTAGCATAATTAGAAAACCATGTAAAAAGTCCTAAAATACAATGATTTGAGCAATTTGATGGAGGGAATGAGTGGCAAAAGAAGGAAATGAATAGGAAAAGGAGGCTGAGAGGATGTGTGAAGAAGTGCAGGTTTGAGGATCAACAAACTACCAGTTGACTGCTTAGTTAGTGGCAGCAGAAACTGCGAAAATTCCTAGATGGAACAGGCAGTCTGCAGCTGGGAGCCATCAGTTGGGAAAACTACATTAAGGATGGGATGTCGGCATGCTGATCATCTCTGTGAAATTAATGAGCTGAGCTGACTGATGGGCAATGAGAGGCCTGTTCATGAGAACTATGCAATTTTTGAGATGAACAGCCAGTCGACTGTCTGGGTGGCGAGCATGAGTGCTGATTGAATTTATTATAGGCAAGACAGCTTGAAAGAACTATCTTGGTGATTTTGCATTGTTCTGGTTGACATTCGATCGAGTCGAAAGCAGGGTGATGGTATGGTTGTCAGTGAGGAGTCTGGTCGTCAACTTCAGAAAAAATGACTAAGTGTGTGAACAACCGAAAGATGCATAGGTGATCATACAGACACACTCTCGCATGACTTGACGATGAAACGACCAAACCATTCGGACACACATGTTCAACATGACTGACTGACGGTGCAAGCGATAAGTGCGACACTCATGATTGATCGTTCATGATCGAGACGACGCTTGTGTGATAGTGAATATGACTCCGTGTGAGAGTGTAATAGATTCCTTCATGGCGAACACAACAAACACTGCATACCAACCAAAGACTTCCAGTGTAACCAGAAAACAATCACAAGCATGACTTAGACATCAACATGCAGAGACTTGAGTGCAATAAACAAACAAGGCGAATCTAAAGACTCACATGAGCTCACGGAGTGAACCCGAGTGTGTTCAGTCATAAAGTGAAACTCTCCAAGGGAGGCTCCAAAATTGGTGTAGGCCAAAATTTTGGAGAGTGGTTGTAGTGGTTGTAGCTGTTACAACACTTGGCAAGACACTGGTATAACTCCAACTTCTATTTTGCAGTTCATTGCTAGCACAAGGCCTTGGTCTTTTAGGAAGTATTGAATCACTATGCAGGTTACTTCAGTTTCCCCACTTACCCCATGGACACATGGTTCACCCTTTGCCAACTCAGTCAAACATAATCAAAAGTTCAGCTCAGATCTCAGTGTTTCGAATCTGGGAATAGTAGTTTAGTTCGCGAGTTGAAGATTTTCAGAGTAAAAGTTTTCATCTCTGGTGTTGCTCCGCTGCCAGCAGGCCTGGACAATACCCCGGCGGAGTCATGCAGGAACACACACATTGCTCCACTGCCAGTGAACCTGGTCAGTACCCCAGTGGAGTTGCATGTTTCACCTCTCTACGCAGGAAGCCTTTCTCTTCTTTCGCCTTTGTATTTTTAAGAGAACTGTGCATAAGCACTTATTTATTTTTGGGGCAGAAGAGGGATCCTGACTAATTGATAACAGAAGAGGTTGTTCCTTTAGAGAAGCATGTAAGACCTCTGACATAGGTTTGCTCATTTAGATTTTTCCCCTTATGCATTTCTACTAATTGGATTAACTTCAACACACAGAGCAGAAGGCTAAGTACAGGCATGGGGCTTCCTAGTGTGGACACAGGTTCACAGTTGGACCAAAGCTTCCCTTACAGACGGTTCGTATTTTCCATCGGGATTTCATCAGCTGAATGTTATAACCAAGCATAGAGAAAATGAACACAAGACTAGCCAAGCGTTGCAGTATCACAAGTCTCTTTAAATTTCAGCCACATACTCTATTCAAAAGCCAAAACATAGTAGTTGGCAGCACTTATTTCCGGAAACAAAAATAGTAATATATCAAACAAACGAAATGCACTTGAACAAAAAAAGTAATCAGAATAAAACAAAGCAAAAGCAAAGATAATAAGCAAAACAAACCAAATGAAACAAGTAGCAAGCAAACTATGTACAAGGCACGGCCACAACCTGACCTACTGAACTAATGTTTGAGGACTTGGCCATTTGACAAGAAGATTATCAATCCTCCCATCGAGTGATTGCAAATGATAAGTGTGTGAGCCAAGTTTCTCGTGGACCAGTGCCAATCCACTGGGCTCCGCTACCAAAACCTGGTGGCATTCCAAAAACCTTCAAGTGAAGACGACACTACTGTCTCAGGTACTGTGTGCAACATGTGCTCAGATGATGGCACGGGGTAATTGTTTTTACTCCGGGAAGGGTTCAAGTTTCTGAAGTCAATGTGTAATAGGATCTTCCTAGATTTCTTATGTGGAGGATTTAAATCAGAAAACCAAGTGTGATGACGAATTTTTCAAGTAATCCAAACACTTAAAATGTTAATCAATCTATTCGGTGAAAGGAGTACAAACAACATGCATGTGTTACCTGTTCTTTGTTGTAATGGCTTGTCTTCTCCTTTACCTAGAATCTCATGTTGGATTGTTCACATGTAGTGGGTACTCAGGTCATCATCTACTCGTGCAGGCCCATCCTGGTATTGTTTGATCAAGCGGTCAATGATTGGTCGTTGCTGCAGTGTGTAACTTGTACCGAGATTAGCCATCTTCGAATCATGGTGGATCCCCAAGTTGCTCTATTTGTTCATAGTGTTGGTCTTTCGTGTGTTCAGCATGAGTGCTTCAGCATCATTGTTTGTGACTTTGAACTTCAAACAGCTTGAAATCGTGCATAGTTCATTGTTTTGGATGACTGAGATGCAATTGGTCCTTAAGTCAATATGTGTTCCTAATTTATCAAGACTCATGGTCCACAACTTGTTTGTACATGGACTATTTGGCGTGATGGAACTGCTGCTACTATCGTTGTTGTTACTACTGCTACTAATAGAAAAACAAGTTGATGAGTTTCATTATCATAAGTTGGGCAAGAAAGGAGTCCCAATTGCTTGTCTGATGAGGTTGGGGTTGGCCGTGTGAGATAACACTCCAATGTCTTTTCCAGGAAGCAGTTGTCAAAAATGAGTTGTGCGAAGGCCAATGGTTCGTTCTCGCCATAAAGGGGAGTGACATTGTGTTTCATATACCTCTCGGATAACACCTGGATTTGGTTGCATTTGTCGTTGTATGGAAGCCACAGGTGAGACTAGTCTATAGCAAAGTATCCATCTGGCTTGTTGGACCAGTCTCTGTTGAGCAGCAGACCATATGCTTCCAGTATGTCCACAACAATTATGTTGATGCACTAGTGGACTCGACTGTCATGGGAGAGTCGGATAATCATATCTCGTAGTTCACCAATGGCTGGTACTAATGTTCTATCAAGTTGGATGATTCTCGCAGATGTTTCGCTCCATCGTGCATTAATCTTCTTAGCAATGGAGAGCAGCATGACATTGGTTGTCATGCCAAAATCAACCAAATAGTTGTGGACATTGTAGTTGAAAACTTCGAATGAAAGCAGGAATGGGGGGCAACCTGAGTTTGCTTCTTCCATCCGGAGTGTATTGAGTATAGTAGATAATGATCTGGGAGGTGTGCATGCTCCCTTGCTAGTAGAGGTCACGTTGTCTATTTCTATTTGTCCCAATGCACGCAGCAGGGTATCTCGTTGGCTCTAGACTTTGGCTAACTCTAACAAACTAATGTTCGCTTGAGCTTTCTTCATATCATCGACTATGTTGTAATCCAAAGGTGGTAGACTCACCGCGGTATCCAGGGTGGAATGGATGCTCATGCTGTCTGGGTGATTGTTCTGCTACTTACTACTCATGGATGTGTTCTTATCTGCCACTGTCTTATTGGACTTGCTTAGTGGTTGTTTCTTTGAGGCAGCTGGTGGATCGGCCTTCTTTATCAACCGTCTCACTTTCTCCTTCATATCCTCAAGTGTTAGGGGAGCCCCTTTACTCCTAATATTGTAGCAATCATTTTTCTTTTAGGGTTGCTTCTCAATGTTCGTATTCGAGACTATTTTCGAGCACTGATATGCATTCACCACATGCTCAGAACCTGGTGCTTCATCAAGTGCAACCTCTTCATTATCATCAGTGTCTTCTGGTTGCTCATGTACGTCACCATCTGCATCGAGTGTATGAGTACAGACAAAGGTAACAACTCGCTTCCAATCTGAACAAGAATTCTCGGGATGAAATTCTTCATGGAAGGAACAGTACTTAGGATCAGCGCATTGATCGAGTTGGAACATAGGATTTTGTGCAGATTTGGAGCCGAACCAGCTGTTGCTTGATGAGCCGATTGATGCACTGCTTTCCTGTCTCTGTTTGGGCGGATGACTATTCGTGAATGTTTCCATCTTCCATTGCTTGATTTCGGACATTTCGATGGTCAAGTTCTTGACAAGGCAAGTGAGGGTCTCAATGTCAGTTGCTTCCTTGTCTCTGCCTTTGCTCGTCATTGCTTGGAGCTTTCTACTCGCGTCCTTGGAGTCCTTCGTTGATTCTTCATCCTTGATGGCTCCAATGGCGTGCAAGTCTTTCTCAATAGCAATAGCCTCTTCACAACTTTCTAATAGTGATGGCTTCGCAGCTCGCTTGAAGAACTGCACAATGGTGGTTGACAGTGCAGATGTGTAATAGTCGACGGTGATGGAGTCATGAGGTTTGGTGTTTGATGCAAACTTGTTCAAGATACGCGTAAACCTCTGATTGAAATATTTTACTTTCTCTTTTCCCTCCATCTTAATGCTTCTCAATTCCTTGAGTAGCATGGCTAGGGTCTTGTCATCAGCAAACTTTTCAAGTAACATACGTTTGAAAGAACCCTAGTTCTATGTAGAGTTGGGTGGAAGGTTGTGATACCCAGCAACTGCTCGACTATCCAAGGTATATGGAAACAACCTACATGCTACGTCATCATAATGTACCTCAAAGTTATACGGTTGTAGGTAAAAGTTATCTAAATGGTCTTCTGCCTTCAACACGTTGTCAGGGTTGAACTTGATGTTCATTCTCTCTGGTCGCTTCAGCATCTTGTGCAGAACAATTGGGAGAGCCAATGGTCACTGAGTCATCCATTCAAGATTTGGGTCAGCCATCTCTTCGTCCTCTTCGTCTTCTTCCTCTCCTTCGGAATCTAATGGTTCTGGATTTGAGTCTGTCGGTTTGTCTCCTCCTCCACTTCCTCCGCTGCCTTGTATACGAGAGTTTGATCCCAAGACCATAAGAGTGCCTTGTTCATCTTCAAAGAAGATTGGAGGTTCCTCTCTGTCTTCAATAGCTTCTTCCAAACCTTCAAGTGTAAAAAGGACTGCTTCTTCCACCGATGATACAACAACCCTTGTGGGAGTGCCTTTTGGCTTCTTAGATGCATGTGGAAGGTACTGTACGCCTGGGATCAGTCTGACTACTTTCGCGAACTAGCGAGTGATGGGATGAACGGAGCGAAGATGTTGATATGAAATCTCGTGTTCAATCCTGGGAGGTGAACAGTAACCAACTGTTGAGTCATGAGAGAGGGAGTGCAATTTACCGCCTTAACCAGATGGTTGATGAGTGAGTGTGAGGGGAATTTCAGCCATGTACAACTGGATGCCCTCCTTCTAGCACCAAAAATGTTGACGGTGCTGGACTCGCCAACATTCAGGGGATCACCCTGGTATGAAGTCGCAACTAGACCTCACATCATTTGGTGTGGGAGTCCCATCCGATATGATGGCCCAGTTGCCATTGTCTTAAGGATTTGCCTCAACTCTTGCTTGTCAGCACAAGGGAGTGGTTTGTTTTGTCTTCGAGAAGTGAGGTTCACGTGCTTGGTGAGTGTAAGTGTACTTGTTTCAATGGTTCTTTCACTGTGAGGGGAAAAAGGTGAAGGTGAGTTCCAGGTTGAAAAGGATCAGTCCCAACTCAGTTAGGAACACATAACACAAAGGACATACGCAGCTTCTGGCAGAGCAATCCACTCGGATGCGACAATCACAACATACAAGGTAAAATAACACGTACAACACTCACGGATCAGTCCGAGACGAGTGCAACAGTTGTTACAGTAAGGTTCATGTGAAAGGTTTGTCTAATGTCCGGCAGAGCAGTCGACATGGATGGGACAGCATTAACAACATATAAAACACATTTCCATTAATATATAATGCATTAAAGAAAGCTCTAAGGGGGGAATACGGCCGAAGTAACCACTAACCAGACTTTTAGCTGTAGATTCTAGCCAATCTGCAACCAGAGAGGGCTCTCTCTTTATAATTTAGCTTTGTTTTGAAGTATTTTAGGATAGTTATGATGCACAGGGTTTGGTTTTAAGTTTGTTGGATGGTGATCTTAAATAGAGTTGGGATGCAAGTCTAAAACAGTTTATACCATTGGGTAAATGGGTTCAATGAGGACGAACTGCTGAGAGTGTTTTCTTTGATAAAGGGCAATACTACAGAGCAAGATAATCGATCTTGCAACAATTTTAAAATATAGAAATTGGTGGAATGTAAGCCAGTGGATGAAGGGCAGTTAAGAATCCCTCATCATGTTGGCAGAGGGAAAGTGCATGAATATTATCAAGGAGCAGTAAAGAATTCCTAGGCAATATTCAAAGTGAAAGAATCAGTGGAAACAGGAGCAACTAAGAATTCTTGTTTATGCTAACTCTGAAGAAAACATAATTAACAATAGAGATTGAACACAGAGTGTATTTAAACAAATTCCAGGCTATTCTTTTTCTCTATTACTAAGATTATGAAACATATATGAATTTTGCAAACATAGAAGACACAAAACGTAGTTTAGAATAACTTATTGATCCATAGAAAGACACAGGAATTCTGTAGCAGGTCCCAGAACATCAAATCCACATTCAGACGGTCCAGCAGCAGTGAACTTCAACAACCTTTATATTAATAAGTCTCAGAGTTACAGCACAGTCCAGAGAGAAAATCACCAACCCCGAATACATCTCATGGGGAGGTATTTATACAAAAAGGAGATACAAAATATCGTGTAGATAAGATATCAAGCAATAACTTCCTTCACCTACTCTACAGAAGAAGTAAATGAGAGAAATGAATGCAACAGTAAATGTTGGTGTGCTGGCTGTTTAGTTTGTCAGATATATTTGACTTTTTGGACTGAGTGAGTCGGCTGGTAGCTGTGTCTTTGTTCTGCGTTCCTGCATTGCTGTCTTGGCCTTTTATCTATGTGTGGTCTTGCATTAATGAGCTGCAGTCCCAACCTGATTTCCTCTTTCTGCTGTTTTCATTCTTTGACAGGTGGCCCGTGCATTTGAATTTGCTGACATGTAGCTGATCAAAAAGAAAAAGAACCAAAATTACCTTGGTAAAACCTCCAGCATCCCCTGCCACCATTGGTCTATTGGCAACTGATGTCTTTGTATTTTTATTAGTGTTTCATCAGCTTCAGTATACCTGTAGAAGTTGGGTTGGACTTCAAAAAGATGATTTATCTCATGTTCAATGTAGAACAAATTTTCTAATTTGTCATATAGAATATGTCCAGAGGGAGGCCCTGTGTCTTCTGAGGTGCTTGATGATGCTGTAATTTGATTGGAAACATAGGTATTTACCCTGTTAGCATACTGTTCATGTGTTAACAGTCTCCCATTGCTGGTCAATAAACTGGGTAGACCCCTTTGCTACAAGGCTGTAAACTTTTCTGTAAAGGCATTTATTTCTGCCTGCATTTCTTGACATTTTCTTTCCAGATTTTGAACAAAATTCCTCAGGGTCAGCACCTTTTTCACTATCAAAATGGTGTCTGTTCTGTTCCTAATATCTAGAGCTGCTAGTTGTTCTCTGGTATGAGTATTCAAAAATTGAATGAGTCTATTGGCCTGCTCAGGCATGTTTCCAAATGATGCCCTGGCCCTTTGAATCTCTACTCGGGCTATTTCTATCAATTCTATTTGCTCATGTATCGTCTGAATTGATTGCCATTGGTCAATGATAGACTGGCCAATTTTGGTCCACAAAATTGTTTTAATGTCTGCTAGAGGTTTATGAAGAGTGAGCTCTTTTTCCAAGGATTTCACCTTATTCTCCAAGGCCTTTATCTCTCTAGTTTTCTCTGCCACTGTTATCTTGGATTTGTCATAGCTTACCTCTAGCTTGGCCAACTTTTCTTTGGCCTCTTTCAGCTCTGACATTTGGACTTCTAGCTCTTTTACTGCTCTCATCATTTCTTCCATGCTCATGATAAAGTCTGGTGCTATTATTGCTGCTGCTGCTGAAACATCTGTGGTTGATGTACCTGTTGTTGATGCTGGGATGATAGGAGGGATTGTTGCTGCAACTGTGGGAGGGGCAGCGGTGACTGTTGGAGTTGTTTCAGGTGGTTGGGAGGTCGACTCCCCCTGCTTGGCTTGCAATGCTTTCTCCAATTCTTGCTCCGTTGCAATTAGCCTTTGATTCATCCTCATTAGCAAATCCATCGTATCATCTTCTGCCTTTTCTTGTGCAAGTTCTGTAGTTTGTGGGTGCATGGTTGCAAGCAGTTTTAATTGCTTTCTAAGTGCAGCGATATCTTCTTCCTTTTTCCTTATAAGGGCTTTGATGCCCTTAGCATCCTTAGGATCATGCCCTAGCTCGATAATAATTTCCTCCAGAGTCTTTATTCTGTTGTCTTTAGCCAAGGAAGATATTTTCTCCAATTCCAATTGGGCAGATGTACTGCTTAATGACTCCTTCAATTGGTGGGCCAGCATTGCCTTGTTTGCCAATGTAGCATAGACCATTTCGCCTATTTGCTTGTGTAGCTCAATTTTGTCCATTGGGTGTATGTCTTTGGCGAGGACTTCTAGATTTGTTTTTATGTAGTCCGTAGCTGTCTGTGGTTGCTGAACTTTAGGCTTGAAATGACTTAAGATCATTTTTTCCTCCTTAATGTCATAAGCTGCCATCAGTCTTTGCTGTTTGGAGGGTGTTGTTTTGAGAAGTTGATCATAAAGCTTTATTCTCAATAATTCATTTTGGGCTTTAATTTCCATGAATGTTCCTTTAATACCAGATGGTTGCTTACTTTGTTGCTTTGAGGAGGACACCTCCATACCGTGTTGCCTCTCCATTTCTTGCCTGTGAGAGCTGGTGGATGTTTGCTGGCTGGTTTCCCTCTCTTTCCTTGGACTCCCTGTGATTTCTTCACTAATTTCCTCTTTAGGTAGAGGATCTACTCTTTTCCTTTTAACCTCTGGCTGCTCTGTTGACCCACCTGTAGGTGTGGTTTCTTCCCTGTCCCGCTTCTTGCTTCTTTCCTCATTGAGAGGAGTCTGTAATGCTAGTACCTGTGGTGCCTCTGTCTGTAGTGGAGGGGCTTGCACTTGACTCTGTTCCTTTGAGGTAGTTGGTTGGTCTGTCATTGTTTCTTGCTCTGTATCTACTATCTCCTTGCCTTTTGCTGTCCCTACTACTGGTGTAGTCCTTTCTTGGGCAGCTTATGAAGCTGCAGTAGTTGATGTGCCTTCTCCGACTTGCTATGGCAATTTGAATGACACCTGCCCAAAAGAATCCAAGCCAAGAGTCTTTTCCAGATTTTTCATATTTTGCTCCATTATCTCTTCCTCAGTGAGTTGTTCAACTAGTGTGCCTTCTACCCACTCATCTTGGTTGGCAAATTGTTCTATTTCTGGGATTTTGTAATGTTCATAAGCTGACAACCTATATTTTTTTTTTCTTGCATTGATAAAGCCATTTGGGTCATAGGCTACCCACCAAAAGCTCCTTTTTAATCTGAGTTTTTCACCCAATATATGATCAACCTCTTGCCATCCTTCTTTTTTGTTCATGACATAGGGGCCTAGTTGGTCTTTGAATTTCAATTGAGCCTTTTTCTTGGTGCTATGGAAATGAGTAAAATCTGAATTGATAAATTGCCTGTAATATTCCAAGGCAAACAATCTCATTGGCACATATCTTGGCAGCCTGTAGGGGCACAGCTCACAGCAATATATCCTGATGAAAGTGTGATTCTGGTAAAAGTACCAGTCACCTATTTTGTAGTTTTTTGAGAGATGCAATATTTTCTGCATATCATAAGATAGTCTAGGAGGAGGAGTTCTTTTTAGGAGAGAAGAGACTGGATAGACAAACATGTCAATGAACTCACAGTAGGAGTAGGGAGAGTTGTGGACTTCATGAAAGACTAAGGTCCAAAAAATCACAGACCTCTTTTCTCCTTTAGAGTCCAATCTTTTGATGGGGAATTGGAAACAGTTTGGTTGATAATACAGGAACAGATGATAGATGTAGGATGAATACTTAAAGACTCCCTCCCTATCTAGATTTAATAGTTGGTCATGTATCTTGTTGGCAATGAATTTGGCATAATTGTATTTGATAGCAGGGGGCTGCCCTGGGGTAAATGCGAACAGTAAGACCAATATAGTTTCATCAATATGTTCACTTGTCTTGAAACCCAGAACATAAGATATCATATCAACAAGTAATTTGCCCACTTCATTGAACCATACATAGTGAAAAGGAGGTGGCTCTGTAGGCTGACGATCTGCTCTCATAAATATTTGGGCAATTCGGGTTATCTCTGAGCTGGAGAGCTTAGGACCTTCATCAAGCAAGAATTTCATAGAAAGAGGGAACAGAGGCTGAGTTGGTTTGAAGTTTAGCATTTGATTTATGGAGTCAGGAGTTATATGAAAGAGGATGCTCCCAGATGAGATTTGACTACCCTTTGAGTTGGTTCATAGTTTTCACAGCAGAGGTGAATTATCTCAGGGAAGATATTGACAGAGGGGTGGAAGTATATGGGCAGATTTGATTCCCATATCCCATAAAAATCATTGTTATTCAGATAACTGTTCCTCAGCTCACTAAAGGTCTGCAGGTGGTTTTTGTCACCAACCAAGTCTTGGATTAGATAATCCCTATCAGCCAAAGGTAGTGATTCCATTCCTTGTGGGGTGCATTGAGAGGAGTGACATTCAAGGTTGCTGGGGTCTCCATCTTTAAATTCTTTGTGCTTTTGATTGGAATGTGGGTCTATGCAGCAACAAAAAACAGAACACTGGCTCTGAGGTTTTTCTCAGGGAATTACAGACTGAGCCTTATCTTGAAATCACATCACTGGGTAAAATTTATGGTTAAAAACAAATTTTGCAACTCTTGAGGTAATGCCCAGAAGAAGGAGAGCCACAAGGCCACAACCTCCATGCAAAGTTCCAATCCCAGTTGCACTTGAAACACCTCAAGTTTGACCTTCAATTGAGATTGAGGAGGTACAAGCAGTACCAGAAGATGAGCTTGAATCCAAATCCATCATGTCTGGAGTAAGAGAGACTGAAGGTCTTTCAGAAGACGAAGCGTTTAAGAAAGCTTTCTATGACTTAACTGACATGATTAGAGTCATCTATGAAGAGAGGAATACTAGAATGGCTGGAGAGAGTTCTAAACTCCCACATGGAGAAGGAAGCTCAGGAGATAAAAAAGATGAAAAGAAGTATTCAAAGGGTAATGGAGGAAATCCTCCTCCATCTCCACCATCTTCATCTTCCTCATCATCTTCATCATCCTCATCATCTCAAACAACATCATCTTCCACTTCCACCACAAAAAATGTTCATACTCATCCAAAAAACCCAAAGGAAAAAAATCCCTTACTCAAATTGGACATTAAGTTTGAACTTCATATGTACAATGGTGAGGTGAATGCAAAAATGTTAGACAATTGGATTCGAAAATTGGAGGTTTATTTCAGAATTCAGAACCTTCAAGAAGATGACATAAAGATCTAGTTGGATTGATTGAGGCTAGAAGGAGAAGCATTAGTCTGGTAGGAAGCAAAGACTCAAGAGGAAATGTGAATTCATGGTAAGATATCCATTTTTTGGGTTGAATTTGTTTATGCAATTAAAAGACAATTTTACCGTTTAGCCTATATGCAAAAAACCATTATGAGTTGGAAAAATTATAGGCAACTCAAGGGCCAAACAGTTCAAGACTATACCTAGGAGTTTAGGAAGAGGGCTTTGTTGTTAGGAGTAAACTTGAATTCCCGAGATAAACTGTTGAAATATATTGCGGGTTCACATTCCTACTTAAAACATACTATCCTTATGTTCAATCCAAGCAATTCGGATGAGGTATGTGTGCAAGCCACGCACCTTGAAGCAAGAGGAAAGAACATCCAAGAAGAGATTAGTAAGAAGAAGCCATTCAAGGGTAAGGAGAAAGAGAAGGCTGGAAAATGGAAGGGAAAGAAGATTGCATGTGTGAAGAAAGAAGGAGAGAAAACTATATGCCAACATTGTTCCAAAGTAGGGCATGATGAAACCTATTGTTTGAAATTACATCCCGAACTAAGGTCTAAGAAACCAAAAAATATGGGAAAACAAAAGACGACCGCTACCACACAACATGATCTTGGATCAGATTCTGGTGATGAGACCAAGATTTCAGCCATCGTCACAAAAGGAAAATAAGTTGTTGTAAGCACTAGTTCCTCACATAGTCACAAAAACACTCCAAATGAGGAATCAAGAATAGAGTTGTTCCATGTAAGGGTAATTTCAAATCATACAAAGATTGATGAATTATTTGATAGTGGGTCATAATCGAACTTAATTTTAGAAGACTTGGTCAAAAAGCTTAGCCTTGAAACTATACCTCATCACAAGCCATATCCCTTGGGTTGGATAGTCAATAATGCAAATTTGTAGGTTACAAGGAAATGCTTAATCAAGTTTTCCATTACTGAAAAATTCATTGATGAAGTTGAGTTAGATGTAGTTCCACTTGACATCTCAGGAATCATTTTGCGAAGTCCTCATTTGTATGATAGGAAAACAGAATTTTATTTCCATGAGAATAAATACCTATTGCTTAAGGATGGAGTGGAGTATATTGTGAGAGCCCATCAAAAAAAGTTAAATATTTCTTTGTTAATGCAGGGAAGATGACGAGACTAGTAAATGCAAGTAAAAATTTTGTGATTTTCATGATCAAGAAAAATAATGATATTGATTATGAATATTTTGAAGGTTGTGATGATAAGCTAAAATCTGATTTGATTGATGTGGTAAGCAAACATGGCGAGATGTTTCGGGAGCCAAAGGGGTTACCTCCCAAGAGGGGAATTCAACATGAGATACAGATGCAGTAAGATGTTCCACTTCCAAACATTGGCATGTATCACATGTCGGTTATGGAGAGCATGGAAATCAAAAAGAAAATTCAAGAATTGCTGAACAAAGGTATCATACACCCATCTACTTCACCATGTGGTTCACTCGTTGTCTTGGTACCAAAGAAGGATGGGTCTTGGCACATGTGTATGTATTTATGTGCACTGAACAAAATAACGGTAAAGAACCATAATCCACTCCCAAGAATTGATGATTTGCTTGATCAATTGAGGTATGCAAATTATTTCACTAATTTAGACTTACGAAGTGGTTATCATCAAGTTAGAATAGCTGAAGAGGACATTTGGAAAACCACATTTAAAACTAAACAAGGATTATTTGAGTGGCTTTTTATGCCTTTTGGTCTTACAAATGCTCCAACTACTTTCATGAGAGTTATGAATGATGTATTGAGACCATTTCTAGATGATTTTGTAATTGTTTACTTAGATGATGTTCTCACATTCAACAAATCCATAGATGAACATGTCATGCATGTGAACAAAGTACTTGATGTCTTGAGAAAAGAACAATTGTTTTTAAAGATGTCGAAGTGTGAATTTGGCAAGACTTCTTTAGTGTATTTGGACACATTTTTGGAGGAGGTAAGCTGAAGATAGACCCCTCTAAGGTTGAGGTCATTTTGAATTGGCCCAAGCCTAATACAGTTACAGAGGTAAGAAGCTTTCTTGGGGAAACACAATATTGGAGGAACTTTATTGCTAATTTTTCTTCCATTGCAGCTCCACTACATTCATTGACTAGTGTCAAGAAAGTCTTCCATTGGGGAGATGTACAATAGAAAGCATTTGATGCTTTAAAACAAAAGATCATTTCAACACTGGTATTGGCTCTTCTGGATCTTAGACAACCATTTGAGATTCAAACAGATGCTAGTGATTACGCCATGGGAGAATTTCTTATGCAACATGGTAAGCCTATTTAATTTCATTCTGAAATTTTTAATGGAGTTGTGACTAACTATCCCACTTATGACAAAGAAATTTACACATCGGTACAAAGTGTCAAAAAATGGAAACACTACTTGATGGGGAAGGAGACCATTATCCATACCTACCATCAACCATTGTAGTACTTACAGTCACAGTCAAAGTTGCAGCAATCACGACACTTTAGATGGATGGATTTTCTACAACAGTTTCATTTGGTTATCAAGTACAAAAAGGGAATCTACAATAAGGTAGCTGATATGCTTTCTAGGCCTATTGTAAATTCATCTATTTTACTCAAGCACAATTCCGTTTTACATGAAAGTCATATTGAGCAATATGCATATGATAATGACTTTTGAGATGTGTATGCAATCTTGAGGCAAGGAAACCAAATTGAAGAGTTATATTACCATGTACATAACAATTTGTTCTATCACTTGGGCAAGTTATGTATTCCACAGCGAGAAAGAAACAATATCATAAGGGCGGCACACACTTCATTGATTGCTGGACACTTTGGTGTAGGCAAGACAGTAGCAAATATCCAAAGGTATTTTTATTGGCCACACATGTTTGATAATGTATCTCGCTTCATTAGAGGATGTTCTTTGTGTGCAACAAGTAAGCCTAACAATAGGAAACTAGGATTGTACACTCCACTTCCAGTACCTTCATGTCCATGGGGGAGTATCTCAATGGATTTTGTAGGAGGTCTTCCATTGTCAAGGAAAGGTCATGATTAATTGTATGTAGTTGTAGACAGGTTCAACAAGATGTGTATTCTAACACCATGTAAAAAGGAAATTACAGCTGAACAAACAGCTCATCTTTTCTTCCAAAATATTTGGGTT
Source organism: Pinus tabuliformis (assembly GCA_031772625.1). NCBI lineage: Eukaryota > Viridiplantae > Streptophyta > Pinopsida > Pinales > Pinaceae > Pinus > Pinus tabuliformis. Next base: position 844,936,660 of record CM062819.1, on the reverse strand, counting down.
CATTTTGGTCTTCCTACTTCGATTGTAAGTGATCGAGATTCTCGATTTGTTGGGAATTTTTGGTCAAATTTGTGGGACATGATGGATAATAAGTTGAAGAAGAGTACAACTTTTCATTTGCAAACCAAGGTGGTCAACAGGATAGTCATTCATCTTCTTAGAGGATATTGCAACAAACATCCCAAGTTGTGGGATGAATAGTTGCATTACATACAACATGCATACAATAGGGCAAAGCATTCTTCCACAAACACACCGCCATTTGAGGCATGTTTTGGGTACTTGCCAAGATCACCATTAGACTTCATATTTGAGAAATATGTCGCCATTGATGGTCATAACGACATTGATAAGGCAAGGAAGTTCATTGAGCAAATTCAGTTGATACATCACACAATGCAAGAACAACTTGAAAAGAGTTAGAGAAGCTATAAGGCAAGGCATGAAAAACATTGTGTCGATCATAAATTTCAAGTTGGAGATGAAGTTTGGTTATATATTAGCAAAGAGTGACTTCAAGGAAAAGGTAAAAAGATGAAGCCAATCCGTTACGGTCCTTTTAAAATTATGGAAAAGATTGGTAATAATGCATTTAAGTTAGATTTGCCTCCTTATATGCAAATATACTTTGTTGTTAATGTTGAGAATCAGAGATTGTTTGAGCCTCTTTTGATTGATGATCAAGAAGAGCATGTTCAGCTGCCATCAATAGATGATTTCTCACCAGAATATCTTGATGAACTTCAACAAAATCTCACACTTGACAAAAGAACCAAAACTTCAAAGAGAGGGAATGTCGAACACCTTAGGGTGGGACTCAAGGGACAAAAGCCTTCTAGGGCCAAATAGTTGCAGATTGAGAAGGTGAGGGAGATATACCCTCACCTGTTGAACAATTGATAGTATATTTTGGGGTCCAAAAGGCTTCTAGTGGGGAGGAATGATCAGGTGCTCAATATTTAGCTCAAAAATAAAAGTTCTCATAATCGACCAAAACCTGAAAAACCGTGTCCATCTTGGTGAAATGATCCAAACACAATTCATTTCACTCAAAACGGAGTTCGTATGAGGAAGATATCACGTTCTGTTCACTTTGCAAAATAGAAGATTTTTTGCAAAAAAAAGGTACAGTCATTGCACAGTCAGCAGTCCGTACTACTGACGTGGTAGGTGACTTAGTAGGGTCAAAGGGTGGTTAATTGCCTATCAGGTTTCTCCAAGTGGCACATTTCTATGGGTTTGCAGGTTGGTGATTTGGTTCATTTTGATTGGTCGGAGGTGGACCAATAAGGAGGGGACATGTGGCAAGGCCGGAGACCGCCACGTGTCCCTCCCCAAAGGCTGGGTATCGGCACGCTGTAGTGTAAAATTTTATGGGAAGTTCGGCGGAGTCAAACCCATGACCTCGCCAGCACAATGCCAACGTTCTACCACTACACCACCGCTTGTGACTTAACCGTTATAGGTCTCAATATATATTTAAACGTTATGTTGGCAAAGTTCCGGGATAAAACCATTAGCGGTTACCTTCCCATGTGACCAGTAACACGTAACCAACGGCCAACAAACCATAAATTTAATGATAACCGTGGCATTTACCACCCATGTGACATCTTCAACGAAGACTGCCAACATTTATGCTAACGGTTAGCCTAACTACGCGTTTAAATGCGCTAATCTAGGTTTAACATTAATTAAATTGCGCTTAACTTAATTAACTGCAGTTTAGCTTGGCGGAGAAGTTAGCGGATTTGAAAAATCCAAAGATTCCTCCAGTTTAGCAGGACTAACTGGAGTTCCTCCAGTTTTAGTGGAGTTTTACTAGGAGAAACAGTTTTGGCCATAAATTTTGCAAAATTCGACCAAATTGGGATTAGGAAAAGGTGTTCCTAGATTATTTTGATGTTCTTAGCACATTGAAGCAAGTTTCAGGAGTAGTAGAGCATTGTAAACAACAATTTTTCCATTTTGAGCTAATACAGAGGCCCAAGCCATGGAAGCTGGACCAAGGAGATGTAGCCCAGGAGGGGTGAATTCCTTCATCAAAACATTGTGTTAAGTGTTCATTTTGATGGTTTGTTGTTGTTCAACACTTTACTTTCATGCTATTTTGCTCATGAATTTAACATAAAACTTGACATAAATTTACCCGTTCATTCACAAACACCAAAAAGGAAACTATGCACATGAAGCAATTGATAAGTAGTTATTTTTAAATATGAAGTTGAAATTAGCACAGCAAAACTAAGAGTCAACAATAGATCAGGAGGAGGGGAAGGTCCTACCTTCCATAAAGGACTTAGAGCCAATTTCTCAGGTAGAGTTAGCAGAGGATATAGTCTTGTAGAATATGTCCATAACTACAAAACATGGGCAACATGACCTTTGGAAGATTTGGTTGAAAGGAAAAATTCCAGAAAAAGCAAAATGGTACTTGAGGGAGAAGGTAGAAGAAAAATTTCCTCACATCATTCAAAAAAATATTTTAGGAACCAAAAACCTCCAAAAAATGAGGAGGTATGATCTGGATTAGATCATTATATTATTTGTTATCTATATTGATACTTTTAGAGTGGAAAAATTGGAAAAATTAGCTTGCAGGGTCAATTTTACCAATGGGTCGTAGTTTGGAAAATTGAGGTTTGTAACTTTCACAATCATTTTGAGACATTAAATGATTTTTTTTGGGTTGAAAAACTCTTGGTTGTGTTATACCCTTGGGAACTATATTAGAGACCTTTACAACGGTGCAAGAAATATGTCAATCGAAGTTCATATGCAAAAATTATGCATCCTAGAAGTTGACTTTTAAGGTTGACCACCATGGTTTGAGAGAATGCCACATTAGCCCCCATTACTCATACAAAAGGGGCTAACCACACGTGGACTATGAAGAAGATTCTAGAAGGGCCAAATTTGTAACTCTAGTTGAGAGTTGGAGGAGTCAAATCTAACCCCTAATTGGCTATCAATCTATGTTAAAATTGGGCCACTAGGAGGAGAAGGGGTTCCATTTTGTACTATTGTATTTTGTTCCATAGTAGATCAAAGCAACTAGGAGTGGGTGTTAGAGAGCATAACAGGGGGTTTTAGTGTTTTGTAATATCCTAACTGGCCTGAAGTCTTAGGTAACTCTATAGATCGTGCCTTCTCCTTTGTACTTGTATGATTTCCAAGAAAGAAAAGAGAGTATAGAAGTGGCTCACCTTCTAGCTAGGTTTTCTCCTGTAAGGGTTTACTAAAGCAAATCCTTGTGTTCATTGTCGATAGTGTGTGACTATAATTTTGTTCTATATTTTCCACATTTTATTTATTTTGTTAGGTCCCTATAATACTAGTGATTCCCCCATTATTATTGTCATTGTAGCCCTTATTGTTATTGTTGTGCCCCTATTGTCTCCATATTGTTATTATTGTGCTCAATAGAAGCCCACTATTGTTATTTTTGTGCCCTTATATTATTATTGTTATGTCGACTTTGATTATATTGTGACCCCTTATACTCCTATATATAGAAATGAGGTTTTGTCATTTGTATCATACAAGAATTGTTCATTTGTGTAATCTAAAGGAGGTTGCCCCCTTGAAGAGGCTAATTTCTAAGTCGTTGATATATCTTTTCTATCTTTTTGTGAGCTGGTTTCATTACATTTGGTATCAGAGGTTTGGATTCTAGGGTTTCACTGCTCCAAAACAGGACACCGCGGAATTTTCACTATAACTTTTTTGTTGTGATGCTTCAGAAGCTAAAAAAAAAACCATTTGACCAAAATCTCGATGATCCTCGGGTCCGAATTTCAGATCTTGTCTCGCTAAATTTTTGGATACATGATCCAAGGAAGTTAGGGTTTTTGCAGGCTCCCAAATTACATCCCAAACAGGTGACCTTGGGAAAATCGTCGTAACTTTCTCTTTGAGTATCATATTGAAATTTCGTAAGAAGTTATAGAAAGAGGACGGACTACAGTTTTATGCACATCATTTTAAGGTCCGAAGGTTGAAACAATGACACATGGCACTTCGTACAAGTTATTTTACCGAAAAAGTGTATAATCAGGTCATCTTGGGAGATTGGACATAACACTTTATTGGAGAATCCAATTTCGATCAGACTTATGATGTTGGAAAGAGGACTCAGAGGGATACCATAGTTCGCAATTTCAGACCTTGGAGATCCGAAATTTCAGAGATACATCAAATACAATATCGAGCTCCTACAAAGCGAAAAAAAATGTTTGTAGTTTTTTTAAAATTTTGCATAAGTTTGGTTTGAAAAATTAGTTTGAAGGAATTCAAAGGGCATAGTGAAGCATAATTATCATTAGTTGATGCCCCGAAGAAAGAAAATGGAAACACCTAGTAAGAAACATGAAATCTCTAGCAGGACTCATGAAGAAGAGGAAGAAATGCAACTTGATATATCAAAATTATGAGACCAAGTGCAACAAAATTCACTCTCACAAAAAGTAACAGAAGCTAAGATGGATGGTTTAAAGAAAGACGTGGAAGCTAAGATGGATGACATGGAAGCTAAGATGGATGATTTAAAGAAAGACGTAGAAGCTAAGATGAATGGCGTGGAAGCTAATATGAATGACATGGAAGCTAATATGGATGGCATGGAAGCTAAGATGGATGGTTTAAAGAAAGGTGTGGAAGCTAAGATGGATGGTTTAGAAGAAAAACTTAAAGGCAACATGGAAGATTTGAAGACAGATTTGACAAAGTTTCTACAAGAAATGCTTACTAATGGTGAAAGGGTAGTAAAGGAAACTCATGATGAGAACAAAATAAATGTTAATCATGATTTCATAGACTCTAACATTGAATCAAAGACCAACCATGTTCCAAAGATCGATATGAGGAAGTTTGATGGCAAGGATCCCGTAACATGGATACTACAAATGGAGCAATATTTCGATCTCCATAATGTGCAAAACACACAAAAGGTACGCATTGCAACTTTATATTTGGAACCAAATTAGTTTGTATGGTATCGATGGCTTTGCTCTCATAAACAAATTGTCACTTGGGCAATTTTTACAGATGAAATGATAACACATTATGAGGATACAGAAAGCAACACTTTTTTTAGCCAATTGATAATTCTCAAACAAGAGGGTTCAATGATGGAGCACATTGAGAACTTCCAAAAATTGAATATAAGGGTAAAAGATATTCCAGAGGAGCATATGATTGATGTGTTCATAGGGACTTTAAAGGATAACATCCAACATGAGGTTCGCCTTTGGGAACCTGATTCATTGGAGAAGGCATTCACATTGGCAAGAAAAATGGAAAGCAAAATTATGGCAACAAGGACACCTACCACTCACAATTATAAAGATGGAAGTGTTGTTTCCCCTATCCTTCCACAACCTACAAGGTTGACACCACAACGATTGGAAGAAGAAAGAGCAAAAGAGCTTTGTTACAGTTGTAATAACAAATACACTAAAGGTCATAAGTGTGCTGAGAAGAAATTATTTTACGTAAATTGTGAAGAGGAGGAATAAAAGGAACAAGAAACATCAAAAGAATAGGATATACACCAGGAACAAACCCTAGAGAAAGAAGAATTGAATTCGACCATATCTTGTAATGCATTGGCCGGAATTACCACTCCTCAAACTATCAAGATAGAAGGACATATCAAGAAGAAAAAGGTAATAGTGTTGATTGATTCGGGCAGTACCCATAATTTTATTCATTGTAAGATAGCCAAGGAATTGAATTGCTTCCTATACCTAGCACTAGAGTGTCAAGTGATGGTTGCAAGTGGAAGAACCATAAATTGCTCTGGAAAGTGCCATAATATCAAGCTATCCATGGGAGAATATGTATTGAATAACCCAATGCTTTCCATTCCAATGGGTGGTGCTGATGTTGTACTAGGAGTCCAATGGCTACAATCCTTAGGTACAATAGCTTTTAATTTTCAAGAACTTTTCATGAAATTTTCTTCATAAGGAAAGGAAGTTGAATTAAGGGGTATCGCAGGGAAACCGGGAAAGATAATCAGTTCTAACAGAGTGACAAAGCTTCTAAAGGAAGAATAACGAGGCGTAATTCCACAATTATGTTCGCTAGAGGTTCCCACATCCGAAATCATCTATTTCTCCAGATCTCCAAAAAGTCTTGGACAATCATTCCAAGGTATTTGAGACTCCTAAAGGCCTCCCACCTATTTGTGACCATGATCATGCTATTCATTTGATTCCAAGAAGTGGTGTTCCAAACATCAGGCCTTACAGATATCCCTATGCCCAAAAGAGTGAAATTGAATGTATGGTTGCAGAAATGCTAGAGGCTAGTATAATTCAACCTAGTCAAAGTTATTTCTTTGCTCCAGTAGTATTGGTTCACAAGAAGGATGGATCATGGCGCATGTGTCTGGATTATAGGGAGCTCAACAAGCTCACTATTAAAGATAAATTTCCCATTCCTGTCATTGATGAATTATTGGATCAATTTACTTCCCCAAGTTGGATCTTCGTTCAGGATATCACGAATCAGAATGAAGATAGAATACATTCTAAAAACAACATTTAGAACTCATGAGGGTCATTATGAATTTTTGGTCATGCCTTTTGGCCTTACCAATGCACCTTCTACATTTCAAGGTTTGATGAATGCCATTTTCAAACCCTTCCTTAGAAAATTTGTGTTAGTATTTTTTTATGATATACTAATCTACAACAAGTCTTGGAAGGATCATGTTCAACATGTTGACAGGGTGCTCAAACTATTGGAGGAGAAACAATTATATGCAAAACTATCCAAATGTTTCTTTGGAGTACAAGAAGTGGAATATCTAGGTCATATTATATCTCATGAAGGTGTTAAGGGACCCTAGAAAAATTAAAACCATTACGGAAGGGAAAATCCCACATCCATAAAGCATATGCGAGGATTTATCGGGTTGACAGGGTATTATCGCAAGTTTGTTAATAATTATGGTTGAATAGCAACACCTCTAACAACATTATTAAAGAAAGATGCATTTTCATGGACTCCAGAAGCAATGAAGGCCTTTGAACATCTTAAAGAGGCAACGTGCCAAGCACCGGTCTTAGCTACGTTGGACTTCACAAAAACCTTTATTGTGGAATGTGATGCCTCAGGAAATGGAATTGATGTTGTTTTAATGTAAGAAGAAAGACCCATTTCTTTCGAAAGTCATACAATCAAAGGAAAGTATTTACAAAAAGCTATTTATGAGAAGGAAATGTTGGCAATACTACATGCACTTAAGAAATGGTGACCCTACCTAATGGGGAGACACTTCAAGGTAAAAACAGATCATGATAGTCTTAAATAATTTTTAGAACAAAGATTATCTTCAAAAGAGCAACAAAAATGGGTCGCAAAGATGTTGGGTTATGACTTTGAAATCATCTACAAAAAAGGGAAGCAAAATGTTGTGGCAAATGCACTCTCAAGAAAGGATGAGGATGTGGAAGCATTTCTTTGTGCCATTTCTATTATCCAACCAGATTGGATAAATGAAGCAAGGGATGAATGGAAGAATGACGAAGAAGTGTGGGCACTCACTCAAAAGTTACAACAAGATACCAGTATATCTGATATATTTATTTGGAAAAATGATTCATTATGGTACAAAGATCGCTTATACATATGTAAGAATTCCCAACTCAAACAAAATATTCTTATGGAATTGCACACCTCTCCCTTAGGAGGGCACTCAGGATTTCTAAAAAGGTTAAGAAGGAACTTTTTTGGGGTGGCCTTAAATCGGATATTCAAAAGTTTGTGGCGGAATGTTTGGTTTGCCAACAAAATAAAGTTGAAACAATTAAGGCCCCAGGTCTATTACAACCTTCATCCATTCCAAGCCAACTTTGGGAGGAGGTTTCAATGGATTTTATCACAGGTTTACCCAAGTCCGAAGGAAAGCGTGTTATCATGGTGGTAGTTGACAAACTTACCAATTATGCACACTTTTGTGCATTATCTCATCCATTTAAAGTGAGTCAGTTTCTACTTCATTTATGGAAACAATTCAAAAGCTACATGGAAACCGAAATATTATTATAAGCGACAGAGATCCCATTTTCACTGGAAATTTTTGGACAAAAGTATTTTCTTGTCTTGGTAATCATTTAGCTCATAGCTCATCTTATCATCCTCAATCTTATGGGCAAACTGAGATAGTAAACAAATGTTTGAGAGGATATCTTTGTTGCTTTGTATCTAATAAACAGACACAATGGGTCAAATGGTTGCGTCTGGCTGAATGGTGGTATAACACTTCCTTCCATACTGCAACAAAAATGTCGCCATTTATGGCACTTTATGGATATCATCCACCGTCCATCAGTTCATATTTAAGAGAAAATTCTAAGGTTTAAACAGTGGAAGATCACATCAAGCATCAACAACAAGTTCTCCAACTCTTAAAGGATAACCTCACTTTGGCGCAAAATAGAGTGAATCAACAAGCAGATCAACATCACAACGAAATAAGTTTTGATGTAGGTGATTGGGTATTCCTACAGCTACAACCATATAAACAAATGTCCCTCAAGCAAGCTAAGAAGGATAATAAATTATTACCAAAGTATTATGGTCCGTACAAGTTGTTGCAAAATATAGGTACTATGGCATACAAATTGGAGCTTCCTATAGCTTCCCCAGTGCAACCAGTTTTCCATGTTTCATGCTTAAAGAAGGTTATAGGTGACAAGCTCCTAGTTCAAACAATATTGCCAGAACTTGATGAGGAAGGAAAAATCATATTGGAACCTGAAGCAGTCACAGAAACAAGAACTCAACAGTTACGAAATCGATCAATTTCAGAGTATTTCATCAAGTGGAAGAACTTACCCACTGAAGATTCCACATGGGAGGGATGAGAATTTTATACAGAAGCATCCAGAACTACTCAAGCGTTGAGGACAACACTTTTTTGAAGGAGAGGGGCATGTTAGGTCCCTACAATACTAGTGATTCCCCCATTACTATTGTCATTGTAGCCCTTATTATTATTGTTGTGCCCCTGTTGTCCTCATAATGTTATTATTATGCCCCATAGAAGCCCACTATTGTTATTTTTGTGCCCTTATATTATTATTGTTATGTCGGCTTTGATTATATTGTGACCCCTTAGACTCCTATATATAGAAAGGAGGTTTTGTCATTTGTATCATCCATGAATTGTTCTTTTGTGTAATGTAAAGGAGGTTGCCCCCTCGAAGAGGCTTATTTCGAAGTCATTGATCTATCTTTTCTATCTTTTTGTGAGCTGGTTTCATAACATATTTCATGCATAAGCAAAGAATCAATAATTAACAAATATGGAGTCTCACGAAATTTAACCTTCATGGTATATATTTCATATTATATTATCAAATTTGTTGTGACAAGCTACCAAATGGAGTATCAATGATAGTTTACAGATCATATTGTAATACAATTTTATTGGAATTAATATAGCGCCACATCACTCTTATTTTTTTTCAATTGAAGAAATTGTGCCTAGAGCAGCTCTTGGGCATACATAGTCCTAGTCGGGATTGGACTGCAAGACTTGTGGGAACCAAACCTCCACAAGTAGCTATTGGACCACAACCTCGGGACTAGGGCCACATCACTCTTATACTTCTCCCATGTGTTGCAATTACAATGCCTTGCTTAAACTTTATGGTATTACAATGTTGTAGAAATGACATTCATCCATAACCTAAGTTTATGCTCTAACAATTTTCATACATATTTTTGCTACGAGAGAAGAAAAGAACTAACCTTAAGGATTTTTTTGTGTCTATCTTCATATATACATGAAATTATTAAAAAAATCGACATTCATCAATATTAAAATAGTTTTATTTTAATTAAAGATTTATTTAGCATATGAAGTTTAGATAAATTTTTGACCTCATCAATGTTCATTGCATTAAGATCACAAGGTATGTTGGTGTGACAAGATGTTCCTTTTAGATATATTTTTGATCTCATTGATGTTTATTGCATCAAGATTACAATCTATGTTGGTGTGACAAGATGTTCCTTTTATAGTATACTATGAGAAACATTATTATTATTCTATAAATTTAAGGGAATTGGTAATTGGTAGGAATTATTTGAGAGAGGTCTAGGTGGTTTAAGTTTAGTTAGTTGCTAATATGAACCCTAGGGTAGTGCCAACTTGCAATCTAGTGCCTAGCATGAAACTTATGACTTGGCAAGGGTTGAGACATATAAAAACACCCATGTTTTGGAGGTCACACTTTTAGCCTTATCACAATGAACAAAAATTTAATTTTAAAATTAAATCCAAATGAGAAAAATAACAAATCTACCCCAATCATTTTTTTTTGTAGCCAGAGAAATCGACAACTAGGTTGGGCTCATGCTCTCGTGACATGTGGTCAATTATGATTGCTACTACTTTACCTCCGGGTTCTACGACCTATACTCCTCTCCATAGACCACGTTACTTCCAGGGGATTTGAACCCCAAATCTCTTAGTTTACACAATAGGTCACTTCAAGTGGATTTGAACCTCGGATCTTTTAATTTACACAATACTTCATATCATACCACAACGATCACCAACTAAACTGCACCCAGTGACAAATCTAGTCCAATGATTAAATCAAATCAATTTAAGTAATATAAATAAAATTTTAACATAATAAATGAATATAATACAAAATTCATTTGGAGTAGAATTTAAGTACTACTTTTTGGAGTTTCATGTGGATTTATGGTGGAAATCCAATGAAAAAATTTGCGGCCAAATCTTGAGTGACAAATCTACTCCAATGATTAAATCAAATCAATTTAAGTAATATAAATAAAATTATAACATAATAAATGAATATAATACCAAATTCATTTGGAGTAGAATTTAAGTACTATTTTTTGGAGTTTCATGTGGATTTATGGTGGAAATCCAATGAAAAATTTGTGGCCAAATCTTGATTTGTGTTGTTTAAACTAGCTTTTTGATTGCATATATAAATTCAACACCTTCGAAAACTTGTGGCCAAATCTTGATTTGTGTTGTTTAAACTAGCTTTTTGATTGCATATATGGATTCAACACCTTCAAAAATCTTAGATTACTTTGATTGTGAAGAGTTCACCTTTTAAATTTGTGATTTAATGAATCCTTACTAATTCTAAACAAATTAAATCAGAAAAACTTTCCAAAAGATCACACTTAAAAATTACTCAAATTAATTTTAATTTATTTCATTCTTTTTTTTTATTTTAATAATATATTTAAATAATAAGGTGAAAAATAATTTAAGTTAGGTTTTTACCTCGGGTTTTATGAAGTTTTTGAATGATCCCATTCCTTAAACCTTTGCAGTCTTATGGTCATATAGAAAAGTCAAAATAACCATAAGAATGTTATTTTTATTGTCAAGCAATAATACAATACATAGATCTGAGCAAATAATTTTCTTTGTTACTGTGGACATCAGAAACGGCGTGGGAAGCCTTAATCCCTCACGCTATAAGACCTATTGACACCTTTTTCATGTATGAGTGCAGGGTCTCCTCAGGGGAGGGATTACGTAGAGACCAGGCAAAGTTAGCAAATGGGCATACTTAGCAAGCAGCTTCTGTTCAATAAGGTAAATTTTCCATCTTCGACGAGGTTTCAGATTCCCTGCAAGTACCCATAATCAGTATTATTATTAAACATTAACACAAGAACGATTTCTTCATTTTCCATGAGTTTCGCAGGTGTACAGAGTTTTAGGGTGCTCAATTGGTTCATTTTGTTCTTTTTCAACTTAATCCATAACCACCGATTAGATTGGACATATCCAAATCTTCGTAGAGAATGGATTAGTTTACGCTCTGTTTGCAGCGCGGGATTACAGGTGACTTAAGCCTAGCCCTAACAAGGCAATTAATCCGTTGAGGGTGTATACACATTGTTTGTTCATACTAGTTGGCAGGGCTAAACTCACATAAATTTGGGTTGAATTATTTTGTTCAAATTCTGTGAGATGAACTAAGTATGAGTTACTAAGGTCATAATCCCAGGAAGTGTGAGGTCGCTGTGAGTCGAATCTTGGCAAGGCCAGCTTTCCGTAAAGATACTGATGCAAATTGATGAGCTTTAATGGAACCACCACTTCTTTGTTTCGTGAGTTCGCTTGATTGTTCGGACAAGGATAGAGGAGGCTGAAAATGGAACCCTAATAATGCTGGAGTGTGTTTTTGAGTCGTTGATGCGATTTGTTAAAAGGGTAAATAGTTTTAAGGGAAAGTGTTTCCTTGACTTGTGGAGCAAATTTGAAAACTCAGTGAGGACTATGGCTTCTTTTCACAGACATATATCTCCAGGCAAGTAGCATCAAGCATGGTTGGTTAGAATAGCTTACCAATGTTTAAGGCATGTCATTAACTACTTCAAGGACAACAGAGAAAACATGTCCAGTGGTTCTTCCTTGTTTCATAAGTTCCCTTGATTATTCGGACAGGGATAGAGGAGGTGCTAATCTGTCCATACCTGCTGAAAATGGAATCCTAATAATGCTGGAGTATGTTTATGAGTCGTTAATGTGATTAGTTAGAAAGGGAAATAGTTAATAAAGGGAAAGTGTCTCCTTGACTAGTGGAGCAAATTTGAAAACTCAGTGAGAAGCAAATTTGAAAGTCAGTGAGAAATGTGGCTTCTTTGCACAAACACATATCTCCAAGTAAGTCACATCAAGCATGGTTGGTTAGAATAGATTACCGATGTTTAAAGCATGTCATTAACTACTTCAAGAACAGCAGAGAAAAACATGGGTTTTAACTGCATTTAGTTCGACTTATCTTCATAGAAATGCTTGATCGTTGATCGTATCTAGTAAACAAATACAGTTCAAGTCAAGAAGATGGTGACACTCATTAGAAGGTTAACAAGAGAGTTGGATAGAACTAGGCATCTCATTTGTAGTAAACTACTTGTTCTTTATCAAAATGATCTTTGTCATCGAAATACCTATTTTATGCACATGATAGAAAATTCAAGAACAGTGACCCAAGTCCATTTCTTCAGCACCAAAACAATTATAGTAAACGAAGCCATAGCAGATCGGTTAAGATTTCAAGTTATAGAGGACAACTGTCCCTCTTCATGTGATAGTCATCTTATTGAAAATTTTTACAGCTTTTTAAGGCTGGAAAACTGGGGGGATCTGCAGCAGATAGGTCATCTATTGAGCCCACTAGTTATGATCAATGTTTTGTATAAGTGTAAGGACAATGCAGAGTTGGGTCTTAGATTCTTTTGCTGGGTTGGAAAACAGCAGAACTACCAGAACACTGCCCAATCCCTAAGTGCCATGATCCATATATTAACCAAGGGTAGGAAGTTGGCAGATGCTCAGTCTTTGTTGCTTCGCATGGTGCGAAAGAGTGGAGTTTCAACGTCTCTAGTTGTGGATGCTTTGGTGAATACTTACAAGAATTGTAATTCAAATCCACTGGTGTTTGATCTCTTGATCAGAACCTATGTACAGGCTAAGAGGATGAGAGAAGCCACAGAGGCCTTTCACAGAATCCGGAATTCTGGCTTCTTGCCATCGATAATTGCTTGCAATAGTCTTCTTGGGGGACTGGTCAAGGCTAGTTGGGTGGACCTGGCATGGCAACTTTACACTGAAATACTTCAAAGCAAAATTTCCATAAATGTATATACATTCAACATAATGATGAATGCTTTGTGCAAAGAAAGGAAGCTCCAGAAAGCAAAGAATTTGCTAGACGAAATGGAATTAAAGGGCTTCTCTCCAGACATAGTAACTTACAATACTTTGATTGATGCTTGTTGCCGATATGGTCTGCTGGGTGAGGCATTCAACTTCTTGAATACTATGTCTGAAAAGGGTTTAATTCCTGATGTCCTCACATATGGTGCTCTTATGAATGGCTATTGCAGAGAAGGAAATGTTGAAGAAGCAAGGAAGCTTATGAAAGAAATGCTGCAAAAAGGATTGGTCCCTATTAATCGTACTTACAATATATTGATAAATGGATACTGCAAGAAAGGTACTGCAAAGGAAGCTGCCAAGCTTTATATTGAAATGGAAGACAGTGGACTTGTTCCGGATGTTATTACTTACAGTTTGCTGATCAGTGTACATTCTAAAGAAGGATTACTGCGTCAGGCAATGAATTATTTTAATAAAATGCAACAGAATGGCTTGGTTCCTGATAGTGTAATTTACACAATGCTCATTGGTGGGTACTGTAGGAAAGGTGACATGGGTGAGGCATTCAAATTGCGTGATGAAATGGTAGAAAGGGGTTCTATGCCAGACGTTGTTACCTACAATGCAATGATTAATGGTCTATGCAAGGAAAGGAGATTGCCAGAAGCAAATTCACTCTTAAATGAAATGGTTGAAAGAGGTCTAGTACCAGATTACGTGACTATCACAACCATCATTGATGGATACTGTAAAGAGGGATATGCAGAAAAGGCTCTGGCACTGTTTAATGGAATGTTAGAAAGACGTCTTAAGCCAGATATTGTAACATACAATGCTCTAATCAATGGTTTCTGCAAGGAAGGGAATATGGAGAAAGCAAAAGAATTATGGAATGCTATGGTGGAGAAAAATATATTTCCAAACCATATTACTTACAGTATTTTCATTGATGAGCTATGCAGGAAAGGAGACTTTGTAGAAGCATTTCGGCTACGTGAAGAAATGTCAGAGAAAGGAATCACACCGAATGTTGTCATATACAATTCAATGATAAATGGCCTCTGTAGAGCAGGGGATGTTCATAAAGCAGAAGAACTCATAAAAAGAATGATGGAGACTGGTTTGGTGCCAGATAGTGTAACTTTCAACACACTTATTCATTGGCATTGTAAAGAAGACAATATATCGGAAGCTTTTAGGCTGGCTAATGTAATGGTAGAGTTTGGTGTAATGCCTGACGTTATTACTCACAATGCACTGATCAATGGGCTTTGCAGAAAAGGCAACATGCAGGAGGCAAAAATAATCTTTGGAAAAATGAGAGAGAAGGGGCTCATTCCTGATAAGTCAAGTTACACAACCTTAATTGATGGTTACTTTAAGGAAGGCAACTCAGATGAGGCTTTCAAGTTGCATGATGAAATGTTGGAAAGGGGTTTTGTGCCAGATGACACATTTTGAGTATTGTTCACAGTTTTTCTGCTCAAATATACGATTTGCAAGTACAAGTGGATCTTAAGCTCAGCTGCAGTATATTTTCTGGCCTGATAAGTCAAATTACACAACGGTAATTGATGGCTAGTTGTAAAGAAAGCAACAGAAAGAGCTTTTCAAGTTGCAAAGGTCTTTGATGCCAGAGGACACGTTTTGACTCACTCTGTGAGACAAAAACTGTGTTATTCAATCACTTATGCTAAAATATAGAATTTGCAAGTGTAAGTGGATCTTGTGCTCAGTGGCAGTAGATTTTCTGCGTGCAGCAGCAGTAAGTATAGCAATTATTTTCTTGTCAATATTGCATGGTAATAACAAAAATTATAAAGTAATAGATAATGAAATGGTGAGAAAGTTGGAACGTACGTTGTTGCATGGACATATAAACGTAAAACAGAAGTAATAGATATTGGCTTCAACAGGTTCTTATTATATCATGGCTAAGCTTCAGTGACCTGTATAAAATCAAAGAAGGGCATACATTGAAGTTCTTATCACGACAGTCCATGGTTACATTCCACAAGGTCAAATTTGGGGTGCCCTTTTGGTCGGCGACAAGGGCCTTGACCTTTACAATGCAAAAAGAGATGTTCTACACTTCAAAATAGAAGTTCTAAATATGTCAAGGCAGTTCCTTGGTCAGTAATGACAACAATAACCAAGCATTTTATCTGTCGCAGTTCAAGTAAGCCCATATTCTTCCATTTTTCACTCGTTTAAGGTAAATTTTTTTTCATTCCATTTCATACTCCAGTTAGAACATGCAACGTGAAAAACCCCAGTTCTAGACAGAAATGTAAGAAGCTGCGAGAAGACACAGAATAATACATTTCTTTCTTGCTATCACAGCAAATTCATTTTGCATTAAATATATGTTTAGCCATTCGGTGGTGGTGTTTTCTGGATACAGTGGATCCATTTTTCCTAGATAACTTTGGTTCAACTAGTGTGAAAAACACTGTGAAAGTTTATATATGCATGAAAAGGAAGAGTCATGCATGTGAGAATGGCTTGAAGCTGAGCAGCCAAAACAAGAAGGATCCACAGGAATCATCCATTTGAAAGATACGTCTAAAAGGTTGAATTTGTAAGTCAAGATAAGCATTCAATGCCAAATGCTACTCTAGAACCAAACTTCCAAAAATATGCGTTGCATAGGGAACACATGTACATAAAATGATCTAAATTTCAGAACTTAAGAGAATACAGAAAATCATAACTGTACAGAAAGCCCCTTATCTTGATGAACCCGTGGTCTTTAGAATGTTCGTATGGAGTTTCTGATTTACCCGCATGAATAAGTTCTTGATTCTTGAAAAGCTTCCGAGGTTTGAGTCTTCAAAGTCTTTGAATTACAAAGTCATAAATGATAACTCTTTGACACATAGATTAAGAAAAAGGAAATGATGAAAAATTGCGCAAATTTCAATTCCTTCATGGGAAAAGTAGTCCAAAATCCAAAATCAATCTCATAATTATCAATGTCAAGACCATTGCCTTCTCTTGACACAGATATAACTATTTACATTTGTATCTACGTGTACACCAGTCACCAAGTACATGTGTACTGCATCTTTAACAATACAGAATACTGCCCGGGTTGCTTTAATGACACATACATCAGCTCCTATAGGCCATGTTGCCATAATAAGAGATGCACAGGAAATGCATTTTCTGTAGTAAATTTGTTTTTAATGACCACAAAACTGAAAAATTGGTGAAGATGTTAACCCAGGGCACCCATGAACATAGAATCTAATTTTTTTTTTGTATGGTCAATAATGAACAAATCAATGATTTGCACAGCTTGAAAGTTGGTGTTATCTTGTTATACTTTCGTTTTATCCTTTAGAATGGTTTGTAAACAGGAACCGAAGAAAGCACAGAGGATACCATTCTCTTTTTGTACTGTACATATCGTAGAGTAAAAATGTGTTATCCCATATGATTAAAGAGGACTAGGACAAGAACAGTACTCATCCTTATTGCAGGAAGGATTATTGAAGGTGGCATATGCGGTATTCACCAAATGCAAGGCATTTGAAGCTGATATGCATATGCATGGGCTGGTTAGTACTACATATGCAAGAAACGCATGAAAAATATGTCGTGCTAACTAATAGGTCTTGCTAATTGGAAATATGTGTTACTTTTATGTCTCAATTCTACTGGCACTAGGTGTGCACTTTCTGAATTGATTCCCAAGATGCAAATAGGTTCTATGGTTGGTAGCCATATTTTTGCAATTGTCGATATTTCTGTCATTGATTAAGCGTAGCTTATACATATTCTCTACAACATGTCTAACCCAAAATTTATCAGTGAACAATGTTCAGATTGTATTATCATGCTGGTGATATTGATTTTCACAGTGATAGACAGAAAAAGACAATCCAAGAAAGAGAAGAACAAAAGGTGCCAAGAGACAAATCAAATTATCAGAAGACGAAAATGCATTATTTGAGTAAGAATTACAATTGAGAATGGGTGTATAAATACAGAACTCAAAGATAGGGTGCTTTCACCAATAAGGATTACAGGGTCCACATGTACAAGGTCAGTCTTAGTCAAACTTACAACATAATAATGATTACAATATAAGGTCAATCATGGCCTAATGTGAAGCTTACACCATTTTCAATGTCCTCTCTTAAGTTGAACAAAGGGCCATGATGGAAAATGATGAATACGAATAAGAGTGGGGTTATAAAAGCCAACTTTAAAGTCATTTTGGAGCTGAAAATGTGGGGTTATAAAAACCAATTTTAAAGTCATTTTGGAGCTGAAAATGAGAGTGGGCTTATAAATACTCAACCCAATATAAGGTTGATCGCGGCAGAAATGAAGATTACACGACTATTTTCAACATCACCCCCGAGGGTTTGTAATACCTTGGTTTTGACACTTTGATGTTTTGATCAAATTATGTATAATCTGTAAATAAAATGGATATGATGATGGGACAGAATTACTCCATATGTGAATGATGTAAATATCGTATATGAATATCTAGTGTGGAGCTCAAGGCCAAGGTATGACTAGAGAATCTCTAGGTGTGCATTTTGATAGATCTTATTCTATTATAGGCCATGAGGTAGGTTTTTTATGGTTCTCTTAAGATATGTAAATATTATTTCAAAAATTAATATAAAATTGGCCGTGGAGGAGCACAAGAGTGGTTACAAGTCCACTAGAGGGAAGAGGAAAGGAGGTCAAAGGGGATGATAAATAATCTTAAATTGCCTAAGTCTCTTAACCTTTATTTTTTCACCATGTGCCTTATTAAAACCTTTAGCTGCCAATCATAGAATGAAAGTGGTGGTTTGTGGGGAAGTCCACCTTTCGTACTTATGAGAGCATGGGGGTTGAGTATAAGAGATTCCATAGGAATTCAAACTTGAAGGAAATTCAGTCCATCTCTTTTATTGTGCAGTCTTCTTTCATGCGAGTTTGAATTGACCATTCCTATTGACCCATTTTATCTAGCACTTCATCATTCTTCCATTTGGTCATGTATTTTTGTGCTATGCATAGAAACATTTATCGTTAGAGCTTGTAAGTTTCAAAAAAGAGCTAAGGAAGAGAAGACTATGAACCTCACAAAGAGAGATGGAAGGCTACAAAGGAGCATAGAGGTTGGGTTGACAGGAAATCTTTCCCATACTTTGAAGATCACTACACCTTTAGTGTTCAAGAGCCAAGGTAAAACATTGTTAGGTTTCCTAAAGGAAAATGATTGGTTGGACTCCTTTCGCACACATTGGAAAGCATTGGAGGGAAGAAGATCCTTGAAGATTTTTCTTACTTGCGTTGTGTGGGTGTGGTGAAAAGGATTGTCATTGTTGGGTTGGTTGGATGGCCATCTAGAGTGCTCTATATTGTTTTGCTTGGTCGAACCTTAGAACCATTGGGTTGGGTAAGTGACTTGAGTGTCTTGGACCAATTTCTTTCACCTTGGTGGCTTCATAACCTAACTTGGGGGAAGAATCCAAAGTGTATACCTAGGGTTAGGGGAAAATTGCTTGCATGTGGCCAGTTTCCTTGGGCTAGTTTGTTCAAAGATAATTGGCCCATCTATATGCTTCAATTCATGTTTATAATTCTATTGTTGAGATATATTTTTCTCATGAATGAATTAGAATGGAATTTGTGAACGCATGATGCAACATACCCTCCTTGTTGAGATAGCTAGATGTATGTTCTTATAGAATTCAAAGTTTCCTTAAAAGTTAATGAGTTCAAAATCTTGATGTGAATTTGATGTTGTGTATGTGTTCGAACTTGAAGGGAAATGACCATGTACAAATTGAGTTATTCATGCTTGATGAAGGGAAATGACCATGTACAAATTGAGTTATTCATGCTTAATACCATTTACATAGGCCAAATGGCATCATAGGTGCACGATCCATTAGGACTACAAGTCCTTTTATGTTGAATTCAAAGAGTTATTTGAATAGATTTAGCAACCTTTGTTTCACTTCAAAGCTACATTGGAAATGGGGCCAGAGCCCTGTTGTTTACACTCGAGGCATTGATGTCAAATGAGGCCTTTATCCTTTACTTATTTCATTTTTTCTTTCGAAGTTGGGTATTTTTTTTGAAGTTTCTCAATAGCTTGTTGGACACATTCAAAAGAAGAACTTTTGAAATAGTTGGATGGTATATTGGGCATGTTCCAAAGAAGATCTTTCAAAATGATAAAATGTTCGATTGGGCACATTCGAAGGAAGATCATTCAAAATGATCTGATGGCCTATCATGCACATTTGAAAGATCTTGCAAATGGCCTAATGGCCTATCAAGCATGTGTTGAAGATGTTATATTTCAAAGAGGTCTAATGGTTTTTCCATTGGGTTGATATTTTCAAATGAACTGATGGCTTTGCCATCAAGTGGATCATTTGAAAGGTGGAAAAACTTTTTGAATAAGGTCGATGGCCTATGCATGATGTTTGAAAAACCGTTGATAACCTTCATGGGAGATCAATTGAAATGGGCCTAGGAGAAGTTCAAATGAAGATAAGTTAATCTAATCTCAAAGGATTTAGATCAATGGAAAATGATAAAAGTACCCCTCATCCTCAAAGGTGGTGTTAGAAGGAGATGGGTACATGATAGAGTGGTATTAGAACTCATGTCACAACATTGGGGTTGTTATGGGAAATAAATGCAATGCACTGAGTGTGTTAAGAGCTAGTTATAACATTGAGCCAATATAGCTTTGAAATTATGAATGAAAAAATGTTATAATGATAACTTGTTGACATTGTTAAGCTAGTAGATTGTTATATATGGTGCTCACTGAGTACTAAGATTTCTAGAGAAAAGTGGATTGGCACAAATTCTTAGTTTGGTTAGACAGAGTACGCTGTCATCATGGAAGATGCACAAAACCCATACTATTATGAAGCAGAAATCATATGTGCAAATATACATCGGAGAAATATAGACATAGAGTTCAATGATCATAGAAAAGAGACCCCTCCATACATTGCAAAAACCATGAGAAACTTGAAGGTAGAGATTTAAAGTTGTAGAGTAAATAATGAGATATTAATCAAGGCTCAAGAAGAATAGAAGTAGTAGAACACTACCATGTTGCAAAGTTGGATAGGCATACAGTGAATACATTATGGATAGAATTTGAACAACGTTGATAGGAGCAAAGACAATTCCAGAAGTTGATCTTAGAATAGGCCATGAGCACCAGAGGAGAGAACTCCAGTGATTGAACTTGTACACCATAAAAAATCCTTTTGATAGTGAATTGTTTGCCTCCAAAAGATTCATTGAGTGGTTTGAGATGTTTTCCTTGTACGAAAAGGAGAAAGAGATCTTCCAGATGTAGTTTGTAGGGAGAACTTTTGATGTTGATTTAAAATTTGGTAAATAATTTGAGGCTTGGCTTCTTGGGATAAGGAAGTATTTCCAGGTTCATGATTACTATGGAAACATGAAGGCCAGAATCGCCATATTCAATTTGAATGGCAGAGCCTCACTTTGGTGGGAACATCTCAGACAAGTCAAGAACATCAATGAGAGAGATTTCTTGGAAGCAGTTCAAGAAGTACTTTCAACTGACTTATCTTTTTTATAATTACTACATTCCATGAGTTAAATTAGGGGAAAATGACCATAGATGGATATGTGAATAAATATTTCGAATTGTTGAGATATGTCAAGTACATCAGAGATGATAAGGTAAAGATCTAGCATCTCTTAAGTTGATTAGCCCAATCTTATAGAGACAAAATTGAGTTTGATGAACCTCGAACTTTGGATGAGGAAATTAGAAAGACTAAATATTATTATAAGAACAAGCCATAAGTCCACAATATTTGAAAGGACAAGAAAAAAGAGAAGCTTGACCAATGAAAGAAAGAGTTCAAGCTTTTTCATTATGAAAACTAGTGTAATCAACCAACATAGAGTGGAACTCATCCAATTGAACCAATGAGAAAGAGGCCAAGAGATCCTATTCAATGTTGGGGATGGAGAAGAACATTTCCTTAGAAATTGTCCACATCAAAAGGAGAACACTAGGAATGTTCATAATTTTCAAGATTCTACAGTTGGTAATGTAGCAAAGACTAGTCCTAGGATTTATGTTGCCTTGGAAGATTACTAAGCAAATTGTCAATTAACAATGGTCAAATTTGAAGGTAAGATTGCTAAGCAATCCCTTTCCACTTTAATTGATCTAAGATCTACTCACAATTATGTTGCTCCTATAGTTGTCAAATCAATTATTTGCACTTAAGAAGACTAAGTGTAGCAAGGCATGGATAGCTTAGTTAGCTAAGGAACCAAGAGGAAAGTTAGTGAAATGGTGGAGAGTTATCTAATAGAGTTGAATGGACTCTTAATGCGGGGAAAATTTGACATTTCACCTCTTGGTTCATATGATTTCCTTATTTGTATTGGAAGTACATTCAAGTGTATGTGCACTTAAGAAGACTAAGTGTAGCAAGTCATGCCTGGCTTAGTTAGCTAAGGAACCAAGAGGAAAGTTAATGAAATGGCGAGGTATCTGATAGAGTTGAATGGGCTCTTCATGTGGGCAAATTTGGACATTTCACCTCTTCGTTAATATGATTTCCTTATTGGTATGAATTGGTTTGAAGTATGTTCAAGTGTGTATTGACTGTTACCTTAAAATATTCGACTACATAAATGAAGATGGAAACTCAAGGACAATAAAAGGTATTTTGAAGGCCATGTTTATAAGATAGATCTAAACCTTACACTTGAAAAGGTGCTTTTGAAAGGGATGCTAGTTGTATAAGGCGCATGTTTTGGAACCAATACAGAGAAATGGTCCAAAGATTGAACACTGTGGTATTGAAAGAATATAGAGATGCTTTTCCTTATCAAGTATCAAATCTACCTCCAAAGAGAAATATTGATTTGTCAATTGACCTTGGGTCCAGGATTGCACCAATGTTTGCAGCTCCTTATAGAATAAGTACCCAAAAAATGATGTCGTTGAAAACACAATTATAAGATTGCTAGAGGATGGATACATTTGGTCAAGTATGTTCATGTTGGGAGCACCAAATTTATTTGTGAAAATAAAAAACCCTTAGGTTGTATATTGATTATGGGCCACTGAAAAGAGTAAAAATGAAAAACAAAAACCCATGCCCTGAATTGATCTCTTTGACCAAATGAAAAGGACAAATGTATTTTCAAAAATTAATTTGAGGTAAGAGTATCATCAAATATAATTCAAGGGAGAAGACATAAACAAGTCAACCTCTGGAACAAGGTATGGTCACTCGAGTTTATGGGGATGCCATAGAGTTTCACAAATGCACTAATTATGTTCCTGTGCCTCATGAATAGTGTCTTCAATAAATACTTAGATTCAAAACTTGTGCTTGTTCTCCTTGATGATATACTAGTTTATTTGAAATATGAAGAATTGCATGAGAAACATAGATTCACTATTTGGGTCGCGTTATTTCAATAGGAGTGATTTTGTGGATTTGGAATATATTGAGGCCATGGTGAATTGGCCTACTCCAAGGAATGTGACAAATGTAAGATCATTCATGGGTCTTATTGGTTACTATTTGAGATTCATTAAGGGATTATTTGAGAATGCACATCTAATAAATTATTTGCAAAGAAAAGGATATAAGTTTGAATGGACCTAGAAATGCAAGGAAAGTTTTCAATAGTTGAAAATTTTCTTCAGAGGCACATTAATTCTAAAAATTAGATATATACACAATGATTTTTTTATGTGCATAGACACATGTGGGGAAGAACTTGGTAGAGTTTTGATGCAAGATATCCATGTGGTGTGTTATAAATCATGAAAGCTAAAGGAATATAAGAAAAAATATGTTACTTATGCGTTGGAACTTAATATGGTAGTGCATGCATTCAAGATTTGATGACACTACTTGATGGATAGAATGTTCATGCTAACAACCAACCATAATGGATTGAAGTATCTATTGGAACAACCAAACTTGAATGCTAGACATGCATGATAGTTGGGATTCCTTTATGAGTTTGATTTTGAGATCAAGCATATAAAAGGAATGGAAAATAGACTTGAAATGCATTCAATAATAAATTGTATGTAAAGCATATGGTGGCTATCAATGTTTGCCAACATGATTTGAAGAAAGGAATGATTAAGTCCCATGTTGTTGATGAACACTATGTCTAAGTGAGAAATGGACTATAATAAGAGAAATTAGAGTAGAAATGTGATAGTTATCGACTAAATGATGATGGATTTCTCATCTACAATAACATAATGTTAAGTTTCAATTTGGTAGAGTTGAGAACCATCATCTTGGATGAAATCCATAAGGGGCCTTATTTGAGTCATCTAGGCTGCTAAAAAAATATTTCTTTAGTGAAAAAAATATTTTTGGTGTGGTTAAAAAGGATGTTGGATACATTACAAGATGTATTAATTTTTAGTAGGTCAGCGTTAAGAATCAACATCTAGCAGGTTTGTTACAACCTTACCACTTATAGATGTTGAAAAGTAACTAGGTTCGGTATTCATAATGACGTGTAATTGTGATTTTATGTAATTGATGAAAAGAAAGAAAAATAAAATTATTGTAATGCTTGTCTCATGGGTTTCATGAGATTTATTTTAGTAATGTCTCCCATTATAAGCCTTTAGGATTGCATCATGTAGTCATAAAAGTCAAATCTAGTCAATGTCATATATGAAGGACCCTTCTTGGGCATGATACACTTGTATATGAGTCAATAGAAGTGTTAAATGACCCTCCAAGACAAGCACAAGCATCCTCCTACATGTTGGATTCAAAGAAATAATAAAATATTCCTAAAAAGGACATGTTGGTTCACCAGAAGTCATGTCGGCTAATTATGAGACTCCAACCACTATAAATAGGTAGCTTGGCCTAATCTCAGAACATAGAAAATTCAGAGAAGTGCGAGGTACAAGGGTCTACGATTAGAGAAGTGCAAGGTACAAAAGGTTTGCGGTTAGAGGTGTGAAGTGAACCCTCTCCCCAAGCGAGGAAGGAGGGACTATAAGACAAGACTGTTTTGGGCTAAAAATATCTCCACTAGTGCAAAGTTGCAGACCTATAAATTTGCAGTAAGGAGGCCGAGAAAGAGACCTATAAAATTGCAGTAAGAAGGATGAGAAAGTTGAAGTTGAAGAGCTATAAATCACGGCAAGGAGGCAGAGAAAGTAACAACAAGCAACGGGTTTGACTATTGTTGACTCAAGGAAGAGGAAGAAGGCTTGGTGTCTTGGTCTTGGAGTGGCAACTAGGTCAAGGGTCTTGGTCCTGGTATTCGTCAATTGGAATCTCTATAAGAAGAAGAATTTGTTCAGTTGTTCCTCTCAAAGAGTGAGAGGTTTTGGCCCTAGATGATAGCTTATATTATGTGTCTCTTGTATCTTTATGGTTTATACATTAGTAGCTGTTTGGTGAAGAATAACACTAATAACCTAAGTAAAAGGAGATCCTAATCTAAGGGAGTAAAAAGTACTCACAAGCAATTACTAATAGAAGAGAAATCACTTAATCTCTATGCCCTAGATTTCTCAACATGGTATAAGAGCTAAGGTGACTAAGTCAAGGAAGGGCATCTTATCAAGGGACACTCAAGGATCAAATCTCAAAGCGAAGATCATCTTGAAGTCAAGAAGTCTACAAAGAAGTATTAAGATCATCATCAAGAAAAGAAGGTGAAACCCTACGTCTACTTAAGTTGAAAGGATCTACAAATGTAGCTGAAGTGTTTTGAAGTCTATTCATTCGAAGGAAGCTGGAGGCATTGTCATCAAGACTCTAGGACGATCTCTCTCAAGCAACATCCCCACCATTGAATACATCAACATCATCAAAAGATCCAAGGATCCCCCTCTCTATGGGCTCAAGGATCATTATTGAAGAAAACTATCTTCATCAAAAGGAAGTTTTCTATCCTCTATATCATCATCAACATCAAGGAAGCAACAAGAAGAAATGAGCATCATATCAAGTAAGTATATGACCTTATCTGAATCTGTCAAAATGTCTTTTTGCAAGGAAAGTAACAAATTTGTTGGGGCTTCAAACTATCTTGCATGGAAGAAAAGGACAAATCTAAATCTCATTGAAAATGAGGTCATGGATCATGTCAAAGGATTTATCACCAAACCAGGAGATGAATATTCTCAAGCTCTTGCCAAGTATATGAAAGGGAAAGTTAGGGTTCAAAGGATTCTCATAAAATCCATCAAGGATCCCCTCATCCCATATGTATCTAAACTCAAAACTTCACAACAAATCTATAACAAACTGGTAGAGTTGTATTCCATAAGCACTACTAAAGAATTCATCTAATTAAGGCAAGAAATCTACAAGCTGAAAATTTCTAAGGAAGATGGAATAGCATCATACTTTATGAGGATATCTGAGATCCGGGATCAACTACAAGAACTGGGAGAAGTCATGTCTGATAGTGAAATGACTACAGTTGTATTAAATGCACTACCGGAGGATTGGGGTAACTTTACTTCAAGTATTTATGGGAAGAAAGAAGCTACTCCATTCCAGGATCTATGGTCACTATGCAAGATTGAAGAATCTAGACTAAGGCCAAATCTGATGTGGGAGGAGGTGAGCAAAATCAAGCTTATGCTGCAATGAGAAGAAGAAGAAAGAGACAATTTGGAAAGTTTGGCCCTCAAAAAAGAAAAAGAACATGGCCAAAAACCAATGCTACGAGTATCAAGAATATGGACACTATAAAAGAGACTGTCCTAAGCTCAAGAAGGACAATAACAAAAGAGGAAGAGAAGAAGCCCACATCTTCAAGGAAGTAGAGGGAGCTAAAAAGAAAAAGCCCAAGAAAGAGGAGGTAAGAGATCTCTACTATGATTGAGATAATATTCCTCACCTAATTTCTTTTCAAGTTCCTAAGTCTTCAGTTATAAGATATGGCTATCATGATTCACTAAAAAGGATGCATCAAGGCATCATAGAAGCACTGGAAGCAAGAGACCAGGACATCATCATTGAGAAGCATGAAAGATGGTTAGAATCTATGGAGATCAAGGATATAGCTCTTGGGAATCTCATTGGGAACATAAGTGACAAGGTCGTCTAGTACAAGGTTCATCACACATCTGTCAAAAGGAAACATATGTTGATGGGGATACTTTAGATCCTCAAAAATTCTATAATGGAATCTTCATTGAAAAGTTCACCGATTGTGAGGGACAACAAGTGTTTTATCAAGAATTCCAATCTTGTGAAATTCATGGGATGATGGTATGATGACATAATAGTGAATCAGATCAAGGGATTGAAGCTCTTTCAATTAAGGAAGTTGTTGCAGGAAGTTTGGATGACCTAAAGAAAAAAAAATGAGGTATGTATGCTTACATTTGATATTGTGGAAGTCATGTCATATGGTTGCATGTATCATGAACCAATGCTCTATCTTAAGAGCATGATCAAAATAAAGGATCTCCTCCCTCAAAGGGATGCAGGGATG
Source organism: Pinus tabuliformis (assembly GCA_031772625.1). Lineage (NCBI taxonomy): Eukaryota > Viridiplantae > Streptophyta > Pinopsida > Pinales > Pinaceae > Pinus > Pinus tabuliformis. The sequence continues at coordinate 844,909,482 of CM062819.1, read as the reverse complement.
CATGGGTCACACATTCAATAGATGAAATCAACATTATATGTCCACATATGAAGTATGAGGTGGTTGACTACAATTTAGGAACTTTGATTGGAAGCTATTGGGAATGGAATGTGTGAAGAAAGGAAGGAAGACATAATGGAATATGCAACCATGGTAAAGGCAATCAACATCCGAAAGACTAAGAATATTAGACTAGGATATCTCCATTGAAGATATGAAGACTCTGATGGACTCTGAAAAAGAAAGAGACCCTTGAAAATATATATCTATGGGAGATGTGTCGATATGTATGTAGGATGCTGATGCGAACTTGTAGATGTCATGATGAAATACCATCACAAAGATAATGTTGACTTTAATGTTCGTTCCTTTATTTTTGAATATTTCGATAGGCTTATACAGGGCTACCAACTGAAGCTCTATAGAGGTTTTCCAACATCGATGCACATGTAGTAGGATGGAAGATCCTTAAGTAAACATGGCATGGAGAAAGTAGCATGACATAAAGGAAGACTAGATATGGACTAATGGATCACTTTCCGATGATGACATGGCTGACTCATGGATGAAAGTGATGGATGGTCGGTGCCCTATGTAGAAGTCCCAAACATGAAGACTCCTAGATAACGAATAGAAGTTCATGACATTGTGAGGAGTTCTTCAAGCAACTAGTTGTCCCATCATCTCCATCTGAGGAGTTGTTGTAGGTCCCTAATTAAGAGGGAGCCTAGAAACAAGTTTCTTACTTGGAAGAAACTTGGAAATTCCTAAGCATGGAGGGAACTTAGGTACATTCCTTCCGTAGGAATGAGTACATTCCTTTATTGGAATAGATATGTCCTCCCTAATTAAGAGGGAGAGATAGACACATCATTCTTGTCTTCACTCGGGAAGACATAATGGAGGATTGGGTAAGCATCTAGCATCCAATGCTCTTTGAGGATGTATTGGGGCATCCAAGATAAGAGTAGTCGTTGAGGACCGATATTCTTTGAGGACTGGGAATCTGTTGTAGCGGCTACAACCACCCTCCAAAATTTTGGCCTGCACCAATTTCGGAGCCTCCCTTGGAGAGTTTCACTTGATGACTGCACACACTCGGGTTCACTCCGTGAGCTCGTGTGAGTCTTTACATTCGCTTTGCTTGTTTATTACACTCAAGTCTCTACATGTTGATGTCTAAGTCATGCTTGCGAGCATTTTCTGGTTACGCTCGAAGTCTTTGATTCGTATGTGTTTGTTGTGTTCGCCGTGAAGGCATCTGTCACACTCACACACAGAGTCATATTCAGTGTCGCGCAAGCGTCGTCTCGATCATGAACGATCAATCACTAGTGTCGCACTTGTCGTGCTCACCGTCGGTCAGTCATGTTGAACATGTGTGTCCGTATGGTTTGTTCGTTTCATCATCAAGTCATGCGAGTGTGTCCATATGATTACTTATGCATCTTTCGACTATTCACACACTTAGTCATTTTTGCTGAAGTTCTGACGACCAGACTCCTCACTGACAACTGGACCATCACCCTGATTTTGACTCGATTGACTGTCAACTAGAGCAGTGCAGAAGCACCAAGATAGTTCTTTCAAGCTGTGCTTCCCGCAAGAAATTCAATAAGCACTTATGCTAGCCACCCGGACAGTCGACCGACTATTCATCTCAGAAATTGCGCAGTGCTCATGAGCAGGTCTCCCACTAGCCATCAGTTAGCTCAGCTTAGACATTGCACAGAGACGATAAGCAGGCCGGCCTCTCGGCGTTAATGCAGTTTTCCCAGCTAGCAGCACCCAGCAGAAGACTGCCTATTCCCTCCAAGAATTGTGCAGTTTCTGCTGCCAGTGACTGAGCAATGAACTGGTAGTTCCCTCTGGGAATTGCGCAAGTCTAGCTGCCAGTGACTGAGTAGTGAATTGGCAGTTCCTTTGGGAATTTTGTAGATCTGGTTGCCAGTCTCCCGTGTAGTTCCCTAGAAAAATTGCGCAATCCTTGCCTGCTAACCACTCATGCAGCCCCACCCGTTCTTCTGGAAAATTGCGCAAATTTGGCTATCTAGCCCTTGCTGACTGTTTGTTCTGGAAAATGAGCAGAACATGCATGCCTTGCCTTCAAGCTGCCCAGACTGTTCCTCCCAAAATTTTCGCAAATTTTTCCTCCCAGCCGAGCTAGACCTTGCAGTCAGTCCCTGTCGAATTAGATTGCCCATCTCCATCTCTCAGTGACTCTTATGCAATTTTCATCAGCAGTTGCCCGGAGCCATCATCCCGCATCATAGCCCTGCTGCCTTTCTCGGTCACCCGCATCTGAATGATCATGTGTCATGGTAGACTTGGAGGTTTTTGGATTTGATGTTGTCTCGTCATGAGTGACTCCAGGTATAGGTACATCCACAAACATGTCAAGACGACGAACGGGATGAACGAAGGGAGCACATGCAGATAGACAGGTTCACCAACGAACGAACGAACGAAGCATGCGAAGCGGACAAATGCGACGAACATGCACATTCGCTAACAAGTGAGCCTGTCAAGTTTTCCAACATGAAAGCAAGGAACAACATGCTAGAGATTTATCAAACGAACCAAGGAAAATTGAAGACTCCGCGCACTTCGCCATGTGGAGGTGAAGCTATGATACACCATGAAGACATCCATCACTTAGCAGCACTGTAGCTCGACATGCACTCCAACAACAACACGAATGTACTAGCATTGTCTTGTTAAGTCATGTCGAGTCAAGTCATAAGTCATGTTGCCCACATATCCACTATAGGCTTGTTGTCAATCAATGTGACATCACGTAGAAGTCCAAGAGACCCACTGGTTGAACATAGAGTCATGTAAGTCAGAGAGTCATGGAATTCAAACGGTCATAAAGGTAGTCGAACAACCACAAGGGTCAGTTTCACCCTTGACTATAAATACCCTCATTTGTACATGAAAGGACTTTTCACCTCAGCTCCTCCCACATAGCCAAGAGAGTCTGTAATATTTTCTTTGAGGAGTAAGTAATGGCTCCAACGCCTTGTTGACGGGGTTAGTGATGTATGGTGTAATGATGTGTCTTGGAACTTTTGCTTAATTCAGAACCCTATCAACAGGCCAGCACGTTTTCACACATGTATTGTATTTGTTGTAATATTGATCTTTAACACTTGTAATGCATGTTGCTTTAACCACATGTTCTACATTTGAACATATTCATTTGTTGTTGTTAGGTTCCTATACCAATAGGTTTCATTTTTCATGATTGACTGTAGAAGAGCCAAATATGTTCATCCTTTCATGCTGCAAAGGTTCCATATTTTGTAAACAAATGAAGAAAATTAAAAAAATGAAAAGAGGGTATGCCCTAAAAGAAAGATCAAAGGGAAAAAAGAATGAATTGGTCAGAAAAAATGATAAAATGAACCCCAAACCAAAAGACCAGGAAAGTGTGCTAGTTTAAATGCCACTACTATTCCATTTTTGAAGAATTTTATTGTGTACAGGTGGTTGATTCTTGACACAGTTGATGAACAACCAGACAATTCAATCCTGGTTAGATCATGTTTGAATTTACTTATCTTTAGAATAGAGAATAATGATCTGTCCAAATAGTTCAAGCTTAGCAGATGAGTAAATAGGTAGAGAAACAAAGGAGCCCAACTGCTTAATCTGGGCCCTTGGAAGAGATAAGGGTAGACTTAGATAGGAGGGCATTCAAAAGAAAAGAGGAAAATCAGGGTTTGCTAGTCCAAATGCACCCAATCAAAAGGAAGAAAAAATGCTAGGTGTATTAGGCTGGGTAGGCAGTTTGAGGTTGCAGAAGCAAGTTTGTGATCATTTTTTGTCTTGTCAAGAAAGACTTATCTCATGGATGTCACAAGTACCATGGCAGTTGTTTGGTTGTAAAACAATGGAGCATGACTAATTTCCCCTCTCATTCCCCCAAGTACCCTTACTGACATCCCCTCAAGGACATTGGAATCTGCCCAGTAGTCCTAGTCCACTTCATTTTATGATAAATACTAAGTGGAACTTTGTGTTTACTTAGTCAAAACAAGCCACATTTCTTTTGTAAAAGATCTTACCATTTTACTTCATTTCCCCAAAAACCTAAGTTATTACCTTATAAACTTAGCATTATCTATCCATAAAATCATATTAACATTAACTTTATTGTATAGCTCCTTTATCATTTTTCCCACCCCTATTTTATAAAAACTATATAAAAAACCCAAAAATACATAATATCCCTACCCCTGGCAATTATAGCCATATAACACAGTTTGGGGAATTATTGGTCCATTTGGGACCTTAATAATAACCCTTCCGCGTTCATAATCCATCGGGGTTTATTTAACACCAGGGTAAATAAACAACCGCGCCCGAAAATACCATAACCAAAGTGTAAAACCCCAAAAAACATTATAAAACATTGAAAAATTAACGCGGGTCCCATGTCATAAACTTCCACCACTTACCTCACCCGTCGACTGTCAGATCCAGCGCCACAGATCCAACAGCTGGCGGCGATATCGAAAGCTCCCATCTGCCAAACGTTAGCGTCCAGGGGATGGGCGGTATTTCTGCCGTACCCCTGCCACGCATCGGCTTCCGGGCGTGATCGGAGCCCCCTCCTCCAAAACCACCATGGCCCTAAGGCGGTGCGGGGAATACTGCTTACCGCCCCACTGCCTCCCCGCTGACGTCTGACCCACGTCACCTGATGACGTCACATCCACGTCACCCGCCACCACTCCGTATCAACGCCATGTCATCTGCTGAAATCACCACCCCGCCTCCGTGTCATCCGCCACGTCATCCGACGTACCTGCTACACGACAAAATTACGTCATGATGACGTCATCACAAAAAAGCGCCAAAAGCCCGAAAAAGCCCAATTTGTGTTAAAACCCGTGAAAGTGATGGTTTTTTGTTTATTTCTATTAGTTCGTTTGTGGAAACCTCTGCATGCGATTTACGACGAATTTGCCACCAAAGCTACACAGTCCATCACCCAGTAAAAGCAACTCCACAGCGCGGTCCCTCAGCTCGGCCTGCAGTCCATATTATGCACCTAGCGCCCATTTGAAGCAAGTATTTACTCAATTGCTCCCGAACCCTGTGCATTTCCAATTTTTCTCTGTGTCTAAACCCGTGGAACCCAGAAATTGCATAAATCCAGTTTACAGCTCTTGAGAGATATACCGCCACCATCCCTGTTTTAAACATTATTTCCACAAAGTGACCAGTTTTATCCATTTTCACAGTAAACCAGACTTTTTTAAACAAAAACGCAGTGCCGTACCCAAACCTGCGTGCTATAGCCTTTTTTTTTGTCCTGTTTATCAAAAGAATTCCTCAAAATCCATTTCCCTCTGCAAGTTTCGCTCATTTGGTTAAAAATCAAGCTCATGTTCGTTGCATTCCGCTCGAAGAGCTAGCAAATCCAACAAATTCAGTCAATAACCCTGACTAAACTCTGCAAAATTTGTTTTTAACCATAAATTTTACCCAGTGAGGTGATTTCAAGATAAGGCTCAGTCTGTAATTCCCTGAGAAAAACCTCAAAGCCAGTGTTCTGTTTTCTGTTGCTGCATAGACCCACATTCCAATCAAAAGCATAGAGAATTTAAAGATGGAGACTCCAACAGCCTTGAATGTCACTCCTCTCAATGCACTCCACAAGGAATTGAAATCACTACCTTTGGCTGATAGGGATTATCTAATCCAAGACTTGGTTGGTAACAGAAACCACCGGCAGACCTTCTATTAGCTAAGGAACAGTTATCTGAATAACAATGATTTTTATGGGATATGGGAATCAAATCTGCCCATATACTTCCTCACCTCTGTCAATATCTTCCCTGAGATAATTCACTTCTGCTGTGAAAACTATGAACCAACTCAAAGGGCAGTCAAATCTCCATCTGGGAGCATCCTCTTTCATATAACTCCCGACTCCATCAATCAAATGCTAAACTTCAAACCAACTCAGCTTCTGTTCCCTCTTTCTATGAAATTATTGCTTGATGAAGGTCCTAAACTCTCCAGCTCAGAGATAACCTGAATTGCCCAAATATTTATGAGAGCAGATCGCCAGCCTACAGAGCCACCTCCTTTTCACTATGTATGGTTCAATGAAGTGGGTAAATTACTTGTTGATATGATATCTTATGTTCTGGGTTTCAAAACAAGTGAACATATTGATGAACCTATATTGGTCTTACTGTCCGCATTTACCCCAGGGCAACCCCCTGCTGTCAAATACAATTATGCCAAATTCATTGCCAGCAAGATACATGACCAACTATTGAATCTAGATAGAGAGGGAGTCCTCAAGTATTCATCCTACATCTATCATCTGTTCCTGTATTATCAGCCAGACTGTTTCCAATTCCCCATCAAAATATTGGACTCTAAAGGAGAAAAGAGGTCTGTGATTTTTTGGACCTCAGTCTTTCATGAAGTCCACAACTCTCCCTACTCCTACTGTGAGTTCATTGACATGTTTATCTATCCAGTCTCTTCTCTCCTAAAGAGAACTCCTCCTCCTAGACTGTCTTATGATATGCAGAAAATATTGCACCTCTCAAAAAACTACAAAATAGGTGACTGGTACTTTTACCAAAATCACACTGTTATCAGGATATATGGCTGTGAGCTGTGCCCCTACAGGCTGCCAAGATATGTGCCAATGAGACTGTTTGCCTTGGAATATTACATTCAATTTATCAATTCAGATTTGATTCATTTCCACAGCACCAAGAAAAAGGCTCAGTTGAAATTCAGAGACCAACTAGGCCCCTATGTCATGAACAAAAAAGAAGGATGGCAAGAAGTTGATCAGATATTGGGTGAGAAACTCAGATTAAAAAGGAGCTTTTGGTGGGTACCCTATGACCCAAATGGCTTTATCAATGCAAGAAAAATAAAATATAGGCTGTCAGCTTATGAACATTGCAAAATCCCAGAAATAGAACAATTTTCCAACCAAGATGAGTGGGTAGAAGGCACACTAGTTGAACAGCTCACTGAGGAAGAGATAATGGAGCAAAATATGAAAAATCTGGAAAATAATCTTGACTTGGATTCTTTTGGGCAGGTGTCATTCAAACTGCCACAGCAAGTCGGAGAAGGCACATCAACTACTGCAGCTTCACAAGCTGCCCAAGAAAGGACTACACCATCAGCAGGGACAACAAAAGGCAAGGAGGTAGTAGATACAGAGCAAGAAACAATGACAGACCAGCCAACTACCTCAAAGGAACAGAGTCAAGGGCAAGCCCCTCCACTACAGACAGAGGCACCACAGGTACCAGCATTACAGACTCCTCTCAATGAGGAAAGAAGCAAGAAGCGGGACAGAGAAGAAACCACACCTGCAAGTGGGTCAACAGAGCAGCCAGAGGCTAAAAGGCAAAGAGTAGATCCTCTACCTGAAGAGGAAATTAGTGAAGAAATCATAGGGAGTCCAAGGAAAGAGAGAGAAACCAGCCAGCAAACATCCACCAGCTCTCACAGGCAAGAAATGGAGAGGCAACATGGTATGGAGGTGTCCTCCTCAAAGTAGCAAAGTAAGCAACCATCTGGTATTAAAGAAACATTCATGGAAATTAAAGCCCAAAATGAATTATTGAGAATACAGCTTTATGATCAACTTCTCAAAACAACACCCTCCAAACAACAAAGGCTGATGGCAACTTATGACATTAAGGAGGAAAAAATGATCTTAAGTCATTTCAAGCCTAAAGTTCAACAACCACAGACAGCTGCAAACTACATAAAAACAAATCTAGAAGTCCTCGCCAAAGACATACATCGAATGGACCAAATTGAGCTACACAAGCAAACAGACGAAATGGTCTATGCTACGTTGGCAAACAAGGCAACGCTGGCCCACCAATTGAAGGAGTCATTAAGCAATACATCTGCCCAATTGGAATTGGAGAAAATATCTTCCTTGGCTAAAGACAACAGAATAAAGACCTTGGAGGAAATTATTATCGAGCTAGGGCATGATCCTAAGGATGCTAAGGGCATCAAAGCCCTTATAAGGAAAAAGGAAGAAGATATTGATGCACTTAGAAAGCAATTAAAATTGCTTGCAACCATGCACCCACAAACTACAGAACTTGCACAAGAAAAGGCAGAAGATGATACGATGGATTTGCTGATGAGGATGAATCAAAGGCTAATTGCAACGAAGCAAGAATTGGAGAAAGCATTGCAAGACAAGCAGGGGGAGTCGACCTCCCAGCCACCTGAAACAGCTCCAACAGTCACCGCTGCCCCTCCCACAGTTGCAGCAGAAATCCCTCCTATCATCCCAGCATCAACAACAAGTACATCAACCACAGATGTTTCAGCAGCAGCAGCAATAACAGCACCAGACTCTAGCATGAGCATGGAAGAAATGATGAGAGCAGTAAAAGAGTTAGAAGTCCAAATGTTAGAGCTGAAAGAGGCCAAAGAAAAGTTGGCCAAGCTAGAGGTAAGCTATGACAAATCCAAGATAACAGTGGCAGAGAAAACCAGAGAGATAAAGGCCTTGGAGAATAAGGTGAAATCCTTGGAAAAAGAGCTCACTCTTCATAAACCTCTAGCAGGCATTAAAACAATTTTGTGGACCAAAATTGGCCAGTCTATCATTAACCAATGGCAATCAATTCAGACAATACATGAGCAAATAGAATTGATAGAAATAGCCCGAGTAGAGATTCAAAGGGCCAGGGCATCATTGGGAAACATGCCTGAGCAGGCCAATAGACTCATTCAATTTTTGAATACTCATACCAGAGAACAACTAGCAGCTCTAGATATCAGGAACAGAACAAACACCATTTTGATAGTGAAAAAGGTGCTGACACTGAGGAATTTTGTTCAAAATCTGGAAAGAAAATGTCAAGAAATACAGGGAGAAATAAGTGCCTTTACAGAAAAGTTTACAGCCTTGCAGCAAAGGGGTCTACCCAGTTTATTGACCAGCAATGGGAGACTGTTAACACATGAACAATATGCTAACAGGGTAAATACCTATGTCTCCAATCAAATTACAACATCATCAAGCATTTCAGAAGACACAGGGACTCTCTCTGGACAGATTCTATATGAAAAATTAGAAAATTTGTTCTACATTGAAAATGAGATAAATCATCTTTTTGAAGTCCAGCCCAACTTCTACAGGTATACTGAAGCTGATGAAACACTAATAAAAATACAAAGACATCAATTGCCAACAGACCAATGGTGGCAGGGGATGCTGGAGGTTTTACCAAGTTAATTTTGGTTCTTTTTCTTTTTGATCAGCTACATGTCAGCAAATTCAAATGCACGGGCCACCTGTCAAAGAATGAAAAAAGCAGAAAGAGGAAATCAGGTTGGGACTGCTAAGCTCATTAATGCAAGACCACACACAAATAAAAGGCCAAGACAACAACGCAGGAATGCAGAACAAAGACACAGCTACCAGCCGACTCACTCAGCCCAAAAAGTCAAATATATCTGACAAACTAAATAGCCAGAACACCAACATTTACTGCTGCATTCATTTCCCTCATTTACTTCTTCTGTAGAGTAGGTGAAGGAAGTTATTGCTTGATTATCTTATCTACACGATATTTTGTATCTCCTCTTTGTATAAATACCTCCCCATGAGATGTATTTGGGGTTGGTGATTTTCTCTCTGGACTGCGCTGTAACTCTGAGACTTATTAATACAAAGGCTGTTGAAGTTCACTGCTACTGGACCGTCTGAATGTGGATTTGATGTTCTAGGACCTGCTACAGAATTCCTGTGCCTTTCTATGGATCAATAAGTTATTCTAAACTGCGTTTTGTATCTTCTGTGTTTGCAAAATTCATATATGTTTCATAATCTTAGTAATATAGAAAAAAGAATAGCCCAGAATTTGTTTAAATACACTCTGTGTTCAATCTCTGTTGTTAATTATGTTTTCTTCAGAGTTAGCATAAACAAGAATTCTTAGCTGCTCCTATTTCCACTGATTCTTTTACTTTGAATATTGCCTAGGAATTCTTTACTGCTCCTTGATAATATTCATGCACTTTCCCTCTGCCAACATGATGAGGGATTCTTAACTGCCCTTCATCCACTGGCTTACATTCCACCAATTTCCAGATATTAAAATTGTTCCAAAATCGATTATCTTGCTCTGTAGTATTGCCCTTTATCAAAGAAAACACTCTCAGCAATTCGTCCTCATTGACCCCATTTGCCCAATGGTATAAACTGTTTTAGACTTGCGTCATAGCTCTGTTTAAGATCACCATCCAACAAACTTAAAACCAAACCCTGTGCATCATAACTAGCCTAAAATACTTCAAAACAAAGCTAAATTATAAAGAGAGAGCCCTCTCTGGTTGCAGATTGGCTAGAATCTGCAGCTAAAAGTCTGGTTAGTGGTTACCTCGGCCATATTCCCCCCTTAGAGCTTTCCTGGGGAACAACCTGAGTGATAACATCATTGGCGAGTCCACTGGGGACCTGAATGACTATTTGTTATTGCTGTCTATTTTCTAGAGCTACAGATGGAGCCTGAAGTTAGCCAGGTAGTCTTTGAAACTATTTTTGTTGTGCATTCACAGGAGTAAATAAACGCTGCTTCAGTCAATCTCCAATCTAGTTTTAGGTTTTAAATAGCTGTCCCAATGATTTGATCAGTTTCCTTGTTTCAACATATTCGAAGGAAAGCCCAAAGTTTCCTATATTTCATAAGAGCTTCCTTCAGAATATTGTCAAAAACTGTGATCTTTAAACACTTCCAGAAAATACCAAAAACGCATTTAGAAGCTGGCTCCAAAGAAGAAAACTCGTTACACAAGATCAAATCCTGATCCAAATCCTCCAGCTATTTTTGAAAATTCTAACTTGATCTCTAAGAGTCTTAGAAGACAAGAAAATCTAGAAAATTCAGCTGATTTAGACCTTGATATACTTGAGCAAAACCTTACAAAATCTGAGCTTACTCCTGGGAGAGCAGCAGTCCTTTCTGTCAACACTACAGCCTCTTCGAGTTCTTCATCCACACCTCAAAGTATCCTTTCCACTCCCCCATCCACTGCACATATTTCCACTACTGTCCCTGCTGTTTCAACTGTCTTATTTCTTCCTACTGTCCCATTTATCCCTATAAATATGGCAAACCGTTATGCTCGTCTGCAGTTACCTGCGAATCCAGGGGCTATGCCTCCGAATTATCAGAGAAAAATTACATATTTTGATGGTACTGGCTCCTATACAGCCCAGCAACACACTAAGAAAATGATGGACTACTTTGAGAACTATGAAATCAATGACAACGATGTCAGAATGAAAATTTTTGTTCAAAGCTTAATCGGTGAAGTAAGAACCTGGTTTAGGGCACTTCGTGCAAACACAATCGCTGATCCAGATGCCCTGTACCAAACTTTTTTGAACAGATGGGAAAAGAAGAAGGATCCATTGCATATCCTATCAGAGTATGACAGTTTAAAAAGAGGCCCACAAGAAACTGTCCAAGATTATTGTGCTAGATTCAACAATGTGTACAATGCTATCCCTCAAAACCTTAGACCTCCACTTGACTTAGCCTTGATCAAATTCCCTGATGGATTTGATTCTGACATGGCATATCAACTAAGGGAAAGAGCTCCTCCTAGCCTAGAAGACATGCAAAGTGTAGCGGTTAGTGTAAAGGCCAACTTGATATCTAAGAGAAATTGGGCTAGAACTGAAAGGAGAACAACTTTCAAAGAAGAGCCCTCCGCGTTTGAGCAAAAACTAGATGCAATCATCAAAGATATGGACAGATTGGGTGATAGAGTGGAAACCATTGAAAGGAAATCTTCTTGGGAAGGTCAAACAAGTAACACCATTAGAAATCCAAACTTTAGAAAAAATCAAAATCCTAACACCGGGAAGGCTGGCCCTGATCAGAATATTAGACCTCCATTTCAAGAGAACTATGCCGAAGCCTCAACCTCTAGTGAGCCAACAGAGGATACTCAAATCAACCTAATGGGTTTGAATAATGAACAACAAATATTTCTAACCCAAGATGACCAAGAAGTTCATCATTTCAACCAATTTCAAATCAAATCCGGAAAGTCATTTGACTTTAGGGAAGGATATGATGCAGCTGTATATGAGGTTCATAAACAATACAAATTAAGAAGTAGAACCATAGATGTGCCTGAACCTACCAAGCTGAAAGATACCAAGCAGCCAAAGAAAACAAAGGATAAAGCTGCCCTGACAGAACCCCCTGTTAAAACAGACCTCAACCCAAAAGAAGCCACTGTGGAGGACATATCAGACTTACAGCCCTCAAAAAATCAGCGATCCACATCCCTTCCCTCAAAAGAAAATCTAAACTGCCCTCCTGAAAATAATTTCAAAGCAGGTTTAGGTCACAACAACACTCATGATGAAGAAAAACCGCTGAGAACACAACAAAAAAGGAAAACCTTGCTGCGTAGAATACAAAGATTCAAGTGGAAAAACCTTTTAACCTAGAAACAAAAATAAGCAAACTGAAAATAGCCATTCCTCTGTCTGAATTGGCTAAACATGAAGTTTACAGAAAGAAAATCAATAGGTCACTTCAAATATCAGAGAATAGGGATGCAGTCAATGTTTTAGATAACCAACCAGAACTGATTTTTGGTCCTGAAGTCAATGGTAAAAGAGTAGATGGAGGAATCCCTCCATTCTATGTGAGCTTGAACATTCATGACAAAGTGCTGCATAACGCAATGTTTGATTTAGGAGCTTCCCATAACCTAATGCCTAAGTCTGTGATGGAAAGACTGGACCTAGATATCACAAGGCCATACAAAGACTTGTTCTCATTTGATTCCAGCCAGGTCAGGTGTCTAGGCCTAATCAAAGATTTGTGTGTATCTCTAGTACAATACCCCGCCAAGACAATCTTGATGGATGTGGTGGTAGCTGATATCCCACCAAAGTATGGCATGCTCTTGTCCAGATCTTGGGGTGCAAAACTCCAAGGATCTTTGCAACTAGAAATGTCCTATGCCACCATTTCAGTCTTTGGACAACCAAAGAGATTGTACGGGGAAACATTGATAAAATATGTGGTTAGCAGTCAAGAGAAACCCCAAAACTTCCCCATCTATTCTATGCATTCCGATATGGATTCATTCATCTTATACAATGCTGAGATGTGTCCCAAAACTGATGTCAAACACGTGGAAACAGCACAAACAAAAAGCATAAATGAACAATCTAGTGCTCAAGATCGAAAAATTGTTGATGTAATTGATGCAACAAATGAACAAAACATACCATATGAGTTACAAAATCCAAATTTGCCCACTGAGCAAGTTTCCAAAACTCCTAAGGCTAGTCGCAATCAAGAAATCTTATGGTACTTAGAGTTTGATGGGTCAGTGAACAAATTAGGAGCAGGGGCAGGGGTTTGGATACACAACATGCATAATGACCATGCTCAAGGTCATGCATATAGGCTAAATTTCAGATATACAAACAACATGGCCGAATATGAGGCCCTCTTACTAGGTCTCAAACTGATTAAAGGTCTAGGGGCAGTTAGGATTTCAATTCTAGGGGACTCAGATTTGATTATACAATAGATGAAGTGAAACTTTGTTACAAATGATCTTAGGCTAAGAGCTTACAGAGGGGCAGCCATTGAAATACTTAATACCTTCTTAGAATCTCAGCTCACCAAAATTCCAAGAAAGCATAATTTACATCCACATAGTTTGGCAACTTTTGCCAGCACTTGCAAGCTACCATTTGAGCCCAACCACCACTTCACTGCTGAAATGAAACACAGACCCTTTGTCCCAGATAATGTCAAAAATTGGCAAGTGTTTGAAAATGATACACAAATAAATAATTTCCTAACTTTGAAAGATGAATTCTCAAGTACAAACATTGACACAAGCACCATTGATGATCAACAACAAATAGACAAAAGTGAGCAAAGTATATCAGTTGAAACAACAAATTTGATTTTGCATCCAACAACTTTTGATAACAGAAATTTACAAGAGCTGAAGCAAATGGACCTTGATGAAATGGCTGAGGGAGAATCCGAAGTAATTGAATTAAAGAATAATTTTCTACCCACAGGCCTAACTCCTTTGGAGGATATATTTGATTCAAATGATATTCCAAGAAAGCCAAAAATGAAACCACTAAATGCAGAAATTGAGGATTGAAATATTGGAACCACAAAAAATCCCAAAATGGTAAAACTGTCCAAAACATTGCCTCCTGATAAAAAGCTAAAATACATTGAGTTGTTTGAAGAATTTCAAGATGTTTTTGCTTGGAGTTATGAGGACCTGAAGTCCTATGATACTTCTGTCATCCAACACACAATACCTTTAAAAGAAAATCCAAAACCTTTTAAACAAAAGCTTAGAAGAGTGAATCCTGTCCTCATTCCCCTGATTGAAAAGGAAGTCAAACGAATGTATGACGCTGGAATAATTGCACCTATCAGGTTCTCCGAATGGATTTCAAACCTAGTACCTACTACGAAGAAAACGGGAGAGATAAGACTGTGTGTTGACTTAAGAAATTTGAATAAAGTCTCTTTCAAGGACCACTACCCCTTACCCAAGATGGATCACATTTTACAAAGGGTAGTGGGAGCTGCTAGGATCCCATTGTTAGATGGATTTTCAGGATTCAACCAGATCTTAGTTCACCTGGATGATCAAGATAAAACTGCCTTTACAACACCTTGGGGAACCTTAAAATATGTAAAAATGCCTTTTGGACTCAAAAATGCAGGGGCCACATTTCAATGAGCAATGGACATAGCCTTTGCAAAAGAGATCCATGATTTCTTAGTCATATATCTCAATGATTTCACTACTTTTTCAAAATCAGATCAAGAACATTTAGAACATTTGAGACAAGTGTTCCTAATTTGTAGAAAATATGGCATATCATTGAACCCAAAGAAATCATTGTTTGGCCTAGAAGAAGGCAAACTCCTGGGTCACATAATTTCAAAAGATGGCATTAGAATTGACCCGAACAGAATACAAGCTATTCTCCAAGTGCCTCACCCAAGAAACATCAAAGAACTACAACTTTTTTAGGAAGGATCAATTTCCTAAGGAGATTCATTCCCAACTTGGCCTAACTGATAAGACTGTTGAATAATATGCTGAAGAAAGATTCTAAAGTCAAAGGGACAATAGAAGCTAAACAAGCCTTTGAGGACATCAAAATGGCTTTAACAAAAACACCAATCCTCACAAGCCCCAAGTTTGATAGAGATTTTATAATCTTTTCCTTTGCATCTCAGCATACTATTGTTGCTGTCCTATTGCAAAAAGATGACCAAGGATGTGAGAAGCCCATTGCTTTTTTCAGCAAAGCACTTAGAGATGCACCTTTAAAATATCAGATCATGGAAAAACAAGCTTATGCCCTTGTAAAAGCCATCAAGGATTTCAGAGTTTATATCTTGTATTCTCATGTGATAGCTTATGTCCCAAATGTCGTGGTCAAAGACATTCTAACTCAAGAAGGAATTGAAGGTAAAAGGGGCAAATGGATAGCTAACATTTTAGAATATGACATTGAAATTAAGCCAACAAAACTGATAAAAGGACAAGGATTAGCCAAGCTGATGACTGAAACCAATTTTCAAGCCCTTGACATCAATGAACTGGATAACGAACAAGAGATGGCGACTCCACAGATCAATCAAGCCTTTTTACAATCACCTTGGTATGCTGACATATGTTATATATTGTTAAACCTGCAAGCTCCTCCAGGGTTATCCAGGACTAAAAAGAGATTCTTGAAAATGAAAGCTTCAAAGTTTTGTATTATAGACAATGTGTTGTTTT
This sequence comes from Pinus tabuliformis, assembly GCA_031772625.1. Lineage (NCBI taxonomy): Eukaryota > Viridiplantae > Streptophyta > Pinopsida > Pinales > Pinaceae > Pinus > Pinus tabuliformis. The sequence goes on along the minus strand of CM062819.1, from coordinate 844,893,636 downwards.
GAAAAAACCATGAAGGTATTTTGCTTAATTGCCTAACACTGGATGAAACTGCCAAAGTACTTAAAGAATTTCATGCAGGGGACTGTGGTGGACATTTGTATTGGAAATCAACAGCTGAGAAAATCCTAAGGGCTGGATTTTATTGGCCCACACTCTTTGCTGATGCAAAGAAATATGTAATTTCTTGCTACAAATGCCAAATCTTTGAAGGCAAGAAAAAGCTGCTGCCCCTACCCCTCAAACCCATTCCAACTGAAAGGCCATTTCAACAATGGGGTTTAGACTTCATTGGGGAAATACACCCTTCATCCTCTGGTCAGCATAGGTGGATTTTGACAGCCACAGACTATTTTACCAAGTGGATAGAAGCTATCCCTTGTAGGCAAGCCAATGACTCAATCATCATGCAATTCTTAGAAACCAACATCTTGTCTAGATTTGGTTGTCCGGAAAAGATTATTACAGACAATGCTGCTGCCTTTTAATCCAAAAGAATGATTAGTTTTTGTCATAAGTACCACATTATCTTGGGCCACTCCACAGCCTATTACCCTCAAGGTAATGGTCTAGATGAGTCATCCAATAAGAGCTTGATCAATATCATAAAGAAAGTATTGGAGGAAAACAAGAAAAATTGGCATAAAAAACTGGTAAATGCACTATGGGCAGACAGATTGACCACCAAAAGATCCATTGGAACAAGCCCATATGAATTGGTTTATGGCATGGAGGCAAGATTCCCTTCATCTTTGGGAATCTCAGTGATAAAGTTGCTGCAAGAAATACAGGCAGAACCTAATGATATTCAGAGAAGAATCAATCAAACAATTCACTTGCAGCAGACTAGAGAGGAAGTGTATTAGAGAAGTCAGGTTCTACAAGAAAAACTGAAAAAGATGTTTGACAAAAGGACTAAAGCAGAAGACTTTTTCATAGGAGACAAAGCGTTGAAGTAGGATTCTAGGAGGGAAGACAAAGGAAAACATGGCAAATTTGATTTCCTTTGGAAAGGACCTTATGTCATTCGGGTTGTACAAGGAAACAACACCTATTTTATGAAAAGCTTGGATGGCATAGAGGCAGATGATGGGCCAGTAAATGGTCGAATGCTGAAGCATTATTTTGATCTGGTTTGTTGAAGAAATCAACATTTTTGTTTGTACATAATAGTGTTTACTTTCTGCAATTTATTACAGCAATATGATAGGGAATAAGATGCAGCAAATTTTAAGGGAAAGGCAAGGAATTGTGCCACCTTATGGTATTACATTTTGAGTTTATCAGAAGAAGTTAAAAAGGAGACTTGGGAGCTGTGAAAATGATGACAAATATTCAAACAGTGTAACCTAAACAGAGCTGCAACTAAGTCAATGAATTCATGAGAATCACTCAAATTTTGCAGAGGCACCATTTTGAGTACAACAAGGAGAAATGTCAGAATACAACAAGAACTGAATATAAGGCCCTCTGACTTGCTGTTCTTGACTTTTCACCAGGAAAAGCCATCCCCAAGTGGAGCCACTGTTAGGTTCCTATACCAATAGGTTTCATTTTTCATGATTGACTGTAGAAGAGCCAAATATGTTCATCCTTTCATGTTGCAAAGGTTCCATATTTTGTAAACAAATGAAGAAAATTAAAAAATGAAAAGAGGGTATGCCATAAAAGAAAGATCAAAGGGAAAAAAGAATGAATTGGTAAGAAAAAATGATAAAATGAACCCCAAACCAAAAGACCAGGAAAGTGTGCTAGTTTAAATGCCACTACTGTTCCATTTTTGAAGAATTTCATTGTGTACAGGTGGTTGATTCTTGACACAGTTGATGAATAGCCAGACAATTCAATCCTGGTTAGATCATGTTTGAATTTACTTATCTTTAGAATAGAGAATAAAGATCTGTCCAAATAGTTCAAGCTTGGCAGATGAGTAAATAGGTAGAGAAACAAAGGAGCCCAACTGCTTAATCTGGGCCCTTGGAAGAGATAAGGGTAGACTTAGATAGAAGGGCATTCAAAAGAAAAGAGGAAAATCATGGTTTTCTAGTCCAAATGCACCCAATCAAAAGGAAGAAAAATGCTAGATGTATTAGGCTGGGTAGGCAGTTTGAGGTTGCAGAAGCAAGTTTGTGATTATTTTTTGTCTTGTCAAGAAAGACATCTCATGGATGTCACAAGTACCATGGCAGTTGTTTGGTTGTAAAACAGTGGAGTATGACTAATTTCCCCTCTCATTCCCCCAAGTACCCTTACTGACATCCCCTCAAGGACATTGGGATCTGCCCAGTAGTCCTAGTTCACTTCATTTTATGATAAATACTAAGTGGAACTTTGTGTTTACTTAGTCAAAACAAGCCACATTTCTTGTGTAAAAGATCTTACCATTTTACTTCATTTCCCCAAAAACCTAAGTTATTACCTTATAAACTTAGCGTTATCTATCCATAAAATCATATTAACATTAACTTTATTGTATAGCTCCTTTATCATTTTCCCACCCCTATTTTATAAAAACTATATAAAAAACCCAAAAAATACATAATATCCCTACCCCTAGCAATTATAGCCATATAACACAGTTTCGGGAATTATTGGTCCATTTGGGACCTTAATAATAACCCTTCCGCGTTCATAATCCATCGGGGTTTATTTAACACCAGGTTAAATAAACAACCGCGCTCGAAAATACCATAACCAAAGTGTAAAACCCCAAAAAACATTATAAAACATTGAAAAATTAACGCAGGCCCGTGTCATAAACTTCCACCACTTACCTCACCCGTCGACCGTCAGATCCAGCGCCACAGATCCAACGACTGGCGGCAATATCGGAAGCTCCCATCTGCCGAACGTTAGCGTCTGAGGGATGGGCGGTATTTCTGCCGTACCCCTACCACGCATCGGCTTCCCGGCGTGATCGGAGCCCCCTACTCCAAAACCACCATGGCCCTAAGGCAGTGCGGGGAATACCGCTTACCACCCCACTTCCTCCCCGCTGACGTCTGACTCACGTCACCTGATGACGTCGCATCCATGTCGCCCGCCACCACTCCGTATCAGCGCCATGTCATCTGCTGAAATCACCACCCCGCCTCCGTGTCATCCGCCACATCATCCGACACGTCATCCTCCGTACCTGCTACACGACAAAATTATGTCATGATGACATCATCACAAAAAAGCGCAAAAAGCCTGAAAAAGCCCAAATTGTGTTAAAACCCATGAAAGTGATGGTTTTTTGTTTATTTCTATTTGTTCGTTTGTGGAAACCTCTGCATGCGATTTACGACGAATTTGCCACCAAAGCTGCATAGTCCGTCACCCAGTGAAAGAAACTCCACAGCAGGGTCCCTCTGCTCGGCCTGTAGTCCATATTATGCAGCTAGTGCCCATTTGAAGCAGGTATTTACTCAATTGCTCCCGAACCCTGTGCATTTCCAGTTCTTCTCTGTGTCTGAACCCGTGGAACCAAGAAATTGCACAAATCCAGTTTACAGATCTTGAGAGATATACCGCCACCATCCCTGTTTTAAACATTATTTCCACAAAGCGACCAATTTTATCCATTTTCACAGTAAACCAGACTTTTTAAAACAAAAATGCAGTGCCATACCCAAACCTGCGCGCTATAGCCTTTGTTTTTGTCCTGTTTATCAAAAGAATCCCTCAAAATCCATTTCCCTCTGCAAGTTTCGCTCATTTGGTTAAAAATCAAGCTCATGTTCTCTGCATTCCACTCGAAGAGCCAGCAAATCCAACAAATTCAGTCAATAACCCTGACTAAACTCTGCAACCAATAGTTTCCCTTCTCCTCTCTGCAACTTTAACCTTGTAAGCATCACAAATTTGCAACCATTAAAACCCTACTTGCACAAAACTCAAGCAATCAAGCAAATAACCTTTGCTCTGATACCAACTTGATCTGTTGTTGAATTTTAGTTTTGCTGTGCTAATTTCAACTTCAGTTTTAAAAACAACTGCTTATCAATTGCTTCATGTGCATAGGTTTCCTTTATGGTGTTTGTGAATGAACAAGTAAATTTATGTCAAGTTTTATGTTAAATTCATGAGAAAAATAACATGAAAGTAAAGTGTTGAAAAACAACAAACCATCAAAATGAACACTTAACATAGTGTTTTGATGAAGGAGTTCACCCCTCTTGGGCTACATCTCCTTGGTCCAACTTCCATGGCTTGGGCATCTATATTAGATCAAAATGGAAAAAGTGTTTTTTACAATGCTCTACTACTCCTGAAACCTACTTCAATGTGCTCAAAACATCAAAATCATCTAGGAACACCTTTTCCTGATCCCAATTTGGTCGAATTTTGCAAAAGTTATGGCCAAAACTATTTCTCCTAGTAAAACTCCACTAAAACTGGAGGAACTCCAGTTAATCCTGCTAAAATTGGAGGAATCTATGGATTTTTCGGATCCGATAACTTCTTTGCCAAACTAAACTGTGGTTAATTAAGTTAAGTGTAGTTTAATTAATGTTAAACATGGATTAGCACATTTAAACGTGTAGTTAGGCTAATCGTTAGCATAAATACTAGCAGTCTTCGTGGAAGATGTCACATGGGCAGTAAATACCATGGTTACCATTAATGTTATGGTTTGTTGGCTGCCGATTACATGTTACTGGTCACATGGGAAGGTAACCGCTAACGGTTTTATCCCCAAACTCTGCCAACATAACGTTTAAATATATATTGCGACCTATAACGGTTAAGTCACAAGCAGTGGTGTAGTGTTAGAACGTTGGCATTATGTGGGTGAGGTCGCGGGTTCAACTTAGCCGACCTGCCCATAAAATTTTACACTACAGTGTGCCGATACCTAGCGTTTGGGGAGGGACACGTGGCAGCCTCTGGGCTTCCCACATGTGCCCTCCTCATCGGTCCACCTTTGACCAATCAAAACGAACCAAATCACCAACCTGCAAACTAATAGAAATGTGCCACTTGGCGAAACTTGATAGGCATTTGACCACCCCTTGACCCTGCCCAGTCACCTGCCACGCTAGTAGTATAAACTACTTACTGTGTAGTGACTGTACCCCTTTTTTTGCAAAAAATCTTCTGTTTGGCAATGTGAACAGAATGCGATATCTTCCTCATACGAACTTTGTTTTGAGTGAAACAAGTTGCGTTGGGATTGTTTCGTCGAGACGAACGCGGTCATTTATGTTTTGAGTGATTATGAGAACTTTGATTTTTAAGCTAAATACTAAGCACCTGATCACCTCCTAATCCACCGTGGAAAGCTCATAGATTTTGATGTTTTCCATATTCACCACAGAGTAAGTGTGCATGTATGGAGGTATTTTAAGTCTATAGGTATTATCTCCCAATTTTTCCAATATCTCGAAAGGACCATATCACATAGCCTTGATATTCTTACCAAGATCCTGTAGTCTTTCCTTGTTTAACTATAACCACACTCTGTCTCCCACTCTAAATGACTACTTTGTTCTATGTTGAACATGTCTGGCCTTATATTTTTCTTGTGACTTCTTCAACATCTCCTATACTTGCAAATAGATTGCCCAATATTCTCAACAATTTGTCTACTCTTAATGCATCCTCTTTGAGATCCTCCCTCATCATCTTTATTGTCTATATACAATATCCAAATGTGAAGGTAGAAAATATCCAAAACAAGTTTCAAATGGGGACTTACCAGTAGAAGTGTGGACTACTCTATTATAAGATTCTTGTGTATAGACCATATTTTCATCCTAGTTCATTGGATGCTTTTAATTATGTCCCCTCAAAAGTTGCACCAAATTCCTATTGATTACTTATGTTTTCCCATCTATCTGTGAACGGAATGATGATGAAATCTTCAAATTTGTGTCCATATTCTCCCACAATGTAGTCCAAATTGCACTAAGAATTTTGGTGTCCCGATCTAAAATGATGCTCCTTGGTATACCAAAGTGCACCAATACTAATCAAAGAATAAGTTTGCTACTTCTTTCCCTTTGATGGTATTTTTACAAGGCATGAGAACGCACATCTTGTTAAACTTGTCAGCTACCATGAACATGTATTCATGTCCCCTCCTAGCTGTTGGTAAACCTCCCATAGATTCCATGGAAATGCTTTCTCAAGGGCTAGTGGGTACAAGGAAGCTATGGTATAGACCCTTTCCTTTAACTAGGCCTGTTGTTACAACAAAGTATACATCCTATAATGAACCTTGCTACATCTTCTTCTGTTTTGGGCCAATACACATGCCTTTAAAATTTGGCGACTATATTCCCAACACAAAAATACCCTACAAATTTGGTGCTGTAAGCCTCTTTGATTAGTTGCAGTCACTCACCTTTAGGAACACAATGCTTATCCAAGTTATAAAGTAACAAATTATTCAAATAGTCAAATATGTTGACCCCATCATCTTGACTCTGGCTCTATACCTACTGAAACAACTCCTTGAAGTCCTCATGTTTTATATATGACTCTTTGTATGTGTCATGGGTGAAAGGATCCATGTGCATCAAGGTTCCTAAAGCTTTAATTTTTTTATGTGGGTGGCCTTGAAAGCATGTCGTCTAACTTGTTTGTGCTACCCTTAATATACTTGATGACTAAATGAAATTGTTGTGAGAACCCCTTCAAATTATAGTGTTTGGTCTGTTGTAGCTTACTATGGGCCTACAAGTACTACAATGGTCGGTGATCTATGTAGATGATGGTATCCTTTCCCATTGGATAATGTTTTCACTTTTTGACAACATATACTAGAGCATAGAGTTCCTTGTCATAGGTAGGGTAGTTGAGGACCATCCCATGAAATACTTCATATTGATAGCATGCAAGCCTTCCTCCTTACATCAAGTCCACTCCCATGGCATACCCACTTACATATGTCTTTGCTTCGATGCGATTCTACAAGTTTAGAAATAAAAAAATTGGTGTTTGGCTAATTTTCTTCTTCAACTCTTAAAAGCCCCTTTGCTAACTCTTCCCGCATTGGAAACTCTTGCCATTCATTATTATGGCATGGAGTGGTGCAACTAGTGATGAAAATAAATCTATGAATTTCTAAAAGTAATGTGCTCCCACAAAAAAACTCCTAAGTTCAGAGAAATTTGTAAGCATCAGCCTATTAATGATGGCCTCCATCTTCACAATATCTATTTTGAGTTTCTCTCCACCGATTACATACCCTAGATACACCAAATATTGTTGTGCAAACTCACATTTATTGATATTTTCCAGTAGCTAGTGCTTCTTCAAAGTCTCATGCACATGTATAAAGTGTGAGATGTGCTCCTTCCATATAGCACTGTAAACCAATATATCATACAAATAAACAATAACAAATGAATCTAGATAAAGGTGAAATACATCATTCATTAGTCTCATGAATTTAGTTGGTGCATTGCATAGACAAAATGACGTGAGTAACCACTCATATAAAACATGTCTAGTTTTGAAGGAGGTATTACAGGTGTCTTCTTTGACTCAAACCATTTGATACCATAATTTTAAATCCATCTTGGTGAAGTATTTCACTTGTTGCAACTGATCTAACAGATCGTCAATCCTTGGCTAGGGTAATCATTATTGAGTATAATCTTGTTTAACACTCTATAATCGATGCACATTTTCCAAGTCCCATCCTTATTTGGCACAATTATGATCAATGACCCACAAGGTGAAGTTCCTGGTCAAATCACACCTTGTTCCAACAATTGCTACAAATACTTCACTTTGCTTGCCTTCCAGAATAGATTGCTTGTACATCCCATATCTGGAAATGGAGAGTACAAAAATATTTGGATCTTGTGCTCCACTTCTCTCTTGGGTGATAGCCCTTTAGGCTTTTAAAACACTCCCATGTACGCTTATAACAAACATTCCAGTTGTTTTTCTTGTTCTTTATTAAACCCCTCCAAGGATGGTTTTTCCCTTATTGACTCCTCACTAGACTAACTTTCTCTTAATAATAGTAAAACATATTTCTTGCTAGAACTAGTCAATTTCTTAGCTTGGTTGGCACTTACTAATCAAACCTTGGACTTTCCTTTGTGCACATTAATGATGAATAATTTGCTTCCCATGATGAGGTAGTATTGGTTGGTTCTCCACATGAAGCTTACATCTCATAAATACATGTAGGGACTCCCAAATGTGACTCCACATATATCAAGTGGATATACATCCAATTATACTTCATCAATATAATTACCATTAATAAAAAAATTATTTGACTTATGCATTCTTATTTACCCATCCTAATGGATATGGGCTATGATAATTGTGAAACTCCATTCCAAGTTTGTTGACAAAAAATGTTGCTATGAGATTAACTTGTGAATTTGAGTCGAGCAAGGCATCTATCCATGTGGGCTTCACTCAATTAACCCCTGACATATCACTTGTGTTTGTGGCATACTAAACAATACCCCTAATTTGACTACATATTGGAAAATACCTCTAAAAATCACATTATTTAACCCCCTACCAATACAAACCCAATACACATTCCCAATTTAAAAAACCCCTACTTTCACTAGATATTGTAGGTATCCATTTTTTCATTAACATTTTTTATACCCCTTTATATTTTTTCATTAACTTTGAGCTCCATATTTTATACCTGCCAATATAAAAACCCTTTACCCCCTATTATACGCTCAAGATTTTATGTCATTTTTTCCTCAATATATATCCCCCAACATGAATGCATGTGGTAGGGTATTGCTTCCCTAGTGAAGCCTCCGTGCATCTATCATGGTCTTCTTGACCTAAATCTTAATATGGAAGAGTCTGGTCATCTCCTTCTCTTGCTATTGATGAAGGCTACTCAAATTCACCTCAATTTTCCCTGATGTGTAGACAATATTCTAATCCACATCAAAGGTACTTTCCACCCGGTTTCTCATTTTTGTGGCTAGAATACTCTTTTAATTCCCACCCTTTTTATAGTTCTTCAAGTTCAACATCGGATGCAATTTTAATCACTACTCCTCAGTGTGACCATGAATGTTGTAGCGGTTACAATGATTGATAGTATCCTTAGAATGATGTGTGGTGACAATTGTCTTTGATTGCCCTTTATTTTAGCCTATGCTTTCTAGGAACTATTCATGTACATAAGGCTCATATTTTGTTCTTAGATTTAACAACATCACATGTGTTTGTAGATGGCTATGTATACCCCATAGATACTTGAGGTGTACATCTAGGCATTTGGGAGAGATACCTAGCATGATGGCCATCTTCCTAAATTTAATGGTGTACTCTTGTACACTCTACTCTAACCCCTACCTAAAATAGTACCATCAATTCCATTGGTGCTCCACATAATCGACAGGGTAGAATTGGAACTTTATGATGGTTTTGAAGTCCTTCCAAATAGTTATTGGGGGATAACCCTCTAGTGTAAGTGTTTTTGTATGGATTTACCACAAGGTTAGGGCATGGCCCTCTACCTTCAACCTAGTAAATTATATTTTTTTCTCCTCATCTATGTGGTGAATGCTAAAATACACCTCTAATTGATACAACTAATGATTCAATTTTAAGGCATTGATCTCACTTGGTAAAACATTATTTCGACCTTCACTTCTATCTTGAACAAGGATTGTGAAATAGTAATGGCACTTACACTCATATTCTCTTTCTCAAGTTCTTTCCTTGACTCCTTTCTAGGGTATTCATGATCCCACGATTACCCCTCTTATCTAACCTTTAAGGTGGAACTTTCATCTTATTAAATTCCATGCTTGTTTCCTAGAGTTTCCATAAGGAAGTTCATATTGTGGTTGATGTCGATGACCTAAGATTCCAGCCTTGTGAATCTCTCTTTTTCCAAATCAAGATTTTTGTGAACAAACTCATTTGCCATGGTTAGGGCTCATCGACTTCTGCTTAAACTTCTTCCTAGATCCTCTGCAACTTCCTATGAGATTCCCAAAATAAACTTTCTTTGATACCAATGTGATTCGTAAACTACCATGGATATTCCATTTGATAGCTTGCCACAATAGATATCATAAAAAAAATTGAAATCTATTTTATGAAAGTTAAAATTCTTTAGATTCCATATTTTTTAATTATTGATTTTATTCTTTGCATGAAATGGATAAAATGAAAAAAAATAGAGAACAAAAAACGCAATCACACATCATCCACAAAGAACATAAGGATTTGCTTTGAGAAAGTAGTATGGGAGGAAACCCAATTAAGAGGTGAGACTACTCTGCTTTCTTTCCTAGTATGGAAATACTACAAGTATAAAGGTGAAGGCATGCTCTATGGAGTTACCAAAGACCTATTAGGCTACTACAAAACACTAACCCTCTTTATTATGCTCCCTAACGCTCACTTCTTGTTGGTTTTCTCTACTATGGAACAAAACACAATAGTATAGAATGAAACCCCTTCTCCTCCTAGTGGCCTCATTCAGTATCCAACGAGGGGTCAAGTTCGAATCTTTCAACTTGCAACTAGAGTTACAAATTTGACCCTTCTAGAGTTTTCTTCATTGTCCACATGTGGCCAACCCCCTTTTGCATGAATAATGGGGGATTATGTGACATCCTCTTAAACCATGGTGATAAAACCAAAAGGTCAACTTCTAAGAGGCATGGCTTTTGCATATGAACTCCAATTGACATCCTTTTTGCATCTTTGGAAAGATCTCTAAGTGTAGAATAACGCCCAAGGTTTTTGCATAAGTGAGATTTTTTAGACCCTAGGAAACTTCGTTTAATGCCCTAAAAGGTTTAAGACCCCAATTCTTCAAATTAGAACCTACTGGTATAATTTACCCTACAATTCGATGTAGAAATTAATGCGTGGATTCAAAACTGCTCATGAAATTTACTAAATCACAAGACTTGATGCTAATCTACTGATCTGCCGAAGTTAATTCACCATCTAGAAAACAAATCATAGACATGCAAAATGAAACACCACACATGTAAATAGATCTATCTAGGGGAAAGAAACTGCTCAAAACTCCTTACTATCTATATTTCATTAATTAGAGAATAGAGATGAAATAAATATGCTTGGTCAAGCCTGAGCACACCCTGGAAGTGCATAGTCTATCCCTCCACTTGACTGAATGAATCTGGACAACGCTTAGTCAATTTTCAAGCCCTCCAAGCTCCTAATTCCTTGTGTTATTCCCTGAGGAATTAGGCCCCTATTAATCGAGAAATTTCCTCATATGGATTGCGTAATTACTTTAGTCCCTTCCTCTGACTGCATGCACCACTTGTACACTTCAGAATAGTCTACAACTGATAGTACACTGCCTTGGAATCTCCATCTCAACTGGGTAACTTGAATTCTCTACATGCATGAGCTAATTTAGGTTGATTGATCATTTATCTGGATGATCAATGAGTGTGGTTGAAGTTCCACTTCTACAACTTGACCTTCCACTAATTCCTCCATCGGTTAGAACTAGTTTAATTGACCATAACTCAATTTAACTGAACTAAATTGCTACAACTAAAATTAACTCAACCTAGGCTCCTAAAGTTTAGGAACCCACTGCACACAACTGAACTTCACATCCCTAACTCAAATTAACTGAGCTAGACTCCTATTTTTTAGGAATCAAATCAAGTGAACTAGACTTCAACTCATAAACTCGATTTGAGTGTTCTTAACTGAGTGACAAGAGCCATGTCACCTTCATTAACTCGTCCAAGTTGTCTGCTGATATGAAATTTCGAATTTCCTTAATTTAATTAAGGCAAAAATCGAAATTGAGACTTTTCTTGCTGCATTTTCAACACTCCCTCTCAGTAATAAAGGGATTCTCAACTACCCCAATCCAACTCCTTTGGAATGTACTACATGCAACACCTCCCACTATTGTTGCTGCTACTGCAACATCTACAACTGAGAAGCATAAAAAAAATTTGAATCAACTGTGTCTACAACTGTCTACTAAGAAAATTGTGTTGTTGTTGACTCTGCTACTGAGCCTCCTGCTATGTTGTTAAGACTCCTCAGTATATGAATGACACTAATCCTTCTGCTACTGAATATTGTGGGCCCCTGTAGCAAGGTAATGATCCATGAGGAGAACACCTGAATGGACCTTGCCCAAATTTATGCAACTCTGGGACTAAGGATCTACATCACTCCACCTCACTCCTATAGGTATAGCTGCATGTGCTCGCTCTTGGCTTGACCTATCCCCTTACTAGAGGTCTTTTCTTTAGTGGATGTCTCCAAACTTCCTCCTTTCCGCCTCTCCATTTGTAGCTGCTTCACAACTTTTTGAGGTTTCTTCTGAGGTTGCATGTTTAGAGGTCTAACATGCTCCCTCTCAACCACCATATCTCTAGTCTCTACCTTTCTCCTCAAGGATTTGCATGCGTCTTCTACCTCAAGTGCATACAGGTTCTTAACTTGAACCCCAATCTGCTTCACCTATCTCATGGTTGTGTCTTAGGAATGCCTTTCCTTTGTTGAAGATCATGTTGTATCCACTATCTTCCAAAACTGTTATGGAGACAAAATTCTTCTTTAGACATGGAAAAAACATCACATCCTTGAGTCTGAGAGGGGAGCCAAACTCCCTCTGAAAGGTGATAGTACCAATCCCATCCATGCTGTACCTTTCGTTGTCTCCAAACTCAATGTTCATATGGAGATCTTTCTCCTCCAAGTCACTAAAAAATTCTCTATTCCCCATCATGTAGAACGAGGCACCACTTTCCAAGTACCACATGCTCCCCAACACTGTGTTCGTCATGCATGCGATGAGAGTGAAGCCAAGCTCGAACTGTGAAGCCAAATCTTCACCTGTTGCTGCTACAACAAGCTCCTTCTTGCTTGCCTTATTATGTGGACACTTCATGGCATAGTGCCCAGATTCATGATAGTGAAAGCACTTGATTTTGGACAAGTCTTTCTTCTTTCCCTCTTTGTTGGAATTAGACTCTTCTTGGGACTTCTTCCCCTTAAAATTCTTTCCCTTGCTAACTAATGGAAAGTCCTCTTCCTATTTTTTGGATGAGGTCCCATCTCTTGTATTCTGACTTATTTCCTCTTGTACCAGGTCAAACCATAAGTGCTCCCAACTTTGTAGTTTCTCCCTACCATTTACCAAATATTGATAGCCATGCCAACTCTCAGGAAGGCCCAGAAGGGCTAGAGATACCAAGTCTTATTTAGGGGCATTAACACCAACCCCTCCAAGTTCATCACAACACTATGTAAAATTGCTTAGGTATTGCAGAAATGTGTCATTCTTCTGCATCTTGATACTTTGAAGCTTGTCGTTGAGTGCCTGCTTCTTGTGGTCACTACTATTCTCGAACAATTCTATCAGTGCTTTCCACATTGCGAACAAAGACTCTTTTTTGTGGAGATTTTAGACACTATGATCTCCTACTCCCTCCAATATGATTATCCTCACCTTTGCCACATACTTCTTCCATTGAGCAAGATTCTTGGCATTAGATGCTTGGGGTTTTGCAACATCTGTCTTGATGTATTCTAGCAGTCTATTGTCATCCAATACTGCCTCCATGTAGTCCTTCCATGCAACAAAGTTTGAGGTTCCTTCCAAGGCATACTCGAGCCTGATTCCATTGAAATCCATCTTCTCAGTCCTGAAGAAAACTTGCAACACTGATCTTCAAATTCAAACCTCTTGCAATGAAAACTTTAAAATATTTTCTCTACAATGATTCCAGCACTGATACCATGTAGAATTTAATGTGTAGATTCAAAATTGCTCATGAAATTTACTAAATCACAAGACTTGAAGTTACTCTTCTGATCCGCAAAATTTAATTCACCATCTAGAACACAAATCATAGACATGCAAAAGGAAACATCACATATGCACAAATATTTATCTAGGGGAAAGCAATTGCTCAAAACCCCTTACTATCTATATTGCATTAATCAGATAATAGAGATGAAATACATATGATTGCTCAAGCTTAAGCACACCATGCAAATGTATAATCTATCACTCTGCCTGACTCACTGAATCTAGCCAACACTTAGACAATTTTCAATCCCTCCAAGCTCCTAATTCTTTGCATTATTCCTTGAGGAATTAAGCACCTATTAATTAGGAAATTTCCTCATTTGGATTGCGCAATTCCTTTAGGTCCTTCCTCTGACTACATGCACCAACTGTACACTATGTAATAGTCTACAATTAATAGTACATTGCCTTGAAATCTCCATCTCATTTAGGTAACTCGAATTCTATGCATGCATGAGCTAATTAATCTGATTGATTAGTTGTACGGATGATCACTAAGTGTGGTTGAAGTTCCACTTCCACAACTTGACCTTCCACTAGTTCCTCCATTAGTTAGAATTAGTTTAACTCACCATAACTCAATTTAATTGAATTAAATTGCTACAACTGAAATTAACTCAACCTAGGCTCCTAAAATTTAGGAACCCACTGCACACAACTAAACTTCATGTCCCTTACTCGAATCAACTGTGCTAGACACCTATTTTTTAGGAATCAACTCAAGAAAACTAAACTTCAACTCATTAACTCGAATTGAGTGTTCTTAACTGAGGGACAAGAGCCATGTCACCTTAGTTAACTCCTCCAAGTTGTTTGCTGATATGAAATTTTGAATTTCCTCAATTTAATTCAGGAAAGAATCAAATTTGAGACTTTTGTTGCTGCATTTTCAATAGTCTAATCCTCCAAATTTTCAACTCTAAAAGCATTGACATAGATGATAGAAAATATAATAATCCAATCTAAATTATATCTTCCCATTTTGGATAGGCTTTTGGTGATCCAGATTTAAATAGGAATGCAACAAATTACAGATATAACCATAAATACAAATATGCAGTAGAAATAACACTTCATTTCATTAATGTAAAACACTAAAATATGCTTACAAACAGACTAGAAATAAGACTAGCTCGGGCGATGGTAGCTTATCTCTCAGAAGAGATGTGGCGGCTACATGCCTCTGAATTGTGTTACAATGAGGCTCAAAGGCCTATTTATTATTGAGAAACAACAGAAAACCCTAAACATCCAAAAACCTAACCCTAGGAGATGAAGTGCCAAACTATGGGCCCCGTTTGAGTAAATTGTTACATCGACTTCCCAGGGTCGTAACTTTGGCATACGATCTTCGTTTGATGCGCACAATACCTCGTTAGAAAGATCTATCCAAGGACTACACCTTTTGAGTGAGATATAGCCCATTTTACTCCCTTTTTCCCAAAAAACGTCGCTTAGGGCCTCAAAATGGCTCCAAAAGTTCAAGACCCGAAAAACTGCCAAAAATAGTAAATTGTGCTACAAATAAGGAAACTGAAAAACTGAAAGAAACAATGGCGGGGGTCTAAGTGGAATAGGTGGGTGGCAACCAATATCCACCTGGATCATTCGTCCCCCCTTAGGAAGAAATGGTCCCCTTGAGTTCCTCCATGAGATGAGGAAACATTTGCAGAACTTGGTCCCTGGTGAGCCACTTGCCCTGGTGAAGGAGTTGGACTGCTTTGATAAATCGATATAGTTGGATCCTTTGCTATCTGGTGTTCATGATCTACGTGTCCATGATCCGATCAGTTGTGGCTTGTTCCATGCAATCTGGATTTAACTCTGTAGGTGTGAGTTATTCTACAATGTCTGATGTGTCTAGCAATGGTGGGAAGTATGGTTGAAGGCGGTCCACATTGAACACTAGGTGCAGGCCAAGGAATGAGGAATGATGAGCTCAAATGCATTGTCTCCCATAGCCTTGGTAATGGTTAAGGACCATATCGGAGTGGTCTGAGTTTCTGATAGGCTCCGGTAAGGTGTTCCATTAACAAATGCAACCAGACTTTATCGCCTACCTGAAAATTATGTGGCACCCAATGTTGATCATGTCACTACTTGTACTTGGCATTTGATTTCTCCAGAATGTCGTGGACCCACTGGCGGATATGTTGGATGTGCTCAATGAAGTTGTTTGCATTAACGGTTTCAGACTGTACATGAGCGGAATCTGCCTGAGTAGCTGTAAATGGCATGGCCACATCAATGGGACATAATGGTTGGAATCCCAAGCTCACCTGAAAATGGCTGTGGCCAGTCGAGATGGGGAGAGCTCAGTTATAGTTATGATAGACATAGGGGAGTCTCTCATCCCATGTGTGGATGCTTTGAGTTGTACATGTGCAAAATGTGTACAATCATCCTGTTGAAGACCTTTGTCTGGCCGTCAATTTGAGGATGGAAAGATGTGGACTTAGTGAGCTTGGTGTCTAGCATCGACTAGAGGTTGGACCAAAATGTACTAAGAAACCTGCTGTCCCGATCTGAGATGATAGACTATGGGATCCCAAAGTGTACCCACACTCGTTCAAAGAAGAGTTTAGCAGTGGCTTCTGTTGTGATACTCTTCTTGGAGGTCGCCATAATGGCCATCTTCGAGAATATGTCAACGACCACAAAAACACAATCGTTTCCATGCTTAGTAAAAGGAAGGCCTGACATGTAATCCATGGAGATGGATTTCCAAGGTCGACTAGGGGTAGGCAGTGGAGTATAGAGGCCTTGCTTCTTGATGGTTAGTTTGGCAATGATACAGGCAGTGCAGGATCTGATGTACTTCCCGACATCCTGTCAAATATTCGGCCAATATAAATACTTCTGTAGTACTACCACCATTTTCTCGACCCCGAAATGCCCAGTGGCTTGACTTTAGTGTGCTTCCAAAATCATCTTGGCACACTCACTTGAAGGAAGACAAAGGTGTCCCAGGTGGCATAATAGGGCATCCTGGAGGTGAAATAATGGAACTTGCCGACCCTCCAAGAGTGTCTGGTATGTGTGGCTGAATTCTGGGTCGCTTTTGTAGAGAAGTGGCCAATCAATAATCTCATGCCCACAAGAGTTGAGCACGGTGGTTAACACCATGATCGGTGGTCGGTTGAGGCAATCTACAACATTATTGGTGCTACCCTTCTTATACTTGATATTCAAATGGAACTGTTGCAGGTATGTGGACCATTTCTGATGGTGATCGTTCTGCAACTTCCCTTGCATCTGTATGAAAAATAGGGGCTGGTGGTTTGTGTGGATGACCATTTTCTTCCCCAAAATGTAATGCTTCCATTATCGGCAGGCCTGCACTATGGAATACATCTCTTCATAAGTGGGATACTTCCAGACTGTGTTTGAAAGTGTCTCACTGTGATATGCCACTGGATGCCCCGGTTGAGTAAGGACTGCCCCAATAGCATAGTCAGAGGCATTTGTCATGATCTTAAATGGTTGTTGCAAGTCTGGTAATGTGAGAACTGGTGCAGAGCAGAGGTGATGTTTCAACTCTGTGAATTCCTTCTGTTGAGATTCAGACCAAAAGAATTTTGCTTTCGCTCCTCCCTTGGTGACTTGACTCAAGGGCCAAGTGATATGAGAGAATCCCAACATGAACCTGTGGTAGAAATTGGCAAGACCCAAAAAGCTGCAGAGCTTTATCAGAGTGGTTGGAGCTAGCCAATCCCAAATGACTTGGATCTTGGCTGGATCCACATGCACCCCCCATTCATCAATAATGTATCCCAGATACTGAACCTGGGTCATGCCAAAAGTTCATTTCTCCAAATTGGCACATAGCTTGTGTTGTCGTAGTGTTTGGAGAACCTATCAGATGTGGTGGAGGTGATCTTCCCAACTCTGGCTGAAGATCAAGATGTCATCCAAGTATACCACTACAAATGAGTTGGTGAATCACTGCAATATGTCATCCATCAGCCTCATGAAGGTTGCAGGAGTATTCGTCAACTTGAAAAGCATATCCAACCATTCAAAAAGGCCTTCCTTGGCTTTAAAGGCAGCCTTCCACACATCGGAGGGTTTGATTGGTACCTGGTGATATCCTGATTCTAAGTCAATCTTGCTGAAATATTTTCCCCCCTTTAGTTGGTCCAGAAGGTCATCAATCCATGGGATCGGGTACCTATTCCGAACAGTGATCTTGTTCAGTGCCTGTTAGTCAATACAGAGTCTCCAAATCCCATCCTTCTTCTATACCAACACGATCGAGCTCCCACAGGGCGATGAACTTGGCTGAATGTGACCTTTCTGCAACAACGCCTAAATCTGCCTCTTGATTTTGTCGTTCTCCTGAATGGAGCACTGATAGATTGTCCACTAGGTAGCGATGACCCTAGGGTCAGATAGATGGAGTGCTTGACTTGACAGTGCAGAGGCACCCTCGTGGGGAGGTGAAGATGTCCTCGTACTCCTCCACAAACGTGTCCATTTGTTGTTGTCGTGCGGAGGGGCCCTATCTGGAGCTTGTGGCCACCGTCTTCTTCTTTCCTTGAGGGTGTATCATCGGGAAAACAAATTTCCCGGCTTTGGAAATGAGCTTACTGCATTGTTTTGTAGTAACCAAAGATATGGCGGTAGGTGGTGCTACCTCCGATATCATGTACAACTTATTTCCAAAAGTAACAATAACAACACAGGGCCTTGACTCATACACAACATGTCACTTCCATAAGTATGGTTGGCTGAATAATACATCACAAACATCAAGGTGAGCAACGTCACATAATACCTCATCTGTGAAGGGCTTGATGTTGTATGGAAGGCGACACTGCTGGCTCACGCTAAGATCCCGTCCTTGGTGAAGCAACTCGATGATGTACAATTGTGGATATGTTGTGGTCGGTAAGCCCAACCACTTCACGACCTCTGCCGAAAATAAGTTCTTTTGGCTCTCCCTGTCGACAATGAACTATAGCGGGGAGCCCTTTACCCACATCTAGGAGTGGAAGAGGCGCTCCTCCTCCTTTGGATCTTCGAGTTCCTCCTTTTGGATCTTCGTGGTGGCAACGGTGGCATTGGGCTCCACATCGATAATCTGCTTCCCTTTGTCATTTCCCTTGTCGGGTTCTGACTAAGAGTCGGAACTTGCATCTGATTCCGAAGCCTTTACCTCAGCCATCAGTGACTTCTTGGCCCGACACTCACTTGTGTTGTGAGTGGAGCTCTTATGGAACTCACACCACTTTCTCGTGTCCTTCTTCGGCTTCGTGGTGTTGTTCTTTGCTTACGGATTTGGAGGGTTGTCCTGGGCTGCCCCGCCTTGGCTTTGTCCTTTGTTCTATAGTTTGGGGGCACCTTTCCCTTGCTTCAGTTTCATAGATCCAAATTCTCGCTTCTTCTGTTTAAAATTTTTCTCGATCTTAATGGCATATCAATATGTCGTGCTGAGCGAGGAGTTGTCTAGGAACTCCATCTCTTCCTGGATGTAGCTGTGTAGGTAGCAACGATACTTGAGAACCAAATTCTTCTCAGAATCCTTGATACCCAACATCGTGAGAAGGGTATGAAAAACATTGGTAAAATTCGGCACATCTTGGTCCCTTCTCTATCGTAGCTTTGTCCACTTTATGTGTTTATCCTCATAGCTCCTGATGGGGTAGTACTACTCCTTGATTACATCTTGGAATGATTTCCAAGTGGGTGTGGTTGAAAATAGTGAGTTTGTACTTTCATCCTTCTACTCACAGTAGGTTTCCCACCAGTCCTTGACGTGGGGGGTTGCTTTGAGAAGTGCAAAAGTGATATTTTCTCGGCTGGAAAAATCATGAATGGAAAAATATCCTTCTAGAAGATTTAACCATTTATCTACAATGTCTGCATCTATCTGCCCCTCAAATATGGGAATGTCAAAGTTAACTTGTACCTTAAAGGGTGTGGCGCTTCTAGAGTAGTTTTCGGAAGTAGATGCGTCGCCCTCGGGTAGTCGCTGAAGGATCTAGGCAAAGTTGTCCATCATCGCGTTCCTTTGTAGCTCGAGGGCTTCCTCGAGAAATATTTTGATAGGATCTCCTGCCCCCTCTTTTTTATTTTCATCCGCCATGGGAGGCCGTTGGGATTTGTGAGGCTGGTCTTGCAAAGGTTCGACCAGTTCAAGCCCTAACTCCTTATATCTCGACCTCGTAGGGGACATGCAAAGAAAAACAGAGAAAGAGCAGACCACACTGATACCACTGATCTGGATTTAAATAGGAGCACAAAAAATTACAGATACAACCATAAATAAAAAGATGCAGTAGCAATAACACTTCATTTCATTAATGTAAAATACTGAAATATGCTTACAAACAGACTGGAAATAAGACAAGCTCAGGCAATGGTAGCTTATCACTGAGAAGAGATGTGGCGGATACATGCCTATGAAATTTGGTCCAATGAGGCTCAAAGGCCTATTTATTATTGAGAAACAATAGAAAACCCTAAACATCCAAAAACCTAACCCTAGGAGATGAAGCGCCAAACTATGGGCCCCGTTTGGGTAAATTGGTACATCAACTTCTTAGGGTCATAACTTTGGCATATGATCTCCGTTTGACGTGCACAATACCTCGTTATAAAGATATATCTGAGGACTACAATGTTTGAGTGAGATACAATTGAAGTTGCTCTCAGCTTTCCCAAAAAATGTCGTTTAGGACCTCAAAATGGCGGCGGAAGTTCAGGACCCAAAAAACTGGCAAAAATAGTAAATTGTGCTACAAATAAGGAAACTGAAAAATTGAAAGAAACAATGGTGGGGGTCCAAGTGGAATAGACGAGTGGCCACCAATATCCACATGGATCATTCCTCCCCCCTTAGGAAGCAATGGTACCCGTTGCGTTGAGTTCCTCCATGAGATGAGGAAAATTCTGATGAACTTGGTCCCTGGTGAACCACTTGCCTTGGTGAAGGAGTTGGCATGCTTTGACAACTCAATGTAGTTGGATCCTTTGTTGTCGGGTGTTCTTGATCTGCGTGTCCATGATCCGATTAGTTGTGGCTTGTTCCATGCAATCTGGATTTAACTGTGTAGGTGTGAGTTGTTATGTAATGTCTAATATGTCTAGCAATGGTGGGAAGTATGGTTGAAGGCGGTCCACATTGAACACTGAGTGCAGGCCAAGGAATGGGGGAATGCTGAGCTCAAATGCATTGTCTCCCATAGCCTTGGTAATTGTGTAAGGACCTGATGAGCCTCATAAATGGGTAATTATATGGGCTCATTCTACCTCACCTAGTCAAATCAACCATTCTCTTAGCTTATTGTATGATTTTTTGATTATATTTATGCTTATAGGGTGAGTTGAGTTAGTTATTATTCCATGTGGTTTAACATGTATTTAATGCAGATTATTGATGGATTTCGAGGTCAAAGTCAAGGATATAGTGGTCAAACTACAACAATAACGTGAAGTAGACAAAAGAGAGGAATTATAGGAGGGAATCTCTCTCATTTATTGATGCTCACTTCGAATTCCCTTTCATTTAGCTCGGAGTACAAGAAGTCGAATCATGCACTAGAAGGCAGCTGAACAAGTGGAAGATGATTGATAGTTATCTCGAGTTTTGGGAGCCAAGCCTCCCTGATTTTAAGGAAGCTATTGGTAGCTTCAAATGTATAGGTAGAGAGACCTAGGGCCTTACTAGGGT
Organism: Pinus tabuliformis; assembly: GCA_031772625.1. NCBI lineage: Eukaryota > Viridiplantae > Streptophyta > Pinopsida > Pinales > Pinaceae > Pinus > Pinus tabuliformis. Next base: position 844,872,196 of record CM062819.1, on the reverse strand, counting down.
CGACTTTTTTTTGCTTGGGAAAACTCTGCTCAAATTTCGAGCTTACTATTTTATGACAGTATTATGTAATCTTGCTATTTTTTGAAAATGAAGATGGAATCCTTTTTGAGCTAGCAATGAGTTACCTCTGAGGGCTGAAGCTCTTGGGTTAGGCCCCAATCCTAGCAGCCAAGCTTCTCTTTACTTGTATTTTTATGCTTTACTTCAATTTTTAGATTAGTTCATTGTTAGATGTATTTCTCTTATGGTTAAGAATAGGTTGCTTTTGATGATTTAGTAGCTTGCTTCCATTTGTGATTTCTGTAGCAGGTTAAGCAGTGATCAGAGAAAATTCAAAAGGCTAGCAATAGTGCCTTGGCCTCTCTTCCTCCCTCTAGGACCATGATTTGAGGCAAAGACTCTCTTGCTGCCCCAAAAACATAGATTTTCCTCATTCCTAGGACTTCTAGTGTTTGTAGCTCTCTAGTAGGTTGATAGTCCAGATTTTCTTTGCTTTCGATCTTCTTTATCATGTTTACTTCTTGATTTGCAATAGTCATTTTTCATGCTTTCCTTTCTTACAACATTTCCCATAATTTCCTTCTATACATCATAGTTTAGGCCATTTTAATGCAAAACTTTGTTTCCTAGGATGCACTCATTTCATTGGTTGCTTGATTTTCTTGATTGACTGTTAGTTTCTATGCAGCAGATCTCTTCCAGCAGTAGGCCAGCTTACTAGCAATCACACCCTCCACTTGATCCATGCCCTATAGGTCTCCCAAACCTCACCTCAATTCTGCCCTAGTTTCCTTCATTTTTCATAGAACTTCTTCCTCTCTCCTTGAGAAAACCCAATCATCTTTCTCTCTCCTGGTGATTCATGGTAGACCTTAGGTGCCCTAACACCTCATTCCAACATTCATCCACCTTTTTCACCCACTCTCACACCCTCAAAACAACAGAAATTGCTCTCGGCCTCCTCATGTAGGCCTCCTGTAGTTTCCCTGTTTTCCTCCTATAGTTTCCTATGTCCTCCTATAGTTTTTCCTGTAGGCTTTCTTTTGAAGGCCGAGTGTGGGAAAAGCCTCTAGAAGGCCACCTAAGACCTCCTAGGACCCATACACACCATCCTACATCCTCCCGAGCTCCAAAACCACCCTCTAACACCACTTGTTCGCTGCCACACTCACACACAATAAATTAGATGCATGTTAAATTCACATAAAAACACATAAAAATCCAAAAATATGTTTTCTGCTTATTTACTTCTAGAAATAGCATGATTAGATGTTGTTTAATTCCTTAAGTAGGTAATGGCATTTCTTTCATGGTTTTCATAGTGTTTTTTGCAAAAGTAGAATTAGCTTGTTAATTAGGGTTTACTAGGTTTTGCTTTACATTCCAGTCTTTCTCCTTTCTACAGTTAGAATAGAATATGTAGAGTAATCTTTCTTTTCTTTCATCACACATAGAGCTTCTTATGAAATCTATAGAAGTTGGCTTGAGCTCCTAGTGATCTCGCACGGGCTGACCATGTGACAACTTTTAGTGAGAACTAGTACTTGTGCATATAGCACTGACGCTTCCAAGTTTGTTACGAACTACTGGGTTGATAAAAGTAAAGTTGGTAGCCCAGGAGTTGCAACATTCTTGTTGCAATACTGGCACTCATCACCTTTTTGGTGCCATTTCCGGGGAAGCATCAGAGTATTCTGTGATTACTACTTTCTTCTATTTCCTATTGCAACATTCTGCTAATAGTTTATTTCGGCAAAAGTAGACTAGTCATTTCTTTTCTTTCAGTTCTACATTTCCTTGCTTTCCTTTTCAATTCTGCAAATTTCCATTCAGCAAGTTCATTTCAGCTAGTTGCAATTTGTTTTGTTCAATCACAATTTCAGTTTCTGCAGGTAATTTCAGTGTGGGGAAAAAGAAACAAAAAACCAATAAAAAATATTTCCTTTCATGCCTTGTAGGAATAGAGATAACTTAGGAAATTTTTTTCCCAACACCCCCACTGCTTCACATAGCCAACCTTCTCTCTTCTTCAGTGGTTGCAATCAAGAAGAACCCTTAGGTGAACATCCAAACATATTTGAATAACCTATAGGGGAAGAAGAAGAAGAAGAAAACATTCTTTTGGAGCCAATGGCTGAAAACAGAAATGCTAGGGGAAATGGAGAGACAATAGAGGGTACCTTCCCCATTCGGGAGACCAATGGGGATACCAAAATGAAGAATATAAGTCCTTCAGCCCTACCTCACTTCCATGGTCTGACTATAGAAGATCCTGACACCTTCTTGTTCGAGTTTGTTGTCATCTGTCGAACTTATGACTATGCCAAAGACGAGCAAAATTTGAAACTGTTCCTTTCTACTCTCAAGGACGTAGCACTGCACTGGTTCATGGGATTACCTAGCAATAGCATCACAACTTGGGCTCAGATGCAGTAGGCCTTTAACAATAAGTATTGAGACTATTGTAGGTCAAAAGATACTAAAGAAGAAATCTTCCGAATGACCTAGGAAGTGATGAGTCCCTGGAAGACTATGAAGAGAGGTTCTAACTCAGTTACAAAAGGGCTAGGTGTACACTTGACCCTGAGTCTCTAAAGTTGGTCCTGTTCAAGGGAGTTTGGGAAGACCTTTTAGACACCCTCCATGTACTGGCTAGGGGAGACATCTACCAACTATCCTATGAGGACATAAAGACTATTTTTAGAAACCATTATAGGGCAGCCAGAAAGAAAGGTAGGGGGAGTCAACCCATAGCCAGTGCCTTTTCTTCCAATTCATCCATTAAAGGTGAAATTGGAAACATGCTGGAAGACTTCAAGAGTGAGATGCTGCAAACTCTTGCCATGCAAATGGATACCTTACATATCAAAAGAAAACAAGAGGAAGCAAAGAGGGCTTTGGCCATTTTTTGCCCTAGATGCACCAGGAGGCATCCCAGGAATGAATGCCCATTGAAATCTATAGAGGTTTGTTTAGTTTGTGAAGAATATCATTCTACAGATAAGTGCCCTTCCTTTCCTAGACTTAAAGCTGTATACCAAGGGGCCGAAGGAGTCACTGAACATATCTATTACATAAACTAAAGGAGGCCGCATGGACCTAGACCATACCAACAGGGGATGCAAGGGACATCTCAGGCACACTACAACCCCAACCAAGTCACGTCCATACCTTCTTGGCCCCCCCTGCTCATCCTTCCTAGTCCACGCCTCCTCCTTGGTCCTTCACATCTCAATATCACGCTCAACCAGCCACCCATTCATTTTAATCCTATGCTCAACCGCAACCTCAGTGGAATGAATCTCATCAGGGGTGGAGGCCCTAATAAAAATCTCTTCCTACTCTCCTTCTGTGCCACTAAGGAAACCCAAATGCCTGCCCAGCCAAATCCGAACCCGAACAACAGATAGGCTCAACAAGTGTATAATGGGGAACCATTATTGCCAACTTATGTTGTGGAGATTCAAGAAATTAACTTGCGATCCGAGAAAGTTCTCCCAGACAGCCAACCTCCACCCAGGGAGGTTGAGGAAGATAAGGAGGAAAGCAAACCTAAAAAAAATCTACCCTTTCCTAAGAGACTATCCATGACAATCCATCCTACCCCAGAAGAGACTAAACTCCTGGGAGAATCGAAACATTTATGTGTGAAGATACCACTTCTCCAAGCCATAAAAGATGTGCCTATCTATAATAGGTTGATCAAAGAGAAGTGCTTTAGGCATCCAGGAAAGCACAAGAGAGATGCCCCAACCATCAATGTTATAGGACAACTGTCTGACCTGATGTTGGGGAAGATAATCTGTCCAAAATATCTGGACCCTGGAAGCCCAATAGTTGATGTCCACATCAATGGCACAATGGTCCCACATACCTTGATTGCTTTGGAAGCTACCATTAACGTGATGACAAAGGACACAATGGTCAAACTTAACCTCCAAGGCTCCTTGAGGAAGACCACGATAGTGCTGCAGCTAGCAGACCGCTCCACAGTAACCCCTGAGGGGATTTTGGAAGATGTGATGGTATCCATTGATTCTTGGGAGTACCCTGCTGATTTATTAGTTCTCGAGCCAAAGGCAAAGCTCACTGGGTATCCTCTCATTTTGGGAAGACCCTGGTTGGCTACAACCGATGCCTACATCAACTACCGAGCTAGGAACATGAACATAAAGAATGGGCACATGTCCAAGTAGTTAATCCTATATCCTCCCACCTAACCCTTGCTAGAACATGATCTACCTCTCTGGTTGGAGGAGGAGGATGGGGATGAAGTTTATTTTGCACCATTTTGTACATTAGAAATCACCATCTGGGGAAAACCGCAAGATGAGGATGATATGTTTGAAAATTTGATTCAGAATCCACCTCCTAGTGTATCACCATTAGAAGACATAGTGAGAGAAATCCTAAACAACCCCTCAACTAATCTCTGTGTGGCCGACCTCATTTCTCTCCGTGTTAAAAATATAGAGTTCAGCCTAGAAAGAACATTGAAAATCAATCCATCCCTATCTACTTCCCAGGAGAAGGAGCTATGCAGCATACTGAGAAAACATCTAGATGCCTTCACCTAGAGTTATAAGGAGATGAAGGGAGTACCCTTTAGTATGTACTCATCATATATACATCAAGGAAGATTGCAAGCCAGTTAGACAGCCTCAAAGGAGGATGAACCCAACACTTAAAGATATTGTTAAGGAAGAACTGCAAAAATTGCTTGATGCAGGATTCATCTATCCCATCTCTGACAGTGAATGGGTCTCTCCTTTGGTGCTAGTGCCAAAGAAAAATGGAAAGTGGAGAATTTGTGTCAACTATCAGGAATTGAACAAAGCCACTAAAAAGGACCATTTTCCTTTACCTTTCATAGATCAAGTGTTAGACGGTCTGGCAGGGAAAAGTTTTTCTCCTTCCTATATGGGTTTAGAAAGTACAATCAGATTCAAATCAGCCTGGAAGACCAAGATAAGACCACTTTCACTTGTCCTTGTGGTACCTTTGCATACCAGGTCCTTCCTTTTGGTTTGTGCAATGCTCTAGCCACTTTCCAAAGAGCGTATTGAGTATATTTTCTGAACTAGTTCATGATGCAGTAGAAATATACATGGATGGTTTTACTCCTTATGGCTCTGACTTTCAGGAAGCTTTATCTAACCTAGGAAAAGTTCTAGATAAGTGTATTGAGATGAACCTGTCCCTCAATCTAGAAAAATGTGAATTTTTGATGACTGAAGGGACCGTGCTAGGTCATGCAATATCTCAACAAGGACTGCAGGTGGACCCCAACAAAATTTCCATCATCCAAAGGGTCCCACCTCCTCAAAAGGTGAGAGATGTCAAAAGCTTCCTAGGCTTAGCTAGATATTACAAGAGATTCATTAAAGACTTCAACAATTTAGCCTCTCCTTTGTTTGGCCTCCTAGGCAAAGATGTTGAGTTCATATGGTTGGAAAACTGTCAAGAAGCCCTATATAACTTGAAGAGCAAGCTAGTGACTGCCCCAATTCTCAGAAGCCCAAACTGGGCCCTACCCTTTCACATTCACACAGATGCCTCGAACAAAGAAATAGGAGTAGCCTTAGGACAAATTGATGAAAAGTTACCTTATGCCATATACTTTATAAGCAAAAACTTGTCAAAGGCAGAGTTAAACTATACAGTGACCGAGAAGGAACTCCTAGTTGTCGTGCATTCCTTAAACAAATTCAGACATTATATCACATGCTATAAAACCTTTGTGCACACTAATCATGTTGCAATTAGATATTTAATGAGCAAACCAGATGTAAATGCTCGCATTATTAGATGGTTGCTTTTACTGCAGCAATTTGATCTGACCATTATTGATAAGCTTGGTAAAGAGAATGTTGTTGCTGAATTTTTGTCTAGAGTAAATTTTCCTGCAGGTGAAGAAGGAATGGTGGATGACCAAATGACAGATGAACACCTATTTTCTATATCAGTACTCTCTCCATAGTTTGCTGATATAGCAAACTACTTGGTTTCAACACAGTTCCCACCACACCTATCCTTAAAAGAGAAGAGCGAGATAGTAAGGAAAAGCGCCCCTTTCACCTGGATTGGAGGAAATCTCTTCAAACTTGGCCCAGATCAGATCTTGAGAAGATGTGTCAGGGAGGAGGAAGTCTTTGAAATCCTCCTGACCTATCATGATGGGCCTTATGGATGTCATTTTGCAGCAAAAAGAACCGCCTTCAAGATATTGCAAGCAAGCTACTACTAGCCCACTCTTCCTCAGGATGTGAGGAGATACACGAGCCAGTGTGATCAGTGTCAGAGGATGGGGAAACCCACTCCAAAGGATGAAATGCCCATGCAACCTCAAGTTACCTTTTAGCCATTTGAGAAGTGGGGCATGGACTTTGTGGGGCCTATAAACCCCCCTTAAAAGAAGAAGCAGTACATCATTGTGTGCATCGACTACTTGACAAAGTGGGCAGAGAAAAAAGCAATCAAAGCAGTGGCAATGGAAAAAGTAGCTGAGTTTTTGAGGGAAAACATATTCTACAAGTTTGGGTATATGAGAGAGTTGGTCACAGACCAAGGTAGTCAGTTCACTTCCAACCTGATTGAAGACTCGCTCACACATCATAAGATCAAGCACAAGACTTCCACCCCTTACCATCCACAAGCCAATGGGTAAGTGGAGGTCACTAACAGAGCATTGGAAGGGATCCTAACCAAGGCAGTGAGCAGCAACAGAAAAGACTGGGCAGATAGATTAGTTGAGGCCACTTGGGCCTACAACACAACATGGAAGACCACCACCGGGTTCACACCCTATGAACCGGTCTATAGGAAGAAGGCTTTACTATCAATAGAGTTTGAATTCAATACCCTAAGGATGGTAGCTCAGCTGGACCTAGACCTCAACCATGCACAAAAGGAGAGATTACTTCAGCTCAATGGATTGGATGAATACAGATTGCAATCCCTTCTCCATACAGAGGTAGTTCAGCTTTAGAGAAAGATATGGCATGAAAGAAATATCAGGGAGAAGCAATTCCAAGAGGGAGATTGGGCACTACTCTATGGTTCAAGATACAAGGATTTCAAAGGCAAGCTGAGGACAAGATGGCTGGGACCCTACACTGTGGAGAAATGGAATGACAATGGTTCAGTTTTGATCAGAACCATTGATGATGAAGCCATACCCATGCTTGTCAATGGACATTGGTTGAAAGTCTACAAGAAACCCCTCTCCAAGCAAGAGTTCATTGAAGATTTGAATAAAACAATGATGGTAGTGGATCATGTCTTAGCTTCCACTTCACCCACTCACTGAAGAAAAAAGAAAAAAATAAGGACTCAAGTGAAAACCTCCATGAGGCGCTTGAGTCCCATCATTGGGTTGAAAACATCTTCTGAGGTGGCCTAGTGATGTCAAAAAAAAGGGGAAAAGAATAAGATCCTTGGGTGAAAACCTCCCTTGGAGGCACTTAGGGTAGGCAATTAAGGTGAAAACCTCTCTGAGGCACCCTAGTTGTTTTCAAAAAAAAAAAACGAGAGAGAAAAAATGAATTTTTATTGCATTGTAGGTTTGCAGGAGGACTACAGGAGGAGAAGAAGGTTCCAAGGGGACCCTGACATTCATCCTAGCATCCAACTCATCTTCTCCACACCTTCCTCCATCATTTTTGGCATCTCTTTCACCCCACTATACCTCTTCTTCCAAAACTATGTTTTCAACAGGAGGCTCTGTTTTTTCTACAGAAGGCTCCTGTAGGAATTACAGAGAGCCAAAAGTGTCTACAGGAGGCAGTTTGAGGGACAATAAAAGCTTCATGAGAAACCTATAATCCCTCTTACCATATTCAAACCTCCTTGCCATCATTTCCAAGCCTGCATCAGATTCCAAGCATCATTATTATTTTTCTTCCCTTTCCAAGAAAAAAACATAGAAAAATAGTTTTTCAATTTTGAACAAAAAAAAAAATAAGAGGAGGAAAAGGCACCATTAACTCTACTTGAAGCTTACCTACTAACCCTCCATCATTCATCTCCACCTCTGAAATAATTCTCGAGCTCCAAGCACAGGGAAATCGCTAAATTTTCAAGGGGAGAAGCAGCTACAGGAGCTCCGTAGGAATTCTTGTAGCAGCTGATCCCATAGAAGTCCAGCACCAGCAGTAAGGGACAACACATCTGAAGGTTGAAAAGGCACATGCAGCTCAGCTCCAGCAAAAGAAGAACCTGCAAAAACACACAACAACACATTAGCAAGCAGAGACAACATGCATGAAGGAAAATGAAGGCATGCAGCAGAGAAAGCCACAGCACCTCACAGTCGATGGCAGCAAATACGCTTTGATTACAGGTAAGTAGCTAAGTCACTCCTCTATCTGCATCTGTGTAATTAGGAATCATACGAAGGCAATGAGATGGTTGAAATTGAAAGAGGGAAAGGTGGTCAGTTAACTTGGCCACCTTTATTTAGTTGACTCCACTTAGCTGAGATATCACCCACACGTGCACACAGTCTACTCAAGCAAAAGATGCGAAGGACAGGTAGTGGGAGGAAGAGTTAACTCCAATGCAGTAATGATGGGATGATTACGAGGGGGGTCATGTTGACCAAGTAGGTGGGGACCAACGGTGCTAATCTGAGCAACGTACACCTTGCCAGATCAACACTCATAACCGAAAACAACCATAAAAGGTAATGAGCACTCCTCCCCGTGCATTCTCATCACCTTTTCTTCAGTTTCTCCTCATAACTCAGCCATACAATAGTCTTCTTATGCCCCCACAGCCTTGTATCCACCATTCTCCATCGATTTCCTCCATATTTTTGCTCTCGGCATCTTCTACAGGAGCCCTACAGGGTTTCTACAGGAGCACCTACAGGAAATCTAGAAGAGGGACAATAGGCTTCTACAGGAGGGGCAGTGAGTCATTTTGAAGGAAGGAAACATGAATTTTGGCATGAATTTCAGTCCGAAGAGGTAGGGTTCATGAATTCCCTCTGTTGAATATCAAAATGTGAAAGAGATGGTCTCAAATTGAAGATAAAATGAGTCTTTAAGAGGGTAGAAATACATAAAAAAATTATGTTTAAAAAAAAAAAAACACAGTCCCCTCTGTTTTTTCTATTTCACTCAAAATTCTTTGTGTCCACCTCCATATCTGGTTTTTCAAAAGAAGTACAGGTAGTATGACAGGGGGTTTATGAGAAAAGAGCCCACTAACTCCACTAGACTCCATGCACATCCTCAAGTGGTGGAAATATTTACCAGGGTAAACTGGATGAATTTCTTTGAGAAGTTTAGAGGGTTTGATGATGAAATTTCCCATGAATTTGCTCTATCTCTGGTCCCTCACAAAAGAAATCATGCTACTGTAACAATTAGAGGCCTCTCCATTGAAATAACCCCTGAATTCATCAGTAGGGTCACTACCCTTCCTCTTGGGTTGCCTTGGAGTAAAGATGAGAAAATAATTGGCCAGGCTGCCAAGAAGAAATTTTTCCAAGATAATGAAACCCTTGTTGAAGACAAAAACGGAATTAGGAGGGCTAGTGTACCATATCTCTGGGATGAGGTTAGCTACCAAGTGATCAAATACATTTCTTGTGAGGGGAGGCACAACATTGTTTATGAATATCATTTCAGAATCCTTCAAGTCTTGAGATATGGCATGAATACCTTAGCACATCAAAAGATCAGTATCCCTTACTTTCTCCTTCAGTCCCTCATTGACTCCAGCACCTACGTACAAGAAGAAAATTCATAGTAGCTATCTCACCATGTCTTAATCAAGATCCTAGTAGAAGAATCCCTCCATACCCTTACAATCCCTATAGCATGGGAAGTTTTCAGAAATATGACAGCCAAGGATGACATCAAGGCATTAACCTATGATGTTAGTCCTGCTGTTAGTGAGGAGGGAGAACATCAAGGAAGAGAAGATGAAGCTAGTGGTTCCATAGCAGAGCAAGAGAGGAAGGAGGAAAGAAAATAAATAGAGGAGGGGAGAGTTGAAGAGACAGAGCAGAAGGAGGAAAAGGAGACAGAAGAGGGAGAAAGGGAGGTAGAGAGGGCAGAGCAAAGAGAATAGTTCCATGAAACTTTGGAAAGAGAAGCAATAGCTGCCCTCACTACCCTTAGTACACCAGTCAAGCAGAAGCAGAAGAGGAAAATAAAAACCTCCATGTATTTCAAGGCAAGGAAGAGTACCAGAATTAAAACAGGCAAACCTCAGCCCTCATCAAAGACTCCCATTAACATTGAAGATTCACCATCTACCAAGGTGAAAGAATCTCCTTCCAAGGCACCCATAACCTATGAAAGGAGGACTACAAGATCTTCTACATGGAAGGGAAAGGAAATTCTACAGGACCCCAAACCAGACCTACAAGAGGCTAAAACAGTCCTACAGGAGACACTGTCCAAACTACAAGAGACACAAAAACTTGAGGAAAAGATAGGAGGACAACCAGAGGTGAAAGAGAAAGCATAAGAGCTACAAGAACCTAACCCCCAGCCTAATCTTGACTCTTATTACAGACTACTCGAGGGAGGCAAGATAATCCCACAGAAATTTGCAATTCCACTGTTTTTTGAATTGGAAAAAGAGAGAGTGAGAACACATAGGTGGATTCAAATAGCCAAGTCCAAAGGAGTTGAGGATATTGGCCACATGGAAAAAAAACTCAGGGAAATGGGCAGGGAATTGAGTGCTCTCAGAGACAGAGAAGCCATTACAAGAAGCCACCTTGAGAATGAAAATGAATTACTACGGAGGCAGCTGCAGGAGAAAGAGACTCATTTGGCATACATGGCCAGCTTATCCATAGAAGCATTACAATGCAGAACATCAGCCAAATCTTATGGCCTCTATCTGAAGGATCATCGGCTTCAATTCCAAATAAAAACTTTGGCACAAAGAGGCATAATGCATTTCCAAGACTACAGGTAGTTCATGGATTTGTGTGACCAAAGCACCTCTGAGGACAAAGAAAAGATGGCAGAGTTCTATCTACACAACATGGCCCTCATAGACCTGAATGTGTGAGACCCCAATGCCAAGCTAGGGGATCTGCAATTAATGGACATGGCAGCGTGGATGAACCATGAAGAATTGAGGGCAGCAGAAATGAAAAGATTGTTAATAAAAGAGCAGAATGAACCATTGATGATAAGAGTTGAGCCATCAGATCCTGTGGCACTCATCAACACACACAACCTGCTTGCCAATGGCCCTCAGATTGCTACTAAATATCTAGCGAATCAGGAACAAGCCATTGCACACTTTGAAGATATGCATAGGCTACTTGGGGATGACTGTGTGCATGCATGCATGAGAAGATGGAACACCCTACCCCATAGCTTGCAGATCAGAGAATACTATTCCCCCATGAGGCTGAAGGAGGCATTGGAAAGAGTGCCAATGTACAAGCACTCCATGCAAAGGTTGAAGGTCAACTGGATTGGCCTCACACTGAGTCCTCCACTCCTATTAGGCATGCTAGAAGGCAAAAGAGAAGAAGAAGAGAAGGAGTAGTGGAAGGACATAGACAGAAAGGCAAGATTTTATGGAGAACATGAGCAGATCATATCAAAAGCCTGGAATGCTAGGGAGACCAAGAGATTGACTAGGTTGCTCAGAGGATGAGCAACACCTTCAGTAGGGGGTGATGATGAGCCTCATAAATGGGTAATTATATGGGCTCATTATACCTCCTATCCTAGTCAAATCAACCATTCTCTTAGCTTATTGTATGATTTTCTGATTATATTTATTCTTATAGGGTGAGTTGAGTCAGTTATTATGCCATGTGGTCTAACATGTATTTAATGCAGATTATTGATAGATTTTGAGGTCAAAGTCAAGGATCTACTGGTAAAACTACATAAATAACTCGAAGTAGACATAGGAGAGAAATTATAGGAGGGAATCCCCCTATTTATTGCTCCTCACTTCAAATTCCACTTCATTCAGCTCGGAGTACAAGAAGCCGATTCATGCACTAGAAGGCAGCCGAGCAAGTGGAAGATGATTAATAGTTATCTCAAGTTTTGGGAGCCAAGCCTCCCTAATTTTAAGGAAGCTGTTGGTAGCCTTAGATGTATAAGTAGAGAGGCCTAGGGCCTCACTAGGGTAGGCCTTTTTTTGCTTGGGAAAACTCTGCTCAAATTTTGAGCTTACTATTTTATGATAGTTTTATGTAATCTTGCTATTTTTTGATAATGAAGATGGAATCCTTTTTGAGATAGCACTGAGTTACCTCAGAGGGCTGAAGCTCTTGGGTTAGGGCCCAATCCAAGTAGCCAAGCTTATCTTTACTTGTATTTTTATGCTTTACTTCAATTTGTAGATTAGTTCGCTGTTAGATGTATTTCTCTTATGGTTAAGAATAGGTTGCTTTTGATGATTTAGTAGCTTGCTTCCATTTGTGCTTTCTATAGCAGGATAAGAAATTATTAGAGAAGATTCAAAAGGCTAGAAATAATGCCTTGGCATCTCTTACTCCCTCTAGGACCATGATTTGAGGCAACGACTGTCTTGCTGCCCCAAAAACACAGATTTTCCTCATTCCTAGGACTTCTAGTGTTTGTAGCTCTCTAGTAGGTTGATAGTCCAGTTTTTCTTTGCTTTAGATATTCGTTATCATGTTCACTTCTTGATTTGCAATAGTCCTTTTTCATGTTTTCCTTTCTTACAACATTTCCCAGCATTTCCTTCTATACATCATAGTTTAGGCCATTTTAATGCAAAACTCTATTTTCCTAGGATGCACTCATTTCATTGGTTGCTTGATTTTCTTGGTTGACTGTGAGTTTCTATGCAGCAGATCTCTTCCAGCAGTAGACCAGCTTACCAGCAATCACACCCTCCATCTGATCCATGTACTATAGGTCTCCCAAACCTCACCTCAATTCTGCCCTAGTTTCCTTCATTTTTCATAGAACTTATTTCTCTCTCCTTGAGCAAACCCAATCATCTTTCTCTCTCCTAGTGATTCATGGTAGACCTTAGGTGCCCTAACACCTCATTCCAACCTTCATCCACCTTTTTCACCCACTCCCACACCCTCAAAACAGTGGAAATTTCTCTTGGCCTCCTCCTGTAGGCCTCCTGTAGTTTCCTGTTTTCCTCCTGTAGTTTTCCTGTGTCCTCTTGTAGTTTTTCATGTAGGCTTTCTTTTGAAGGCCGAGTGTGGGAAAAGCCTCCAGAAGGCCACCTAAGACCTCCTAGCACCCATCCACACCATCCTACATCCTCCTGAGCTCTAAAACCGCCCTCTAATGCCACTTGTTCGCTGCCACACTCACACACAATAAATTAGATGCATGTTAAATTGACATAAAAACACATAAAAATCCAATTTTTTTTTTTTTTTTTTTCTGCTTATTTACTTCTAGAAATAGCATGGTTAGATGTTTTTTACTTCCTTGAGTAGGTAATGGAATTTCTTTCATGGTTTTCATAGTGTTTTTGGCAAAATTAGAATTAGCTTGTTAATTAGGGTTTACTAGGTTTTGCTTTACATTCCAGTCTTTCTCCTTTCTGTAGTTAGAATAGCATCTGTAGTAATCTTTCTTTCCTTTCATCAGACATAGAGCTTCTTCTGAAATCTATAGAAGTTGGCTTGAGCTCCTAGTGATCTCGCGCCAGCTGACCAAGTGACAACCTACAGTGAGAACTAGTACTTGTGCATATAGCACTGACTCTTCCAAGTTTGTTTCGAACTACTGGGTTGATAAAAGTAAAGTTGGTAGCCTAGGAGTTGCAGCATTCGTGTTGCAATACTGGCACTCATCAGGACCATATCAGAGTGGTATGAGTTTTCGATAGGCTTCAGTAAGACGTTCCTTTTGCAAATGCAACTAGACTTTGTCGCCCACCTAAAACTTGTGTGGCACCCGATGTTGATCATGTCACTGATTGTACTTGGCATTTGATTTCTCGAGAATGTCGTGGACTTGCTGGAAGATATGTTGGATGTGCTCAATGAAGTTGTTTGCCTTATCGGTTTCAGACTAGAAATGAGCCAAATCTGCCTAAGTAGCTACAAATGGCATGGCCACATAAATGGGACATAGTGGCTGGAATCCCAAGCCCACCTAAAATGGGTTGTGGCCAGTCGAGCTATGGAGAGCTTGGTTATAGCTGTGCTAGACATAGGTAAAGTGTGTTTCTTTACTATGTACATTTTGTAACTTACAATCTGATGGTCACGATATGCAGTGATCCGATGGTTCATTCTCTCCTCGGTATTACCGACACTTGATCCGTGGCTGAACACCCGATTGGTCAATGATCTCTATTTAAAGAGCATGGAGGGTCATTTGTAGGGTAATCCGTCTATGAGAGAAGCATATGTAAATTTTCATTCTTTTATTAATAAATTGCCTGAAGTGGCCGCGTTGGCTCAGGCCGTGGACTGTTTCCCTCTTTGAGGGTTTTAACCACGTCAAAATATTGGTGTATTGATCTGTGATCTGTTTGTGAGCGGTTTCCTTTGGTGTTCTGTCTGAGGAACTTACCCTGTAAATTCCTACATGGTAGCAGAGCTATTTGAGGGCCGCGTCCGTTGGTGATCCAAATCTGAAGCCGGTAGAACTGCATCCGACAACCGTTTCCTAGATCTACTGTTTCTGACTGCTTTCGGGCCAAGAGGACTGCTCTGTTGTGTTGGGAGCATCTGTTCCAGTGAGGAACCCCTTTCGTTTCACGCGAAGAGGTTTCCGGTAGCCCTAACTGCGTCATTTTTAAGATCTGGAGGTTTACAGTGTTTATTTGCAGTTTACAGTTATTTTCTCTCTGTTTATTTCAGTTTCAGTTTATTTAGCTTTTTTTAATTACCAGATCTATACCTTTCATTTCTGCGTATGCTCTTTTCCCTGCGACTCTGTGCAATCTGGGCAAATCAGAAACAGAAAGGAAGGATTTTTCTCATGCGTATGCTCTTTTCCACTGCGTCTTAGTGTGATCTCGGAAAATCAGAAACATTGAGAAAAATATTTAGTTTCCGGCTAAAGCTAGCTTCGAGCCGTAAGGTTCATTTTTTTTGTATTTCCGTGTTGGGTTTTGTGTTTTTTATTTTGTAGGGAAAAAGAGCTTTCTCAAAGCAAGCACGCAACCCAAAGCATCAACCCCCCCCTCTCTCTCTCAAACTTTTTGTATAGCTCACTTGGTGCAAAGCTAATTTATGAGAGTAGAGGTCTTGGGTTCAAGTCTCCATTTTGTGGGGGTGGATTTTTCATTTCCGCACATTCCCGCACTTTGTCGGCAACTTCATCAAATTTTCTTCAAAAAGCCATAACTTCTTCATCCGGAAGCCGTTTTCAGAACCGTTTTTTTGAAACAGCCTAATTTTTCGAGATCTTTCCATTACAACACTTAGTTTTAGCATCTATAGATTCAGTTTTTTTAAAATGGAAAGTCCATGCCAAGTTATTCTTGACAGCACCAACTACTTCCAATGGTGGTCCTACATTGTGGATTTACTTAGAAGTAAAGGTCTTTACAGAATAGCCACAGGCCAAGAGACCAAACCGAAAGATGAAGACAAGGCAGCTAAATGGGAAAATAGACAAGACCAAGCACGTGGGTTGATAGGGATGTATATTTCTCCAGATCTTAGATTCCATATTGCAGAACTTGATACTCCTGATGAAGCAATGAAACAGATTACTAAATTCTTTGGAATTAAAAATGAACTTAAAGCCCATCAACTTGAAAATGAATTGCTTACATTGGACCCCAATAATTTTTCTTGCATTGAAGATTTTTTGTCCAAGTTCAAGACCCTTAGACTTCTCTTGGAAGGTGTTAAGGTTAAGAAAGAAGATAGTAGCCTTATCTACTCCATTCTTACTAAGTTGGGACCAGCCTATTCTGTGTTTATTTCCACCTTCCATTCTACAAGAGAAGCCTTCATTTCTCAAGGACAAACCTACAAGTCCTCTTCCTTTGATTCCTTTTGTGATTCTTTAATAAGAGAACAAGAAAAACTCTTACACCTTGGTCTTCTTCATCTTGGAAACTATTTTAAGAAAGCGTTAGCCGCCCAACAGCAACCAAATCCAAAGAATCCTAAGAAATTGTATCCTAAAAAGAATGGTCCTAAACCAAACAAGGGTCCTAAGCAATTTCAGCCTCAAAATGAAAAATCATTTCAACAAAATGATAAGACAAATAAAAACAAAGGGAAGAAGACTGATAGACATTGCAACTTTTGTAATCGAGATGGCCACTTAGAATCCAAATGCTTTAAGAAGATGGAAGCCTTGGAAGCAGCAATGAAGAAGCATAACATCCATTTGGAGCAATCTTCAACTTCAACTTCATCTTCAGGAATGACACTTTCTGCATGTGGTTGTCAAGCATCTCGGTCTGGCTATGCAATAAATGTATCTTCTTCTTCTCATTTTCATGAGTGGCTCATTGATTCTGGAGCTTCTTATCACATGGCCAAAAACAAAGCCATGTTTTCTTCTTTAAATGATTGTAACACCAAAAATATATATGTTGGTGATGATAGATCTCTTAGTGTTGTAGGGACTGGAACTGTTCATCTAGACAATGGTCTGTTTAATGATGTATTATGTGTTCCAACCTTATCCTACAACCTTTTATCTGTATATCAGATAACCCATTCAGGTGAAGGTAAAATCGTTGAATTTTCACCTCACAATGTTGTAATTAAGGACCTAAGAGATCCTAGACAGATTTTAGCTACTGGCATTGCTGATGATTCTACAAGGTTGTACAAGTTTCACAAATTTGGGTCATCAAATCTTCCCTCATTATTTGTTGCTCATAATGATGAAGTGAGCAAACTTTGGCATGAGTGATTTGGTCACTTAAACTATCGCTCTCTTCATAATCTATGTAAAGAAAATATGGTGACAGGTCTTCCAATGGTATCTTGCAGAGATGGTGTTTGTTCCGGATGTGTACTCGGAAAACATCATCGGGACAGTTTTGAAAAACGTGCCTCTTGGCACGCTTTAGCCCCTTTACAGCTCGTGCATAGTGATTTATGTGGTCCACTTCCAGTTGCTTCATTATCTAGCTACAAGTATTTCTTAACTTTCATTGATGATTTCTCCAGACGCACTTGGGTATACTTCTTAAAACTCAAGAGTGAAGTATTTAACATGTTCTTGGACTTTAAGGCCTTTGTTGAAAAACAATCTGGACATCAAATTCTTAAGCTAAGATCTGATAATGGCGGAGAATATGTTAAAAATACATTCATCAACTTTTGCACTGAGAATGGAATTCAAATGCAACATACTGTTCCATATACTCCACAACAAAATGGTGTAGCTGAAAGGAAGAATCGCACCTTAAAGGAAATGGCTAATTGTATGCTTCAATCTAAAGGACTTAGTCTTAATTATTGGGCAGAAGCAATTAACTGTGCAAATTACATAATAAATCGCACTCCTACTAAGGTTTTAAAGAATATCACTCCAGAAGAAGCATGGAGCTCAATCAAACCAGATGTAAGTCACTTTCGTGTTTTTGGAAGTGAAGCATGGGCCCATATTCCAGATGAGAAACATAAAGCTTTAGAACCTAAGAGTGAATAATGTATTTTTGTTGGATATTCTGAAGATTTCAAAGGATATAGACTTATTCCACTTAAGTCAAAAAATGTTATCATTAGAAGAGATGTAAAGTTTGCTGAAAATATATCGGCCTACGAGCCTAGTTCGGCGGATGTGCCACCTCTCCCTATCTCTTCTACTTTTGAAAATATTTCTTCTTCAGATGATGAAAGCGAGGATGAAAATCCTCCCCCACCTTCTCAGGATCCTCCTTCAGCTCCTCAGCTTCCAAAATGGGTCCGTGCTACTCGAGATGCAGCAGGTGATCTTGCCGGTGATCCTACAAGATCAGCGACGTACACGTTCTCAGTTCGAGAGAGCCTCTTCTTTATTGGCTCAAGCTTCAGTGAATTATGATCCTGACACCTTTGCAGAAGCTTCAGGCCATCCAGATTGGGAAATAGCTATGAATGAAGAATATCATTCATTATTGGCAAATGACACATGGGATCTTGTTCCTCTACCAAAGGGACGAAAACTTGTTAGATGCAAATGGGTTTACAGAACCAAGTATGGACCAGATGGGAAAGTTGATAAACATAAAGCTCATCTTGTTGCTAAAGGTTTTTCACAAGTTGAAGGCATTGACTATACTGAAACCTTCTCCCCTGTTGCCAAAATGAACTCTATCCGCCTTGTTCTTTCCCTTGCTGCTTCTTTCAAATGGGAAGTCCATCAGATGGATGTTAAATCTGCCTTCTTGCATAGGGACTTGCATGAAGAAATCTATATGGAACAACCTATTGGCTTTATACAAACAGACTCCAGCCTTGTATGTCGGCTTAGAAAATCCCTTTATGGTCTCAAGCAAGCTCCTCGAGCTTGGTATGCCAAAATGGATAACTTTCTTTTAGAATCTGGCTTCTCTAGGTGTCATTCTGACAATACTGTCTACGCCAAGAAAGTGGGCAAGTCTCTTATCATTCTTGTTCTTTATGTTGATGATCTTATGCTGACTGGTAGTGATCCCAACCTTATAAACCATGTGAAGTCTAGCCTTAAAAGGAAGTTTGAAATGACAGACTTAGGACACTTACATTATTTTCTCGGTCTTCAAGTCTTGCAATCCAAGGAAGGTATTTCCCTTTCTCAGTCCAAGTATGCCTGTGATATTCTACGCCATTTTCACATGGAAGACAGTAAGCCAGCCCCTTCTCCCTTTCAGTCTGGAGTCAAACTTTCAGTCACTTGTACTTCTCCTGAAGTTGATGCTACCTTATACCGTCAACTTGTAGGAAAACTTTTGTATCTAACCCATACTCGTCCTGACCTTTCCTTTGCCGTTGGCCTTGTTGCTCGGTTTATGCAAAACCCACATGAAAGTCATTGGAAAGCAGCTAAAAGAATACTTCATTATGTTCGAGGTACAGTTCAGTTTGGGATTCATTACAGTGCCGAAGCAGCTCCTCTATTGGTTGGTTTCACTGATTCCGATTGGGCTGGTGACCCTGATGATCAGAAGTCTACTGCAGGTTATGTGTTCACTCTTGGTTCAGAACCTATTACATGGGCTTGCAAGAAACAAGGTGCCATTTCTCTTTCTTCAGCAAAAGCAGAGTATCGTGGTGCCGTAGAAGCTAGTAAGGAAGCCTTGTGGCTTTGTCAGATCCTGTCAGAGTTTGGCTTTCAGCAACAACATCCGACTACACTTTGGTGTGATAATCAAAGTGCCATTCAGCTATGCAAAGATCCAGTCCAACATCAGCGCAACAAACACATTGAACTGCACATGCACTTCATCAGAAAGCTCCTTCATGACCATGTCCTTGAAGTGCAATATTGTTCAACAGATGATCAAGTTGCAGACATCTTTACAAAGGCTCTCACAGAGGCGAAGTTCACTAAACTTCGATTTATGGTTGGAGTTCAAGAAGTTGTCACTAAGGGGGGATAGGCTCTAGTGCCTCCTTCCTTCTCCTATTGTGTCATATTTGTAAATCCTTCAATCCTATCCCAAGTTGTTCTTAAGGGGGGATGTTAGGATATTTCGACACATAGGAAATAGTTAAGTACAACTTGGTCTAGTATAGAGTTAGGTATAGAGTTAGGTAAAGTGTGTTTCTTTACTATGTACATTTTGTAACTTACAATCCGACGGTCACGATATGCAGTGATCCGACGGTTCATTCTCTCCTCGGTATTACCGACACTTGATCCGTGGCTTAACACCCGATTGGTCCATGATCTCTATTTAAAGAGCATGGAGGGCCATTTGTAGGGTAATCTATCTATGAGAGAAGCATATGTAAATTTTCATTCTTTTATTAATAAATTGCCTGAAGTGGCCGCGTTGGCTCAGGCTGTGGACTGTTTCCCTCTTTGAGGGTTTTAACCACGTCAAAATACTGGTGTATTGATCTGTGATCTGTTTGTGAGCGGTGTCCTTTGGTGTTCTGTCTGAGGAACTTACCCTGTAAATTCCTACATAATAGGCTCTAATGCCTCCTTCCTTCTTCTATTGTGTCATATTTGTAAATCCTTCAATCCTATCCCAAGTTGTTCTTAAGGGGGGATGTTAGGATATTCCGACACATAGGAAATAGTTAAGTACAACTTGGTCTAGTATAGAGTTAGGTAAAGTGTGTTTCTTTACTATGTACATTTTGTAACTTACAATCCGACGGTCACGATATGCAGTGATCCAACGGTTCATTCTCTCCTCAGTATTACCGACACTTGATCTGTGGCTTAACACCCGATTGGTCCATGATCTCTATTTAAAGAGAATGGAGGGTCATTTGTAGGGTAATCCGTCTATGAGAGAAGCATATGTAAATTTTCATTCTTTTATTAATAAATTGCCTGAAGTGGCCGCGTTGGCTCAGGCCGTGGACTGTTTCCCTCTTTGAGGGTTTTAACCACGTCAAAATACTGGTGTATTGATCTGTGATCTGTTTGTGAGCGGTGTCCTTTGGTGTCCTGTCTGAGGAACTTACCCTGTAAATGCCTACAAAACTTGTGTGGCACCCGATGTTGATCATGTCACTGCTTGTACTTGGCATTTGATTTCTCGAGAATGTCGTGGACTTGTTGGAAGATATGTTGGATGTGCTCAATGAAGTTGTTTGCCTTATCAGTTTCAGACTAGAAATGAGCCAAATCTACTTGAGTAGCTGCAAATGGCATGGCCACATAAATGGGACATAGTGGCTGGAATCCCAAGCCCACCTGAAATGGGTTGTGTCCAGTCGAGCTATGGAGAGCTTGGTTATAGCTGTGCTAGACATAGGGGAGTCTCTCATCCCATGTGTATGGATTCTTTGAGTTGTACATGCATAGAATGTGTATAATCATCTTGTTGATGACCTCTGTCTGGCTATTAGTTTGAGGAAGGAAAGTTGTGTACTTAGTGAGCTTGGTGTCCATCATCGATCAGAGGCTGGACCAAAAATGTACTAAGGAACCTACTCTCCCGATATGAGATGGTAGATTGTGGGATCCAAAGTGTACCCACACTCGTTCAAAGAAGAGTTTAGTAGTGGCTTCCGCTGTGATACTCTTCTTGTAGGCCGCCATAATGACCATCTTTGAGAATCTGTCAACGACCACAAAAAAACAGTTGTTTCCATGCTTCATAGAAGGAATGCCCAACATGTAATCCATGGAGATGGATTCCCAAGGGCGACTAGGGGTAGGCAGCAGAGTATAGAGGCCTTGCTTCTTGATGGTTAGTTTGGAAATGGCGTAGGCAGTGCAGGATCTGAAGTACTTCCCAACATCCTGTCGAAGGTTTGACCAATAGAAATACTTTTGCATTACTGCCACCATTTTCTCGACCTGAAAATGCCCAGTGGCCCAACTGTAGTGTGCTTCCGAAATCATCTTGGCATCCTCGCTTGAAGGAACACAAAGGTGTCCCAGGTGGCATAATACGACATCTTAGAGGTGAAAATATGGAACTTGTTGATCGTCCAAGGGTGTCTGGTATGTGTGGCCCAATTCTGGTTCGCTTTTGTAGAGAAGTGGCCAATCAAAAGTCTCATGCCCACAAGAGTTGAGCACGATGGTTAACACCATGATCAGCGGTAGACTGAAGCAATCTGGAACATTATTGGTGCTGCCCTTCTTATACTTGATATTCAAATGGAACTGTTGCAGGTATGTGGACCACTTCTGATGGCGATCATTCTGCAACTTCCCTTGTGTCTGTATGAACTGCAGGGGCTGGTGGTCTATGTGGATGACCATTTCCTTCCCCAAAATGTAATGTTTCCATTGTCAACAGGCTTGCACAATGGAATACATCTCTTTGTCATAAGTGGGATACTTTCAGATTGTGTCTGAAAGCATCTCACTGTGATATGCCACTATATGCCCCTGTTGAGTAAGGTATGCCCCAATAGCATAGTCAGAGGCACCTGTCTCAATCTGAAATGGTTGTTACAAGTTTGGTAATGTGAGAACTAGTGTAGAGCAGAGGCAGTGTTTCAACTCTGTGAATGTCTTCTGTTAAGATTCAGACCAATTTTTTTTTCCTTTCGCTCCTCCCTTGGTGACTCGACTCAAGGGCCAAGTGATATGGGAGAATCCAAACATGAACTTGTGGTAGAAATTGACAAGACCCAGAAAGCTATGGAGCTCTTTCAGAGTGGTTGGAGCTGGTCAATCCCGAATGACCTGGATCTTGGCTGGATCCACATGCACTCCCCGTTCATCAATAATGTATCCCAGATACTGAACCTGGGTCATGCCAAAAGTGTATTTCTCCAAATTGGCACATAGCTTGTGTTGCCGCAGTGTTTAGAGAACCTGTCGGATGTGGTGGAGGTGCTCTTCCCAACTCTGGTTGAAGATCAGGATGTCATCCAAGTATACCAATACACATGAGTTGGTGAATGGCAACAAGATGTCATCCATCAACCTCATGAATGTTGCAAGAGAATTCATCAAGCAAAAAGGCATAACCAACCATTCGAAAAGGCCCTCGGCTTTGAAGGTAGTCTTCCACACATCAGAGGGTTCGATTGGTACCTGGTGATATCTTGATTTCAAGTTGATCTTGCTGACATGTTTTGCCCCCTTCAGTTGGTCCAGAAGGTCATCAATTTGTGGGATCGGGTACCTATTCCAGATAGTGATCTTGTTCAGTGCCCGATAGTCAATATAGAGTCTCCAAGTCCCATCCTTCTTCTGTACCAACACGATCGGGCTCCCACAGGGCGATGTTCTTAGCCGGATGTGACATTTCTGCAATTGCGCCTGAATCTGCCTCATGATTTCATCATTCTCGAGAACAGAGCACCATAGATTGGTCCATTGGGCAGCAACCCACCTAGGGTTAGATCGATGGAGTGCTTGACTTGACAGTGCAGAGGCACCCCAGCAGGGGAGGTGAAGATTTCCTTGTACTCCACCATGACCTTGTCCATCTATTGTTGTTGTGTAGAGGGGCCATGTCTGGAGGCCGTGGCCACCGTCTTCTTCTTTCCCTAAGGGCATATCATCAGGAAAACAAATTTCCTGATTTTGGAAATGAGCTTACTACATTTTTTTGCAGTGACAAAAGATATGGCGGTAGGCAGTGCTACCTCCAATATCATGTACAACTTATTTCCCAAAGTAACAATAACAACACGAGGCCTTGACTCATACACAACATGTCACTTCCATAAGTATGGTTGGCCTAATAATACATCACAAACATCAAGGGGAGCAACGTCACATAATACCTCATCCGTGAAGGGCTTGATGTTGTATGGAAGGCGACACTACTGGCTCACATGAAGATCCCATCCATGGTGAAGCCACTTGATGGTGTAAGGTTGTGGATGTGCTATGGTCGGTAAGCTGAGCCACTTCACGACCTCTAACGAAATGAGGTTCTTTTGGCTCTTGCTGTCAACAATGAACTATAATGGGGAGCCCTTTACCCACATCTAGGAGTGGAAGAGGCGCTCCTCCTCCTCTATATCTTCGAGTTCCTCCTTCTGGATCTTCGTGGTGGCAACAGTGGCATTGGGCTCCACATCGATAATCGGCTTCCCTTTTTCATTCCCCTTGTTGGATTTTGACTGAGAGTCAGAACATGCATTTGATTTCAAAGCCTTTAGCTCGGCCACTAGTCACTACTTGGCCCAACACTGACTTGTGTTGTGAGTGGAGATCTTATGGAACTCACAACACTTTCCTATGTCCTGGGCTGCCCTACCTTGGCTTTGTCCTTTGTTTTGCAATTTATGGGCACCTTTCCCTTGCTTCGGATTCCCAGATCCAAAGTCTCGCTTCTTCTTTTTAAACTTTTGCTCAATATTGATGGCATATTGGTATGTCGTGCCGAGCGAGGAGATGTCTAGGAACTCCATCTCGTCCTGGATGTACCTATGTAGGCAACTGCGGTACTTGAGAACCAAATGCTTCTTATAATCCTTGATACCCAACTTCGTGTGAAGGGTATGAAAGAAATTGGTAAACTTTGGCACATCTTGGTCCCTTCCCTGTCGTGGCATTATCCACTTTATGTATTTATCCTCATAGCTCCTGATAGGGTAGTACTGCTCCTTGATGGCATCCTAGAACAAGTTCCAAGTGGGTGCGGCTGAAAATAAAGAGTTTGTACTTTCATCCTGCTGCTCACAGCAGGTTTCCCACCAGTTCGTGATGTGGGGGGCTGCTTTGAGAAGTGCAAAAGTGATCATTTCCCTATTAGAAAAATCATGAATGGAAAAATATCCTTCTAGCAGATTTAACCATTTATCTACAACGTTTGCATCTATCTGACCCTCAAATGGGAATGTCAAAGTTAACTTGTAACTTAAAGGGTGTGGCGCTTCCAGAGTAGCTGTTGGAAGTAGATGCGTCGCCCTTGGGTAGCCGCTAAAGGATCTGGGCAAAGTTGTCCATCATCGTGTTCCTTTATCACTCGAGCGCTTCTTCGAGCAATATTTTGATGGGATCTCTTGCCGCCTCGTCTTTCTTTTCATCCGCCATGGGAGGCCATCGGAATTTGCAAGGCTGGTCTTGCAAAGGTTCAACCAGTTCAAGCCCTAACTCCTTATATCCCGACCTCGTTTGGGACATGCAAAGAAAAACAGAGAAAGAGTAGATCGCTCTGATACCACTGCTCTAGATTTAAATAGGAACGCAACAAATTACAGATATAAACATAAATACAAAGATGCAGTATAAATAACACTTCATTTCATTAATGTAAAATACTGAAATATGCTTAGAAACAGATTGGAAATAAGACTAGCTTGGGCGATGGTAGCTTATCTCTAAGAAGAGATGTGGCGGCTACATGCCTATGAACTTTGTTCCAATGACACTCAAGGGCCTATTTATTATTAAGAAACAATATAAAATCCTAAACATCCAAAAACCTAACCCTAGGAGATGAAGCGCCAAACTATGGGCCCCGTTTGGGTAAATTGGTACACCAACTTCCCAAGGTCGTAAATTTGGCATACGATCTCCGTTTGACGTGCACAATACTTCGTTAGAAAGATCTGTCCGAGGAATACAACATTTGAGTGAGCTACAATTGCAGTTGCTCCCGATTTTCCCAAAAAACGTTTTTTAGGGCCTTAAAATGGCTCCGGAAGTTCAGGACCTGAAAAATTGCCAAAAATAGTAAATTGTGCTACAAATAAGGAAACTGAAAAACTGAAAGAAACAATGGTGGGGGTCCAAGAGGAATAAACGGGTGGCCACCAATATCCACTTGGATCATTCCTCCCCCCTTAGGAAGCAATGGTCCCCATTGCGTTGAGTTCCTCCATGAGATGAGGAAACCTCTGATGAACTTGGTCCCTGGTGAGCCATTTGCCTTGGTGAAGGGGTTGGCCTGCTTTGACAACTCGATGTAGTTGGATCCTTTGCTGTCGGGTGTTCTTGATCTGCGTGTCCATGATCCTATCAGTTATGGCTTGTTCCATGCAATCTGGATTTAACTGTGTATGTGTGAGTTGTTCTGCAATGTCTGATGTGTCTAGCAATGGTGGGAAGTATGGTCGAAGGCAGTCCACATTGAACATTGGGTGCAGGCCAAAGAATGGGGGATTGTTGAGCTCAAATGCTTTGTCTCCCACAACCTTGGTAATGGTGTAAGGACCATATCAGAGTGGTCTGAGTTTCCGATAGGCTTCGGTAAGGCGTTCCTTTTGCAAATGCAACCAGACTTTGTTGCCCACCTGAAACTTCTGTGGCACCTGATGTTGATCATGGCGTTGCTTGTACTTGGAATTTGATTTCACTAGAATGTCATGGACTTGTTGGTAGATATGTTGGATGTGATCAATGAAGCTAAACCTTATCAGTTTCGGACTAGACATGAGCCGAATCTACCTAAGTAGCTGCAAATGACATGGCCACATAAATGGGACATAGTGTCTGGAATCCCAAGCCCACCTGAAAAGGGTTGTGGCCAGTCGAGCTGTGGAGAGCTTGATTATAGCTGTGATGGACATAGGGGAGTCTCTCATCCCATGTGTGTGGATGCTTTGAGTTGTACATGCACAGAATGTGTATAATCATCTTGTTGACGACCTTTGTCTTGCCATCAGTTTGAGGATGGAAAGTTGTGGACTTAGTGAGCTTGGTGTCCAACATCGATCAGAGGCTGGACCAAAATGTACTGAGGAACCTGCTCCCCCGATCTGAGATGATAGACTATGGGATCCCAAAGTGTACCCACACTCATTCAAAGAAGAATTTAGCAGTGGCTTCCACTGTGATACTCTTCTTACAGGCTGCCATAAATGCCATCTTCAAGAATTTCTCGACGACCACAAAAGCACAGTCATTTCCATGCTTGGTAGAAGAAATGCCCAACATGTAATCCATGGAGACAGATTCCCAAGGTCGACTAGGGTAAGCAGCGGAGTATAGAGGCCTTGCTTCTTGATGTTTAGTTTGGAAATGGCACAGGCAGTGCAGGATCTGATGTACTTCCCGACATCCTGTCGAAGAGTCGGCCAATACTTTTGTAGTACTGCCACCGTTTTCTCGACCCCAAAATAACTAGTGGCCTGACTATAGTGTGCTTCCCAAATCATCTTGGCACACTCGTTTGAAGGAACACAAAGGTGTCCCATGTGGCATAATATGATATCCTAGAGGTGAAAATATGGAACTTGCTGACCCTCCAAGGGTGTCTGGTATGTGTGGCCCAATTTTGGGTTGCTTTTGTAGAGAAGTGGCAAATCAGAAGTTTCGTGCCCACAAGAGTTGAGCACGGTGGTTAACGCCCTGATCAGTGGTCGGCTGAGGCAAACTGCAGCATTATTGGTGTTGCCCTTCTTATACTTGATATTCAAATGGAACTGTTGTAGGTATGTGGACCACTTCTGATGGCGATCATTTTACAACTTCCCTTGCGTCTGCATGAACTACAGGGGCTGGTGGTCTGTGTGGATGACCGTTTCCTTCCCCAAATGTAATGCTTCCGTTGTCAGCAGGCTTGCACAATGGAATACATCTCTTTGTCATAAGTGGGATACTTCCAGACACTGTGATATGCCATTGGATGCCCTTGTTGAGTAAGGACTGCCCCAATAGCATAGTCAGAGGCATCTGTCTCGATCTCAAATGGTTGTTGCAAGCATGGTAATGTGAGAACTGGTGCAGAGCAAAGGCGATGTTTCAACTCCGTGAATGCCTTTTGTTGAGATCTAGACCAATTTTTTTTTGCTTTCGCTCCTCCCTTGGTGACTTGACTCAAGGGCCAAGTGATATGGGAGAATCCCAACATGAACCTACGGTAGAAATTGGCAAGACCCAGAAAGTTATGGAGCTCTGTCAAAGTGGTTGGAGCTGGTCAATCCCGAATGACTTGGATCTTGGCTGGATCCACATGCACCCCCCGTTCATCAATAATGTATCCCAGATACTGAACCTAGGTCACCACAAAAGTGCATTTCTCCAAATTGGCACATAGCTTGTGTTGCCGTAGTGTTTTGAGAACCCGTCGGATGTGGTGGAGGTGCTCTTCCCAACTCTAGTTGAAGATCAGGATGTCATCCAAGTATACCAATACAAATGAGTTGGTGAATGGCCGCAAGATGTCATCCATCAGCCTCATGAAGGTTGCAGGAGCATTCAACAAGCCAAAACGCATAACCAACCATTCAAAAAGGCCCTCCTTGGCTTTGAAGGCAGTCTTCCACACATCGGAGGGTTCGATTGGTACCTAGTAATATCCTGATTTCAAGTTGATCTTGCTGACATGTTTTCCCCCTTCAGTTGGTCCAGAAGGTCATCAATCTATGGGATCAGGTACGTATTCCGAACAGTGATCTTGTTCAGTGGCAGATAGTCAATACAGAGTCTCCAAGTTCCATCCTTCTTCTGTACCAACATGATCGGGCTCCCAAAGGTTCATGAACTCAGCTGGATGTGACCTTTCTGCAACAACTCCTAAATCTACCTCTTGATTTCGTCATTCTCTAGAATGGAGCACTGATAGATTGGTCCATTGGGCAGTGGTGCACCTAGGGTCAAATCGATGGAGTGCTTGACTTGACAGTGTAGAGACACCCCTGCAGGGGAGGTGAAGATGTCCTCGCACTCCTCCACGACCTTGTCCATCTGTTGTTGTCGTGCAGAGGGGCCTTGTCTAGAGGTCGTGGCCAACGTATTCTTCTTTCCCTAAGGGCATATCATCAGGAAAACAAATTTCCTTGTTTTGGAAATGAGCTTACTGCATTGTTTTGCAGTAACCAAAGATATGGTGGTAGGCAGTGCTACCTCCGATATCATGTACAACTTATTTCCCAAAGTAACAATAACAACACGAGGTCTTGACTCATACATAACATGTCACTTCCATAAGTATGGTTGGCCTAATAATACATCACAAACATCAAGGGAAGCAACGTCACATAATACCTCATCTGTGAAGGGCTTGATGTTGTATGGAAGGCGACACTGCTGGCTCACGCGAAGATCCCATCCTTGTTGAAGCCACTCGATGGTGTGCGATTGTGGATGTGCTGTGGCCAGTAAGCTGAGCTACTTCACGACCTCTGTGGAAATGAGGTTCTTTTGATTCTCGTTGTCGATAATGAACTATAGCGGGGAGCCCTTTACCCACATCTAGGAGTGGAAGAGGCGCTCCTCCTCCTCTGGATCTTCAGGTTCCTCCTTCTGGATCTTCGTCGTGGCAATGGTGGCATTGGGCTCCACATCGATAATCTGCTTCCCTTTTTCATTTCCCTTGTCGGCTTTTGACTGAGAGTCAAAACATGCATTTGATTCCAAAGCCTTTAGCTCGGCCACCGGTCACTACTTGGCCCGACACTGACTTGCATTGTGAGTGGAGCTCTTATGGAAGTCACAACACTTTCCTGTGTCCCGGGCCACCCCGCCTTGGCTTTGTCCTTTGTTTTGTAGTTTGTGGGCACCTTTCCCTTGCTTCGGATTCGCAGATTCAAAGTCTCTCTTCTTTTGTTTAAACTTTGCTCGATCTTGATGGCATATCGGTATGTCGTGCTGAGCGAGGAGATGTCCAGGAACTCCATCTCGTCCTGGATGTACCTGTGTAGGTAGCCATGGTACTTGAGAACCAAATGCTTCTCATAATCCTTGATACCCAACTTCGTGCGAAGGGTATGAAAAAAATTGGTAAACTCCGACACATCTTGGTCCCTTCCCTGTCGTAGCATTGTCCACTTTATGTATTTATCCTCATAGCTCCTGACAGGGTAGTACTGCTCCTTGATGGCATCCTGGAACGAGTTCCAAGTGGGTGCGGTTGAAAATAGTGAGTTCGTACTTTCATCCTTCTACTCACAGTAGGTTTCCCACCAGTCCTTGACGTGGGGGGCTGCTTTGAGAAGTGCAAAAGTGATCTTTTCCCGGTTGGAAAAATCATGAACGGAAAAATATCCTTCTAGCAGATTTAACCATTTATCTACAACGTTTGCATCTATCTGACCCTCAAATATGGGAATGTCAAAGTTAACTTGTAACTTAAAGGGTGTGGCGCTTCTAGAGTAGCTTCTGAAAGTAGATGCATCACCATTGCGTAGCCGCTAAAGGATATGGGAAAATTTGTCCATCATCGCGTTCCTTTATCGCTCGAGGGCTTCTTCGAGCAATATTTTGAAGGGATCTCCTGTTGCCTCATCTTTCTTTTCAAATGCCATTGGAGGCCGTTACTATTTGCGAGGCTGGTCTTGCAAAGGTTCGACTAGTTCAAGCCCTAACTCCTTATATCCCGACCTCTTTGGGGAAATGCAAAGAAAAACAGAGAAAGAGCAGACCGCTCTCATACCACTGCTCCAGATTTAAATAGGAACAAAACAAATTATAGATATAAACATAAATACAAAGATGCAGTAGAAATAACACTTCATTTCATTAATGTAAAATACTGAAATATGCTTACAAACAGACTGGAAATAAGACTAGCTCGGGTGATGGTAGCTTATCTCTGAGAAGAGATGTGGCAGCTACATGCTTATGAACTTTGTTCCAATGAGGCTCAAAGGCTTATTTATTTTTGAGAAACAATAGAAAACCCTAAACATCCAAAAACCTAACCCTAGGAGATGAAGCGCCAAACTATGGGCCCCGTTTGGGTAAATTGGTACATCAACATCCCAGGGTCGTAACTTTGGAATACGATCTCTGTTTGATGCACACAATACCTTGTTAGAAATATATATCCGAGGAAAATAACATTTAAATAGGCTACAATTCTAGTTGCTCCTGGTTTTCCCAAAAAACTCCGTTTAGGGCCTCAAAATGGCTCCGGAAGTTCAGGACCTGAAAAACTACCAAAAATAGTAAATTGTGCTACAGAAAAGGAAACTGAAAAATTGAAAGAAACAATGGTGGGGGTTTGAGTGGAATAGGTGGGTGGCCACCAATATCCACCTGGATCATTTGGTCCCTAAAATATTTTACTGAATGAGGTGAGGAAATTTTTCCTCTACTTTCTCCCTAGAGTACCATTTTGGTTTGTTGAAATTTTTTTCTTTCAATGCAATCTGCCAAAGATCATGTAGTTTTGTACCTCTTCTTCAAAACTATGTCCTTTTCCAACTATACCTGAACCTCTGGTGCTAATTCCTCCTATGTAGAAGGAAATACCCGTCCTTCCTCTTGTTCCAATATGGAAGGCTTATAAAGTTTGATATTTTCTACATTCACCGCAAAGTATTGCACATGTATGTGGGGTAGAATAAGTTCATAAGTGTAATCTCCCGCCTTTTCCAATATCTCTAAAGGACCATACCACAAATGCTTGATCTTCTTACCAGGACCTTGTAACCTTTCCTTATTAAAATATAATCGTATTTCATCTTCCACACTAAATTCCTTCTTTATTTTGTGTTGATAATGCCCAATCTTGTATATCTCTTGTGATTTCTTCAGTGTATAAAATACTTGCAAATCAATCTTCCTATTCTTTTGAATATACTTTTCTACTCTTTATGCATCCATTGTGAGATCCTATCTCACTCCTACTTGTTGTCCATATACAACATCCAAAGTTGAAGGTGGAAAATATCCAAAACAAGTTTCAAATCGAGACTTGTAAGTAGAAGTGTCGATTTCTCTATTATGAGAGTACTATATATAGACTAGATTTTCAACCTAAGTCTTTAGATTCTTTTGATTGTAACCCATTAAACATTGCACCACAATCTTGTTGCCTACTCTTGTTTCCCATATATTTGTGTATGTAATGTTTTTACCTCTTTAACTTTATGTCCATCTTGTCCCACAACATAGTCTAAAATGCACTAAGAAATCTATTGTCTTTGTCTAGACCAAAGCTCCCCGATATCCCAAAATGCACCCAGACTTATTCAAATAATAAATTTATTGTTTCTTTCCCTTTAGGGATATTTTTACAGGGCATGAGAATGCACATCTTGTTGAGTCTATCAATTACCATGAAAAAGTAGTCATCTCCCTTTTGGTTGTTCGTAATACTTCCATGTATTCCATGGAAATACTTTCCCAAGGATGACTCGGTACATGTAAGGGATGGTATAGATCCTGTTTCTTGTTACTAGGTTTGTTGGTATAACAAAGTATACATCTTCTAATGAACCTTGCTACATATTCTTGCATTATTGGTTAATACACATATCCTTTTACGCTGGAAATTATCTTCCCAACACCAAAATTTCCTACAACCTTGGACATGAGCATCTCTAGTTTGTTGCAGTTTCTCACCTTTGAAACACAAATTTTGTTCATCATGTAAAGTAAGTCATTCTATATATGATAGTCAAATTTATTGTCACTTCGTCTACATGAATCCATCCTTGTATCTACTAACATTCTTCCTTGAATTCCTTATTTCCATAGATGCCTCTCTATATGCATCATGTGTGAAACGCTCTATGAGCATCAAAGTTCCTAGAGATATAATTTTTTATGTAAGTGGCCTTGAAAGCATGTTATCTAACTTGTTTGTGCTTCCCTTCTTCTACTTTATGACTAAATGAAATTGTTGTAAGGACCCTATACGTTTGTAGTGTTTGATCTTTTATAGCTTACTTTGGGCCTACAAGTACTAAAACAACTAGTGATCTATGTGGATTTTGGTCTCCTTTCCCATAAGAGAGTGTTTCAAAATTTTGATAGGTTCTACTAGAACAAAGAGATCCTTGTCATAGGTGGGGTGGTCAAGGAGTGCCCCATGAAATATTTCAGAATGGTAGCATGCAGGCCTTCTCCTCACATCGAAACCTCCCCGATGGCATACCCACTTGTGTTCATCTCCAATTCAAAGGGCTTAAAAAATTATGGTAACGTAAGAATTGGTGCATCTATTACTTGTTGTTATGACATGGAGCGGTGTAACTACTACTAAAAATGAAGCTATGAATTTTCATAGGTACTATGTTGCTCCAATGAAACTCATAACTTCAAAGATATATGTAGGCATGACCACTTCATGATGATATCCATTTTCACAAGATCTATCTTGAACTCCCCTCTACTGATCATATAGCCTAAATATACCAAATAACTCACATTTCTTGATATTTTCTAGTAGTTGGTGCTTGTTCAAAGTCTCTAGCACTTGCGTCAAATGTGAGATGTGCTCCTAACAAGTAGCACTATAGTGTTTCATCCAAATAAACAATAACAAATGAATCTAGATACAGGTGCAGTACACCATTCATTATTCTCATGAATATAGTTGGTACATTGCATAGACCAAATGGCATGATTATCCACTCGTACAAACCTTGTCTAGTTTCAAAGGTAGTCTTCTATGTGTCTTTGTCTTTGAGTCGAACTTGGTGATACCCTTTAAATCTAGCTTGGTGAAGTATTTTGTTTGCTACAAATGATCTAACATATCATCAACCCTAGGTGAGGAGTACCTCTTCTTGAGAATAATATTTTTTAATGTCTATAATCGATGCACATTTTCTAAGTCCCATCCTTATTTGGCACAATTATGATTGGTGATCCACAAGGTGAGGTACTTGGTTGAATCCATAGTTTTCAAAACCGTTTTTAAAAACCGATTACTGGTCTAACCGGCTGGTTAGCAAGGCCACCGGTCTAAATTGGACAAAAAACCTGGTTGGAAAGGCCATTTCTCCAAATTTTTGCCCTAACCGGTGAAAACTGACCGGTTTAGGATGGATCCGGTCGGTTCCATCCTAAACCAGCCGGTTTTAGGCACGCCCACCATAACTTGCAAAAAGCGTATTTCTGATTGTGGTTTAGGGGTTTTGGGGGGAAACTAAGGGTGTTTTCCCTCCAAAAACACCCTCTCCAAGCCTATAAGAGGCCCCTCTCACTCTCATTTGTCTCACACAACTGATTTTGAGCGTTTGTGAGTTTGTTTGTGAGCTTGAAGAGTGTTGAGTTTTTGCTGAAGTAGTCATCTTGGAGTTGGAGTTGGAGCTATTTTGGAGATAGTGTGTAGCTGTTAGTGGAGTTGCCATCTTCAAGAGGAGGCTAAGGAAGCTAGTTTGCATTTCCAGGTAAGGATTTGCACTTGAAAATTCCTCATTTGAGTTTGCTGTCCATGATTTTTTTTTTTTTTAATGTGTTATAAACTTCTTGCTTCAATGATCTATCATCTATGCTATGAACTCTCTAGCTCTATGCTATCAAATTTTGTAGCTTGCATGTGCATTTTTTTCCTACATTTATCATTGGTTTTCCATGTTGCTTAGCTGCAATTTTTTTTTTAAATGGCAGAGTTCTTTGCAAATTGTTATTATTTCAAGCAAACATGGCTCTAAAAGGAAAGGAAAGTGCATGGGCTCATTTTGATGTAATTGATGGAAAAATGATATGAAAACTATGCCATAAATCTATTGGAGGTGGGGGTATTCTTAGGTTGAAACAATTCTTGGCTGGGATAAGAGGCCAAGTAAAGCCATGTGATGCACCAAATGCACTGTTAGGTCCTATTAGGGCAGAATACATTTCCAAGCTTGAAATATTTTATGAGGATAAGGCTAGGGAGAAGGCCATCCAAGATGACATTGCAAGGAAGAGGGAATTATTAGAAGCCATGAAAGAGAGTGGGTATGATGATTATGAGATTCAAGACTCCTCTTCTATCCCTTCCACCAATGACCCATTTCACTATGTTCATCATTCTGTTGGCCAACCATCAAAAAGAACAAAGAGAACAAACATCCAAAGTTATTTCTCATCTTCTGCCAACATTTCCTCTTCTAATCCCACTTCCTCCCAGCCAAGTTCTCAACCCAGTTTGGATCAACATTGGAAAATACAATGCAAAGAAACTTCTCATCAATACATTTCTAGATGGTGGTATGATTCAGATATCCCATTTAATGCTGCTCGCTCACCTTATTACCAAGCTATGTGGGACTCTGTTATAGCTGCAGGAAAGGGCTTCAAAGGCCCTAGTATGCATGACTTGAGGGGAGCTCTTTTGCAAAAAGAGATATCTTCCATTGATGAGTATTTGGTTGAGTTTAAAGATTCATGGCTCAAAACAGGTTGTTCCATTATGTCAGATGAATGGACTGATGGAAAGAACTGCACTATCATTAATTTCCTTGTTTCTTGCCCTCAAGGAACCATGTTTTTGAAATCAGTTGA
Source organism: Pinus tabuliformis (assembly GCA_031772625.1). Classification (NCBI taxonomy): domain Eukaryota; kingdom Viridiplantae; phylum Streptophyta; class Pinopsida; order Pinales; family Pinaceae; genus Pinus; species Pinus tabuliformis. The sequence goes on along the minus strand of CM062819.1, from coordinate 844,837,607 downwards.
TGCGTCTGATAAGGTAAAGGATGAAACCCTTCTATTTGAGCTTTTGGATAGCATTATTCAGGAAGTTGGGGAGCAACATGTTGTGCAGGTCATCACTGATATAAGACCATATTTTGGACTCCATGTGTTGCACATTGCATAGACCTCATGCTTGAGGATATAGGCAAAGTGGAGTGGGTAAAAAACACTATAGAGCATGCCAAGTGCATTACAAAATACATTTACAACCACTCATGGGTATTGAGCCTAATGAGGAAACACATTGGGGGCAAAGAGCTTGTTAGGCCTGCAATTACAAGATTTGCAACTCACTTCCTCATGTTGCAATGTCTCAATGGTCAACATAAAAACTTGCAGAAAATGTTTTCCTCTGAAGAATGGTCTGAATCTCGGTGGGCTCATAGACCAGATGGAAAAGACACCAAAAAGAAAGTGTTAGACACATATTTTTGGAAAAGGTCTCTAGAGCTTGTGAAAATTACCGAGCCCCTTATTAAGGTGCTAAGGTTGCTGGATGGGGAAAAATTGGCCATGGGCTACATTTATGAGGCTATGGATCAGGCAAAGGAGCAGATACAGGCAGCTTACAAGGATAGGTTAGCTAAATATGTCCGTATATGGGAGATCATTGATAACAGATGGAACAATCAACTCCATCGTCTTAGACATGCAACTGGGTATTTTTTGAACCCAAAGTATCACTATAAATATCGGCTAGGAGATCTGCATGATGGGAAGGTCAGAGCTGGATTGATTGATTGCTTGGAGCGCATGGTCCCTAGCCATGCAAACCAGTTGGAAATACACAGACAACTTACTATTTCCAATATGGCAGGTGGTACTTTTGGCAAAAACTTGGCAAAGATGGCAAGAGATGTGGACCAACCAGGTAAGCAATTCCAATTTCCATTTTGTTTGTCTTTTCAAGTTAAAATTGTTTACGTTCTTTACAATTCAAATTATAAACTAAGTTACTAATTAATGTCTTTTTGTTTGCAACACATTGATGGGAGTCATTTGGTGGTCAGTGTCCTCAATCGCAAAGGTTTGCAATTAGAGTCCTCAGTCAAACTTGTAGTGCTTCAGGTTGTGAGTGCAAGTGGTCTATTTTTGAGCACATACACATGAAGAAGAGAAACCGTTTGGAACAAAAATGGTTAAATGATATTGTTTTCGTGCAATACAACCTTTGACTGAGGAGGAACCAAATGATGAGCAAAACACCTAATCTAGATCCCATTGTGTTGGACGATATTGATCCAACATCAGAATGGGTGGAGGAGACTGAAGATCCTGTGTTTGAGGCTGATTTTGATATCAACATGGCTTTAGCGGGGGATGAAGCAGATTATGTGGCGGCATCAGAACCAGGATCAGTAGTGGCATCAAGGAAAGGCAAAGAACCAATGCAAGGCACTAGTTGTGTAGGTCGACAAACTCGTGCTTCCATTAGGTCCACTTCTATTGTCATTGGTGGCATTGATACTGAGGTTGCAAATCAGGCTGAGGCATCCTCAGACTCTGAACCAGATGATGTCTATGTAGCTCCTGATGATGATCCTGTGTCTAGTAGTGGTGATGAACTTGATGATTGATCATGTGTACACTGTAGACTTGTAGTAGGACTGTAGGCCAATGGCCTCATAGCTTGCAACATTGTTTTTGAAATTTATAGGACATTTAGAGCCTCATTTCTTATGTATTTTTCTATTTTGTCGATGATATGTATTGCACTTGGTGCCATTTTGATATATTCACCTTTACATGGTATATAAATGAGCAAAATTTGCATATTTTGTCTCTATTGGCTTGGAATCATGGTTTTACATCTTAAAAATAGTTTTGTTTCATTAAAAATTAATTATTTAATGTTTGTTTATTTGTTTGTTTGTTTGTTTGTTTTTTTGTTTTTGTTTTTAAACCGGTTCGTTTAGACCAAACCAGTCCTGGTTAGACCGGTTCCGGTCGGTAAACCAGTTCATTAGGTGGACCGGTCTGGTCACCGGTTTTAAAAACTATGGTTGAATCAAACCATACTCTAGTAGTTGCTACAACTACTTCACTTTATTTTCTTTAATATTGGACTATCTGTACATCCCAATATTTGGCAATGGAGAGTCCAACAATAATTGGATTTCATTCTCTACTTCCATCTTGGGTCGTAGTCCTTTAGGCTCTTAAAACACTCACTTGTAGTTTTGTTGCAACCCTTCCAGTTGTTGTTTCTATTCTTTATTGCACCCTTCTAAGGATTATTCTTCCCTTATTGAATCCTCAATAGATTGATTTTCTCTCAAGAATAGTAAAACATATTTCTTACTATAACTAACCAATTTCTTGGATTGGTTGGAACCTAGCAGTGAAATATTGTACTTGGCTTTGCGCATGCTAATGATGAATGATTTCACATCTTTGATGAGGCAGTACTAGTTGGATCTCCCTGTGAATATTTCATATCATATATACATTTTCCCATCCTTAATGAGGAGGTACCAGTTGGATCTTTGCATGAATATTTCATCTCACATATAGATGTATGGAATCTTAAACACAACTGCACATACATTGAGTGGTAGTACATCCAATTTTACTTCATCAATATAATTGTTATTGATAGTAAATTTTATTCTACATTATTTTTCTCTCTTGAATTTCTGCATCCTTATTTACCCATCCCAATGGATAATGGGCTAGGTTGATCGTGAACCTCCAATCTAAGTTTGTTGAATAGACCCACTACTATGAGATTAACCTATGAACCTGAGTTGAACATGGAATATATCTTGGTATTCTTAATATACATCTTAATATGGAAGAGTTTGGTCATATCCTCCTCTTCCCATGATGAAGGCCACTTAGATTCACCTCCTTTTCCCCTGATGTATAGAAACTTTTCTCATCCACATGAAAGTTTCTTTCCACTTTATTACTCAATTATGTGGCTAGAATATTATTTTTCTTCCCACCCTTCTTATGGTTCTTGGAATTCATCTTTGGATGCAATTTTAGTGTGACCATAAATGTTTTAGTGGTTACAATGATTGTGAGGATCCTTGAACTAATGTGTAGTGGTTATTGTCTTCTTATGTTTTTCCTAGCTTATTCCCTTCATTGGTACTCCTATTTTGAACCACTTGATTTCCTTTTCTTTTGCCTATTCTTTCCAAGTAGTGCTCTTGTACACAAACCTACTACACCATTCTTAGATTGAATAACATCATCTACTTTCATAAATGGTTGTGTAGACCCCCCAAATATTTGAGGATTGCATTTGGGCTCTTGAGGATTGCATTTGACCATCTTCTTAATATTAGTGGTGTACTCCTATACACTCTATCTCAACCTATACCTGAAACAGTGTGATGGGATCCATTGTTCTTTGCATGCTCAGTAGGTTAGAATTGGGAATTTATGAGGGTTTTGAAATCCTTTGGATAGGTTAGAATTGGGATGACGGTTTTAAAATACTCCCACTTGGTTATTGGGGGATCACCCTCTAACCTAATTGTCTCTATATGTATTTCCCACTAGGTTAGGGCATGGCCCTATAAATTCAATGTAGAGAGTGATATTTTTTGCTCCTCATTGATGTGATGAAAGCCAAAATATACCTCTAGTTGCTACAACCAGTGATTTTGTTTTAAGGCAATGATTTCACCTTGGTAGGACTTTATGTTTACCTTTACTTCCATCTTGAATAGGTACTATGAATGGGTAATGACACTCGAACTATGGATGCTTCCAGAGTGGAAAAAGTGGAGGAATCCACTCTCATGACCATTTTTACTAGCGGGACCTAGTTTGGAAAATTGGGTTATTAAACCTTTTGGGAGCATTTTGAGGCATCAAACGGCATTTTTTGGGGGTAAAACTTTGTCGCTTTAACATAGCACCCACTTTTCCTTTTCTACTCACAAGACCTTTCCAACGATGTGATAATCATGTCAATCAGAGTCTGTATTTGAAAGTTATGCCACTCGGAAGTTGACCTTCATATTTTCACCACCATAATTTGAGAGGATGCGTTGTTAGCCCCCATTATTCATGAAAAATGGGCTAGCCACTGATGTAAAAGGCTCTAGAAGAGTCTATATTATAACTTTGGTTAAGAGTTGAGGTAGAAAAACCTAACCACTAGTAAGATATCGGGTTGTGTTATAATCGGGCCACTAGGAGGAAAAGGGATTCCATTCTTTTGAGTGCTTTTGTTCCATAGCTAATAAAAAATAGTTGAGAGGGATAGGAGATAGAGCACATAGAGAATATAAGTGCACTATATTAGCCACGGGCCACATGCCATACTTCTTTATACTAAGACATTTTATATATTCAGAGAAAGAGAGCAGAGCAACCTCACCTTCCAACTGGGTTTTTTTCCGGAAAGGGTTTCCCAAGTCATATCTTGTGTCAAATGCATGCGTAAGATTTTATTTTAGTGTTCTCTATTTTCTGCATAATTTTAATTTGCATGCATAGCCTATTAACAATAATCAACAGATCTATAAATCTAAAGAGACATAAAATTGTAAGTGTAGATCTTGGAATTTTAAGTATATCTTATCAAATTTGTTATGATGAAATGTCTAGTGGAATATCTGCAATAGTTTGCAGATCACGAACTCATCTACTTTTTCTCAAGTTCTTTCCTTGACTCCTCTTTTGGGCATTCATGATCTCTTGATTTTCCCTTTGATTTAACATTTGAGTTGGAACTTCCATCTTCTCCGATTCTAAGATTGTTTTCTAGAACTACCGTACGGAGGTTCATATTGTGGTTGATATTGATGTCTTATGTTTCTAGTATTATGAATCTATCTTCTACTGAATAAGGGTTATTGTGAAAAAGATTGTTGACCATGACTAGGGTTTTATGACTTCTACTTAAACTACTTCCTAGATCCTCTACAACTTCCCATTGCATTCCCCAAAGAAACCTACTTTGATAGCAATATGACCTACAGACTACCATGGACATTCCACTAGACAACTTGTCATAATAGAATTGATAAAATAAACTGAAATCTATACTATGAAGGTTAAATTCCTTTAGATTCTAGAGTTGTTAATTACCAATTTTCTGCTTATGCATGAAATTGAAAAATTGTAGAAAATAAAGAGAAAAAAATACAATCACACACCATCCATAATGGACACAAGGAGTTGCTCCGGGAAACCCTTATGGGAGGAAACCCAACTATAAGGTGAGTATTTTTTTCTCTCGTTTTTGGTATGGTAATAATGCAAGTACAAAGGAGAAGACACTCTCTATGGATTTACTTGACAACTATGGCCTATTAGGTTGCTACAAAATACTATCCCCCTTTTTTATGCTCTCCCACTCCTAGTTTCTCTACTCTACGATGGACCAAGATACAATAGTATAGAATGAAACCCCTTCTCCTAGTGGCTTAGATTTAACATATCCCAACAACAAATTAGTGATCAGGTTCGTTTCATTCAACTCTCAATTAGAGAAAAAAAATGACCCTTCTAGAGTCTTCTTCATAGTCCACATATGACCATATTATTTTCCATGATTAATGAGGGTTGACATGGCATCGTCTCAAAACAACAACTAGAAGACAAATTTTTAATGGGCATAACTTTTGCATACGAAATTTGATTAACATGTTTCTTGCAACACTAGAAAGGTCTCTGAATGTTGTAAAAATCCAAGGGGTATCACACAAGAAATATTTTTTTGGACCCCATAAAACTTCACATGATGCCTCAAAATGGCCCCAAAAGGTTTTAGAGCCTAATTCTCCAAACTGGTACTTGCGATAAAATTGACCTTGCGAGTTTATTCCTCCAATTTTCCACTCTCAACATCAAGATAGATGAAAAAAATATAATGATCCAATCTAAATTAGTAGTATTTTCCATGTCAATGTTATTAGTTGTGGCACCTACAACTGGAGGTACATCCATGCATATAATGTACGAATGTGTGTTAGAATACTTGCAACTCAAGTTGTAGTGTGAAAAACCTTTATCTTCTCATCTAGTTGTTATTATTTTTCCTTTTTGTACATACATACTAAAAAGGTAAATAATGTATAATGACATTGTGATTGTTGTAGATGCTAAAGTACAAGTAGTCATTGATGAAGAAATACATGTTGTCACTGGCGATTTCATAGTGACAGTGACACACCAAGAAATTCAAGTTAGGTTAAACCATAGAAATAGCCATATAAAAACCTTTCATTTTGTTGAGTGAAACAAAAAGTTATATAAGTAAGAAAATGTTCATGTAAATGCCACCTTCTCAAGTTTGTCATGCTTATGCTTGTTACACCATATCAAAATTATGCCTATATTTATTTGACTATTTATTAGTTTGTTTTACATGGTCATATTTAGCCTCATTGATTTATGAAATTGGGAATATGCCCTAAAAGAAAAATATGTTTGTTGATCATGCATATCCATTTTGTTAGGTAAAGCTAACTCAGGGAAAGAGATAAAGTTGATTGGGTCAACAGTAGTGGTTTTAGGCCCATGGTTTTTTGGTTGCCCATTGTTTTGTTCCCATGGAATTCCTGTAATTAATCCTTTAAAAGGTTGGGAGGATCTCTATTGTAATGGGCCAGGGGATGTGAGCGATGAAGGCTCACTTTTCCAACTTGGATGGGTTTTGGCCAAGGGATCTAATGGAATTTCACTAGCTAGGTTTTTCCCTGGAGTTGGGGCTTTCCTACAGTAAATATTGTGTTCATTGTATTTATGCTTTGTGTTTTGTTGCTAGTTTAATGTTACTCTTGGTAAATATTTTATGTATCTCTGGTTAATTCTAACATTTGGTATCAGAGCTAAGAGTTGGCTTCAAAGGGAATACCATGTCATAATACACCTCTTCTTATGACATGATATTCCTTTTTCTACCACCATCCTTGTTCTAACTTGGATTTTTTACCACAATTTTTTATTTTACTTAAGGATATTTAAACCTTCAAGAAGATGCATATGGAGTGACACCTCTCTTGCAAGGGTTTATTTGGCCCGATGGATGGAATTGGCATTTCACTACAATAAATTTAAGTTTTATAGGGATCAATTGACATGGATATTGAACAACGATGAGGGGAACATAGAAAATGGTGGGCCCTACATGAATTTAGCCAGTAACTGCAAATTCATTAAATATGGAGGATTGCAAATAATTTTCACTTCTACTTCCAAGATGCTACAATTTGTAATGGAGCCTCCCAATTTAATGAAGATAAGAGACCATGACAAAGGATTTAAACTAGGAAATGATTGTCTAACAGAGAACATGTAGGAGTAATGTGGTCGAAATTCAGTTGATGAGAGAGGCATGTGCTTAGCAGGATTAGTATTGAGTTGTTATAAAAGGGAATTAGGTAGAAATGTAACTCTAGAGATACGGTTGGGACTATTAATAGTGTAAAAGGTAGAGAGAAATAATGTGTTGGTTGCATGATGGAGCTGTAGCATACAAAAAACAATTATCTCGCTCAACATCGAGTCCTCAGGAAAAAATTTTGGAATTAATTATCAATTTATTGGTCAAGTAAGGGGAAATGAAGAAGGTTGAAGAGAAAGCCCAACTTGCTCTGTTGCACCAGAAAATTAGTCTGTTGCAAACCAAGATGTATTGTTTGCAAATTTCCTTGAATCGTATAATATTCAAACTTGAACAAAGCATCCCTTCTCTTTAAGTTCTAGAAATTTAAGATAATGAAGTGATGAATGTAGAGTGTGAGGCACTGACTGTGGAGGCTTTGGAGAAACAAGCATCAAGGATCAATGAAATGAGCGAGGATCTGGCAAATATTTTGTGCTTCCCATGCTTGGAAGAAACTGAAAAAATTGATATTTTTGTGTTAAGGGTGTTGTCTAGGTAAATGAGACGATCCCTCTAGCCCAATGAGTGGGGACTAGCAACCTACGTGACAATCTACAAGACACTTTCCTAAATTACAATCGAAATGTGTGTAGAGGAAGGAGGCCTACCTTGTTTTGATGTTATAACGTGCTCCTTTTTTGGAGATCTTGATCGCTCGCTCCTCAGACTCAACTCTACTACTCAGAACATTTGAATACCTACACAAGAGATCAAGACACAACAAAGTATACAAATGAAACAAGCATAATAAAAAGTAATCCACTTAACAGATCAAGGAGCATTAAGATAAATGATGCTAACACAAAAATTTATGGAAAGTGAAACAACAGTTGTATATATGATCTCCTAATGATATCTAATACAATTAATAAGGTATCACAGACTTATGTGCATGGATTAGTCTATGTCATTATATGCAATGGATCGATAAGATTGCGAAATGCACGAACAATGAAGCAGTAATAAAACATAATAGATAACACATGACGCAACAAATTTTGATAAGGACTTCACCCAATACTCCTGGGCTACATCTCCTAGTCCAACCTTCAGTGGTGGCCTTTCTATTATGTCTTCAAGCAGAATTTTGTTTACAATAGTGAGCTCAATTTGAGCCTCACACACAAACAGATTGCAATAACAAGAGCTTCACTTGAATCCCTCAAGCTTCCTCTGAGTACACAGACTTCCACACAACTCTCAATCTACCCTAAACTCTGTCTCGCATTTGCTCTTCAATATTGCCTGCTTGTTTTCTATCTATCTGTGGCTTTTAAAGCCAACCTGGGTTTCCTGTTCGTTTCTCATCCTCGGATTTCAGTCTCCTCAGCCTCTATCCATTTGAATCCCTCTTCCAGCATTTCCTAGGTAGGGCATAATGCCTGAAGGGCAGGTGACCACCAATTCTGTAGTGGAAGGATGCCTGGGCCCTTTGAACTCCATCGGATTCCCAAACGCGACTGTTTTTCATCAACACAAAAAAATAAGCATAAACAAGAAAAATCCGCCAAAACATGATATGTGGGACTTCAAAGTCCTTTAAATATGGTTTAATCCCCTATCGGGTCTACAACATCGCATCGACGCCTTTTCCTTTGGTTTTTCTTTTGTTCGCAAAAATGCGATTTACAAAGGAAAACATAGTTTTCCAAACTTTAATATATATGCAATTCCACCTATTGGATTATCGGGTCCGTAATATCGCTGCCCTTATGGGTATCGGCCCTGCTTCACTACATAGTTCCGATGTCATGCGACGATATGATATATCACAATTGCTCTTTGCAATAACCCTCGAGCCATTATAAAGCGCTCTTGTAATCCCTCGATAGCAATCCACTGATCTAATACGAGCCGTCGATCTGCGCGCTTGATCGACGGTCCCGATTCACTCTGCTAATCACTGTCGCAATATGTGTATACAAAGTGCCGATATCCTACCTATTGTCTCCGTCGATAGCGATCCGCCGATTGGATCTGGATCGTTGATCGGCCAGATCTGGACCATTGATCGGCTAGATCGGACGCCTACTGTGCATATTTTATTTCGCTTGCAATTACTATGTTTTTTTCACGATTTCATGGGTTTTTGGGCCCTCCCGATAGTGTTTCTCCACCTTGCTAAGGGTGTCCCTCTTATGATAATTCTAATCTTTTAAGGGATTTTTAACCTTGGGCATGATTTTCGAGTTTATGAAGATATAGAGAGTTTTTCTTGGATCCTTTTGGATCACGCCTTCCCACTGAAAAGGATTTTGGACCACCAAAAGTTGGGTTTCAAGCATCAGTCAAGTGAGGATATTGCTGCCTCACTTGTCCAATCTCTATCCATTTTGCACTGCTAGGTTTTGAACCTCTAAGTCCTACTCTTAGGTACTCGACATCTCCTCTACGTGTTGTCCTCACCTTACTGTCCAGAACTGTATCTTCCTGTAGCTCATTGAGGTATTCAGGCAACAGATCATCAATGGAAGGCAATTGACTTTGCTCTTCAGGATCTTCAATTAAAGAAGGTTCAAACAACCTTAAATTTTTTGCATTTACTATTGAATAGATGTGCATGTATGCTAGTAGATCAAGGAAGAAAGCGTTCTCACCAATTTTCTCAAGTACCTTAAAAGGCCCATACGTTATTAGTTTCAGCTTCTTTCCTTCACCTTGCATTCTGTCCTTGCTAATATACAACCAGACTTGATCGCCAACTTGGAAGTTGTGCTCCAGCCGGTGTTTATCATGCCTTGCCTTGTATTTGGCTTGGCTCTTTTCCAGTGGTTCCTGCACTGCCTGGTGAATCTCTTGGATCTATTCAATGAATCTGGTTGCTTTATCCACATCACTGTGTCTAGCAACGCTATATCTTTCTCAAAGACAAAATCCAAGGGAGACCTTGGTATAAAACCAAAACAGGTCTCAAAAGGAGATCTCTATGTAGAAGAATGTTTAGCACAGTTGTAAGCATGTTGCACATAACATAAATGTTCATCCCAAAGCTTGGGATGCTTGCTGCAATAACCCCTGAGCAACTGGATCACTGTCTTGTTGACTACCTCTGTTTGGCCATCTGTTTGTGGATGAAAGGCTATGCTTTTCTTCAGTCTGGTGTCCATTAATTCCCACAAACTTGACCAAAACTTCCCAACAAATCGGGAGTCTCGATCAGATACTATGGAAGTGGGTAACCCAAAATGCACCCAGACATGCTGAAAAAACAATTTCGCTATTTGTTCAGCTGTAATTTGCTTATTACAAGGTATTAAAATACACATTTTGTTGAATCTGCCCACAATAACATATAAATAGTCATGCCCCTTGATAGATTTTGGAAATCCCCCAACAAATTCCATGGAAGCACTTTCCCAAGGACGGGAAGGGACTGGTAGTGGAGTGTATAAGCCTAGTTTTCTATTGCTGGGCTTGCTTTTAGCACACATGGTACACCCTCTTACATATCTAGAAACTATTGCATGCATTTTTGGCCAATAGCAGTGTCTTTGTAGTTGTGCAATTGTTTTGCTTACACCAAAATGACCTGATATCAGAGAAGTATGTGCTTCCTTAATTATATTAATTCTCTCTGTTTGTGGAATGCATAGCTTTCCCAAATGATACAAGAGTTGGTCCTTAATATAGTAATCCACTTCTACCTTTTTGCCATTACTTAAAGCTGCATATACATCTTTAAAGTCTATATCTTGAGCATATTGTTCAATGTAGATTTCACGCATTACTGAATTATTCTTAAGTATAGTAGATGCATTTATAATTGGTCTGGATAACTTTTCTGCAACTTTATTCTGTATGCCCTTTTTATATCGGATGACTAAGTGAAACCGTTGTAGGAAACCCATCCACCTATAGTGTCTTGATTGCTGCAATTTAGATTGTGAGTGCAAGTACTGAAGTGGCTGATGTTTAGTATGTATTATTGTTTCTTTGCCCATTAAGTAATGTTTCCACTTCTTCACACTCTGAACTAATGCATACAATTCTTTATCATACGTAGGATAATTAACTACTGCAGAACTAAAAATCTCAGAATGGTAGTATGGGTTTACCATGTTGAATCAACACTGCTACCATGGCATAATCAATGGCATCTATTTCAATCTCAAATGGTTGTTAAAGACTTGGCAATGCTAGTACTGGTGCTGTACTTATTTTTTCTTTCAAGGTGTTGAAGGATTTCTGATGTTTTCCTCCCCACTGAAACACCTTGTTCAATCCTGTCAATGCGTGTAAAGGAGATGCAATTAAGGAAAAGTTAGCAATAAAATTTCTCCAATATTGTGCTGCCCCTAGGAAGCTTCTAACTTCAGTAGCAGACTTGGGTTTCGGTCAGTTCATAATGACTGCAACCTTAGAGGGATCTATCTTCAGTTCACCACCCCCTACAATATGACCCAAATATATCAAAGATGTTTTTCCAGATTCACATTTTGATAATTTAACATAGAGATTTTCCTTTTTCAAAACATTTAGAGTCTGCTTCACATGTTTTAAATGTTCTTCCCATGTTTTACTGAATACAAGAATGTCATCTAAATATACAATCACAAAATCATTAATAAAAGGCCTGAGTACATCATTCATTACTCTCATGAAAGTGGCAGGAGCATTAGTTAAGCCAAAAGGCATAACTAGCCATTCATATAGCCCTTGATTTGTTTTGAAAGTAGTCTTCCATGCATCTTGCTCTACTACTCTAACTTGATGGTAACCACTATGTAGGTCCAACTTGCAAAAGTAAACAGCCTCTTTCAGTTGATCCACTAGATCATCTATGCGAGGAAGGGGATAACGATTCTTGATCGTTATTTTATTCAGTGCTTGGTAATCAATGCACATCCTCCATGAACCATCCTTATTTCTCACCAACACGATTGGAGATCCGCATGGTGATGTGCTTGGTCTTATGAACCCTTTCTCGAGCAGCTCCTGTACCTGCTTCTTGATTTCTGCTTTCTCTAAAGCGGAAAACCTGTACATTCCGATGTTAGGCAATGGAGCATTTTGCTGCAAATTAATTTCATGTACAATTTCCCTTTTTGGTGGCAGACCTTTAGGTTATTGAAATAATATATCATATTCGGAAACAACCTTTTCTAAATCAGCTTGCTGTTTAGCTTCACAACCCTCAAATACATTGGTTTTTTTAGGTTTCTTTTCCTTTACAACCATTAGTAAAAATTGCTTGCATGAATTTACAATTCTTTTTATCTGCCCTGAGTTTATGAAGTATAATTATTCTTGAGTTTATGAGCTCGTACAATATATTTGATTCCATATTTAATGAGTTTATACATATTTTCAGCTCTATAGAATATGTCTTTTCTATCATACAAGTAAGGACTTCCTAAAACAATCCCACATATATCCAAGGGAACAATATCTAACTCAACCTCATCCACAAATGCTGACCCAAAAGAAAACCTAATTTTACATTGTCTAGTCACTTGTAGTTTTGCTTTATCACATACCCAACCTAATGGATATGGCTTCTTGTGAGGTGTTGTTAGCAATCCTGATTTATTTACAATTGCTTTAGATTTTTTTTTTTTTTTTTTTCTAGTTAAGACTAACCTAAGTACCCACGGGGGATTTGAACCGGTGACATATCGCAAGGAGTGCCTTAACATCGCACCCATTCACCATCAATCCAAAGCCCCATGGGCTTTAGAAATTAAATTTACTTGTGAGCCACTATCAAATAAAGTATCAATCTTTTGATGCTTGGAAATAACTCCAATATGCAAAAGCTCATGTCTTCTTCTCTCATTTTCTTCACTATCAATAGTTTGGGCAGAATTACTAGTAGATGCTTCAGAATTTTTACCTTTTATACCTGTGGCTGCGATTGTTGTTTCATCACTTGAGTCTGGCCCCATATTTTTTTGTATGGCAGCAGCAATCTTCTTCTTCTTTCCATTGAACTTTTAGGGTTTCAGCTCCGAATGCAAAGACCAACAATGTTCATCATCCTGTCCATCCTTCTTGTAGTGCGTGCATGAAGGTTTGGCCTTTTGTATAGTATTTTCCTTCCTCTCTTTCCATTTCTGCTTCCTCTTTTCCTTGTTCTTGCTTGCAATGGGTTTTGATGATCCCCCAATCTTTGGGACCACATTCTTACCTGTAGCCTCTAGATGGGTAGCCTAGATAGATACCTCATCGATGCTAGTAGGGTTAAACATGAGAATGGTATGTCTCAAATAACTAAGCAGACCACCTATATACTTCAACAAAGTTTCACGTGAGTCTAAGGAAATGCCTAGAATCATAGCTCTCTTTCTAAAGTCTTGGGTGTAACTTTGTACACTTTTCCCTTTTAATTGGCGAAGAGTTTGCCAAATCATCATAGCTTGTTGCATATAAGCTAGTGGATAGAATTGTTTTTTAATTGCAGAAACAAATTCACTCCAGACAGAAAGAATTTTACCATGCTTCTTCAAGTCAGCTTGTGTTTTGCCTTCCCACCATACCAAGGTAGTTCCTCCAAGGCGTAGGCTAGCCAACTGAATCTTACGTCTATCTGAGTCAATGCTTTGTACCCTGCAATACACATCAATATGCCTAATCCAGTTATCTAGCTTCTCTGCATTTAACTCTCCATCATATATTGGCAAATCAAATGTAACATCTAATTTAATCAAAGATGCTTTCTTCTTTTTATTTTCGGGGCTATCAGGAGGTGTGGGAAGCTTTTCTTCTTTCCCTTTGCCTTTAGAATGGTCATTTAAAAGAGATTCTTCTGTTCCTTTGTCTTGTTTGGAAGTATAAGAATCTTCACTTCGACCTTTCTTAAATTCTCGGTACATTTCCTCTACCATGGCTTTCATGGTCATGAAACTGTCCACGAAATGAGAGTCTGATTCCAAAGGATTTTCTTTTGTCATTTTCCTCTTAGGATAGACTCTACCAATTTCTGGGTTAGTTTCAACCAATCCTCCTCCTAATTTAAGCTTTGATCTAGTTAGCATTCACTAATCAGTCCAGCACAAGCTTGTCTAACCTTAGCAACCTAAAGCTCTGATACCACTTGATCTGCTAATGAGATCTAAGACAATTAATAAGGTATTACAGACTTATGTGCATGGATTAGTCTATGTCATTATATGCAATGGATCGATAAGATTGCGAAATGCACAGACAATGAAGCAGTAAAAAAACATAATAGATAACACATGATGCAAAAAATTTAATAAGGAGTTCACCCAATACTCCTGGGCTACATCTCCTGGTCCAGCCTTCAGTGGTGGCCTCTTTATTATGTCTTTAAGCAGAGTTCTATTTACAATAGTGAGCTCAATTTGAGCCTCACACACAAACATATTACAATAACAAGAGCTTCACTTGAATCCCTCAAGCTTCCTCTGAGTACACAGACTCCCACACAGCTCTCAATCTACCCTAAACTCTGTCTCGCATTTTCTCTTCAATACTACCTGCCTGTTTTCTCTCTGTCTGTGGCTTTTAAAGCCAACCTGGGCTGCCTATTCGTTTTGCATCCTCGGCTCTCGGTCTCCTCGGCCTCTATCCATTTGAATCCCTCTTCCAGCATTTCCCAGGTAGGGCATAACACTTGAAGGGGAGGTTGCCACAGATTCCGTAACGGAAGGATGCCTGGGTCCCTTGAACTCCATTGGATTCCCAAACGCGACCGTTTTTCATCAACACATAAAATAGGCATAAACAGGAAAAATCCACCAAAACATGATATGTCGGACTTCAAAGTCCTTTAAATATGGTTTAATCCCCTATCGGGTCTACAACATCACATCGGCACCTTTCCCTTTGGTTTTTTGTTTGTTCGCGAAAATGTGATTTACAAAGGAAAACATAGTTTTCCAGACTTCAATATATATGCAATTCCACCTATCGGATTATCGGGTCCGTAATATCGCTGCCCTTATGGGTATCATCCCTACTCCACTACATAGTTCCGATGCGATGCAGCGATGTGATATATTGCAATTGCTCATCATAATAACCCTCAGGCCATTATGAAGCACTTCTGTAATCCCCCGATAGCAATACGCTAATCTAATACGGGCTGTCGATCTGCGTGCTTGATCAACGGTCCCAATTCACTTCGCCAATTGCTGTCGCAATATGTGTATACAAAGCACTAATATCCTGCCTATGGTCTTCGCCAATAGCGATCCATCGATCAAATCTGGATCGTTGATCAGCCAGATCGGACGGCTACTTTGCATCTCTTGTTCCGCTTGCAATTACTTTGTTTTTTCACGATTTCATGGGTTTTTGGGCCCTCCCGATAGTGTTTCTCCACCCTACTAAGGGTGTCCCTACTATGATAATTTTGATCTTTTAAGGAATTTTTTTAACCTTGGGCATGATTTTCGCGTTTATGAAGATATAGAGAGTGTTTCTTGGATCCATTTGGATATATATTAATGAAATAAAGGGGGAAGCATACAACCAAGCCTTGATGTCAATAAGCTCTCCTTGAGTGAATGTCCAAGTGCAAGTGATCCAGGTGAATGTTGGTGGCCACCCACCTATCCCATTTTGACCCTCACAACTGTCTCTTTCAGTTTGTCAGTTTCCTTATTTGTAGCACAATTTACTATTTTTGGTAGTTTTTTGGGTCCTGAACTTCCAGAGCCATTTTGAGGCCCTAAACAACCTTTTTTGGGAGAACTGGGAGCAACATGGGTCCATGGGCCAATATTGCTCTTCCCAACGATGTATTCATCAGATAGATCTTTCTAACAAGGTATTGTGCGCATCAAACGGAGTTCGTATGCGAAAGTTACGCCCCAGGAAATTGATGTACCAATTTACCCAAAACGAGGCCCATAGTTTGGCGCTTCATCTGCTAGGGTTAGGGTTTTGGATGTTCAGGGTTTTCCACTATTTCTCAACAATAAATAGGCCTTCGAGCCTCATTGTAAGATAATTTAGAGGCATGTAGCCGCCACATTTCTTCTCAGAGATAAGCTACCATCGTCCTAGTTGGTTTATTTCCAATTTTGTTTGCAAGCACATTTTAGTGTTTTACATTAATGAAATGAAGTATTATTTCTTCTGCATCTCTATATTTATGGTTATATCTGTAATTTGTTGCATTCCTGTTTAAATCTGGATCAGTGGTATCAAAGCGGTCTACTCTTTCTCTGTTTTTCTTTTCATGTCCCCAATAAGGTCGGGATACAAGGAGTTAGGGCTTGAACTGGTTGAACCTTTGCAAGACCAACCTCGCAAATCCCGATGGCCTCCCATGGAGGATGAAAAGAAATACGAGGGGGCAGGAGATCCTATCAAAATATTGCTCGAAGAAGCCCTCGAGTGGCAAAGGAACGCGATGATGGAAAACTTTGCCCAGATCCTTTAGTGGCTACCCAGGGGCGACGCATCTGCTTCGAACATCTACTCTGGAAACACCACACCCTTTAAGGTACAAGTTAACTTTGAAATCCCCATATTTGAGGGTCAAATAGAGGCAGATTCTGTAGATAAATGGTTAAATATACTAGAAGGTTATTTTTTTGTTCATGGTTTTTCCAGCCGGGAAAAAATCACTTTTGCACTTCTCAAAGAAGCCCCCCACGTCAAGGACTGGCGGTAAACCTACTGCAAGCAGAAGGATGAAAGTACGGGCTCACTATTTTCAGCCACACACACTTGGAATTCATTTTGGGTTGCCATTAAGGAGAAGTAATACCCTA
This sequence comes from Pinus tabuliformis, assembly GCA_031772625.1. NCBI lineage: Eukaryota > Viridiplantae > Streptophyta > Pinopsida > Pinales > Pinaceae > Pinus > Pinus tabuliformis. Next base: position 844,820,549 of record CM062819.1, on the reverse strand, counting down.
TCAAAAGCTATGACCATAAACACATAAAGTGGACCACACTACGGTAGGGAAGGGACCAAGATGTGCCAGAGTTCACAAATATTTTTCATACCCTTCGCATGAAGTTAGGTATCAAGGATTCTGAGCTGAATTTGGTACTCAAATACCGTGGTTGCCTACACAGGTACATCCAAGATGAGATGGAGTTCCTGAAGATCTCCTCTCTCGGAACGACATACTAATACGTTGTCAATATCGAGCAAAAGTTTAAACAAAAAAGCGAGACTTTGGATCTATGAATCTGAAGAACAAAGGACAAAGCCAAGGCAGGGTGACCCAAGACAACCCATAGAAGCCACAAGAAAATAAAAACACCACAAAGCCAAAGAAGGACACAGGAAAGTGGTGTGAGTTCCATAAGAACCCCACTCATAACACAAGTGAGTGTCGGACCAAGCAATCGTTGGTGGTAGGGTTGAAGGCTTCAGAATCATATGCATATTCCAACCCTGAGTCAGAACTCGACAAGAGGAATGACAAAGGGAAGAAGATCATTGATGTGGAGCCTAGCACCACTGTTTCCACTGCCAAGATCCAGAAGAATGAGCCTAAAGATCTAGAGGAGGGGGAGCGCCTTTTCCACTCACAGATGTGGGTGAAGGGTTCGCCGCTGCAATTCATTGTTGACAGTGGGAGCCAAAAGAACCTCATTTCAGTAGAGGTCATGAAGTGGTTGGTCCTACCTACTACACCACACCCGTAGCATACAGTACCGGGTGGCTTCACCAAGGACGAGATCTCTGAGTCCACCAACAATGTCGCCTTCCCTACAACATCAAGCCCTTCACAGATGAGGTATTATGATGTTGCACCTCTTGATGTTCGTGATGTATTATTAGGCCAACCATACTTGTGGAGGAGACATGCTGTGTATGATTCAAGGTCTCGCACTGTTATTATTTCTTTGGGTAATTCATTATATAGGATACTGGAGGTAGCCCCACCTACTGCCACTCCTTTGATCTCTGCTAAGAAATGCAGTAAGATCATCTCCCAGACTAGGAAATTTATTTTTTGTCCGGTTCACTCTCAAAGTAAGGGGAAGATCATCGCCACATCCATGACCCCCAAGAAGGGTTCCTCCACAAAACAGAAGTAGGTGTATATGGTCATGAAAGAATATAGGAACATCTTCTCCTCACCCATAGGGGTACCATTGCATTGTTAGGTGAAACATTCATTCAACTGACTCCTAGAGAACCTCTACCCAACGAGTCGATATATCGCTACTCCATTATGGAAAATGCCAAGTATAAGCAGTGACATGATCAGCATCACGTACCACACAAGTATTAGGTAGGCAACAAATTTTGGTTGCATTTGCAGAAAGAATGCCTCACAAGAGCCCACCAGAAGCTCAAACCACTTCGATTTGTTCCTTACACTAGTACCAAGGCTGTGGGAAACAATGCTTTGGAGCATAGCATTCCCCCATTCCTTCGCTTGCACTGAGTATTCAATGTGGACCGCACTCGACCATGCTTCCCACCATTACTGTACACAACAGAGGTTGCAGGACAGCTCACCAGAGACCAAGTTGAGCAGAAGTTTCCTCATCTCATGGAGGAACTCAACGCAATGGGGACCATTACTTCCTAAGGGGGGAAGAATGATCCAGGTAGATGTTGGTGGCCACCTACCTATCCCACTTCTACCCCTACAACTGTCTCTTTCAGTTTGTCATTTTCCTTATTTGTAGCACAATTTACTATTTTTGGCAGTTTTTTGGGTCTTGAACTTCTAGAGCCGCTTTGAGGCCCTAAACGACATTTTTTGGGAAAACTAGGAGCAACATGGGCCCATGGATCCATGTTGCTATTCCCAAAGTTGTATTCCTCAGATAGATATTTCTAACGAGGTATTGTGCACGTCAAACGGAGATCGTATACCAAAGTTATGACCCCGGGAAATTGATGTACCAATTTACCCAAAACGGGGTCCATAGTTTGGCGCTTCATCTCCTAGGGTTAGGGTTTTGGATGTTTAGGGTTTTCCATTGTTTCTCAACAATAAATAGGCCTTCGAGCCTCATTGTAAGACATTTCATAGGCATGTAGCCGCCACATCTCTTCTCAGAGATAAGCTACCATCGCCCTCGCTGGTTTATTTCCATTTTTGTTTGTAAGCATATTTCGGTAGTTTACATTAATGAAATGAAGTATTATTTCTACTGCATCTATGTATTTATGTTTATATTTGTAATTTTTTGTGTTCCTGTTTAAATCTGGATCACCAAGCTCAAGCTCTCCAAGCACTCCTTCTCCAAGCCAAATGAGTAGCATGTAGGCACTATCTCAGCGTAAGGGTGCAAATAATTAGAGACCAACCATTTGGGAATGGGAGAGGATGAATATATAGGCAGGGAAAGGGAGTTAGGATCTCTCCAAAGATAAGGTAAGGTCCTCATATAAAGGAGGTAGCTCATAGGGATAAGATCAAAAGGCAATATTGGGATAATTCGACCACATCCACACCGAACAACCTCCAAATCGTCATTCTAGAAGCCTCTAGATCATGAAGCTTCTTGTCCTCTTTAGGAAAACTTGCCTTTTAGGGATCAATGCGAGTATCCAAGTAAAAAGCATGTTGGCAATGTGAGGCTAGTATAGTGCAACTTTCCATCAGCACTAGTTGCCAGTGTCACAGTCACGCTGGTCCTGAAATTAGGGTTTTAGAGCTTACTTCTTCAGGGAAGGCTCAAGGCATGTTTTCATCAGTGTTTCAGGGAGGATCTAGACTGCATATCAGGATGGGTACACTGCATAATTTCCAAGTTTCGGGCACTCTGGGGTATGACATAGGGAAATGCAAGAGGCATGACAAAATACTGTGTAATAGATGCCCCCTAAAGCATGAAGATAGAATAGGGAGTGATGGCTGAGATGCTTTACGAGATTTTTCAAGGATGAGAAAAAACACTGTCAGGAGACCTGCGAATCAAGGACACACATATATATAAATATCTGATATCAAAACATGAATCTACGGTTTGGACACAACCATCCAGATAGAAAGGACTATGTGAAAAATATCCATAGCATGGGCAAAGCCATCTAAATGAAAATGTTCATCTGTAAGTCTAAGATCCAAGGTATGGACACAGCCACCCAATATAGAAGGATCATCATCATTATAAATGTAAAGTCCCATGGTATGGTCGTAGTCAGCTGTATAGAAGAAACACGTGTACAATCATGAACAATACATAAATCCTCGCAGCTTGAGTAATAATAGACAAAACTCAAGGTCTTCCACTCCATCCCAACTTGATCAAAAGTACAAATTCTAACATGTGAATGAATGTGTCAAAGTCAAACATGCTAGAAAAGCACCTGATTATCGACCAATGATGTGGACCGTTAATAGGTACGAGAGAAACCACCAATAATGGTAATGGCTTTCAAGGTATGACAATATAGTGAGTGAATGTGAAAATGAAGCCGAAGTCAAACACTCGAGGAATCATCTAATCGAAGGCCAATGATGAAAACTTGTCATTGGATGTAAATAACTTTCCATTAAGGCATGCAAACTCTAAGGTACTGAAAGAGGGTCTCTAAGTCATCTTCCTGGATAATGAGATGAAGTCGACAGGAAGTGACCCATCGAAGGAGGGCCATAATGACTCCCTCATCATTGAAACGAAACAAGGAATAAAGTGGAATGAATGAGTATGATGCAAGACTGTAGCAAAAGGTCAGATAATGTATAGGTAGTAACTGCAGATAGGACTTCTCTTGAACATATTGACGACATGACTCCGGAGTGTGGAAACATTTGACTCAACATAGGACTAAGGGTCATGATGATGAGATGGAATAGTCAGATGAGAGGCAAAATGGATCACCCAAACCCGGAAAGACAAGAGACTAAGTGAGGATATCCAAAACCCAATACGAGAAACAAATGAGTGTCATGTTCAAGAGCGACATGCTGCGAATACAAGAGATGTTTCACTTTCATTTTTCCCCACTATTTCTAGCGTGTACCCCAATTATTTTTTGATCACAAGCTTGAAGGGGATAGCATAGGCTTGTCATATAAGTTCATTATTCAAATGAGTCCATCCTAGTAAGTTTTATGCGTCCTATGAAGGAGAAACTCGGTCTCATCATGGTGACAAGTATTTCACCATTTAATTTTTACAGGTCCGATGGAAGTATAACCCATTGTCTTTTTCATATTTAGAGAGTTTGAAAAAGAGATAAAAAATAAAAGTCCATCATGTCCCTTTTCATAGTTTGTCTCTCAAACTTGAAAATGTAGAAAACAATATTCGAGAGAACCTCTTGACCATGTTGACTAAGGTGTACCTTTTTCATAAATATTCAATCTCATTCCGAAAAAGGAGCAAACGCATACTGAGATGACGTCAATTCATTTAATTTAATGAGTTCAAAAAGACAAGTACTCGACTATCTTTTCATATTTTGAGAGTCAAAAAAGAGCTTAAAGATGAAAAAGGGATAAAATAAAAACTCGTTGAATTGGTAAAAAATGATCACTGTAACCATCAAAAAGAGCCTGTAACTGTACAAAGTAAAAACATTTTTACCATTTCACTTGGAGTAAATTGCAGAGTTCATTTTACCCTATTTTCCTTGATTCTTCAGGCAAGCAATGTGGGAGATCCAGGACACCGTTTCACAAGCCGTCAGCTGCAGGTAAGAGCTCTTCCTTTTCTCTTCCTTTTCATTCTAATTTCATGCCATTTAATAGGATTTTTATCTGGTTAAAGGGAGGATTTCAATTTTTTTTTTAAATCAGGGGTGACCAACGTGAGTCTGCTCATCGGATCCATGTTGATTACCCCTGAGCCCAAAAGTCTCTCACGCTGCTAATGCAAAAACAATTAAGACAATCAAGATGGATGCAAAGTGGAAAATAAAAAGAGAAATCCTCCCTTTTGATCATTTTTTCATTCCATGGAAAGGCATTTAATCAATGTATATCAGTTGTTTGCAGGATATTTCGACAACATGGTCATTGAATGGAAGGAAAGGGGCCACAAGGCAGAAGATCATCAGGCTTCCCAAAGTGTTGAATGTGTCAATGCTTTGAGGGACCGTGGGTTATTGAAATTCTTTTGAACCCTGAGACTTAGAGCTCAAAATGAGATGCTACACTATCTGATCAGTCTATGGGATGTTGATTAGTAGATCTTCATCATTGGAGATCAAGAACTAGAGTTGGAAGTAGCTGATATCTACTTCATTACTGGATTGTCTAGAAGAGGGGAAAGAGTCCAACTATTTGGAGCTCGTGCTGAAGGTGAGAGCACCAACAACTTAATTAGAAGGCATTTCCGAGGTGCAGAGACAACTGTGAGTGGGAAGGTGAAGATAGAAACCATCGAAAATCTTCCCTTGAGGACAATTCTACACACCATGGCCCATATAGCTGGGGTGCAGGCTTTGTACGAGATCTCGAAATCACAATTCTAGTACGTAGTGGATTGCCTTGCTCCAATAGTATTCAACTAGTGTGAGGGACTGCTGGTCAACATGAAGAGACAACTGACCAAAGGAAAGTTGGGAAACTTGAAGAAATCCATCTTTGGTTCGATTTTGGTCACTTTATTTTTGGAGCGTGTGCCCCTATATCGGTACTAGTGGGTAAAGGTGGAGGATCTAGCTCCACAAGATCTGAGGCTGCTCAGATGGAGTGAGAACATGCCTCGAGGAGGAGGGGGCCAATGGATGCATTTCCCTCTACCGTTCTTTGGTTGGTTGTGACAACAACTGATCGTTGTGGATGACTATGCCTATGCAGGCATGAACTTCAAAGGAGATCCAGATTTACCTCTACCACTGGGTGAACAATGGATCGATGCAGGTAAAACTTGTTTTTTGGAAAATTTTCAAGTTTTATGATTTTTTGTTGAAAGTGTATTTGAGAGTTTACTTGTGATAAATGTGTGATTGTAGGACTAGAAAGGCCTTCTGGCATGTCCACCAATAGCACGATGAGTAGCACGTCAAATAGAAGATGCTCCATACGAGGAAGGAGCAGGTCCTATGGTAGAGATGGAACGAAATCTAGAAGTGATTACCCGAGGGATTCTAGAATATGCGACTATAGATGATGTGCCACTGCGACACCAGAGGCATACAGTAGGAGTGTCTATGAGACTAAGTCGACTGTTAGGCTGAGTGATCAGAGAGGTCTCATGCTATCATGAGAACCATGTGGGCGAATAGTCTTTTCTAGTCATGTTTTTTTGCACTATTGTAGGCTTTGAAAGCCATGTGTCCCAGAACACCTATTTTTTGAGATTTTGATGAAAAAACTTTAACAGATGCGATATCTATATATCTATATATATATAGATATATATATATATATAGATATATATATATATATATATATATATATATATATATATATATATATATATATATATATATATATATATATATATATATATATATATATATATATATATATATACACACACACACACATATGCATATTTCTATCTTCTACTTATGTGTTCATGTATCATGATGATGTGATCGGTTTTATAAGTTACACAAATGTATATATATAAAATAATTTGCTAATGCATTTGTTAATGGATTCAAATTTTGTGAAATGTGTTGATATGTGATATAATCAAAATTTCTTCCAATAATTGAACACGTAGGTACATATGCAAAATTTGTGGATTTCTTACTAATGATTATTTAATTGCAAAACAACGAGTTGTGAATCTAACTTGACAACCAAATTTCTAATTTCGAGAGAAACTACTTCTGATAACAGTTCAATAAATGCACTGTACTTGGAAATATTATTACTTGTCGTCCCAGGCAAATACCTTGTAAATCGATCAACTTGCCATCAGGGGCGAAGAGTTCCCAAGCTGCAGAGGATAATTTCCATGTGCTACGACAAGCACCATCAGCCAAACCAACATAATGGTTTGACGACATCTGCGAACTGAGTGAAACACAAGGTAAGCAGAGGAAACATGTCTATAAAGCAAACAATCACACAAATACGCACTAATGAATTCACACACTAATGTACAAAATTAATCACGTGAAACTCACGCATAATAATTTTTTAGATGAAGCTCGTTGCAGGGTTGTGATAACGTATTACCTCTTTAGTCAACCAGATCATTGGCATCTTTTTGCAAGACATGTTTAACGATGTATGGCCCATGCCACATAAGTTCAAACTTCCTAACTCCCAGCTTATCATTGGCTTGGTCACCTTTAGTGAAAACTCGTGGAGAAATAGTTTGATCAAAATGATCTTTAACTCATTTTTCCTGTGATTCGATCACCATCGCAACAATACGACAGGTCTCATCAAGCTTCTCGAGATGAAGTAACCGCTCCTCTTCAGGCGAGTTAACAGGGAGTAGCTTGATAGCTAGTTTTAACGAAGGAATTTCACACTCAATCAAGAGTGTTGCCTCTAAACCATATACCAAATGGAATGGAGTAAAACCAGTACCTGTCTTAGCCGAGGTTTAGTAAGCCCATAGAGCTGAGAAAAGTATGAGATATCAATCCTTTTTGTGCTTCCCAATGGTACGTTGTAGCATAGTAATTAAGACTTTATTAATCGCTTCAACTTGGCCATTGGCCTGTGGGTAATAAGGAGTCGAGCTATCATGTCAAACGCCCAACTAAGCAGTAAGCTCTGCCATCATGTATTGATGAAAATGTGATCCGTGATCAGTGACAATGGCTTGAGGGATGCCAAAATGAGCCATGACGTGGTTAAAGAAGAACTGAGCAATGGTGATATCGTCAGCATTATATGTGGGCAGCGCCTCAGCCCATTTAATAAAATAGTCGACGACGACAATGATATAGCCATGCCCCCCGTCTGAGTGAGGGTTACATGTCATGAAATCTATTCCCCATTTAGAAAATGGGCCAATGGTAACTGTTATGAAACCAACCCACAAAAAGATAGAAAATATAGATCAACGCCTTAGAATTAAACCTCTTTGAGGGGGAAACCTACTTTACATTACACAATTGAACAATTCTTGGATGATACAAATGATAAGAACTCCTTTCTATAATATAGGAGTCTAAGGGGTCATACTATAATTAGAGCCGACATAACAATAATAATGTAAGGGCACAATAATAACAATAGTGGGCTTCTATGGGGCACAATAATAACAATATGGGGACTACATGGGAACAACAATATAATAAGGGGGTTGTATTAATAACAATAAGGGGTTACACTAGTAGTATAGGGACCTAACATGCCCCTACCCTTCAAAAAGTGTTGTCCTCAATGCTTGAGTAGTTCTTGATGCTTTTGTATAAAATTCTTGTCCTCCCATGTGGAATCTTCAACGGGTAAGTTCTTTCACTTGATGAGATACGATGAAATTGATCGATTTCGTAGCTGTCAAGTTCTTGTTTCTGTGACTGCTCCAGGATCCAATATGATTTTTCCTTCCTTGTCAAGTTCTGGGAATATTGTTTGAACTGGGATTTTCTGAAACTTTTGAATGAGTGGCCACACTTTTTCGTCCTTCTTCCATTCATCCCTTGCTTCATTTATCCAATCTAGTTGGACAACAGAAATAGCACAAAACAATGCTTCCACATCCTCATCCTTTCTTGAGAGTGCATCTACAACAACATTTGGCTTCCCTTTTTTGTAGATGATTTCAAAGTCATAACCCAACATATTTGTGACCCATTTTTTCTGTTCTTCTAAAGATAATCTTTGTTCTAAAAATTATTTAAGACTATCATGATCCATTTTTACCTTGAAGTGTCTTCCCATTAGGTAAGGTTGCCAAATCTTAAGTGCATGTAGTATTGCCAACATTTCCTTCCCATAAATAACTTGCTTGAGATGTAGCTGTAAAAATACCCAGTTGCCCACATCAAAACTTCTTTCACTGCGATGTTGATCTATCTATTGTTTCATTCGATTCTGCACCAAAGTGAAGTTATTCTTTAAATGTTGGAGAATTTTTTGTTGATGCTCGATGTGATCTTTCACTGCTTGAATATTTTTCTTCTTGATATTTCCTTTTATCTTGAGAGTTTGAGGGGTCGTAATTTATTCCAATGCATTACAAGATATGGTTGGATTCATTTCTTGATGCTCGATGTGATCTTTCACTTCTTGAACATTTTTCTTCTTGATATGTCCTTATATATTGATAGTTTGAGGAGTTGTAATTCCGTCCAATGCATTTCAAGATATGTTTAGATTCATTTCTTCTTTCTCGATGTGACCTTTCACTTCTTGAACCTTTTTCTTCTTGATATGTCCTTCTATCTTGCGAGTTTGAGGAGTGGTAATTCTTGCCAATGCTTTACAAGATATGGCCGGATTCATTTCTTCTTTCTCTGGGGTTATTTCTTGGTTTATCCTCTTATTTTGATGTTTCTTGATCCTTTTCTTCCTCCTTTTCATAATCTATGTAAAATAGTTTCTTCTTAGCACACTTATGACCTTTAGTGTATTTGCTATCACAATTGTAACAAAGCCCTTTTTCTCTTTTTTCTTCCAATTGATGTCGTGTAAACCTTGTAGGTTGTGGAAGGTTAGGAGAAAAAACACTTCCATAATTATAGTCGTGAGTGGTGGGATTCCTTGTTTCCATAATTTCACTTTCAATTTTTCTTGCCAACCAGAATGCCTTCTCTAATGAATCAAGTTCCCAAAGATGAAGCTCATGTTGAATGTTATCCTTTAAAGTCCCTATGAAGAAATCAATACTTTTCTTCTGTGGAATATCATTTACCCTTATATTCAATTTTTGAAAGTCCTCAATGTGCTTTGCCATTGAACCCTTTTGTTCGATATTTATCAATTGTCTAAAGAAGGCATTACTCTTTGTAACCTCATAATGTTATATCATTTCTTGCGTGAAAATTGACCAAGTTACAAGTGCTTTACGAGAACAAAGCCCTTTATACCATAAAAATTGATTCGATTCTAAATATAAAGATGCAATATGTACCTTTTGTAACAATTGAACCTCATGTAGATCAAAATAGTGCTCCATCTATAGTATCCAATTTACCAGATCCTTGCCATCAAAATTTCTCATATCGCCTTTTCTTGATTTTAGGAGCTTGATATTGAAATGACTATAACTCTGTACTTTCAGTTCTCCAAGTTCTGAAATTGTGTCCTGCAGTAGCCCTCTGAGTCCTATTTCTAACTCCGCAAGTCTGATCAGAATTTGATTCTCCAAGAAAGCGTTATTCCCAATCTTCTAAGATGACCTGATTATATAATGTTTTAGTAGAGTGAACTTGTACGGCATGCCACGTGTCAATATTTCGACCTTCGAATCTGAAAACTATTTCTATAAATTCTTATGAAATTTTTGCTTAGAGTGAAAGTTATGACGATTTTCCCAAGGTCACCTGTTTAGAATGTAATTCGGGAGTCTTTTTGAATTTTTGACCGGAGAACCCACAGTAATGGAATTTATACACCAACGTTTCGAATCCCAAATGGGATCCATCTTCAGGGCAAGAGAAAGATGATCGAATATGATAAAAAGAAGAGCCAGATGGAAGAAATAAATACTAATGAGGGAAAAATAATAATAAAGGAACAGCACAGGTCGGCAAGAGAGATTCTAAAAGAAACCTAAAATTGATTTTAATAATTATGAATTGATATTCATTATTTTTATTTATATCATTATGAATTAATATTCATTATTTTTATTTATATAAATTAATATTAATTAATTAATCTTTATAAATTACTATCAAATAATTAATCTTTATAAATTAATATTAATTAATTAATCTTTATAAATTACTATCACATATTAAAAATCTATAAGACAAAGACATAAAACTAAAACCAATATTAAAAATTTTTATATCTAAAAGACTAACATATAAATTAATATTAATATCATAAACCTATAAAAACCTAAACTCTATATTAAATTAATATAAATTAATTAATCTTTATAAATTACTATCAATTAATTAATCTTAATAAATTTATATCAATTAATTAATCTTTATAAATTCCTATCACATATTAAAAATCTATAAAACAAAGACATAAAACTAAAACCAATATTAAAAATTTTTATATCTAAAAGACTAACATATAAATTAATATTAATATCATAAACCTATAAAAACCTAAACTCTATAATAAATTAATATAAATTAATTAATCTTTATAAATAACTATCAATTAATTAATCTTTATAAATTAATATCAAATAATTAATCTTTATAAATAACTATCACATATTAAAAATCTATAAAACAACGACATAAAACTAAAACCAATATTAAAAGTTTTTTTTTTTTTTTTTTTTTTCTATATCTAAAAGACTAACATAAAAATTAATATTAATATCATAAACCTATAAAAACCTAAACTCTATATTAAAATTCAAATCAAAAAACTCAAAAAACTAAAAACCTATGTAACATTAATACTAATTTAACCTAATAATAAGGAACCTGATGTCACTATAAAACTTTAATATTTTAATATTAATAAACCTAGATTCTATATAACCTAATATATAATAGAATTAATAACAATAATCAAAAACTCAAGAAACTAAAATATATAAATACTATTAATATCATTAACTTTTATATAACTGAAAACTCTATTAATATTGCTTACTTAAACACTAAAATATATAATAATAACATAAGACCTAATGTTTATATCACATTAAAGTTTTAAATAATCCAATGTTTATGAAACTAAATGTTTTAAAACACAAGATCACTAGAACCTTAATAATAATCTAACCTAGAATCAATCTAACTTAGAATATAAAAAGAATTTTTATCAATAAAGCCTATTCTATAATAAATTTGTTTCAATAAGGTTTATTCTATAGTTTTATATGAAGACTTTTATTTTTATTTAGATCTATATATATTAATAATCTTACCTGTTTGACAACTTACCTGGGGCCTGGCATACGCTTCCTGATCTCACTGATTAGTGGAAGCCAACTTCCGCTAATTTCCAAACCGCTGTCTCTGTTCAGATTACAAGGATGCTTCAGGATTTCGAGGGCTTCTCTGATTTTCCGTCTCTGATGCTGCTCTTCTCTTGCGATAATTGATGCGTCTTCTAAGCAGATGTGGTGTTTAGTCTTCGAGGAGTGCTCTGCCAGGGCTGAGGTACGAGATCTTTCATTTCTGATGTCAGCGCCGTGTTCTTTCAGTCTTGTCTGGAGGGAGCGACCAGTTTCGCCTATGTAGCTTTTTCCACATGAATTTATCAAGGATAACTGTTGCTCCTCCTTTATCTGCTTTAAGAATAACTAACTTGTCATTATTTCTTAAGGATCTGAAAGCCTTTTGCTCCTCCTTACTTAAGTTGCTTTTGGGAGCCTTGGCTTTTCTCATGATGAGGGAAAACTCTTGCCTTAATGCTTCTTTGTCTTCAAGAGGAAGGTTGCTAATCCCATCTTCAATGTTGCAAATCATCTTTTCAATGGGGAGGCTTTTAGGGGCCATTGCAAACCCCATCCCCTTGCTGAGAACATTAATGGCTACCTGGTCAAGAACTTCGGAAGACAAGTTAACAACTTTCCTTTTTGAATTTTTGCCAGCCTCCATGTCACCCTTGCTTATCATATTGCATTTTGCCACATCTTTTTGGTTATTCACATCATCATAGAATTCTCTGATTTTGTCATGCGCATCTTCTCTGGAGACCGGAACCATCTTGATGCTATCCAAGCTCACATTGTCTTCAAAAACATTGCTGCTGTTATAGTCAAACACATTATTATTGTTATTAGAATTTTTATTTAATTTCCTTGGACCTATTACCTCAGCGTTTTCACCGAAAAAGTCATCCGAATTATTGCCAGATTTGATGTTTGAACTGCTAATATTTGTTCCATCTGCGGTATCAATATCTGAACCTGGAATTCGGGAGTCTGCAAAAACCCTAACTTCCTCAGATTATATCTCTGAAGATATAGCGAGACAAGATCTGAAATTCGGACACGATCTTCACTAAGATTTAGGTTCAAATGGGTTTTAATTTTAGAATCTAAACCTTCGTAGAAAAAATATTATAATGAAAATTCCACGATGACCTGTTTGAGATGAAATTCTAGAGCTTGCAAAAACCCTACCTTCCTCAGATCATATCTCCGAAAATATAGTGAGACAAGATCTGGAATTCGGACCCGCGGTTTCGACTGATTTCTTCTCAAATGGGTTATTTTTTTAGATTTTGAAACTTCGTAGCGAAAAATTTATAGCGAAAATTCCATGATGACCTGTTTGGAGCAGTGAAACCCTAGAATCCAAAGCTCCGATACCACATGTTATGAAACTAGCTCACAAAAAGATAGAGAATATAGATCAACGCCTTAGAATTCAACCTTTTCGAGGGGGAAACCTCCTTTAAATTAAAAAATTGAACAATTCTTGGATGATACAAATGAGAAGACCTCCTTTCTATATATAGGAGTTTAAGGGGTCATAATATAATCAGAGCCGACATAACAATAATAATGTAAGGGCATAATAATAACAATAGTGGGTTTCTATGGGGCAAAAAAAGAACAATATGGGGACTACATGGGCACAACAATATAATAAGGGGGTTGTAATAATAACAATAAGGGGTTACACTAGTAGTATAGGGACCTAATAGTAATGACTGGGTGTAAGGGAGTTGGCGGGGCGCGCAACTTGTGGTTATAAATCTGACATTCATGGCAATTTTGAACTGCTAGAAATAACTGGTGCGAAGGATCTTTTGAGCATTGGCATAGCCTGGCATGTGACCACCACATGCCATAGAGTGGTAGTCATTCAAGACTTGTTCAACCTCTTTAAGTGTTATACATATGCATAGGACATAATCAACAACGACTTGGTATAACTTATCACTAATAATCTGATAACATTGAGACTGATGCCGGATGCGATGTCGGTCGGATCGAGACAACTCAGATCAGAAAGTTTGGGTCTGTAGATAAAAAATGATATCTCTGTACCACGGGTCAAGAGTGCTGATGATAAACAAAGTTTCATCATGAATCTGCTCAGTAAAATCAATGGAGGTGTTTGCAAAAGGAAGGGCACAGATTAATTTGGAAAAAAACGAGTGACTTCTTTGATTTGGTGACAATGAACTCCAAATCAAACTCTTGCAGGATAACAATCCATTTAGAGTACTTTCCCCTAAGAAATTGATGAGTCAAAATATAAGTCATGGGGTTACAGTCAAAAATCACTATGGTCTTCCACAGAAGAATATAATGGCGAAATCGTTGAACAACATGGAATGCTGCCAAGGAAAGTTTCTCGACATAATAATATCGAGTTTATGTGTCAATGAGATTTCGACTCAAATAATAAACCACATGTTCATTTCCATATTAATTATCCTGGACTAATACCATAGCAATGGTACTGTCAGCTGTGGCCAAGTATAGGAAATAATCATAGTGGTAGTCAGGGGGTGCAATAGAGGAGCACTAAAGAGTGTTTGCTTTAGAGCATCAAAATATTTTTGGAAAATTTCATCCCAAATGAATGGGATCCCCTTTTTAAGCAAGTGAATAAATCCCTTGGCAAGCTTAGTGTAATTAGAGACAAAGTGATGAAGAAAATTAACCTTTCCCTGCAAACTCTGAAGTTGGTGTAGTGATGAAGGAGGGGGTAAATTTACAATAGCCTCAACTTTCAGAGGATCTATTTAGATGCTTTCTTTGGACATCACAAAATCCAAGATCCAACTAGATTCTACGTAGAAGACACATTTATGTAGATTGAGACATATATTATAGTGTCGATAACGTAGAAAAATTGCTCGAAGGTGGTCTGGATGGTCACGACACTTAGCAAAATGAGCTGGTAAGTTGTCTAGATAAGGTTGAAAAATGTGTTTAATATCATGAAAGGCATATGAAATTTCTCTTTGGAAGTTAGCACTAAATTTATTAAGACCGAAAGGGAGCTTCTTATAAGAAAAATTCCCCCATGGACAGATGAAAGCAGTCTTGTGTTGATCAGCGGGCAATATGTTAATCTGGTTATAACCTTAAAAACCATCCATAAAAGAGAAGATCTCACTCCCAACACACTTATTAATTATTTGATTAATAAAGGTTATCTTTAGGGCATGCATGATTGATGTCATGATAATCAAGACAAACTCGAGTTGTTCCCTGTTTTTTAGTAACAGGTACAATATTAGAGACCCAATTTGTTAATGGGATAGGGTAAATAAAACCGGCCTTTAGAAGTTTTTCAACTTCTCCCTTAATAGCAGTGGCCTTTCTGGGATGCATGGGATGGAGTTGTTGACAAACGAACTTTGAATTAGGATACACGGTTATTCATGCACCACAATAATTGGATCAATACCAGGCATTTCCTCATATGACCAAGAAAAGACATCATGAAATTATTTGAAAAGGTCAGTGTAAACCCTGATCTCATTAGGAGAACAAGAAACACCAATGCGAATGTTCTCGACAATTCCACGTTTAATAGAAATGTTGATCGACATGGTTGTAGTGATATTTCCCATATTACCTTCGAAAAAAATTCCTGCACCAGAATAGGTGTTTGAAGTGGATGCGTTAGGTTATGAGGAACAAAAGCCTCAGGACATGAAGGAATCTCACTTAGACTTGGAAGAAACGAGGAATGATGATGGGAATCATTCCAAGGAGTTTCGTCAAGCCTCAACAATACTCTCGGCGGTGGGGAATATCTCGTTCAAAGGATCCGGAGAATCCCAAGAACCAAGCTAAGGATATTGTGAATACATATCCAGGTGCATACTGAGAATAATATTACTTTCTGAAGCGGTCGTTGAAGCCAAGACAACTTCTTGATAGGCTTGTTTAAAAGGAATTACAGGCATAACATCACCAAATTAATCAATCTGATTCGAAGTAGGGATGATCCATGAATCATTAGAAATAGAGATCACGTTGATCGAGGCAACATGTGAAGGTGGAAGAGAAAAAGTTCCCATTAAGGCACAATCTTTAAAAAGACATGACCCCACACTCTCATACGAAATATCGATATTTCCCACATACAGGATGTTGCCATTTGAAGTACCGAAAGAGAAAAAGGACAATTTATCGACAGTGACCCTTCATGAGGAAAACAGAGCACCTGGAACAAAGAGGAAACCACACAAAACATGGCATGGGTCCAACTTCACCCAGGTAGAAGGTTGTAATTCAGATTGGATCTTCAACCTCTACTTCTAACTCGACAATCTTTCCTTCCAAAATAATGGGCAAACTTGTGAGAATACCATAAGGATGGGTGCCTTTGCAATCAAAGGCTTCTAAGGTGTTTAGGGACTGCTTGAGAGGTGGAGAGCCAATGGCTTCCTAATATGAAACAGACACGATGTAGGTGGAAGCACCTTCATCAAGGATAGTCTGGTGAATCGTCTTTCCTTTTATAATGACTTGAATAAAAAATGCAATTTGATGAGGAAGACGAGGAACATGGTTTTCTAGATTGAAAGTAATAAAGTTCGAATTAGCGAGACCGATGCCTACTATATAAGACAATAATGATTTCCGCTGCATTGGACAAGTTTGGAGAACTTCCAAAGTCGACATCGTCGAAAGCGCTTGAGCTAAATCTTTGACAATACTGTAATGTTGAGCAGCTCTAGTGTCCGGATTATAGGATGACTTATGAAGCACACCTTTGGGAGGTGGTTGGATGACAGATTCCTTATTAGGTCTCTCGATATGGAGAGGAATAGAAATGGGTGGAACAAAAGTAGAAGGTATATTAATGAATTCCTTTTCCACCTTTCTCCTTTGAGGGTTTTGATAATGTTTCGATCGGGTGGCAACAAAGATAGGAAACGAACCCATCATCATGTAAACATGAGAACCATATGAGGCAGAGGATTGTGGTTGGTCTACCAAATGAGTCTACTGATATGGAAATGGCTCTTTCAAAACAGTCAGAGTCCCTTTCAATAAATGACTAACTTTTGCACGTCGGGACAATCCTTGATGTAATGATTTTCCTCACAAATGAGGCAAGGATATTTTGGCTTTCATTTGGAGGCATCATCAGCAGATGGATTAGGAGGATCATGTTTCAGGGCATTAGATTTTGTTTTAAATTTACCCTTTTTCTTACCTTTTGAGGATTTTTCTGCCATGGTAGACTGGACGACATTAACCTAAGAGGTTTTTCCATGATTCGATGGGGTTTTCGAAGGAGGGTTAGAACCAATATTCGAAACAGATTTTTGCTTCGAAGAAGTTTTAATGGAAGTTTGAGATACTGATCCAATAATACCATCAACAGGTTGCACATTGGGAGACTTCAAAGATGCTGGATCCGAAGATGGGCTTAGAGCATCATGCAAAATTTCATATAGTGTGCTAGATTTGGAATAAACAAAATCCAAATACCGGGCACAGGAAATAGCTTGATCCTCAGTAACACAACCTCCCATTGTTATATCTGCAACGATTTTGTTTACGAATGACTTGGTGAACCATTTGGTCAACAACTCATCAGGGATTTCAAATTTGATGAGGCGACGCTGATGTCTCCATTCATGGATGTGATCAGAGATATGGGTCATGGTATCCTGTTTTAGAGATGTAAGCAATTGGGTACCAGTTTCATAACATATTGGTAACTGAAAGTGGGTGAGGAAGGCCATGGCCAAAGATTTGAAGTTTGCATAAGTACCTCGAGGCAACTCAATGTACCACTTTGCGGCAGGACCTGTCAAGGTTCACTGAAAGAGGTAGAGATAAACAGAATCGTCAACGTAGGAATTGTAAGAACACCATAAGTGATATGTCATCACATGGGCCTGAGGTTACTCTTTAGATTTTCCTTCAAATTTGGGGCAATCACTTGGAATTTTAGTGGGAAATGGAGGCCAGTAAGATGAATGAAGTATCAGATCATTAGTAAGCCTCGAGACATTGGGCACTTCCAACGTCGCTAAAAATGGAAATTGCAGGTTAAAAGGCATATAAGGCCTTTGATAAGGCCCAGTCTGCAGGTTCCAATCTTGTTGGTAAAGCTTTTGCTCCAAAGTGGAGGATTTTGACCATAAGGGGCTTGATTTTGGCCCCACTGAGGGATACGTTGACTATAAGTTGGATTCTATCCAGGGTAGGGTTGATATTGACTTGCCATAGGGCATTGATAACCATAAGGAGGATAAACATTTGCGCAACGTATGGATTGTAAGGTTGCTACAACTGCTGACCTTGGAAATAAAGTTGTTGGCCCTACTGCTATAGGGGTTGACCTTATGTCTGCAAGGTATGACCTTTTTGATATACAGGTTGAGTTTGCTGTTACAAAGGCTGACTTTGCTATTGCAGTGGTTGACCTTATGGATACAAGAATTGTTTGGGTTGTTGTACAAACTGCATTTGTTGTTGTAAAGGCTATTGAAATTGCTGCAAAGGTTTCCCCTGCTGCTACTGCAAAGGTTTCCCTTGTTGTTGTAAAGGTTTTTGAATAGTTCCTTGAGGGATTCCCTGTTGGTATTGATAAGCCCCAATTGGGATTTGACCATATGCACTAGGAATAGGATTTTGACCAGGTTTCACATGAGGACCTGCTTGTGGAATATAAGGTGGATTTTACAGTTCTTGTGAACCATATGGAACATAAGACTATTGGAGAGGTATCTGGGCTGTATAACGCTGTTGATACTGGATATTACCTACCCCGGATGGATCATCGAGATTAGGAATACCACTAAAATGTTAACTCACTCCAATGATGTGAGGTTGTGATCCACTCACATGGGTTCCACCTGAAACAAGAGGGATATTTTGATTCCCCCCTAGGCTGCGAATGAGGCGGTAGTACATTATGTCCACTTGATGGGGGAATCGAGGAACTTACAGACGTATAAACTGAAACTATCAGTTACACCAGAATGGAAGGTTGAAACAAAGGTAATGGTTGTGACAAAATTTTTGGTTGAATCAGAACTGAAGTAATGATAATTTTCATAGGGATTTGAGAGGTCACGTTAGGACTAAACATACCAGAATTAGGCATAGAATTTGATAACCAAATTGGATTTTGGTATAATGAAGAAGAACTGGGAGTTCCTGAAACTAGTTGATCCAAGGTTGTATAACCATGTGGAAGCATAGGCCCACTATTTAATTCAGGAGGTTGTTGAGATGGAACTCTTCCTACATAAGGAAAGCCTTCTGGAGGAAAGTCATATTCGGATTCATTATCAACACTAGGAGTGTGAGTAGCAGAGACTTCTGGAGGACCTCAAGGAGAGGTTGGAATGTCACCTTTTGAAGCCATAGGTAGAAAAATATGGCGAGGAGGAATCTGACATGGATGAGGAGATAACTCCAAAGGAACACTTGGTTGATTGTATGGACTATAAGTATGTTGAGGAGATATCAGAAATGGATCAAATAATGGATTCGAAGGGTATAAAAAAAACCTCTATGGATTGTCAGGGGTTTCTGGATCAGACTCCTGAGATGACGATGAGTCTCGGGGTGGAGGATGAGAAGCAAGGGATTGGATACTTGGGACAATTCCAAGTTCAAAGCCTTAAGCTTCAAGTGACTCCGAAAGTTCAGGATGAACTCCTTGTGATGACTCTTCAATATCAGACAATGAAGGGAAACTATGAGGTGAATGCAATTGTTCAAACACGATGACTTTCTCTCAAGATCAGAAAGATAAGAGATGATTCGTTGAGGGCTGATTAAAATTAAAATTTACAAGGAATTACTCAATGCGAGGCTAAGAAGCAACTGCATGGGTTTGACATGCTATCATTGGCAGTTAATTTTATGACACAGAACAATAAATAAATCAAAACAGGTAATGCTAGGAAAGAGGGTTTACCAAGTATCCGTGAATCGTTATATACACCTTAACTGAAACCAAGGACTTGACACACGATGGCTGATCTCCCCGAATGATGTGTTCAGTGTATCACATTTACAAGGTGGTTGAGTCGGTTACTTGTGGCTAAAGGATAGAAACCTAGTGGGGTCTCCCAATATATACTCGATGGTATGGGGAGCACAAGTCCGTGTTAGCATTGTCTAATGCATAACTGTTCGATGACAACATCCCTATATACTTTCCATACCAAAGTGCCTCCTATATACCCAAAAGTACTAGAGAACCTTCGATATACTTTCGTATTGGGATGAGATTTCCCCCGTGGATACAATGCAGGTAGTTAACGATAGTTGCTATGTTTAAAGATGTCAAAACACGTCTCTAGCCTAGACCTCTAGATATTTGCGTTAGGTTACAAATTTTCCTTAGGTTGATTGAGGTAAATTTTAACTTTATCTTGAATTAGGTTTCAGTTTTATGGCTCAAGTATGTCACCTGAATTCCTATAATGCAACTAAATGATAAAAATGAAATATTTTCATTCGATGAAGGCTAGACTAATGAGGGAAGAGAGACAACCAAGCAAACACATCAACCAAGAAAAATGCATCAAAACATAACTCTTTATCTTTCCAATTCAAAATGTAAAAATGAAATCTACTCTTTCACTTTCACTAGCAAATGCAATGCTAAAATGCAATCTTATGAGAAACAAAATCACTTTTCTTTCACTAAGATGCAGTAATATTGTTGTTCTTTTCCTTTCACTTTGATTCAACAATGCAAACTAATGCAATGAGAAAAGGAAAAATGCAATCTAAAACAACTAAAATGAAAATTTTCATTCACTTTTGGTTTCAAATGCAAATAATTTCAAAAATACTTAAATGAAGAAGCCCTTTCACTTTCCTTTTCGAAACAATGAAATAAAAACAAGCATTCACTTTTAGTTCTACCAAAGCAAAAAATCATAATCTAAGTTTGACAATGGAGTAGAAGAAATTTTCAAAGTACCAAAACAATCCAACACTAATGAAAATGACTTCACAAGCAAGAATCAAAAGCAACTTGAAAATGGTGCCCTGAATGAATCCAGACTCCTAAATGGAAGCAATCAATCTCACAAAGATAGGCCAAGCAATGAGTGAAGGGTGGCCTAGAAACCCTAGAAACCCTAGAAGGCAATCAAACTTCAAACGCACATCAACAAAGACAAGAGACAATTGCAATCACACAAGGATAAAAGTCAAGACAAAAACATTATAGTTACACTAGAAAATCACTCACAGAGGTTGAAAACCACTGAAAACAAGAAGAAACCCTAATTTTCTTCTGTCCTCTGGGATCATCGTGCTTGTTAAAGGGAAAAGGGTGATGAAAGGTAGAGCAATGCGACTGTAATTTTAAAATCAGCGCTATCAGTGCTTCTGCTAGAGAAGAAAACACGTTGGGTGAGAAGAGTAAGGAACAAATAAAAAATATTCAAAATCAGAGCTGGCTCAACACTCTCAAGTAAAAACCAGTGACGGCATATATCTACAGTGATGCACACAAGCCAAGAAATTGATAGTTGGTCAAACTCATCAGAGAATCTGATCGAAGGAATGGATGGAAAAAGGTTATAGCTTCCCCAATAGAGTCGCCATTTTGTTTTCTAGGTAAATCCTCTCTTGCAGACAGAGATGATCCCTCTAGCCCAATGAGTGGGACTAGCAACCTACGTGACAATCTACAAGACACTTTCCTAAATTACAATTGAAATGAGTGTAGAGGAAGGAGGCCTACCTCGTTTTGATGTTATAACGCACTCCTTTGTTGGAGATCTTGATCACTCACTCGTCAGGCTCATCTCTACTTCTCACAGCATTTGAATACCTGCACAAGAGATCAAAGACACAACAAAGCATACAAGTGCAACAATCATATCAAGGAGCATTAAGATAAATGATCCATTAACACAAACATTTATGGAAAGTGAACCAATAATTGTATATATTAATGAAATAAAGGAGGAAGCATACAACCAAGCCTTGATGTCAATAAGCTCTCCTTGAGTGAATGTCCAAGCTCAAGCTCTCCAAGCCAAATGAGTAGCATGTAGGCACTATCTCAACATAAGGGTGCAAATAATCAGAGACCAGCCATTTGGGAATGGGAGAGGATGAATATTTAGGTAGGGAAAGGGAGTTAGGATCTCTCTTAAGATAGGGGAAGGCCCCCATATCAAGGAGGTAGCTCACAGGGATAAGATCAAAAGGAAATATTGGGAGAATTTGACCACATCCACATCGAAAAACCTCCATCTCGTCATTCTGGAAGCCTCTAGATCATGAAGTTTCTTGTCCTCTTTGGGAAAACTTTCCTTTTAGGGATCAGCGTGAGTATCCAAGTAAAAAGCGTGTTGGCAGCGTGAGGCATGTTTTCATCAGTGTTTCAGGG
Organism: Pinus tabuliformis; assembly: GCA_031772625.1. Classification (NCBI taxonomy): domain Eukaryota; kingdom Viridiplantae; phylum Streptophyta; class Pinopsida; order Pinales; family Pinaceae; genus Pinus; species Pinus tabuliformis. The sequence continues at coordinate 844,798,227 of CM062819.1, read as the reverse complement.
AGGATCTAGACTACATATCAATATGGGTACATTGTATAATTTCCAAGTTTCAGGCACTCCAGGGTATGATACAGGGAAGTACAAAAGGTGTGACAAAATGATGTGTAACAAGGGGCAATGGCTGAAGACTAAATTATTCCTAGTATTAATCTATGTTATGTAAATATGCAAAAATATTAGGGGTTTTATGGAGGTTTCATGGAACATTTTGAAACTAAGGCCATTGAGTCTGCTCCCTTAAAACCCAAACTGTGGAAAAGATTTGTTGACGACACTTATGTCATTTGGCCTCATGGCAAAGAGAAACTAAACGAATTTCTTGAACACCTTAACAACCAGTCAAATTCCATCAAGTTCACTATGGAAGTGGAAGAAAATGGTTGTCTTCCCTTTCTTGACATCCTCATCAAAAGGAACCAAGATGGCACTATTTCTCACCAGGTCTATCGCAAAAAAGCTCACACCGAACACTACCTACATGCTAACTCTCACCATCATCCAGCCCAGAAACTTGGAGTACTAAACACCTTAGCAACAAGAGCAATTCGTATCTCAGATAAGGATAATTTTGAACAAGAAAAGAACCACCTCTTGGAGGTCTTCAAGAAGAATGGATACAAAAGACACCAAGGGATCAAGGCTTTCAAGAAGGTTGAAAATCCCATGAACAAGCATCAGAAGGATGATTATGCTGGTACAGTTCACCTCCCTTACATTCAAGGCACCACTGATAAAATTGCTCACATCTTAAGAAAGAAGAAAATAAAAACCACGTTCAAACCTTTGAAAACAATTAGTAGATGCCTTAAATCGGTGAAAGATCCTATTGACCCTAAACACCACAAAGGGGTCTACTTGGTCCCTTGCTCATGCGGAAAGTCATACATTGGTGAAACCGGCCGATCGATATTAACAAGGATTCAAGAACATGCGGCGGACATTAACCATAACCGCTCCAAAACCTCAGCCTTAGCTGAGCACTCAAGCAAAACCAATCACCACATTTGCATCGAAGACTCCTGTGTCATGGCCAAAATTGATCATTACCACCATAGGAAATTCAGAGAAGCAATTGAAATAAGAAAACACCCTGATAACCTAAATCGCGATGACGGTTGGAAGATAAGCGATAACTGGATTCCCACAATAAGAGAAGATTCCGCCACTTCCTAGTCCCCCGTTTCCTTTTTTCCCCTCTCATCCCTTCGTCTGATCAATTTCCCTCACCTTCATAATACAATATACCCTTCACCTTATCCTATTAATTTAATTCCATAATAAAATTCTATATATATTAAATATACATATATATCATAAACATATTAAAATAATATATACATACCTTAATATATTAAATCAATCAATATACATTTAGATAGGTACAAAAATGAATAATATATATATAGATAGGTACAAAGATTAACATACATATAGATAAGTACAAAAAGAAATAATATATATATCTTAATATATTAAATCAATCTATATACCCTTCACCATTTCCAATTAATTTAATTCCATAATAAAATTCTATATATATTAAACATACATATATATCATAAACACATTAAAATAATATATATATATCTTAATATATTGAATCAATCAACATATATGTAAATTGCTAATCTTAATTCACAATGCACTCGGAATTATATCAAAAACATAATACTTATTAAATCAATATTTATATATATCACAATATATTAAAACAAAACTTAATATATATATTAAATCAACATACATTAAAATTAAAGCTTAACATATATTATATCATATATATATATATATATATATATATCAATATATATCATAACATAATAAATCAATATATACATATCTTAATACATTAAACCAATCAACTTACATATACAAGGTATAAAAAGGAATAAAGTACTTACATTTAGATTAAAAACACAAGAAATCACATCAAAACATAATAATTAAACATAATGATTTTACATAAACATTTATACAAATGAACTAATAAGACCATCCATAACCGAAAGCACGATTAGGTCAATCTGATTTAAAACACAATCAAATAAATAAAAGAATAAATGAAAATTATATTAAACTCTTTATTAGAATAAAAATAAATTCCATCCTAAATTTAATTAACAAACCACTCCTCATATCTGGAACTTGTCGGTCCTGCACGCTCCCTCATCTTCACCTATTTATTCACCTTCACCCATCTCTGACTTCTTCAATAATTCTCATCCTGATGATGAACCACAGTGGCTGGTTCGAAACGTCGATGCACTAAAACAACAGATGCGATGAATCCGGAAGATGCAACCACAAAGAGTAGTTGTGTTAGAATCATAATATGTAATCAAAATGTTGGAGTATTAAGACATTTTTGCCTTTTTTCAGCTTAAAAGAAGAAGATTTTGTATCAATTGTAAAAGATTATAGCCTTCAAACTAGATTTACTTGATAGAAAGAACCTACCCATCTCTTTGAAATAAAATATTGAATGGCAATTAATCAATTATTTAGTCTAACTTATTCAATGAAGGAAGCCTCATACATTAATAAATTATCTAAGTTAGGGGGCTAGATTAAGACCCTAACATGTCCTCTCCCTTCGAAATTAGTATTTTCCTCAAGGTTGAACTAGTTGATGAAATTGTTGGAGAATCACTACCATTTCCCATGTGGCATCTTTTGGTTGCGTATCACTTGATCAATACTTCCTTGATTGTTTGTTGATGCAACTGGTGCTCTCCGGTATCCAATACTACTTCTAGAAGATGCTGAATGGAATAATTTTCATTAATTTATAGTAGGTTGGTCTACACTTTATGTTTTGATCCCAAAAATTTCTTCAAACAAGATAAATGAAAGACTGGATGAATCTTGGAGTGGGTTGGAAGAGCTATCTTGTAAGTCACCAATCTAGTGCATTGTATGATCTAATAGGGTCCATAGAATTTAGGATATAGGTTCTGGGGAACTTTATCTTTGACTGATGTCTATTTATAAGGCTACAAGCAAAGGAACACTTTATCCCCTTCAACAAAATAACATTTAGATCTATATTGATTAGCTTATTATCTAGTTTATTTTACACCATAACCAAGTTATCCTTGATGATACAGATAATGGATTTTCTAATGTGAGGTGTTCTACCTACTGCATGAACCATATACATTTTTGATAGATAAGATGTTATGGACAAGGGTTTCTAACAATAAACCACTTCATATGGTGTCATTTTGGTAGCTCCATGATAAATGGTATTGTACCACCATTTGACAAGGGGAAGCCATTGTGCCCATTGGTGGAACTTTTTAGAAGCAAAGCCTCAAATAGGTTTCCAAGCATTTGTTGACCATAAATTTGAGGATGATATTTAGTTTTCATATTAAGCTATGTGCCTTAAAGTTTAAATAGTTCCTTTCAAATTTGTTGTTGAATATGGGGTCCTAATTTGAGACAATGGAAGTAGGCATACCATGGCTTAAATGTCTGTGTAGAATTCCTTGTAGATTCAAATTTCTAATTGTAATTTACTAAAATAATAGACTTGAATCTACTGTACTCATCAGATGAAACAATTAAATGATTTGCAAAATCACGAACCATACAAGAGAAAGAATTCTATCAACACATTACACAATGATTTCCTAGGGAAGGCCACAGCTAAAAACCCCTAATATCTGTATATTTCATTAGTTAGGAAATATGAGAAGATTACAATGCTTTGCTCAACCCCAAGCAACCTCTGCACTATCTCTATCTGTCTCACCACTTCCTAGACAATCTCAGGTCAATACTTAACCAATTTCTTTCTTTCCCAAGTCCCTATTTCCTTGTGTTGTTTCCTTGGGAATTAGCCCCCTATTAATTAGGGAAATTACTCAATTGGAATTGCGCAATACTCATAGGACTTCCTATGTCTACATGCACCACCTATACAATTTGGATGATTATAAAACTGATAGTACATTTTCCCTAAACTCCAATCTCAATTGGGTAACTCTCATACCTGACATGCATGAGTTATTTATGAGTGAATCATTAGTTAATTGGTTGAACACATGAAGCAAAACCCCATTGTCTAACCTCCTACTAGTTCCTCCATCAGTTGGAACTAGTTTAACTGAATTTAACTCAGTTAAACTGAATTAATTAATTATAACTCAAAATAAACTCAACCTGGGTTCCTATAATGTGGGAGATACTCTAACTGACTTTAGTCAGACCCTGAAATCAAATTAACCGAGCCAACTAAGTCAATTTAACTTATTTAACTCGTACAAGTTGTCTTGTGATGTGGAATTACAATTTTATTCCTAATTTAATTCAAGGACAAAATTAAATTAGGATTTTATTGTTGCATTTTCAACACTCCCTCTCAACAAGAAAGGGATTATCAGATACCCCAATCCTACCTCTATGGAACTCAAATTTGCCTCTTGACAGTGCCTTAGTCAAGATGTCTACATCTTGTTCCTCTATAGGAATGTAATCCAAAAACATGATTCTCCTATGCACACAATCTCATAGATGGTGATACGAGATGTTGATATGCTTGGACCGATCATGAAAAACTAGATTCTTAGAGAGTTTGATACAACTGTGATTTTCATAGTAACTTATTGTAGGATCCACATGCTGACCAAATAACCCAACAATGATATTCGTCATCCAAATAGCCTCACAGGATGCTTGACTAGCACCCATGTACTCTGCGTCTACTGAACTGAGTGAAATTGATCTCTGCTTCCTGTTGTACCAGGAAATTGTTGTTGACCCAATACTAAAGATTCCCCCTGATGTGCTCTTCCTGTCAGATGGACTCCCTACCTAATCTACATTTGTGAAGCCTTGAAGCTTCACTCCCTCTGTCTATCTGTACCAAGGACCAAACTAAGTGGTGCCTCTGAGGTATCTCAACACATGTTTAGCTGCCTTCCAATAGAGTTTGATTGGCTTAACCATTACTTGACTAAGTTGGTTAACTACAAAACATATGCATGATCATGTGTTCACCAAGTACATAAGTGAACCCAAAAGCTTCTTGTAAATATTAGCCTCCACTACTTCACCTGAAGTAGCATATTCCTTCCTCCAATTCCCTGCTAGAGGAGTCTCCATGGGTTTGCTGCTCTCCATGTGGAACTTCTTTGGTATCCTATTGGCATACTTTCCTTGAGAGACAAATAGTTCCTCATCTCCATTCCATACTTCCACACCAAGGAAATAACGCATGAGCCCCAGGTCCTTCATCTTGAATTCTCTTACAAGATCCTCTTTGCAAGATTTTCCTAGCTTCTCATCACCTGTTAGAATTAAACCAACGACATATAATACTATAATGAAAAATTTACCTTCAACCACAACATGGTAAGGATTTGAATCTGCTTTAGTTTTGGTGAAGCCCAACCTGGTGAAATAGTTGTCGATCCTTGTGTACCAAGCACGGGGTGCTTGTTTCAATCCATACAATGCTCGCTTGAGTCTGCAAACATGCGACTCTCTGTTGAAGGTCTCAAATCCTTTCAGTTGATCAATGTACACCTCTTTCTCAATCACTCCATTGAGGAAGGATATCTTCACATACATTTGATGTATCTTCCATCCCATATGTGTTGAAAGTGCTAGAATAAAGGTCCCATCGTAATAAATTCCCTCCACCTAAGAGAACCCTATGGCCACAAATTTGGCCTTGTGTTTTTCTACACTCCCATTTGCTACTTGCTTTACCTTATCAAGCCATATGGAACTCACCACTGACTTGTTTGCTGGTCTTGGGACCACTTCCCAAATAATGTTTCTGATAATGGAGTCATACTCCTCTACCATGGCATCAACCCCTACTAGTTACTACACTGCTTCCTCGAATAAGGATGGCTCAATCTCTACACTCTCGCTCATTAGAGCCATGTAGCAAGTGTATTGATGTGGTGACCTCCTCTACTTGTGCTGTTATGTGGGTGCTCCCACATTATCTCTAACATCATGTATCAATTTGCCAGCCTCTCTAGTGAGCTTCCTTCCATCTATGGAAGTCTCTGCATGAGTGACTACTTCCACTCTCTACTCCTCTACATGTGGCTGCTCTACATCATATTGAGGTTCTTCCTTTGGAGCTAAAATATCCTCATCTACACGTAACTGAATCTCCCTATCAAGGGAAAACCTCATGGCCTTCTATTCATCTAACTTCACATCTTTACGAACCACTGTCATCCTATGAGATGGTAGGTACACCCGATAGTTGTGAGGTGTATCATTGTACCCCACAAATATGCCCAAATAATCTGTTGCCTCTAGATTTTTCCTTGCATCCTTGGTAACATGACAATAAACTGATGAACCAAAGATCTTGAAGTGTGTCACATCTAGTTTCTTACCTGAAAAAAATTCATTTGGTGTACTTATCCCGAGAATCTAATGAGGACTCTTATTTTACACATATACAGTTGTGTTGCATGCTTCAGCTCACAAGTGAAATGCTAGACCCTGATCATGTAACATTTCCCATGCAGCTCCCACAGTACTTCTGTTCTTTCTTTCAACCACCCCATTTTGTTGTGGCTTAAGGGGTGCTATTAACTCTCGTTGAATGCCTTCTGATGCACATAAAGCCTTGAATTAATTTGACACATATTCTCCACCATCATCGCTCTTGAGAGCCTTCACTTTCCTGCCAGTGTCTTTCTCAACAAGTGCTTTAAATTCAAAAAATTTACAGAACGTCTGATCTTTCTTCTAGATGAATACAATCCAACACTTACATGAGAAATAATCTACAAATATTACATAATACATGTTCTTGGCTATGGAGGCTGTCGAGAACGATCCACAGACATATGAGTGACCTCTTTCAAGGATTTCTTGTGCTTGACTGTCCTTATCATGAAATTTGGATATGATGTACTTCTCTAATGTACACCCTTTGACTTTATCTCTTTGCTCTAGTGTACTCTTGGGAAGTCCTGTAGAAATATTCTGATCTTCAAAGCTTCGTGGTGCAAGTGACCCAATATTCTATGCCACAATTCATCGATGTATCGTCTCTGTAACTTCTTTGCTTTTGTGCACAAGGAAACACAATATTCTATATCCAATTTGTAGAGGTTCTTCACCTGAACCTTGATCCGCTTCACTTGTCCGAAGGCTATGTGATGAAGGAAAGTTTTTCCTTTGCTAAATATCACATTGTAGCCATGGTCTTCCAACATAGAAATTGAAACCAAATTATTCTTTAGACCCGGAACATACATGACATATTTTAATGTGAGAGGAGAACCAGACTCCCTCTGAAAAGTAACAGTACCGATGTTGGTCACGCTATATCTTCCATAGTCTCCTATTTCAATGTCCATCTGGAGGTCCTTTTCCTCCAAGTCACTGAAGAATTATTTTTTGTTGGTCATATGGAATGAGGCTCCACTATCCAGATACCACAAACTACCCATCACTAATGTCACCATGTAAGTAATGAGGGTGAAATCCAACCTGAATTGTGAAGCAAGAGCTTCACCTTTTTCTTGTCCAGAGGGATTCTTGTCGGCCTTATTGTGAAGACACTTTGTGGCATAGTGGCCCAACTCGTGACAGTGAAAACATTTAATCTTCAACAAGTCCTTCTTATTACTGCCCTTATTGGAATATGATTTGGAATGGGATGACTTACCTTTCCATTTCTTCACCTTTCCATCTAAGGCACACTTCTCCTCATGATCATGCTTCGATGATGATCCATCTTTGGTGTTCCATCGAATATCTTCTTGCACCAAGTCATACCACAAACGCTCCCACTCTGGTAGCTTCTCCCTCCCATTTACCGAATCTTGGTAGTTTTGCCAGCTCTTGGGAAGGCCTAGAAGTGTTAGGCTTACAAAATCATCTTCAGCAACTGTAAAACCAACACTTCCAAGCTCATCCCGACATTGGGTGAACTTGGTGAAGTACTTTGGTATTGTGTCGCCCTTATCCATCTTGATTTTCCTGAGCTTGTCCTTCAGTGCCAGCTTCCTGTGGTCGTTATTGTTCTAAAACAGGTCTGTCAAGGCATTCCACATTTCATATGGAGTCTCCTTCCCATGGAGGTTTAAGACAATATGATCTTGAACTCCTTCTAACATGATCCTTCTCACCTTTGTAACACATTTCTTCCACTCTAGCATATCTTGAACATTTATTGTTGGAGGCTTAGGAATATCAATATCTATGAATTCCTTCAACTAGTTGTCTTCCAATACCTATTCCATCCTGTCCTTCCAAGCAATATAGTTCAAACTACCCTCAAGGGAATATTCGAGTCTTAATCCATAGAATAACATCCTTCTGACTCTAAAGAATGATACTATAAATTCGATTTCACCTGCAAAATACAAGCTCGCATTCTCCTCTTCTAAGTGATTTCTGCTCCGATACCATGTATAAATTCCTCGTAGATTCAAAATGATAATTGTAATTTACTAAAATAGTAGACTTGAATCTACTCTACTCATCAGCGGAAACAATTAAACGATCACGAAATCATGAATAATATAGGAGAAATAATTCAATCAACACATTACACAATGATTTCCCGGGGAAAGGCACAACTAAAAGACCTTGTTATTTGGATATTTCATTAGTTAGAAAATATGAGAATATTACAACGTTTTGTGATGAGTCCCATCAATCGGTACATTTTGAAGATCATTATTGCCATCCTCCAGCCTTAAAACTATACTTCTCTTACATTAATTCACATTTTTTGTTATATTTTGCTTAGTAAGAGGAGTGAAAGGTGTTTTTCACAGTATGTGGCCTAATGCAGTTTAATTGCAGGAAAATGAAGAATTTTTTAGGGTATTACTATGCAGGGGCTTGATGGAGACAACTAGGAGAGAATCTAGGGGGTTTTTACACCTCTTTAACTCCCTAAACTCGGCTTGGGATCACAATTTCCTCTCTCACCAGTTCGAATTCATTGGCAGTTGAGTGACTTCTAGTCCAAGTGAAGATCAAGAGGGACAAGATCACCATTTTCAAGATCAAGTAGGGAACCACTCCTACTTTCACGAGATTTGCTTCAACTACCATTTTGTATAAATAAACTAGAATAAGAGATCATTAGGATTCAATTTTTTTTTTCAACTAGAGGTAGCTATTGAGCTTCAACCTTGACATTGTTAATTTAAAATTTTATGTGATGTATTAGGCTTGCAATTTTTGTTAATGAGAAGTTGGATTTTAAGTTGCATCTGAGTTAGTTTCAGAGGGCTGAGACTCTTTGGTTTGGGCCCAACCCAAAGGCTTTAGTCCCTCTTGTACTTATGTTTGTTCTTGATTCCAAGCAATTCATAGTTTCTTTCATTTCAGTAGAGATTAATCTATGAAATCCTGTGGTTGCAGCCTCTACATCACCTCTCTTATGGGAGAATGAGTGGAATGATTCACAACCATAGTCCAAAAAGATTGTGTTTATTATTTCTTGGAAATAGATTATTGTTATTTGTCCTATTTTATATTTGATTTCTGTAGCTTAGAAGTCAGTTTAGTGATTAGGTCAATGTTATTGCATAAATTAGATGCTATTTAAATTCGACTCATATTTTCCGTCATAAGTTATTTCATTTTATTAATGATAAATGGATGCATGCATGTGATTGATTGCAAGGTTGGTTGATATGCAGGGAAGGTAACATTTACCACTTCCATCTTGAGCTCCTTCATCTTCTCCTTCCACTTCCAAACTCTGTCCCAAAACCCTATTTTATAAGCCATTATTCCTTGTATATCGAGAGCACTCATCCTAATGCAAGACAGGACATTGAGAGGTCCTGAGCTTGGCTAGGGGATCAAACCAACCTCCCTCCATTTTCTTCAACTTCCATCCACCTCTCCATACCCTTAAGACAACATTTTCACCTTCAAAAACCTCTCGGATGCCCTCCTGTAGCATTATAGGCCTTCCTGTAGCATTACAAACCTTGTGTAGCAATCACCTATAGCAAACTTGTAACATCCCTTTCTTGCATCTGTTTTGATTTCCACTACAAATTTGACTTAGTCTAGATGAATGATGACTCCTATATGTGGTATTATGATCAGGGGAAGCTCCTAGACCACTCAAACCATTCCTTTTCTTCACTGCAAAAATAGAATACAGTTAGTTTTTTATCACAAGTATGATCCAAGTAGGTTAATGATTAACGAGCAAGTGTGAACTAGGTATATGGTAAATGTAATTTTGATTGATAGCTTGATGAATTATGCAAGATAAAATGTTTTTCATCCTGCAAGTAGATTTAGTAGTTTGATGGATTTTGCAAGATAAAATATCTTTCTTTCTGCAAGTATATTAGCCTTTGTCCTTTCATGAGTTGATTAGTTATCATTTACAAGTTGATTCAATGGTAGTTCCACTTTCATAGTTAGAAGTAATTTCCAATTGTACTTTTATTAGCAAGCTTTCATTCTAATTCAGTCAGAGGAATGGTCTATGAGCACTTTTGGTCTAATGTCATAATTGAGGGTGGCATGAGTGGAATCCTATCTGCTGTACATATAGCACTGTCACCTCGAAGTTTGTATGAACCCTGGGTTGATAATTTCAGTTGAGGGGCCCTTGGGAGTTGCAACATTCTTGGTACAATACCAGGGCTCACCACTTTGCTCAAGCCTAAGAAACCTTTGCACTATCTCTATCTGTCTCACAACTTCCTAGACAAGCTTAGGCCAATACTTAACTAATTTCTCGCTTACCCAAGCCCCTATTTCCTTGCGTTGTTTCCTTGTGAATTAGTCCCCTATTAATTAGAGAAATTCCTTAATTGGAATTGCACAATCCTCATAGGCCTTCTTCTAACTGCATGCACCACCTGTACAATTCAGATGATTATAAAATGGATAGCACATTGTCCTTGAAATCCAATCTCAATTTGGTAACTCTTAGATCTGACATGCATGAGTTATTTATGAGCAAATCATTAGTTAACTGGTTGAACACATGAAGCATCACCATATTGTCTGAGCTCCTACTAGTTCCTCCACCAATTGAAACTAGTTAAACTGAATTAATTAATTACAACTAAAAATAAACTCAAGAAGGGATCCTATAATGTAGGAGACACTCTACATGACCCTAGTTAGATCCTCAACTCGAATTAACTAAGCCAACTAAGTCAATTTAACTTAGTTAACTCGTACACGTTGTCTTGTGATGTGGAATTACAATTTTATTCCTAATTTAATTCAAGGAAAAAATTAAATTAGGATTTTCTTGTTGCATTTTCAACATTCTGATCCATGAAGGCCTAATAAACTAAATAATGAGTGAAAGGATGACTTAGGCATAAAAAGGATCAAAATTTGAAAGACAATCTACCACCAATATGATTATTTATTTATTGTCTACTTTGGGAATTCCATAATAAAATCCATTGAAATGTCTATCCATGTTTATGTTGGGAATAGTAGTGGTTTCAATTCCCTTGGTATCTTCAATGTCTCTCCCTTGCTTCTTTGGAAAGCATCACAAGATTCTACACATTACTAGATATTTGTTTTCATGCCTTCCCAAAAGAATGAACAATTAATTCTTCCATAGCTTTTATGAAAGCCATAGTGACTTGATATTGGTAATGACTATAGCTCCTCTAAGACTCATTGTTTAAGGTTAAATATTTTTCAAAAGTAATTTTCCTTTTATATGACATTGTATCTCATTTCCATGTATAACTTTTAGGAGGTTCAAATCTATTTGAATTCATTTGAGGAGCCAATTTAACATGTTATTTGGTAGCCATTCCTTGTGGGATTCTTCAAGCCATCCTAGAATTGATAATGATAAGGCAAGGAGTGGCACATCCTTCTCAAATCATCTAGATGAGGCGTATTCCACAAAATTATCATTACCATCCTTATATATGATCTCATAATCATACATGAGCATCTTGGGGACCCATTTATGTTACTTTGGTGAAAAAAATATTGTTCAAGGAAGTGCTTTAGATTATGATGGTCAATATCAACTTGAAAACACCTCCCTATGAGATATGATCATTGAGTCTATAGTACATGAATAATATCCATCATTTCCTGCTCATATGTGGATTTTCCCAAATTTTGATCATATAATTGCTTACTAGTGAATGCCATGGGGCATCATTCTTGTATCAATACTACTCTTAAACCTCTTCTTGAGGGATCACATTCAAAGAGAAAAGTTGTATTAAATTCAAACATTGCTAATACTATAATAGTGCACATGGTATCCTTTAAAGAAGTGAATGCTTATGTGGCTTCCTCACTCCAGATAAAAATAATTCCTTTTAAGGAGCGAAGTTATGGGAGTTGCAATTTTGCAACAAATTTTCAGAAATTTCCTATAATAGCCTATGAGTCCTAAGAATACCCATAAGCTCTTCAATGTTTTGGGATAGGGCTAATCTTGCATAGTCTCTAGTTTATTGGGACCAACTCGTACTCCTTCGCAACTTACAATGTGACCCAAATATTTAACCTTAAGAGCCCAAAAAGCACACTGGGAGTGCTTCTCGAATTATTGGTTGTGTATCAATAATTACAAGGAATTATCAACATGCTCTATTTATATTTCACATGCTTTAATGTAGATCAAGATGTCATTGAATAATACTAGCACAAACTTGTGTAGGAATAGTTTGAAAATCTCATTCATGAGGATCTAGAAGGTGGATGAAGTATTACAAATACTGAAAGGAATCACTAGAAACTCATAATGACCTTCGTATGTTCTAAAAAATGTCTCAGGGATGCCTAGCTCTTTCATCCTAATTTGGTGGTATCTTGAACATAGATCAAACTTAGTGAAAAACGTTTCTCCATGAAGTTCACCCAAAAGATCACCAACAACTAGGATGGGAAATTTCTCCTTGAACATCAACTTATTGAGAGCCCCAAAATCATGACACTTGCGTCAAGTGCCTTCCTTCTTTAACACTATGACTATTAGTGATGACTAAGGACTTGTATTAGGATGTGGGACCCCTACCTCCAACAATTCATCAATGGTTTTTCCTATTTTGTTCTTTTGTGCAAAAAAGTGTCGATAAGGATCTACATTTGGGGTTGACTTCTTGGAATCAAGGGAATTCCATAGTCATGCTATCCTCAAGAGCAGGTAAAAACCCTTTGATGTCTTAAAGACCTATGATGTTTGTTAAGGATATACTACAAATTTGGGTGGATTTCTTGCGTTGTATTATCCATAACATGTATGAATTCAATTGGGAAATAATACTAGAGTGGCCCTATTTAATAAATTCTCCATAAGATGAGAGTTGACTATTTCAGGGGAGCTTTCCCAAAGCCTTTAAATGGTGTGTATGTGTCCATTTTTAGTGAAAATAATATAGATTTCTTTGAAATTGATTGTGACTGGTCCCAATGTGCATGACCATTATGCCCCCAATACTATATCACAATTACCCATGTCAATGGAAAATAAATGGGTTTTGAGTTGAATAGTATCCCATTTGATGTTTTAAATTTTCAGATATACCCCACTTTTCATCATATCTCTACTAGCAACCATGATTTGAAACTTGTGCACTAGATATACAAAAATATGGGTTTATTCCACCACCTTCTTGTGAATGAAATCGTGAGTACACCAATGTAAACTAGGACTATAAATTTCTCATGCGTGATGTAGTCTGTGAGTCTCAAGTTGTTTGGGTTGAAATTCATGATAATACATGCATAAATATTAGGGGTCCTTCAGGAGGAAATGGAGGTTCAATATTTTCCTGAGTTTGACTATTGGTAACTTTAACTTGTAACTTTAGTGTCTATTTGGTATTTATCTCTTTGATTAGGGACCCATTGGTGATATAAATGTGGAACAATTTATATTATTTTCACCTATGACCCAAAGCATATTTTTCATCACATTTACAATAGATTCCATGTCTTTGGTAGTTTTCCATTTCTTCTTGAGATGATGTTTTTACTTTTAAGGGTTGAGTAGGAGTTGCTCTTGCTGAATTACACTGGGGAGGATGAGTGTGGGGGAATGAATAATGGGTTTTTATTTGTTCATTAATCACCATGTCAACTTCTAGTTCCCTATTGGTTGCTTCTAACCATGTAGTAGGATGTTATATACTGACTTGTGCTTGAATCTCCTCCTTGACACCATTAATGAAACATTCTTTATAAAATAAATATGTTAAGTTCTTTGTATGAATGGATAATTGATCAAAGGATTCATTTAATTCAATGAATAAGCTTGTTTGGTGTAACTTGATAATTCACCCCAAGAAATGAGTATCTCTCTAAAAATGTGCATGGACATATTTAATAAACCAACTCCGAGAAACGTAGCATTTTGGTTTTTAATACCATTCCCACCATTTCCATAGTTTTGGATATAAACATATGCTCCCCACCTTGAGTTTCATCATGTTATTCATAATACTCTAGAGGGTGAAGTAGTGTTCCATCTAAGTAGACCATCCCGGTGGCTTAGAACCATAAAATGTGTTCAATTCCACCTTAGGGAACTATGCCACATGTTATTATCAATTGTTATAATAATGTGCAAACTTGAAAAGGGTTGTGGGTGATTGTAAATTCTTGAGTTAAAAGTTTCTTCATGGAATGGCTCAATGTGGTTTATTGTCTTTTGTCATTTTGATAAACACCCTCCAAAATTTTGCCTACACTTGAATTTTGGAGCCTACTAAGGATCTTATGATTTAATTCCATAGTCACTTCTTGGTAAGTTAATGCTTAGTTCAATGCTTGATCCTTATTCTTAGATTGTAAGTATCAAAATCACTTACTCACACATACTCAATGAATTCACAAGCACACATATTTCTATGCAAGCCTAAACAAACATTACACATCTTGTGAAACTAAGGTTGGCACAGTCTTTAGAAACAGAGTTTGCATAATGTTTAGTTGTAGTGCTTGCAGAGTCACTGTTGAAAGCGACTATGCAGTCCATCAAGATAGTGAATATGCAATGTGAAACCCATGTCGACAATCAATGCACACTCTCCATTGATATTATTCCTCACTTCAGTTGCAATTATACTTCTATTCCAGTGACTTTTCTCAACTGTCATCTTTGCGCACCTTTGATTTCACAAGTATCGCTTTCAAGTTTTTGACTGGTGTTTTTTCTTGCATTCACTTCAACAAGTGTCATTTTCATGTTATCTTCACTCTAGAATGTGTCACCTTTAATTTCTTTAACTTTTACAAGTGTTGTTTTCACGATTTCTTATTGTTGTAAGTGTCACTTCTAACTATTTTCACTCTTGTATGTGTCGCACCTTTTCACATCACTAGAGGCATCTCTAGCACACTTTTCTACATTAGATGGTTCTACATATTATAATAATATACACTAGACACATTCCTATAACTTAGTGCACTTTCTGGTCATAGTCGACACTTGTGTCACAACTTGTGTGCTAAGTGTTGCAATGTGGTGTTTCAACGATCACACTTAGAAATAAGTGTCAGTTTACTTTCGTTTGAAGGTGTGATTACTGATCATGAGTCCTGTGCATTCCCCTAGATTGTATTGATGGAATTCATGTGTGTGATTGGTGTTTTGGACTTGTTTGGATGATTTTCCCACTCTTACTCTACTGGTCCCACACTTAGCCATTCTGGATCTCTTCTTGGTCCTATTTCCTAGTGAAAATTATGAAGGCATTGACTCTCTTACAAGGTGATGAGAAAAACTTATCCATGAGCCTCAATGATGAAATCTCACCTTCCTAGACTTTGTGCACTGATTCCTCTTCAAGGTCATCTCCTATTAATGCACATTGAGAACCTTCAAAGCATAGTCACTAACCCTTGTTGCATGCACTGACCTACTGCACTGATATTTGAGCAATTCTACCTTGAATAGCACATTAAGAATTTCTACTGGCCCTCTATAAAAGAAAATTGCACAATACAAGGTCTCTTCCCTCTCACAATGGAGTGAGCACCCCCTGGGCAAAGTGACTAGCCTTCTTCTTTCTACCTCAGTGAAGTGTGTAATCTTCCTTCTGAGTGAGCCTTCCTAAGTGAAGGTCACATTTCTAGTGGATATTTAGCCACTACATAAGAAAAATATGATAACATAGGAACATACCCCTCAAGCCTAGCTCATGTCACAATTACAATGCCTAGTCTTCCTTCTCTACTGACTGAAACTCCTCATTGCATCATGCCTTGTTTTGCCTTCATGTCATATGTTGCATTTATAGTGGATAGTGGAGCCTTTCCTAGATCATTGCTAAGGAAAATTGTGCTCTCCCTTAATCTTGTCTCTTAGTGATAACATATGTCATAATTTTAGTGAGCAAGCCTTCAACAATTGTGTTGCAATGAAATTTACATGCAAGGAGCTATTGCTCCATGATCTTCTGCCCGAATAAGATCACTAGACAATAAGAGAAAAAATGGCCAATAGATAGACAATCAAATCCCAACCCAATTCTCAAACATGTAGTAAGAAAATAATTCTAGATGATATAAAGGAAAGAGCGTGCACCTAGCCTCCTCGCAGGTTGGTGAAGGGTTTTGAATTCATAGTAGAATCCTTGCACTCCACCCAAGTTATCTACTTCATATGCACTCGATCTCAACACCTACACACAACCACAAACACTCAAGGACAAAAAGTGATCTTGCTCAGAATATCATCAGCTCAAAACATCATAGAATCAATATTTGTAATTGGTGCAACACTATAAATACAGGGAAGGAACATATATTTATATTAATCATGAATAAAATGGTACAATTATACCTTCAACAAATGAGATCCTCTCCTCAAGCTTGTAGTATGGCCTCCTCTCCTAATACAATAGAGCTCTTGCACTATAGTGTGGATACTTGATCTAAACCCCTTTCCTCTTGGTGATTTTATATAGGCTCATTCTATCCTCCAGGAGAACGTATCTAGACACTTATGAGCTTGAGAAGTTAGGAAACTTCTACAATAATGGAACCCTAGCCAAAACATACACAAGTGGGTCAATTTGATCTCCTTGTGAATGAAAAACTCTAGAAACCTTTTTCACAGTTATCATTTTTTTTCTCAATTATCTCATAATTATAATATTTTTGCAAATTAATTATGAGATAATAACTCAAACATGTAATTCTACCCTTTTATCATGGGATAAATCTCACATAAGTAAAATAAAAAGTGAAAATGGACTCAATTTAGCCAAACAATGGAGGTAAGTTGATATTGGGTTTCTCTCACTATAATGGAGTGAAAAATAGGGTTATAACACCTTGTTCACTAGACTCCCTCATTGCGTAGACACTGAGTCTTTCCCTACCTTCTTGAGTGCATGTCATAGTTCTAGTCGACAGTTAGGGCATCCCTTAGTCACTATGAATCTCAAATACGCTATCATTGTCTCCTTCTCTCTTGAGCCCTACATGTTGCGCAGTTTCAATCAACAAGCCCATCACACTATCTCTTTCACTTTCTCACTATGTTGGATCATGAAGATCCCCTCATCATAGCGCATGGCATAGTTCTAGTGAGCATTGGTTCCTTCCTCAATCATTGCTGAGCTCAAATGCACCATTCCCAACAAGCCCTTCCTCCTTAGTCCTTACATAGGCCCATCATAAGCAGTTTCCCCCAAGAGAAAAGTAGGGATATGATAGATGTTTTTTCACATTGATCTTGCCTTGTCATGGGTGAACTTAATTGGCAGGTGTACTGGCTCAATATGACAAGGTGATTCTCAAGGAATATGTAAAGGAGGAAAAAAGAAGAACTTTTAGAGAAGAAGCACAAAGAAGAACCATCATGAAGACACAAAGAGATCATGAACCATGATAGAGTGATGACATATCAAGTTGCCTTGGAAAGTTCCAACTCTGGTCCAGACCCTTTGGAGGGTGAAGATGAAGTATTGATCAGATCTAGCATGAAGAAGTCAAAGACATAGTAGCAAAGAGAGCATCTTGGCATTTCCACATCAACATGAAATTCCATGTCATCAATGCCAAGTCATGACCTATACAAGTGTCATCACAATGTCATAAGTGTCAATGTGCCTTGCCACATCATGTGGAATATAATTATGTATTTTCAAGGGAAATGAAAAATTGTAAATGTGTGGAAGTCCAAGAGTCACATGTGGACCAAAGAGTCTTATAGAAGTTCAAAGGTCTTGTAGAAGTCCAAGAGTCATGAGGGTAACTCAAAATTCAAAGGGGATATGAAGATTCATTCCTCTTCTTATAAAATAAGCCTTATAACTCAAGAAAAGGCATTTTGTAGGCTTAGGCTTTGTAGAGCTAACCTTGGCTTCTCTAACTTGGCATAGGAGAGAAGACTTTTCTTTGGAGAAGAAAGAAGTGACTTAATGTTCCACTACTGCAACTAGTGATTCACCATTGTAATTGTGTACTTGGATCTTTCACTTAATAATTGGAGCTCATTGAGCCAACACATTTTCATGCATGTATCATGAATGTTGTAAGACTATTCTTTGGATGCTTGCAATATATTTTATTTTCATATGTACTAAAGAAATTGAACTATTTCATTGGCTTTGGTGCACATCTTGTTGAATGTATGTTGTATTTGCTTTAATGATTGTTGTGTCTATGTGAACTACTTCGCTAGATAACTAACGAATATCTCCTTTCTCTCGTGTCTCTCTCTTAGGATGGTATTATTAATTTCCTTCTAGAGACTCACTCTTGTGTCCCCTCTAATGAAGGCTTTCCTTTACACATTGCAATTGATGTTTCACAATGTCAACTTACTTGTTTGTTTGAAATGTTATGTGTATAATCTCTTATGTTATCCATTGAAACCAAGGAAAACCTTATAGTTATGGTAGTTGGCTCGATACTTTAAATGGGGCTCCTGCTCCAAATGATGTGAGGTCTAATTGGGACTTCGCATCGGAGAGACCCCCTACATGTTGGCAGTATCCAACACTGTCAACATTCTGGCACTAGAAGGAGAGCCATATGACAAGATGTGCCCATTGAGTTTGTTTTGAATATCTTATCCTAAATGACTCATCACCAAATCATACTCTTGGGGTGTTTTGCTAATAAATTTAATGGTGAAATTTTAATCCCTGATGAAACCCTTTATAACTTGTCTCAAGTAAAGTTTGATGGTGAGGGTGATACATCCATAGCCAAGCATATCTTTCAGTTTTTCAAGTTTTGTGAATCTTATGAAATCGATTGTGAAGATCTTTCTTGTGTGATTTTCTTCCCCACTCTTGAATGTCGAGTTAAATGATGGTGTCATACCTTACCGTCTTCTTCCATTCAATCATTTGAACAATTCCTTAGGGAGATTCATTTAGCGTTTGATATGTATGATTACCGAGATGCACTGAAAAGGATTAATCAACTAAGGATGAAGCTTGCTGAGTCAATTAAGGATATTACTTATAGATTCCTTCACCTATGTTATGAATCTCCTGGAGAAGATACATATTGGGATTTATTTAGAAGAAAGTTTGATTGTTTAGTTAAAATCTCTTTACACAGTGAGTTTGAACCCCCTGATATTTCCACTCTCCCAACTTTTGTAAACCATGAGACACCTCTAATCTCAGAGGAGGAACCTATTATTTCTTTTGTTCCTTATCCTCCTCCTTTCTTAGTACCAATATGGGTGCCTCCTGGTGATGATGTTGAAGTTAGGAAATTTAGAAATCTAATTGTTGATCTGTCTCTTAAACCTTCATCCACTTCTCATGATCTTGATACGATGGAGGAAAGATTGGAATGGTTCGTGACGGATAGGGTGAAGACCAATCCTTTACCTGTTCAAGATGATATTAACACTCATAACTTCAATATTAAATTTGATTTAATTGAAAGCATGGCCTCTTTAAGGGATGCTTCTCCTACTCTATTATCCCATTCTCATAACCCCTTATACCTTGATCTGCTTGATCAGTCTCTTTCAAACTCTCAGTTTTCCAATTAAAGTAGTGATCAACTGAAATGTAGTTACATTTCATAAGTAGAGGAGGATAAAGGTGAAGATTCTCTCAATATTCCTTCTCTTTTTCAAAGACCTCTATTTGAATATGGTGTTTCTCCATTCTTTGTTGATATTGAATCTAGTAATCTTAGTATTCAATTGAATGAATTCAATTTTCCTAATCCATATAAATTCTTGGGCAACCATAACTATGATAATGATGACTCTGTTGATGTATATGTTGATGAATTCCCAAGTGCACCAACTGATATTTCAATTTATCAAGGAGAATTTGATTTGAAAGATTTAGATATAGAATTTAATTCAGTCAAAGAATATATTCTTATGGAAACTTACTCTTCAACTCACTAACCCTTGTTCCCTACTATTTTCAATGCATTAAATTGTGAAGAAGATACTCCATGCTCTTCAAGTTCAACATCTAATGAGTTGAATTTTGGATTGACACAAGGTAGTGAGGTTATCCATGATGAAGAAAAGGGTAATGAGGCCATCAAGTATCCATTCCATCCCTT
Organism: Pinus tabuliformis; assembly: GCA_031772625.1. Taxonomy (NCBI): domain Eukaryota; kingdom Viridiplantae; phylum Streptophyta; class Pinopsida; order Pinales; family Pinaceae; genus Pinus; species Pinus tabuliformis. The sequence goes on along the minus strand of CM062819.1, from coordinate 844,777,752 downwards.
ATCATTTCTAGTCTTGAATGAATAAAATTCTTCAGTTCAAGTTACTCACGATATTCGTCCAGTCTATCAATCCTTACATGTGCATTTAGAAGAACCTTATGTCTTAGGAAATATGTTTGTTGGAGTTGACAAATCCAATCAAATCAATGATAGAGGTGGCTACCATCTTGATAGTAGTGATCTTGTTTCAGTTACTAGTAGTAGTTGTCCACACACCATGCATGATCTGATTCAATCTTTACAATGCAATTCTACAATCCTTGAAAGTTTCGAGACTTGTAAGGAAGTCGAGGCACATCAAATCTCATTGATGGTTATGTCAGGTTCTCACAATCCTGATGAGATTCCTAAACAAAGGCAGATATGGATTTACTTGCAAAATTATTTTCTTTGCACAGTTTCACTGAATGAAAAATATTTCCTAAGAGATTTATGATACTTCAAATATAATTTTATTTTTCTCAAGATTTGATTTCTGATTATATTGAGGAGTCTGATCATTTTAAATATTATCATCAGCTGAAGGATTCATGTCTATTGGATACATATGAAAACAATAACTCCTAGTATTTCTTATGAATGTTATAATGCTAATAATTTTATTCATGGCATCAGATATCCTCTTTAGTGTTAGTGAATGCTTGCGTTATATGGTGATTCAAATTCCTCTATCTGATATACATTGTTACCCATTGTATCTTGACTAGTTTTACGTGTTTGCTATACTAGCATCATTTTAAATTCTTTCGATGATTGTGATGTTCATTCAGTTTGTATCCAATTACAAGGAAATTATGTATTACATATAACATGTAAGGACAACGATTCTATTGCTCAAAGAATTTTTAAATCCGTTTAATTTGATCTATCTTTCTTGTCTACTAATTGACAATCTTATGCCTTAATCAATCCATCTGATCATAATGTTGGTTCTAATAACTACCATTCCACTAATCATTTTCTCACCATGTAAGGCCTCCATTTAGTCTAGCTTTATACCACTTTTTTCTCTGAAATCCCTCATGATTTTGTTAGTTTTTATGGTTACTGTCATCATTTTGTGCATTCTTGGGTATGACAAGATAATTATTCATCATTTAGCACATTTCGCTTATTTTAACAAACTTTAACATTACAACCGTTATTAATGATGATTTGTGTGTATGCAGGTCTAAAACTTGGTCAATTTGACTTTATAGACATGTACCAATAGTAATTTATAAGTGCACCAATTTTTGCCATGTGCCTACACTAGCAACAATTCCTGCACTAAGTGTTGTGTTTTTATTAATTTGGAGGTTTGACATCTCGATGCACTTTTAAGGAAAACCGAACATGATTTTTGTTAAAAATAATGTTTTAATACTTCCACATGATTCAAAATTCACCCAAGTCACACATGGGAGTTTCTAGAAGAAAATTAATAAACCAGCTACAGATTCACACAATTTTCAAACTCTTAAATTTATTCTCGATTTGCGTGCATATGAGGGAGAATCCAAAAATTTTGAAACATGGGTTTCGTCGAAAATATGGAAAATTAGACTCCTGTTGAGTATTTCTCCGAAATTCGCATTGGGTTGGGAGATACAAATGGTTCTTTGAGGCAATTTTGTAAAAAAAACACAATTTTTCAAGAATTCTAGGATCTTGCCTAGATTTGTAGAAAATGCATTTCTTTCATTATTTAATGGTTGTATTGGACCTCCATTGCTGGAAATTTTTGTTAATATTTTTAGCAATGGATTGGTTTATCTAGAGCCAAATTTGTGATGTAAATATTTATAAAATCCAAGCCATGGCTTTGTGCTAAATGGTGATTCTAATGTGAAAGTATGTTGTTGTAGTCAAACAAGGGATCACTCTCCGCAGGTTGCTGGATTATAACCTATTTGTCACACAATGTAAGTAATAGACAGTTATTTAACATGGAAGTTATTTCCAGGTTTTACATTTTCAGTTATTTTATGTATTTTGTGACCGTAATTTGATTTATTTTAAGAGGCAACAAGCTAGTTGGGAGGGTTACCCAACACAACTTGTTGTACTCTCTTGTTTTCCTTCTTCAATTACTCATTTAACTAGGATACATGTATGTTGACTGGTGTGGGATATCCTTTTAATTGGTGTGCTAATTAATTTTGTTGTGCCTAATGTGGTATTTAATACCTTGCATTTTATGTTTCAATAATATTTTGATGCACATATAGTGGTGTTGCCTTGTATGAATCTAAAAATGCAATAAATTATAGTGTAATTAACCACTATTGTAATTTATGCACTTGAGCCACTGCATGGAATAGTGATATACTCTTTCTACATTGAAATTAAGATATATATATATATATATATATATATATATATATATATATATATATATATTTATTTATTTATTTACTATTTTGAATGTTAAATATAGAGAACAAAGGGATTGAAATCGATTTGCATAACCCTTTTTCACTAAATCACAATTTAATTGTTATAGGGGTGAAATGACATATAAATATTTGATTGTGAATTCCTGTCGTGATTAATACTATTTTTTAAACTACAATAGGTTTCCCTTATGCGTACTCCAATACTAGAACTTGAATTGTTCTGTTGAACGATATTACAATGTGCACCATTTATATCTTAAGTTGGATATCGTAAACATTATTTCTGATCAATTCATGCTTACATTTGAAAGGAACTAGCGCAAAAAAGTATTTCAAGAAGGTTACAATATTAATAAAGGCTACACATCGTAGGATTTCATTGCCTTGATGAAATCTCATTAGAGAACTTTTGAGGTATAAAATGGGCCTCTTAAGAAAAATGTACAACGAAAATAAACTTTATAAGAACCAATAGGATTCAAGATAATGATGTCAACCATGGGGGATGATTCACCATTTTTGGGCTAAAAAGGAAAAAAAATAAAAAATAATAAAACTACTTGTTCAACTTGTATTTTCAACTTATCTCCCTAAGGTTTTACTTAAATTTCAAGCGGGAGTACTCGTTGGATGGAAAATGTAATTCCTCATCCAAGGAGTACCCATGTTGCATACTTTTGATGGACCCTATTACATGAAAAATGAGAAATACATGGAAAAACGTGATTGCAATCACGTTTTTAATGTATTTCTCATTTTTCATGTAGCAGGGTCCATCGAAAGTATGCAACATGGGTATTCCTTGGATGAGGAATCAAATTTTGCATCCAATAAGTGTTCCTGCTTGAAATTTGAGTAAACCCATAAGGAGATAAGTTGAAAATACGAGTTGAAAAAGTAGTTTTTTCTTTTTTCCCTTTAAAATTTGATGATGTAATATAATATTATTTTATTATTTCCACTATTATTTTATAATTTCCTTAGGAGGCCCATTTTAGACCTCAAAATTCCCCTAATGATTGTTTTTCCTTTGCTGGACCTAAATAGAATATGCATACACAACTATGTCGAGAGGGATTCTAAAGTTTGGCACCCTTGCAATGTTATTCTTGGATCTTTTCTTGTCTATGTAGTGAAACAAAGTGTAGGTGTTTTTTGAGTTGATGACTGCATTATGTTTCCCCAAAACCTGTGATAGATGTATTCAAGCCTGGTATCATTTTATGCAATTTGAATTCAAAGAATGAATGATCTTTAAGAATTCAAAATATGCATACCTGTAGTTTCACTTTGAAAATTGAAAGAACAAAGTGATTACTTGTGTTGTTGGTTGGTCCAACATTGAATTTGTCAATGCATTAATTTTTTAATGCAAACTCGATTTGATAGATTGAAAAGAATGCTATTACAAGTCCTTTTTTGGATTCAATTTTGTTGTTGTAACTTTTCTCTTCTAGATTTCAATTGATTTTAAGTTCAAGATCATGATTGATTTGTGGATCTTCTAATAACTTTTAAGGTTGTAGGTTATTCCTTTGATTTGTGAAAGTTGGTTATTTCAAGGACTCATGTTTGGTTGAGAGTGCATTATTTTTCTTTTGGAAAGAGTATTGAAATCTAAAGTAAAAACATTCTTACTTATGCACATGATGATTTGATTGCACGGTTAGTATATTTGGAATATTTCTTTTGATTTACACACAGAGCTAACTTACAATAGGAACTAGTGCATAAGTGTATTAGGGTTTTATTTATTTGAGTGCTCTACTTAACATATAGGTGCTTAGGTTGCCTTGCATTTTCATTGTTATTTTGTTTTGATTGCTTAGTTCGATTAATATAGCTCAGGTTTCTGGTTGGATTAGCTAGGGTTTGCATTTCAATAATTGTGGTTCGTTATTTAATTATCATTAATTAGGGTTTTCTCCATAATTAGAGTTTGATTTTCAGTTAGGGTTTTCTTTCAATGTTGGAAGATTGCAGGATTGGCGTTTGAAATAATTAGGGTTTTATTTCTAATGAATGTTTTTGAGTGTAGGATTAACACAATGTGCAAAAACTCAAGGTGTAAGCAACTTTCTAGACAAACTAGGGTTTTATTTTGCAGGTCATTGAGTTCATTCTCTGGCATTTTCAGTGATGTGTCTCGAAGTCCATAGACCCCATATTGAAAAGTAAATATTGGTCCATCATTTGAACATATACTGCACCCAACATACTAGTATATTAGATGATATTTTTTTTGCATCGAATGATCTTTATGGTTTATCATCTCACTATTCAGATACTTGTCAAGAAGTTGAGGCACTTAGACCTTTGCTGATGATTATGTCAGGTTTTCACTATCTTGACAAGCCTTTTGATAATGATCAGATTCATTTTCCTATACAAGATGCTCATCCTGATTCAATTTCATTAATTGAAAACTCATTTTCTCAAGAATTTCATGGTTTTCAAGAGGATGGTTTTGAATTCTACAATCCAATCTATGATTGGTTTAAAGCATCTTACTTAGAAATCCCTTTTGCAAATAACAAGCTACGATCTTTCTTGATGTTTTCTAAGCAGAACAATACAGATGAAGGTGCATTCACAAGAATCCTACGAGGTTTGTTTCCTTCTTATTTTAATTTAAAAGGTAAGGTTGTAGTTTTCTTTAGGTTAGGTGTTATGACACATATTTTTTCCTTTAGGCAAGACCTTCAATCGTTTATGCAAGCTATTCAAGTTTTTATCTTCCCTTTTTCACATTGTCTTATGTCGGTTTTAATTGACCATATCTTTGTGTTTGCAGGTCAAGAGCAGTTACAATGGTTACACTAGAAATTTCATTACACTAAACCCTGACCTTCTAGTTGGTTAGGTTAGGAGTAGGCCTAGTTGCATGCTAGTTTCCCTTTCATACTCATCCTACACTCGCTGTCCTTTAGTATTTCCTTTGTTTTCTTACTTTTGTCTTGCATGCTACTTTTCAATTCAATTCTATATTTGTTTTGTTCTTTGATCTTGTTTAGTCATTTTGTTATGTATTTTATTTTCATGTTTCACTTAATAAGACCTTGCGTGAAAGATGTTCATTTTGGCTCAAAAGAAAATGTGGCAAAGCTTGAAAAGGGAAATTGTGATGACGAATAACTCTTGGCTAATCTGTTATCCACTTCTCTACTTGGGTTTATATATCTCTTAAAGTCAATGATATTTGAATGGAAAATAAGATCCATTCGAACAGAAAGCCTTTGGTCAAATCACAAAGCCTGTATCTATTTAGGATCTTAATTCCTTAAGTCGAGATTGTAATTGAATGGTGTTTTACATGCTGGTCCATTCAAGTTGAGAAAGGAAAGGGAAAAAACAAATAACGAGAAAATAAATTTCAGAGGTATATATAATTGTCTTTGAAGAAACAACCTCTCCTATTTTTAGCAAGAGGGGATCCCTCTTTTACCCATGTTACAAATGTTCAATGAATTATTCAAGCATATATTTAAGATAAATAAAACAAATGGTGCAATAAGAGAAAGGATTTTTGCGTAGAGAGGTGAAGCAAGAAACTTTGCTGGGGCACTGAACAAGCTCACTGGAAACAATGCAATGCTTGTGTTCATGTAGTGACTCTGTGGGGGTACTGAATAGTCCTGCTGGAAGAAGAGTAACACCACAGATGAAAACTTAAACTTTGATAATCTTAAACTCATAACGACATATTATCCTTCTCCAAAATCAAAACATTTTTTATCTTGCAAGCTTTGTGAATGTGTTTAATCGCGGGGAATATAGGAGACTATATCTATAACCGGGTCAAATGGGGAAGCTAAGGTAATCCAAACGATGAATCATTATATCAAGAAAAGGTAAGGTTTTGTACTTAAAGGTAAACCTAAATAGAGAATCTGGAGTTCTACTAGTGTGTCACCAATGTTGTCCCTGTGATAAACACCCTTCAAAAATTTGCTAATCTTGAATTTTAGAGCCTACTAAAGATCTTGCAATTTATCGTTCCATGGTCACTTCTTAGTCGGTTAATTATTTGTTAAGTGTTTAAGCCTTCTTCTCAAATTATAAGTGTAAAATTCACTTTCTCACACATGCTCAATGAATTCACAAATGCACATCTTTCTATGCAATCCTAGATATGCGTTGCACAACTCATGAAACTAAGGATAGTGCAGTGTCTAGAAATAGAGCTTGCACAATGTTTAGTTGTAGTGCTTGTGCAGTCACTGTTAACAGAGACTACGAAGTCCATAAAGACAGTGCTTGCATAATTTTCAGCCCATGTTGAAAGTTATTGCACACTCTCCATTGATAGTCTTCCTCACTTAGGATGCAATTGTACTTATATTTCAGTGAGTTTCCCAACTATCATCTTTGCACACCCTTTCTTTTACAAGTGTCACTTTCATGTTTGCGACTATAATTTTTTCTTATATTCACTTTAAAAAGTGTGTTTTTCATGTTATATTTTCACTGGCATGTGTCTCCTTCAATTCTTTTAGATTTTGCAAGTGTTGTTTTCACATTTTCTTAGTTTGTCGCAAGTGTCTCTTATAACTATTTTAACTCCTGTATGTGTCGCACCTTTGCACATCACTAGAGATAGATATAGTGCACTTGTCTATGTTATATGGTCCTACATATCATAATAATATATTTTAGACACATTCCTATAGCTTAGTGCATTGTCTAGTCACAATCGACACTTGTGTCACAACTTGTATTCTAAGTGTCACAATGAGGCATTTTAGTTATTGCACTTAGAAATAAGTTCCACTTTGTTGTTGTTTCAAGATTTGATTGTTGATCATGAGTCCTTTGCATTCCCCTAGCTTTAATTGATGGCATTCATGTGTGCGATTGGTGTTTGGACTTGTTCAGATGATTTTCCCACTCTTTCTCTACTGGTCCCACACTTAGCCATTTTCGAGCTCTTCTTGGTCCTATTGCTCAATGAAAGTTATGAAGGCATTGACTCTCTTATAAGGTGATGAGTGCATCTTTTCCGTGAGCCTCAATGATGAAATATCACCTTCCCAGACTTATGCACTAATTCCTCCTCAAGGTCAACTCCTATCAATACACATTGAGAAGCTTCAAATCATAGTCACTAACCCTTGTTGCATGCATTGACTCACTACACTAAGATTTGAGCAATTTTGCCTTGTATAATTTTAGGGTCCTATATTATAGGGATCGTAGTAATTTCAGGCTTTCTATGCACTTGAAGTCAATTTGTAAAGTATTAGTCTTGATATCATGAATATCATGGTCTAAGAAGGGTCATTTGTCAATAAAAGTCTAAGGTCTAAGTTTTAAGTTAGATATAAAGGTTCTAAGGTATCTCAAAGGGGTCTATTTAGAAAAGTAAAGGTTTGGTGTCATGTGATGCCATGAAAATATATAGAGTGGGGGTTCATTTTTTATCATGAGAAAAGTAATGAAATATTTCATATCATGAGTGGTGTCAGTTATTATGGGTCAGTTAAGATGAGTCATAGAGGTCAGTTGTAGGAATAATATCTTCATCATCACAATAAGGAATGGTTTAGAAGTTTTTGTAGGAATAAATATGCATCTAGGTTTTCAAAATCACTCACCAAAGGCATGTGTCTATTCCTTGGATGATCCTGGAATCCATAAGAATCTCGTTGCGCATTGTCTGCAGGGGGTGCTGCGCTTCTACCAAAGCATTAAATTTTTGGTGATAAAGCATGGTTTTTGGCACTACTTCCTATGAACAAAGGTATAAGGAGGTTTTTGTAATGTAAACATCATCTCTCAGTCATTTTATCAATCAGAAGGTCAACATAAGATCAAATCAAACATATGAAGGTCTGTTGTGCAACTATGCTGCGTTTTTGCTACAAGGGGAGTTTTTTAAGCTTGGAGGTTTGCGCTTGGTTTACAACTTGTCTAATGGATTTGAAACGTTGCATGGATAATTCCACACTAGCCCATAGCCTTCAGTAGTTCATAGGATGACCAAAGATAGTTCAAGATTGGAGCACTGCGGAAGTATGTTGCGTAAGTACGCTGCGCATTCAAAGAAACACAATAACAGTCGTTGTGCGTTTGGACATTCAACATATTTTCATCTTATCTCTTAAACCCTCTACCTGTTTTCCACTTATTTTTTATAGAAAATTTATGGGGCTGAGGTGAATAAACCCACTTAATTTCATGTCTAAATGCTTCACGGTTTTTGAGAAATGGGCCACCATCATCTGTAACCATTTTCAGATTTTCTCGAAATCCATGAGTCAAATTTAGCTATAATTTTTGTGGAGAATAATTATGATGATATTAACCCGCCGGAAAAAAATAAGCTCAATATGATTCATCATTTAGGAGATATTAAAACAATATTAGTCACAGGGGAAGTGCTGCACACGTTTGCTGCAAATCTGATAGCAAAAGGGAGATGGTGGTTTGAAGCTAGGTTTTCAGTTTTGGGGTTGATTCATAGGTTCATAACCTTCATAGGGACATTCAAAGATGACCCATTAGTTTCATTTTTTCAGAGATAGACCAGAAGTATGCAAAACTTGAAATGCTACAAAGGTTGTTGCGAAACTAGAAGATTCGCAGCAGATGCTGCATTTTTGACACAATCCTCATTTTGATTTGTAAATTCGAGTTTTTGGGTTCCAAAGGTTGTTTTGATAATGATGTTAGGTGTCATAGATCCTTAGGATGGTATGGTTAATGGTTTGTTATGAATATTCCAACTTTAATGATGTATCAAGATAAAAACTGTAGTAGGTAATTAGTTCCTATTTTTCAGCAAAGTAGGTGATAATTCGATGTATCTAGATGATGAATGGTTTTCCTTTGATGAATTTGACCCTGCTAGGTGGCAGTGGAATATATTTGATGTATATAATATGTAAAAGGCATAATAAAGTATGGTTGGTTAGACTGGAGAAGAAGAGACTTATGTATGATGTATTTTTTTTGAATATTTACTAGTGAATGAAAGGAAAGAGGTGTATTGCAGGGATTCATGTGTAAGATATTGATGGTATTGTGCTTCTTTCACATTGTAAGTTTTCCTTATGTTATTTTCATATCTTATTTGTATGTCTTCATGCTTGGTTGAACCTGAACTTATCCCATAATTCATCTAAAAGGTGCTTTGTTTTAGTTTACCAAGTGATCCTTGTTTTCTTCTAAGAACAACATTTAGTATTTATCTACATTTTGGTAATCTATGTGTTGTTTCACCTTTTCTCACACTTAACCTCCTACAATGAATTAATTTGATTCCATCACCAAGACTACCTAATTTTCCCCTGTAGAGGATCCTTTCTCTCTTCATCTTATCACTGGACAAATAATCAACTTAACATGACTCCATGCTCAATGGACCTGTCTCCTTTTCTACCAGCAAATATTTGAGAATCATACCCTATGGAGCACTATAACTAGCCTAAGATCCGAAAATCATTTAGTCATCTAATTGATTGAGAAAACCTTTGTGAGAGAGCCCTCTCCAAGGCTAGAAGGGATAGGTTCTAGCCTAAAAGTGGTCTTTGTTTACCTCTGATTTTCTCTCCTCATCCTAGGGAAAATTACATAGTGCTAACATATGGTGCATGGAGAATTTCTACTAGCCCTATTCAAAAGAAAATGATGCAATACAAGGCTCTTCCCTCTCACAATGTGTTATCAGGAAAACTAGTGTCCATTCACAGCTGCTATTCCCACTAAGATGGGTAGCTATCATAGAAACAAACATATTAAAGTTATGTATGTTTTCCTTTATGAGAGATAGATGAGAGAGAAGCAGAGAACACCAACCTCAGTCTTTCGCTAGTCTCCTTGCTTGTTTCCTCTCTCCTTTGATAGAGCTTTTGCCACTCCTTTTTCACTTGTCTCACTTCAAAGAACACCTGTAGAGTCAAAGCAGCAAAATAACATCAAAGCATAGAGATCTATAACCATAAATAATGTAGGATCAAATGTACATTAACCATATAAATGCATACACAAACAAGATTCAGAGATATACATGCATATGGAGGAAAACTCAAATAGCTTTATTGATAGAAGTAGTAGAAGAGAGGATTACAACCAAGATGTCTAATCCAGCATGAAAGCCCTCTTCACCTCATACAAAGCAAGATCACCCAACAATGTCTTCACAGAGAAACCAACAACACTTCCTTTCAAATTAAAAAATTCCCGCCTCCTAGATCTCTAGGATGAGCGATCCATATATAGATGTTTATAGGAGAGTGAGTCAATTTCTGGGATTTTGATTAGTGTCATTTCACTGATAGTTCTTGGTTCCACTTGGAGATTTCAGATCTCTTACTCATCCCTGGGAAAATTCAGAGAGGTAAGTGTCATATGAGCAGTTTCTAGAAGATTCTCTGGGTTTCCACCTAGCAAACTGCTTCTGCCATTTGTCTGCTCTCGCTCATCGCACCCTACAGAAGGGATTTCCAGTATGCATCGCACCCCCCGTGTGTAATAGGTGATATGCATCACACCCTATGCATGGAGCAGTTTGTATGGTCCAGTTTTGACCAGTTCTGAGTAGTTTTTCATGGAGAACTTCTAGGAGATGATGTAATCAGTTGACCTTGTTCCTTTAGGGTGTGAAACAACACTTTTAGGGGTTTATAAGCCCTTGGTTTATGGACATATGTGATTGGGGTTGCAGTGCCCAAATATATCTATAACAATTACCCTCTAAAGCATGAGGTCGTAAATCTTTCGATGTCAGGTGAAATGCTTTATAATGAGGATCCGAGGTTTTTCGAACTGAAAGGTGACATGTAATAAGATACAATACAATACATTATATTCACAAAATTTTCATGATCTAGCTAAGGCGGGCATTCCCATGCTTAGCTTTATAAATTCATATTCATGTACATAAAACAGACAATCATCTGTGTGGCAAACTAATGATTCTAGTAAAGCCATCATCATTTAGTTTGGATGATTATCTGTGCAGCTGTGATGTACATTTGATGTCTTTATTTTCCTGAATATATCTCAGCCTGGATGGATGAAAATAGATCTGGGGTCTTCAAACTCGTTCAATCTTTGCCCGAAGTACAAGTTGATCCATGTGAAAAGGTGTTCTGATGTTGAACATGGAAAGACATTGCCTGATTACCAGCGAATGATGAAAGCTGTTAATAGGCGTGAGAGGAATCACTGATAATGATGATGACCCTCAAGATACTACAGTATAATTCACGTGGTGTGAATACATGAGTTGATGTCAAACACCACGTAAAATATTTTTGTCGAAGGCCATTGATGTAAACCTGTCGTCGGAAGTGAGAAACTTTCCATTGAGGCATGCAAGCTTCAAAGTACTGAAAGGGTTGTACCTAAGTCAACTTCTTGGATAATGAGATGATGTTGACAAGAAGTGACTCGTCATAGGAGGGCCTTAATGAATCCCACATCTACGACACGAAACAGAGAAAATGATTTTGTGGAGGTGAAAACGATTTGATGATACAAGGTTCAGGGTGGCAGTCATGAAAAATGGAGAGTGAAGGTATTGTAGCGGATGAGACATTAGCTAGGTTGGTGAATTCTCTAAGCGACTTCTCTTGAACATACTGGCAACACTGAAATGGATTGCTAGCGTTAACCCCAAGGTGGATGGTACGGTGGACCAATGGTGATATGACTGGTGAATGGAATAACCCAACCTAACTCAATCATGGTGACAAAGTGAAAGTGTCATGTTGAAGAGTGACCTGCTACCAATGAAGCTATTCAAGTTTTCTTCCCTTTTTCCCCAGTCATTGCTGACTAGTACCTATTTATTTTTGTCAACCTCGAGGAGGATAACATATGCTTGTTCTATAATTTTCCCTTCGGGAAAACTTCTCGCTATGTTTTAATGAGCGTAGCAACAGTGAAACTCGCTCTTGTCTGCATGGACAAGTTTTTTGCTATTGTTTTAAGGAGTTTAATGACAAAGATAACTCGATCCTTTTCAATTTTAGAGAGTCTAAAAAGAGACGGCAACTCCAGTGGTCCTTTTTTCATAATGAATCCTTTAAGTCCGAAAATGTGTAAAATAATATGAAAGGGATGAATTTTTGATAGCTTTAACGAGCCGAACAAGACAAGCACTCGATATTTTTGTGTAATAATCCCTCAGGTCCAAAAAGATTAAAATGTAGAGGAGGGATGGCACTTTCGATCGCTTTAACGAGCTGGAGAGGCCAATTGCTCGGCAATCTTTTCATATTTTACGAGTCAGATGAAAAGAGCTTAAAGGAGACTCATTTCTTGAGGAACGAGTGATGTTTTTGGATAGCAACTAGTTCTAGGTAAGGTTTGGAACTTTTCAATCACGACAGTGTAAAGAAGGTGGCTAATAGAATCGCTTGTCGCAATTGTTCCTCAAAAGGGGTAAACAATCAAATGGAGGTGTATGATCGGCTAAAAAAGAGTGGAGGTGATGGTAAGAACACGACCAAGGTTCAAAAGCTAATAATTATGCGATCGCAAAGATTATTTACTGAAAGTGGGGTTCATTTTTTAATGAGCTTAAACTCTATGGGAACACTTGCTCATCGCTAGGTTTATTTTTTAACGAGCTTGAACTTCGCATAAAACTACTCATGGCTGGGTTTATTTTTTAATGAGCTTGAACTTCGTGTAAAACTACTCGTGCCAGTCGTATACTAAGGATGTCTCATTGATAGGTTCATTTTTTAGGGACCTTGCACCATTCGAAACTTTGCTCCAGAGCCTTTCGTTATGCAAGCTAAGAACGACCAACCTACAAGTTTAAAGGGTTAAGGGCCTACAAACTAAGAAAATAAATGGTCTCTTTTCACTTGCATGCCAAAAGGTTTGCATGCCCCTAGGTATAAAGTAGAGTTTCTAGGTCACCATATGGAAGTTCTTGCATTAGCAAGATTGTTCCACCTTCGTCGCAGAAAAACACTTCCTTGGCGATGTCCATCGAAATAGACAAAGGTGACTGTTGTCAGTCCCAATCACATAACCATTGACAAGGGAATCTTTTTCCAGTCCAAATCCATTTTCATAAACAGACAGGGGTATTAGACTAGTCATATTCCTACACGGAAACCTACCTTATATCTGTGGTTTTCTGCCGAAGCAGACTAGGGTGCATGCCTCCTTGGTTTCAGTCACAACCACTGAATCACTCGCGATCATCAGGTGGATGCACTAGAGATTGACTGGAAATTCCTTGTGCAAAAAGACTAGTTAGGGATGGCATTTGACTAATAGTTGTGTTTGAACCAGGGAATGAAAGCTGGTCAACTAGGTGGACCATTCAGCCGTCATGTGGAAAACACATGACTTGGAAGAGAAAGGAAACGATAGCTCCCATGCTATAAATGTAGTCACACCCAAGGAGTAGATTGTAATCTAGAGGTCCTTGGACTACCATCATGTTTAGATGAATGGTTTTCCTTCTCAAAGTTATAGGCAAATTTGGAAGGATCCCTAATGGTTGATTGGTTCCTTTGTTGAAGCCTATCATATTTCGAATCTCAGGCAAAAGCGATGGCGAACCAAGCGCTTTGTAAGCAGTTGAGGAAAGGATACTCACAGAAGCCCATTCATCTATGATAGTACCAACCATGATCATTCTGTAAACTTGTAATATGATTCAGAATGGTACATTAGATGGTAGGCGAGGTCTGCCTAGTAGATTCCAATCGAAGGAAACGATTAGGTTGCTTAGGGGTGGGACCGAATAAACAACCAGATAAATCTCTGATGAACTTCCTTCCTGCGGTAAAGGAATGGGTAGATTTCCCCCATTTTCATTAAAGTCTGTGTTTAGAAAATAATTTGAATGGTGTCATTCTCATTCTCTTTGGTGACAGTATCATCTAAAGGTGGACCCTCTGAAGATAGGATTGGGTAAACTGCTGTCTCGACCTGTTGACTTTGGTCCAGTGTGGACTCAAAGGTTTTATCTTCAATGATAGGTGCTTCGACTGACAACAATGGTGTGTCAGTCGGATTTTCAACTAGCGATGGACTCAGCAAGAGTTTCTTGTATCCAGGAGGAAGTCGTTGCAGTGATGCAGGACAGTTATCCAAGACTCTTTTAGCTTCGTCTAGGAAGGGACAATGGTGGAGGGCATGATCGCCTTCACACAGTCTACAAGGAAATTTGGATCTTCCTTTTTGTCCATTGACTTCGTTTTCACTAGTTGACGGTGTGCTCTCAACATGATCGTCAGCGGTTGAAGACACTAGATTGTGCAAGCGGGGAGACCAGTCCCTCAGGATCTGTGGGATACCGGGGCAATCTCGATGATAGTGGTCTCCCTTGCAAATGACACATGGAGATTTAGGTTTGGAAGGTGCAGTGTGTGGATTTTCACCAAACGATGCATGGTTGCCCCCTTTCATGGTTGGATTCTTCTTATTCTTCTCCTTCCCTTTCTTCTTCTTCTTAGTCACTTGGTTTTTAGCGTTACTAGCTTCACCAAGTGAAGAGGAAGAAGGAGAGGGAGAAATAAACGAAGTAGAATGTTGGGGAGAAACTTCATCTGGTTGCTGATTGGATTGATGAGGAATCGCGGTGTTTTGAATGACAGAGGTTGAGAAAATCCATACTGGTAGGCCAATTTTGAGTCTTGGGAGGGACAATGTAGCCATGTGTGGAGCACCAACATCCCCCCAAGAGGAGAAGGGACTAGGATTCCCCCCAAGGGGAAATCCTTGATTGGTAGACTCCATTTTCTCAACCTAAGACCAATGAGGGAATAGTGGCATTATTCAGATTAAAATAAATTTTATGATGCTTTGACACAACTTGCTTTTTCAATTTTTAAGAGTCGAGAAAATGCTAAAGATGACTCTAGTCGCCTTCGATTTTTAATGAGCATGAAGTGACAAGTGCTCAAATGGACCTTTTTTTTAGGAGTCTGAAAAGGAACGAAAGTGACTACTCTGGAAATCTAGATAGAGGGATTACCAAACCAATCGTAAAACTGTAGAATACTTTTTATGGTATGATAGTCAATCTTCCCGAATGCTGTGTTCAGTGCATTGTGATCAATAGGGCGGCAGACACGGCTTCCTAAGGATAAAGGATGTAGCCTATTGTGGTCTCCCAATATATACTCGACGATACGTGGGAGCACAAGTCCGTACTGGCACCTGTTGTCTCAAAGAGGTGGAATCACCCAACCTACGATGAAAGCAATAGTTACCAGGCTTTACGACGCCAGAATATGTATCTAGCCTAGACTTCTAAATGTTGTGCATTAGGTTCCAAAGCGTTTTTATGTTCATTGAAATTTATTTTGCAGTTGATCTTTCTTAAGAATTTTTCCTTTAAGGTTCACCACGTAATGTAGATATACAATTCCTAAATATGCAATCTAAGATGATAAACAGTCGTTTACTTTCTTTTTGCAATGAAAATCCTAGCTACTAAGGAAAGAGAAATGAAATTCTTTCAACATAGAGCAGAGAGCACACACTAGATGCACTTTTCCTAAATCAATTCCAACATGTAGTCTTAATGAAAATGCACATGCATGTTTTGTTTTTTAGTTTCATTAATGTGAGAATGACAAAAAGAAAACAAAGTATAGATCTAAACTATCTTCTTTCAAAGTGACAGTACTAACAATTTTCTTTTCAAAAAACGAAAGTAAAGCCAAGACGACCATTTGTGATTTCGAATTTAAAATCATTTTTGACACTTAAAATACTAATGATTCAAATCAAATACAATGGCAAAAGTGTAATCGACCATCTAAAAGAGGAATGCTTTTTGACACTCTTTTTCTTGACTGAAAATGACACTTGCGACACTTTCAAATCAAAAGATGACAATTCGATTAAGCTACTATTTTCAAAGGAGAACTGTAAATGATGAAAAATACATAAAAAAACATTCACAATTCCTTCTGATGGAGGCTGAATAATGCAAAGGAAGATGGTTTCAATAGAGATATACTGATCATTGACAGCAAAACTACTGAATAAAGCTGAAGACAATGAAGAAAAAACCAAAATCTAAAGGCAAAAATAGTCTTAGTCAATCATCTCACCCGTAACACAGGGAAATAGGGATGCATCTCACTTGCGACACACGGGAGGTGCGATGCATCCAGGTTGCCAAGAAGAGACAGTGCGATGTTCCAGGGATGAGACTGTGCTTGGTTTTCACTCACAATTTGCAGCTAAGTTCAGGGATTTAGGCTGAGCTAATGATTGTCAGTAAACAAAAAGTATAGGGGCTGATCTAATGAGGTTAGCTGAGCTACCACTCGGGAACTTAGGATGTTTGCAAGCTAGATGTTCAGTTCATAAACCAACCCGGAGATTGACTGAAGCAGCGTTGATCTACTTTGCAGTTGCATAGCAAAAGCAGTTCAAAGGCTAGCTAGCTTAACTTCAGGCTCCGTCTGTGGTTTATAAAGCAAACAACAATAACAAAACAAACAAACTATTCGTTCCCCAGCATAGTCACCATTTTGTTATCGGGAAAACTAGTGTCCATTCAGAGCTGCTAGTCCCACTAAGACAGGTAGCTATCTTAGAAACAAACAGATTAAATTTACTTATGTTTTCCTTTATGAGAGATAGATGAGAGAGAAGTAGAGAACACCAACCTTAGTATTTTGCTAGTCGCCTTGCTTGTTTCCTCTCTCCTTTGATAGAGCTTTTTCCACTGCTTTCTCACCTGTCCTGCTTCAAAGAAAACCTGTAGAGTCAAAGCAGCAAAATACCATCAAAGCATAAAGATCTATAACCATAAATAATGTAGGATCAGATGTACATTGACCATATAAATGCATACACAAACAAGTTTTAGAGATATACAAGCATATGGAGGAAAACTCAAATAGCTTTGTTGATAGAAGTAGTAGAAGAGAGGATTACAACCAAACTTTCTAATCCAACATCATCCTCCCAGCATGAAAGCCCTCTTCACCTCATACAAAGCAAGATCACCCAACAATGTCTTCAAAGAGAAACCAACAACACTTCCTTGCAAATTACAAAATTCCCACCTCCTGGATCTCTAGGATGAAGAATCCATATATAGATGTTTACAAGAGAGTGAGTCAGCTTTTGGGATTTTGATTAGTGTCATTTCACTGATAGTTCTTGGTTCCACTTCGAGATTTCAGATCTCTTACTCATCCCTGGTCGAATTTAGAGAGGCAAGTGTCATATGAGCAGTTTCTAGAAGATTCTCTGGGTTTCTGCCTAGCAAACCGCTTCTGCCATTTGTCTGCTCTCGCTCATCGCACCCTACAAAAGGGCTTTCCAGTATGCATCACACCCTCCCGTGTGTAATAGGTGAGATGCATTGCACCCTATGCATGGAGCAGTATGTATGGTCCAATTTTGACCAATTCTAAGTAGTTTTTCATGGAGAACTTCTGGGAGATGATATAATCAACTGACATTGTTCCTTTAAGGTGTGAATCAACAATTTTAGGGGTTTAGAAGCTATTTGTTTTTGGACATATGTGATTGGGGTTGCAGTGCCCAAATATGTCTATAAGATAATGTAGTGAGCACTCCCTGGGAAAAGTAACTTTCCTTTTGCTACCTACCTTAGTGAACTACGTAACATTCCTTCCCAATGAGCCTTCCTAAGCATAGGTCACATTTCTAGTGGACAACTAGCCACTACAAAAGAAAATTGCGCTAGCGTAGGAGCCTTCCCCTCAAGCCTAGTGCATTTCGCAGTTACAAATCCTATTCTTTCCTTCTATGTTGTCTGGAACTCCTCAATACACCATGACTTGTGCTTCTTACCTTCCTGACCCATGTCGCATTTCTAGTGGACAATGGAGCCTTTCCTAGATCACTATTGAAGAAAACTATGCTTTCCCTTAAGCCTACCTCTTAGTCATAACATATGTCATAATTTTAGTCAGCAAGCCATCAATCCTTGTCCACTAGACTCCCTCACTATGTAGTCATTGAGTCCTGCCCTGTCTTCCTAAGCACATGTCCAAGTTTTACTCCATAGTGAAGGCCTCCCTCAATCATAGTGAAGCTCAACTGCACTATCATTGTATCGTTCTCCCTTGAGCCCTGTGCATTGCATTGTTTCAGTCAACAAGCTCATGAAATTGTCTCTTACACTTGCTCACTGCACTGGACCTTGAATAACCCTCCTCATAGCACATGACATAATTTTAATGAGCAGTGGTGCCTTCCTTAGCCACTGCTGAGCTCAATTGTTCCATTCCGAGCAAGACCTTCCTCCTCATTCCTTACACAGGCCCATCACGGGCAGTTTCTCCCATGATCTAAGTATGGATATGATAGATGGTTTTTCAGACTGATCTTGCCTTGTCATGAGTCAACTTCATTGGAAGGTGTACCAAATCAACATGGCAAGGTGATTCTCAAGCAAGATGTCAAGGATGAGGAATAAAGAATCACATTCAAATAATAAGCCCAAATAATAACCATCATGAAGACATGAAGAGATCATGAACCATGACAAAATAATGACATCTCATGTTGCCTTGGAAAGTTTCATATTTGTTCCAAACCTTTTGGAGGGTGAATAAAGTATTAATTAGATATATCATGAATAATTCAAATACATAGTACCAAAGAGAGAAGTTTGGCATTTCCATATCAACAAGAAGTTACATGTCATCAATGCCAAGTCATGTCCTATACAAGTGCCATCACAATGTCATATGTGTCAATGTGTGTTGCCACATCATGTGGAATTTAATTATTTATTTTCAAGGAAAATGACAAAATGTAAATGTGTGGAAGTCCAAGAGTCACATGTGGAATATGAAAATTCTTTTGTGGACCAAAGAGTCTTATAGAAGTTAAAAGGTCATGTAGAAGTCCAAGAGTCATAAGGGTAACTCAAGAGTCATAGGGGATATGAAGAGTCATTCCTCTTCTTATAAAATAAACCTCATAACTCAAGCAAAGGGCTTTTGGAGGCTTAGGGTTTGGAGAGCTAGCCTTGGCTTCTCTAACTTGGCATAGGAGAGAAGAATTTTCTTTGGAGAAGGAAGAAGTGACTTATTGTTCCACTACTGAAGCTAGTGGATCACCATTGTAACTGTGTACTTGGATATTTCACTTAATAATTGGATCTCATTGAGCGAAAAAATTTTCGTGCATGTATCATGAATATTGTAAGACTATTCTTTGGATGTTTGCAGTGTATGCTATTTTCATATGTACTAAATAAAATGAACTATTTCATTGGATTTAGTGCTCATCTTATTGAATGCGTGTTGTATTTACTTTAATGATCATTGTGTCTATGTGAACTACGCTAGATAACTAACGAATCTTTCCTTTTTCTTGTGTTCCTCTCTTAGGATAGTAATATTACTTTCCTTCTAGAGACACACTCTTGTCTCCACTCTCATGAAGGCCTCCTTTTACACATTGCAATTTGTGTTTCACAATGTAAAATTACTTGTTTCTTCAAAGGTTATGTGTATAATATCTTATGTTATCCATTGAAACCAAGGAAAACCATAGAGTTATGGTGGTCGGGATGATACTTCGGATGGGGCTCCTACTCTAAATGGTGTGTGGTCTAATTGGGACTTCACATCGGAGAGACCCCCTGTATGTTGGTGTTATCCAACAACGTCAATATTATGGTGGTAGGAGGGTCGAATGACAAGTTGTGCCCATTGAGTCTGTTTTGACTCTCTTATCTTAAATGGCTCATCCCGAAATCATACTGTCGGGATTTTTTGCTAATAAATATGATGGTAGAATTTTAATTCACGATGAAATCCTTTATAAATTATCTCAATTAAAGTTTGATGGTGAGCGTGATACATCCATAGTAGAGCATATCTTTTAGTTTTTCAAGTTTTGTGAATCTTATGAAATCAATTGTGAACGTCTTGGTTGTGTGCTTTTTTCCTCACTCTTGAAGGTCGAGTTAGCTAATGGTGTCATACCTTACCATCTGCTTCCATTCATTCATTTGAAAAATTCCTCAAGGATATTCATCAAGCCTTTGATAGGTATGATTACCGAGATGTCCTCAAAAGGATTAATCAACTAAGGATGAACCCTGATGAGTCAATTGAGGATTTTTCTTAAAGATTCCTTCACCTATGTTATGATTTTCCTTGAGAAGATACAAATTGGGATTATAAGAAATTATGAACGTTTGGTGATCTGAAAATGGGGCACTAAAGGCTTCTTGTCATGCTTACAAGAACCTCTCCCACTCCAAAGCTTATATATTCCCAAGATCTATGCTTATGACTGATAATTGTGGAATTAAAAGTGCTTGAAAGAGGTGTATGCTTTTGATTGTCCTTAACTATTTATGGGCCTTGAGTTCATTTGCTTATGCTGAAATAAAACTTAGATAACAATAAATAAAAGTAGCAAATAAACATCATACACATAGCAACAAGATGCGGCAAATAACAAAACCACATAGATAGCAATTTTAATATGGAATTCACCCTGATATCTTGGGTTATGTCTCCTTGAGATCTAATCAACTCGACTAGGCTTTTTGGGATTATGGCTTCAATTATTTTACAAGTCTTTGACTCAACTCCATAAGTTTACAAATGAACCAATGGGCTTAGAATACCATCATATCCTGCTGGCTGTCCATACTCTGTAGATAGATCTAGGCTTCTGTGGACTAGATTCCTTCAATCAGTGTTCCAGGCTATCTTCAGCTCCTGGCTTACACCAACTCCCTCAGAATTCTTTTAACTGTCTCTGGGATTCCTTCTTCTATCTTTAGCACACATCAGACACTAACAACATCTTGATCATTTTGATCTCTTTGCTATTCTGACTTCATTACAACTTCATGGCTTTTAGAAGTCCATTGAGCCCTCTGGCTCTGCTACTCTACCTCCAACCTCTGGTGGACTCTTGGCTTCGAGTCTCTACCTCCAACCTCTGGTGGCTATGCCTCTGTCAACACTCTGGCTCTACCTTCCAACCTCTGGTGGCTATGTCGAGCTTCTCCGATCTCTCTCTCTCTCTACACCTGCGCATTCACTATGCCTTGGCAATGGATTCCCCAACATCACACGAGTGTCCTCTGTGCATCACTCTGCTTGGGAATTCTCTCTGCATCCAAGAGAATTGGCCATCTGAGAATCCCTCCTCTCTGCGATTTCTATCTTCGCGTGGCCTCCCCAGCGAATTCTTCTCAATTGTGTTCTCTGTGTTTTTAATACACAATATCTACAGTCTCCCTAACGCATGGAAGCCCGACTGTTTCCTTACAAGAAGAAGTTTACAATTGGAAAGGAACTGGTAGGCATGGGAAACCCGGTCATTTGGCCTTCCTCCTGCCATAATCCCGAAAATGGCAACATAATGGAATACATAGACAAACTAATGAAAAAAACGTCATGGAGCATTTAACCAGACTTCAAATAATATAGAATCACCCCTATAAACCTATCAGGTCCGTCATCATATCGCATTTTCAAGTCGCATGGCAAAATGGCCAAAAACATCAATACACGGGAAATACATAGAAAATCCGCAATTCCGGATTTCAAATATTATGAAATCGTGTCTATAATCCTTATCGGGTCTGGGTCTGATTGCATATCACAATTGCTCAGTGCATGGCTCCTTTGTGTTGTGATCCGATTGTCTATCTCAATCGCTTTATAGGCGCTATCACTATCGGCATATCGCATTGTGCACTAGCCCTTTTTATTGTGCAATCTGATCGCCAATCGCCGATCACATCGGCATATCGCTATCGCTTTGTCGGCATATTGCAATCACTGTGTTCATCGCATGCCATCACTTGACACCTCCGATTGCGATTAGCTATTAATTTCTAATTTTTGATCTATTCCTCGATCCGATGGTCGATATTCCATTGCCATCGCTTTATTGCAATCGCAAATCGGCTCGCCTAGGGTTCCAATATCACATGCAGGCCTTCCTCTGATGTGATATATTGGAGATCGCTAATCGGCCCCATCGCATGTCGCATATGTAAACGTCTCATTGTTTGACAACACTCCGCTTGGCTTTCCCGATGTGATTTCTTTAAGGAAATTATGTTAATAACATATTTTCCCTTAAGCCCGCTTTAATAAGAAAATGCCTCCTTTTCTTTATCCGACTCGGACTTACAAAGGATTGGTGCAATTTATCACCTTTTACCTCTTATATGAAGTCTTTTAGACTTAGAGGTTTATCCAAGATCCATTTTGCATCACGCCTTCCCACTAAAAAGATTTTGGACTCTAAAAGACTAATATACTGATCAGAACAATAAATGAGTGTAACAACACCCTCTTCTTTCAACCTCCATACACTTGTCTTGCATAGTACCTCTAAATCAAAGCCTTTAAACACTTTCCTTCCTAGATGTGCTTGTCCTCCCTGGAAGAACTGTCTTTCTCCTTGACTTCCTAGAGAACTCCTACTGAGAAGGTCACAGAAGGTAGTTTGAACTTTTTTGCCTTTATCATTGATTCAAGGTGGCTCAAACCAATGTGAAGTTACATCTGCTTCACAAAATTTTACATTTTTACTTGTTTGACATACTGTCAACAACAACTGTTAACAACAACATGATTACAGACAACAACTGGATGGCCTAAACTCTTGCTTCATCAAAAGAAACAGATTTCACATCTTGTGAATTACCTCCATGTCTTACATCTGCATACAAATGATTGACTAGATAACAAGCCAACAAAACATGCCTTTAAAACAATTGACCCTTCAATTCAAGCATGTAGAAAAAGAATTCTAAAGTTATTTTTCAAAGATGAAACACTTCATCATTATCTCCATCTTGGAGACCAAATCAACTTTTTTCACGTCAATATTGCATTACATGCATGTTTACAACAAATTAATCAACTCTTCAAGTTAATCACAAATACATGTTTAAATACAAGGAATCATCAACATCCCTGTGTTCATGCATATCAAGCTTATGCATGCATTTCATCCTTCAACTTTCGCTTAAGTACACTATACTTTTGAAGCTGAAATGAACATAATGTTGCAGCAATAAAGTGAGTCTCCTACTCAACTTTTCCATTCACCTTCTTGGTGAAAACCTGCAACTTGCATCTCATTAACAAAGAAATGCAAATAGATGAATTATATCAATAGACATGCAATCTTAATTGGATAAAAATTCTAACCATTTCTTACAAATCCATTTCAAAGGTGTTACCTTTGTCTGCACATCAGCATCAACATGTGAATCATCCTGAAACACATCATTCATGGAATTTTTCTTTCCATTCTTGCTATTTTCTCTTTCCACCTTATTCAAGTTTCGTGGAAGCATTGTTGGATTCAGAGTCGAACACCTTTCAGAAATATGTCCTTGCTTATGGCAGTAAGTGCAACACATGTGCATCCTCTTGACAACATGATTTGCCTTGTCCAATGGACCTTTATCTTCTTGCTTCTTTTCCTTCAAAAGTTTCATGTATGTGGCCATTCTCTCCAACATCTAGAAACATTATGGTTATCCAAACCACAAAAGGAACATGCAATTCTTTTCCCATACTTATATGGAAATTTACCATGTTGAACATAATCAAAAGGAATATGGTTAGAACTAGATTTATACCTTTCTCTTTCACCTTTATTGCCTTCATGAGGAGGTGGATTGAATGAAGAAGTAGCTCCCTTTGGAACACCATCAACCTCTTCAATGGTTTTAGAGTTTCCAAAACTCTCTGGTTCAAGTGTATGCTGATATACACCTTCTTTTTGCAAAGTATGCTTCACACTATTGCATTCCCCAAGAATGCAATCTTCACAATCTTGAGGTAGAAGACCTGCAATGAAACTCCCTCTTGGAACTGTTTCAATTGTCTTCATGGAAACTTTGGAACTTTCTTCATAAGATTGTCCATAGCCAAGACCCAAATACTTAGGCCTTTCCTCAGCCATTATTGGCTCAAAAATACCTTGTGCATGTTTTCCCAAGCCTTTTCCTTCATAGCCCATCTTGGACATTAACTTGAAACCTATGCCTTTGGTATGTTTCTCAAAAGAACCAATATAAACATTCTTAGAGGAAATTTAAGACAAACTGGAATTATTTACCTCTTATTCAGACTGATACTTGACTAAGGCTTCCTTTGCAACAAAGAGTTGTGTCTCCAACTCATGCATCCTTTCCACGTTCATATTTGCAATATGAAGTTGTCTCTCCATTTCCTGTAACTTGTCAGAAAGCAACTGCTTCTCTTCCTTCATGGAATTCAACTGCTCTCTAAGTCTGGTGCTCTTCCTTCCATCCTCATGCATTTCTCTCACCATATCCATCATGATGAACAAGTCTTGCTTCATGTCTTCATCAAAGAATCTTGTGAAGAAAAGAGAATTTGAGGACTCACTTGTAGAAGTTGTCATTATCAGAATGAACAAAAGAACTTCAAACAAGATTAACAAAGAGGTTTTTCAAGAAACCTTTTGCAACAAACCTCTTGTGCTTCAAGGATTTCTTTGAGGTCCTTTAGGATAAGAAGAATGCCTTCAACCCTTCTTCTTTCTTGTCCTCTCCTCAACTTAGCTATCAGTAGCTTTCCCTTCACCTCTGCAGACTGACACAACAGTCAGTTTACAAATAATCGAATAGCTAAATTCTTTCTACAGTTTGAACGCCTTTCAAGTCAAACAAGCATATACTGGTACCACTTGCATGATGATACAACCTGCTCTGGTATAACCAGCTTTGATATAACCTTGTTTGAAGGTGGGGTTAATCAACTTGATGCTCTAATACCACATGATCTGAAAATGGGGCACTAAAGGCTTCTTGTCATGCTTACGAGAACCTCTCCCACTCCAAAGATTATATATTCCCAAGATCTATGCTTATGATTGATAATTACAGAATTAAAAGTGCTTGAAAGAGGTGTATGCTTTTGATTGTCCTTAACTGTTTATGGGCTTTGAGTTCATTTGCTTATGCTAAAATAAAACTCAGATAACAGTAAATAAAAGTAGCAAAAAAACATCATACACATAGCAACAAGATGT
The DNA here is from genome assembly GCA_031772625.1 of Pinus tabuliformis. NCBI lineage: Eukaryota > Viridiplantae > Streptophyta > Pinopsida > Pinales > Pinaceae > Pinus > Pinus tabuliformis. Next base: position 844,752,400 of record CM062819.1, on the reverse strand, counting down.
GGCAAATAACCAAACCACATAGATAACAAGTTTAATATGGATTTCACCCTAATATCTTGGGCTACGTCTCCTTGAGCTCTAATCAACTCGACTAGGCTCTTTGCGAATATGGCTTCAATTATTTTACAAGTCTTTGACTCAACTCCATAAGTTTACAAATGAACCAATGGGCTTAGAATACCATCATATCCCGCTGGCTGTCCATACTTTGTAGATAGATCTAGGCTTCTTTGGACTAGATTCCTTCAATTAGTGTTCCAGGCTATCTTCAGCTCCTGGCTTGCACCAACTCCCTCAGAATTCTTTTAACTATCTCTGGGATTCCTTCTTCTATCTTTAGCACACATCAGACACTAACAACATCTTGATCATTTTGATCTCTTTGCTGTTCTGACTTCATTACAACTTCATGACTTTTAGAAGTCCATTAAGCCCTCTGGCTCTGCGGCTCTACCTCCAACCTCTGGTGGCTATGCCTCTGTCAACGCTCTGGCTTTGCCTTCCAACCTCTGGTGGCTATGTAGAGCTTCTATGAGCTCTCTCTCTCTCTGCACCTATGCATTCACTGTGCCTTGGCAATGGATTCCTCAACATCGCACGAGTGTCCTCTGTGCATCATTCTGTGTGGGCTTTCTCTCGACATCCAAGTGAATTGGCCATCCAATAATCCTTCCTCTCTGCGATTTCTATCTTCACGCGGCTTCCCCATTGAATTCTTCTCAATTGTGTTCTTTGTGTTTTTAATACACAACAACTATAGTCGCCCTAACGCATGGAAGCCTGACTGTTTCCTTACAAGAAGCAGTTTACAATTAGAAAGGAACCGTGGGCACAGGAAACCCGGTCGTTTGGCCTTCCTCCTGCCATAATCCTGAAAATAGCAACATAATGGAATACACAGGAAAACTGATGAAAAAAATGCCATGGAGCATTTAACTGGACTTCAAATAATATAGAATCACCCCTATAAACCTATTGGGTCTATCATCCTTTCGCATTTGCAAGTCGCATGGCGAAATGGCCAAAAACACCAATACACAGGAAATACATGGAAAATCCGCAATTTCAGATTTCAAATATTATGAAATCACATCTATAATCCTTATCGAGTCTAGGTTTGATCGCATATCGCAATCGCTCAGTACATGGCTCCTTTATGTTGCACTCAGATCACCAATCGTCGATCGGCTATTGCAATTGCTTTATCGGCGCTATCGCATCAACGTATCGCTATCGGCGTATCGCATTGTGCATTGGACCTTTTTATTATGTGATCCAATCACCGATCGCTGATCGCATCAGCGTATCACTATTGCTTTATCAGCATATCACAATCATTGTGGTCATCGCACACTGTCACTTGACACCTCCGATTGTGATTAGCGATTAATTCCCGATCATTGATCTGCTCCTCGATCTGGCAGTCGATATTCCATCGCCATCACTTTATTGCAATCGCAGATTGGCTTGCCCAGGGTTCTGATATTACATGCAGGCCTTCCTCCAATGTGATATATCAGAGATCGCTAATCAGCCCCATCGCATGTCGCATATGTAAATGGTCCTTTTTTCGGAAACACTCCGCTTGGCTTTCCCGATGCGATTTCTTTAAGGAACTTATGTTAATAACATATTTTCCCTTAAGCCCGCTCTAATAAGAAAATTCCTCTTATTTATATGACTTGGATTTATAAAGGATTGGTGCCATTTATCACCTTTTACCTCTTATATGAAGTCTTTTAGACTTAGAGGTTTATCCAAGATCCATTTTCGATCATTTGGTTCAAATCTCTTTACATGGTGAGTCTGAACCCATTGATATTTCTTCTCTCCCTTGGTAGACCATGAGACACCTCTAATCTCGAAGGAGGAACCTACTATTCCTTTTGTTCCTTGTCCTCCTCCTTTCTCAGTACCAATATGGGTGCCTCCTGGTGATGATGTTGAAGTTGGGAAATCTAGAAATCTAATTGTTTATATGTCTCTTCAACCTTCATCCACTTTCCTATGATATGAATCTCATGGAGGAAAGCTTGGAATGGTTCATGAATCCCAGGGTGAAGACCAACCCTTACTTGTTTAAGATGATATTAACACTCACAACTTCAATCTTGAATATGATTTAATTGAAAGCATGACCTATTCAAGGGATGCTTCTTCTCCTCTATTATCCCGTTCTCATAAACCTTGTCCCTTTATATGCTTAATCAGTCTCTTTCAAACTCTTATAATTTTTAGTTTTCCAATTCAAGTAGTGATCAAGTGCAAGACAGTTACATTTCACAGGTAGAGGAGCATAAACGTGAAGATTCTTTCAATCTTTCTTCTCTTTTTCAATTTCCTCTATGTGAAGATGGTGATTCTCCATTATTGGCTGATATTGAATATATTAATCTTGGTAGTAAATCAAATGATCTCAATTTCCCTAATCCATATAAAGTCTTGGGAAACCATTACTATGATAATGATTTCTTCGTTGATGTATATGGTGATGAATGCCCAAGTGCACCAACTAATCTTTCGGTTTCTAAAGAATATTTTGATTTAAAAGATTTATATCTAGAATCTAATTCGGTCAAAGAAGACATTCTTATGGAAAGTTCATCTTCAGTTCACTATCCCTTGTGGCCTACTGTTTTCAATGCATTAACTTGTGAAGAAGATATTCCTTGCTCTTCAAGTTCATCATCGAATGAGTTGAATTTTGGATTGACACAATGTAGTGAGGTTATCCATCATGAATAAAAGGGAAATGAAGTTATTAAGTATCCATTCCATCCCTTATCATTTCTAGTCTTGCATCAATAAAATTATTCAGTTCTATTTACTCATGATATTTTTCTTGTTTATTCATCCTTACATGTGCATTTAGAACAACCTTATGTCTTGGTAAATTTATTTGTTGGAGTTGAAAAATATGATCAAATCAGTGGTCTAGGTGGATACCATCTTGATAGTAGTGATCTTGTTACAACTTCTAGTAGTAGTTTACCATGCACCATGCATGATATGATTCAATCTTTACAATGCAATTCTACAATCCTTAAAAGTTCAGGACTTGTCAAGAAGTTGAGGTGCTTCAACTCTCGTTGATGGTTATGTTAGGTTCTCACAATCCTGATGAGATTCCCAAACAAATTCAGATCTAGATTTACTCGCAAATTTCTTTTCTTTGCATGGTTTCATTGGTTGCAAACTCTTTCTCAAGAGATTTACAATACGTTGGATATAGTTTTTCTATTTCTCAAGATTCGGTTTCTGGTCGGATTAAGGAGTTTGTTTCAATTTATTTATCTTCAAGAAAATACATTGTATCAAAATTGATGTTGGAGTGTATATATTTCATGGATACACATGGCTATGAAGTTGATCATTTTAATTGGCCTAAGGATTCATGCATATTAGATACATTTGAAAATAATCAACTCCTAGTCTTTCTTGTGAATGTTATAATGCTAATCATTTTATTCATGGCATTAGATATCCTCTTCAGTGTTAGTGAATGCTTGAGTTATATGGTGATTCAAATTCCTCTATCTAATAAATATGCTTACCTATTGTATCTTGACTAGTTTCATGTGTTTGCTATACTAGCATTCATTTTCAATTATTTCGATGATTGTGATGTTGGTTCAGTTTGTAATCAATTACAAGGAGATGGTGTATTACATAAAAAATGAAAGGATGATTATTATATTGATCAAAGAATTTTTAAATATGTTCAAATTGATCTATATTTGTTGTCTATTAACCGAAGATCTTATGCCTTAATCAATCCATCTGATCATATAGTTGTTTCTAGTAACTGCCATTCCATTAATCATTTTCCCACTAGTGTATTGGATGATAGTTGTCTTTCATTGGTTTATATTTATGGTTTATCATCTCACTGTTTGGATACTTGTCAAGTAGTTGAGGCACTTCATCCATCACCAATGGTTATGTTAGGTTCTCATTATCTTGACAATCCTTCTGAATATGATTAGATTCGTTTTCCCTTACAGGATTCTCATCCTGATTCCATGCCATTAATTGAAAACTCATTTTCTCAAGAATTTTAGGGTTTTAAAGAGGATGTTTTTGAATTATACAATCCAATCTATGATTGGTTGGAAGCATGTTACTTAGCAAACCCTTTTTCAATTAACAAGATACGATCTTTATTGATGTTTTCTAAGCAAGACAATACAAATTAAGGTGCATTCACAAGAAGCATATGAGGTTTGTTTCATTCTTATTTTAATTGAAAAGGTAAGGTTGAAGGTTGGTTAAGGTTAGGTGTTATGGCACAAATTTCTGCATTTAGGTGAGACCTTAAATATTTTTTGTAAGTTATTCAATCTTTTAAATTCTCTTTTGCATATTGTCTTATGTCGGTTTTAATTGAACATATCTTTATGTTTGCAAGTTGGGAGAAGCTACAGTGGTTACACTATATATTTCATTACACTTAGCCCATACCTTCTGTTATCACTGTAAAACTTCCTTAAAAAATTTGGACAACTTACATGGTTTCTCAATTCTTGTATCAGTCATGGTCAAGTCATGGTGAAGTCATTTTTATGTTTTAGAGTCTAAGTCATAGGGTTAGAGTCTCATGTCCATCTCCAAATAATGTTTGACAGCCTCATTCCATGTTTTAGAAGTCTTACCAGGTGTTTATAAGTCATATCTCACATCATTTTGGAGAAATTTTGAAAGTAGCTACGAAATCACTGAACTAGGAGTTTTCGTAGCGCGCTACGAAACCCCTGTAGCAGCCTGTTTTAGCAGAAAAACTGTTTTTACTAGTTAACTTCCAAAAGCTTTCCTGAGCAGCCGAGAACTTAATTTTGCAAACTGAAAGAGGCTTTTCTTCCTAACATGCTGCACTACATAAAACTCTTTCAGTTTCTTCAATTCCATTCTGAGGTGGGAGAAATTTATGGTTAAACTTGCGCTACGAAACTGCTGAAAGTCAAGCTTTGTCTTCTGGTTTTAGCAGTCTTTTTCAAGATCCGTTTCTGGTTACAAGAAGATGTATTTTGGAATTCTGAGGGAGGTTTCTCTTCATAAACTCTCCATATACAATAACCTATCTCACTTTATTCATAAGTGTTTTCAGTTGGGAGATACTAAGCTTTCATTGAGACCCTACTTTCAGAAAACGGATTTTTCCTGTTTGCCACGTGTTTTTCAAGGACAGTTTCTGGACAGCTGGAGAAATGTTTTAAAAAACCAAGAGAGGTTTTTGTTTTGGACAACATGGGCTACAAAAACCTCCTTAAGTTTCGTAAAATGTGTCATGGATGAAGAGATAAAGGCTCTGTCCCACGTGCTAATTTTCAAGGATCTAAACCTAAAAACAAGGAAACATGTTCCCTAATTTCTAGGGTTTGTCTTTAGCAGTCAGATGACCACGTGGGAGGCTTCATCAAAATTTACTTCTTGAGGTTGCAAGTTGTCAAATAATGCTTTAAATGCTGAGATAAGGTTGTTGAATCATGATAAGGAGTTACACTCCTAGTTGTATTAGGTCTCTAGGACTGCTAGTTAGGGGTCATTTGCATTTAATAATTAGTTTTATGTATCAATAGGTGTCATAGTAGGATGAATTCGAATTCCCCTCATGCTGGAGGAGGAATCTCAGTTATGTAAAGAGCTCTATATATAGAAGAACATCTGATGTATAAAGGGTTGGAAAATGTTAGAGAAAAAGACTACTTTTGTAAATGATATGCAGGGATTGATATATACAGAAGCAGTTGGACTTTTCTAAAGCTGAGATTCTTAGTGTACTTCAGTGAGCTTCATCTTTTATCTTTGAAATGCTTTACTTCCATAGTCTTAATGCTTACTTCTCAGGATTCATGAAGGATTTTTTATGTTCAGAATATGTGATGTTGTACTTTCCTTAATTCTTACAGTGGTATGGATGTATAATCACTCAGAATTCACTGAATGTGCTCTGACTTCCTGTATACATTCATAAACTGTGTGGTCCCATATGAGTTTATGTTCTGAATGTTTAAATGCTGAATGCCCTGACTTCCATGTAGGTATTAAACTTTGATCTATCACTTTAAATTCCTTCCTTTTGAATACCTTGATGTATCATTACTCAGAATTCATGCCCACATGCTTTGTCTCCTATGAACTTCAAGTTATTGAGACTTTCTTGAATGTGTCACTCTTTCATTGAAGTATATACAAGCCTCAGTCTTATAAGAAGAGCTATTTGTTATCCTTATCTCTGTCACTGACTCATAGCCCAATGGTAGCAAGTCTCCATCTTCCAATCTACAAACATATAAAATCACAAACCATAGAGTTAGCCATCTATCCATATCTTTAATAAATATCATTAACCCTTTGAGAGAGCCCTCTCAGGCTAAGGAGGCTAAGCCTTAGCTAAAGTCGGTTTGAAATAGTTACTTGAAGTCTTCCTGGTCTGCAGCCTTCCAGGGCCTGATTTTGAGATAACATTTTGGTGCGTCTGCCAGGAGCCTGAAGTCTATTCATTCCCGAAATTAAGAGGTTGAACTTCTGAAGGTAGCAGGAGCTCAGACATCTATTTGAGGCTGCAAAACTACCTTGGCGACTCCACACATCGAATAAGAAATTGGAAGGTGACTCCACTGCTAGAAGATCAGTAGCTTGATGAAGTTTCAAGATGAATTCCATTGCAAGAATGAATGCCAGGTATGCTCCTATGAATCAGTCTCATATCCATGGTTTTCCAAATCCTATGCCAAAGGTTGATTGGTTAGAGGATCTTTCGATATTCAAAGATGAAAAGAAGGACAATGCTGCTCTTCATTTGGTTAGGTTCCATATGCATGTATGCAGTCTTAAGGTTCATTTCCCTGAAGATTGTCTCATGAAGATGTTTATGACCACTTTAGAAGGAAAGGCATGGTCTTGGTATAAAGGTTTGGAAAATGGTTCAATATATTCGCTTGCTAATTTTCATGATGAATTCTATGAGATGTATAAAGAATGTCATCCTTCCTTATTGTTGCTCAAAGATTGTTGTAGACATTCTGTAAGTCTTATTCAGTACTTGGAGGATTGTTATGATGATGATGAATTTATGGATGAAGAAATTTTAGAGGCTCTTCATAACAATGCATTTCAACACCAAGAAGAAAGTATAACATCTCATGAAATGCAGCATGAAGATCAGCAGGGGTTTACTTATGAAAATCATATTACATCCTCTGAGATTGATGTAGAGATACAACAGATTTGTCAGGCTTCAGATCATTATGAGTATGAAATTGATTGCAAACACCAAGAAGAAGTACTGGAAAATAGCTTTTATAGCCCTCAGGCAGAGGAAAAGGTTGTTCAATTTTGTAATTCCTTGCAGCAGCTTGCATCAAAGAATGATCTTTATAATGAAGAAAATTACATTGTTTGTGGGCATCATGCAGAAAGGCAGTTGGATAGCACATCAAAGGGGTCTTGTGTGGTTGAGAATCAGTTGTCTGAAGATTTAGAGTGTTATGATGATCATCAAAATAATCATGTCTTCTTTGACCCTATAAGTGAATACATGGCAAAGCTTTGCACACCAGTATTTCATTTTCATTTGCATTATGAAGATCGGGTACATTATAAGTTGATTTGGTCATCTCACTATCATGGTTATTTTGAGGTTGAATGCAATCAAGAGCCTCCAATATCAGAAAGAACAATTGATTGGCTTTATTGGAAATATCATGTTGCTTGACCTAAAGTGGAAATTGGAGCTAGTAGGTAGTTAGGAAAATGAAAATAAGCTCAGGGTAGGTTGAATGAGCATCTATTTCAGTAGGTTGAGTTTGAATTCTTCTTACAAAAAATCATTCAAGGCTTGAGGAGCAGATTGGGCAGAAGTTCAAAGTTTTCTTCTAGAGGATGGATAGCAGCACTGGAGCTACAGATTCTTAATGTACCAAAAGGGCACACTATCCCTAGTGGAGCCACTGTTATCACTGTAAAAATTCCTTAAAAAATTTGGACAACTTACATGGTTTCTCAATTCTTGTATTAGTCATGGTCAAGTCATGGTGAAGTCATTTTTATGTTTTAGAGTCTAAGTCATAGGGTTAGAGTCTCATGTCCATCTCCAAATAATGTTTGACAGCCTCATTCCATGTTTTAGAAGTCTTACCAGGTGTTTATAAGTCATATCTCACATCATTTTGGAGAAATTTTGAAAGTAGCTACGAAATCACTGAACTAGGAGTTTTCGTAGCGCGCTACGAAACCCCTGTAGCAGCCTGTTTAAGCAGAAAAACTGTTTTTACTAGTTAACTTCCAAAAGCTTTCCTGAGCAGCCGAGAACTTAATTTTGCAAACTGAAAGAGGCTTTTCTTCCTAACATGCTGCAATACATAAACCTCTTTCAGTTTCTTCAATTCCATTCTGAGGTGGGAGAAATTTATGGTTAAACTTGCGCTACGAAACTGCTGAAAGTCAAGCTTTGTCTTCTGGTTTTAGCAGTCTTTTTCAAGATCCGTTTCTGGTTACAAGAAGATGTATTTTGGAATTCTGAGGGAGTTTTCTCTTCATAAACTCTCCATATACAATAACCTATCTCACTTTATTCATAAGTGTTTTCAGTTGGGAGATACTAAGCTTTCATTGAGACCCTACTTTCAGAAAACGGATTTTTCCTGTTTGCCACGTATTTTTGAAGGACAGTTTCTGGACAGCTGGAGAAATGTTTTAAAAAACCAGGAGAGGTTTTTGTTTTGGAAAACATGGGCTACAAAAACCTCCTTAAGTTTCATAAAATGTGTCATGGATGAAGAGATAAAGGCTCTTTCCCACGTGCCAATTTTCAAGGATCTAAACCTAAAAACAAGGAAACATGTTCCCTAATTTCTAGGGTTTGTCTTCAGCAGTCAGATGACCACGTGGGAGGCTTCATCAAATTCGACTTCTTGAGGTTGAAAGTTGTCAAATAATGCTTTAAATGCTTAGATAAGGTTGTTGAATCATGATAAGGAGTTACACTCCTAGTTGTATTAGGTCTCTAGGACTGCTAGTTAGGGGTCATTTGCATTTAATAATTAGTTTTATGTATCAATAGGTGTCATAGTAGGATGAATTCGAATTCCCCTCATGCTGGAGGAGGAATCTCAGTTATGTAAAGAGCTCTATATATAGCAGAACATCTGATGTACAAAGGGTTGGAAAATGTTAGAGAAAAAGACTACTTTGTAAATGATATGCAGGGATTGATATATACAGAAGCAGTTGGACTTTTCTGAAGCTGAGATTCTTAGTGTACTTCAGTGAGCTTCATCTTTTATCTTTGAAATGCTTTACTTCCATAGTATTAATGCTTACTTCTCAGGATTCATGAAGGATTTTTTATGTTCAGAATATGTGATGTTGTCCTTTCCTTAATTCTTACAGTGGTATGGATGTATAATCTCTCAGAATTCACTGAATGTGCTCTGAATTCCTGTATACATTCATAAACTGTGTGGTCCCATATGAGTTTATGTTCTGAATGTTTAAATTCTGAATGCCCTGACTTCCATGTAGGTATTAAACTTTGATCTATCACTTTAAATTCTTTCCTTTTGAATACCTTGATGTATCATTACTCAGAATTCATGCCCACATGCTCTGACTCCTATGAACTTCAAGTTATTGAGACTTTCTTGAATGTGTCACTCTTTCATTGAAGTATATACAAGACTCAGTTTTATAAGAAGAGCTATTTGTTATCCTTATCTTTGTCACTGACTCCATAGCCCAATGGTAGCAAGTCTCCATCTTCCAATCTACAAACATATAAAATCACAAACCATAGAGTTAGCCATCTATCCATATCTTTAATCAATATCATTAACCCTTTGAGAGAGCCCTCTCAGGCTAAGGAGGCTAAGCCTTAGCTAAAGTCGGTTTGAAATAGTTACTTGAAGTCTTCCTGGTCTGCAGCCTTCCAGGGCCTGATTTTTAGATAACACCTTCTAGGTAGTTATGTTAGGAGTAGGTCTAATTGCATGCTATTTTCTCTTTCGTACTCATCCTGCACTCGCTCTCCTTTAGTATTTCCTATGTTTTATTACTTTTGTCTCGCATGTTTCTTTTCAGTGCAATTATATATTTTCTTTGTTCTTTTGATATTGTTTCATCATTTTTTAATGCCTTTTCTTTTCATGTTTTGCTTCATAAGACACTACATGAAAGATGTCCCTTTTGGATCAAAAGACAATGTGGTAAAGCTCGAAATGGGAAATTATGGTGATGAACAAATCTTGGCTAATATATTATCCACTTCTTTATTTGGGTTTATATTTCTCTTAAAGTCAATGATGTATGAATGGAAAATATGATCCATTCAAACATAAAGCCTTTGGTCAAACCATAAAGCATGTATCTATTCAAGATACTCATTCCTTAACTCGAGATTATAATTGAATGGTATTTTGCATGTTGGTCCAATCAAGTAGAGAAGGGAAAGGGAAAAAACAATAGCGAGCAAATCAATTTCAGAGGTATATATAATTGTGTCTAAAAGAATAACCTCTTATGCTCTAACAAGTTGGGATCTCACTTCCACCAATGTTACAAATGTTCAATAAATACTCCAATCATATATTTATTATAAATAAATAAAATGGTGAGAGAAGAGAAAGGCTTCATGCATAGAGAGGTGAAGCAAGAAACTTCGCCGAGGTATTTAACAAGCTTGCTAGCAGTGATGTGATGCTTATGTTCCTGAAGTGACTCCTCGGGGGTATTGAACAAGCTTGATGACAACAGAGTAGAACCAAATATGAAAACTCAAAATCTGATCACCTTAAACTCGTAAATAAATATTATCCTTCTCCAAGATCGAAACAGTTGTGATCTAGAAAGCTCTATGATTTTTTTTAACCGAGGAAAGGAATAGAGGAGACTATAGCTATAACCCACTCAAATGGGGAATCCAAGGTAGTCCTCAAATATGTATGGAATGACTAAGACTTTGTACTTAAAGGTAAACCTAAACAAAGAATTTGGATTTCTACTAGTGTGTCGCCAAGTGTTGTCGCTGCCATGGAGCCTACCGAGGATCTCATGATTTGTCATTCCATGGTCACTTCTCGGTTGATTAATTCTTTGTTTAAGCCTTCTTCTTTTATTGTAAGTGTTAAAGTCACTTTATCACACATGCTCAATGAATTCAAAAACACACATCTTTCTATGCGTTGTAACATATTTGGTTTTGATAAGTTAGTTTTTGTTTATAAAAGAGGGTATATAAAAAAAATAATAAAAAAAGAAAATGCAATAAAAATGATGAAAGGAAACCTCATAAAAAGAAAAAAAACAATTGTATAGTGAGAAAATTTAAATGCCACTAGAAAAGGATAATATTTGCATTAGAAATAAACTAGGGTTTTGCGTGCATCTTGTTTAAAATGCCACAATCTGATATTCTGGTTTGAATCATATAGTTTAATGATGATCAAATCATTTAAAGTTTTGTCTCTAGATTAGTGAATAAGTTCACCAAATTATTTAATCTTGGTGGAACATGATTAGATAGGATAGAATAGGAAGAAAAATTGACCAAATACACTCAAAAGTTGGCCAAATGCAAAATATGTACTAGAGTAGGGTTAAAATAGAATTAGGAAAAATAAAATGGCCGCTAGATCAAATGTGCCAATTCATAGATTAATTTTACTTTAATTAGGAGTTAATTACCTTTTAAAGGTGATTTATTTTGTAATAAAGCTATGTAATTTTTTAGTTTAAAGTCATAAACGACAAAATTTATTTTGTCATTAAGCACTATTGAGTGGCTTTGTTTCGATGGTGATCCTCCTCCCCACACAGATCAATGGTGGGGAAGTCATTTCGCACCCCCTTCCACCATTTCACGTTAATGGCAAGGGGGGGATCCAAAAATTGGTATTCTTTTCGGTGAGCGCATTGCAATGTGTCATCCCCTCGTAACTTTGCACCCCCCCGCTCAATACCACTTACCACTACCCCCCTATCTGAAATCCACTCATCCTGATCATATCATACGTCATCCCACCAACATTTATTGCCACTTCCCGTGCCTTCCTTCCACTAAAAGTTTTCTCCCACGTGTCCATACCCATTCCTACATTCCCGTTACACTCATACCCATTCCTACTTATCCGTTACACTCGTACTTGTTCCTACATTTCCGTTACACTCATACCCATCCCTACATGTACGTTACACTCATACTCGTTCCTACATGTCCATCACACTCATAATCGTTCCTCCTACCTGTTACCTGCCTCCTGTTGTCCATTCATGCACACCAATCCCATTTGGTAACAGTTTGATCTTAACAGTAATCCCCTTTGCTGTTATAAATAAACCCTATATCCCTTTCATGTGATTTCCTCGATTTCATCATCATTGTTTGAATTATAGGTTTTCAAGCTCAACTTTGGTTAATTTTTGTTAGAGATTGTGTTTGCTTTTTCAAGCATAACCAGACTCACCATTGTCTACAGAGACTTCTCCCTGTCCAAGTATCCATATCATAAGCATCTTGTTATTCTTTTTCTCCATTTTATTAGAATATGGCACCAAAAAGAAAGGACCAACCCTCTGGTAGAAAAACCACGACTCAGGAAAATCCCAAAACCTCTGATACCCTAGACCTTGACCATATCCCCTAGCAGAATAGGTTTTCAAAATAACTAATATAGAGTGTGAATTCGATATGTTCGAATTACATCACTGGCTAAGACAAACTTACCAGGATTCAGAGGATAAAATTAATTTATGGGGATCCCTGTTGCCCATGTTTATGTTCCCTCAAACCCACTCATTCCTTGATTTGGTCATGTGGTGTCAAGCTAGGTATAATCCCCTTCAAAGAACTATTTTAGCTCAGAATGGAGACATTTTGATCTCTATCACACCTGATACCATAAACAAAATGCTGCTAATTCCTGAAAATGACTACCTTAGCAATTTCTCTATTGTTATCCTCATAGATTTATACCATAAACTTACATTCCCCTAAAGAGCTCAAAATTTTGAAATCTTTCCTCCAGAAGATGCTAAACTTCCCAAAAGGAATCCTCCATATCCATCCTCTATGTTTCCAGTGAGAGCTAAACAAATAATTTACCTAGTTTCTTTCCTGTTAAGTTACCAGACAGACCAATGGGTAGATGAACCTATTCTAGGTTATGTATCCATCTTCTCCAAAGAGCATAAGCCAACATTCATGTATAATTGCAGTTTATTTCTGGCTGAAAATATGCATGAGTATATAATGAAGATCACTACTGAAGGTGTGTTCAAATACTCTTTTGTGATAGTCCATATGTTCCTTTTTCAACAAGGAGACATGCTACCAATAACTTTACACAAGCAAGATGATCAAAAAGTCAATCGATCAATTACATAGTGGACCTCATTGGTCAGAAGAAACTCAACTGATTTTAAATTTTCAGATTTTATCGACTGTTTTATTCATCTAGTTGCACAACTTCTTAACAGCCAGAGTGAACCAAGAACCATTTTGGAGATAAAGAGGGTCTTGCACTTGAGTGACCAAGCCAAAACTACTAGAATTATACAGAGATAAGGGTATATGGTTGTGAGCTAGCTCCTTATAAGCTACCTAAATATGTTCCAATGAGAATTTTCTCTCTGGAATATATAAGGCAAATGACTAGCATGGATGAGATTCATTATGTTTCAGGTAAGAGGAAGTCTCGGTTTAAGATCAAGTCCCAAGTGGGACCTTTTATATGTAATATCAAAGCAGCATGAATTGAAGCAAATTCAATTCTCAAGCAGATGGGATTCCAACCAAGTTTTACGTGGTCATATGACCCATTCAAAATAATCTCTAATTTAAGGGTGGAACTCAAAACCTTATAATCACACTCCCAGACTAGAGATTGAGAAATACATGAGTCAAGAACATTGGGAGGAGAACACACTTTAGGAAGCAGAAGAGAAAATTATACCTCCTTCTACCCTCCAGACTCCCATTTCTCAAAGCAATCAGGAAAATAGGCCAAGCGAAGAATCATGATCTTCAACAAAGAGTGCAAAAGAGTTTATCATTTATCAGAAGAAACAGAAGACTGATCCTAAATATACCACTGTTCAGGGTCAAAAAAAGCCAATAATTATTAATTTGGATGATTCATAGGTTTCTACAAGATCAAAGGAAAATGTCCTTAATACTCCATCCTCCTCTTTAGCTTCACATAATCTATTGGAGATTACACAGTCAATAGGAGTAAGTGAAAAATAGGAACCGAATAATTCCACTAATTTTTTGGAAATTAAGCAAAAGAATGGATCTCTTAAGGCCAATATATATGCTCAATTCTGGAAGCAAACATCTACTTCACAACATAGATTGTTGAAAACATTTAACAGTGAAAAGGGAAGGATGCAAATGGCATTTTTATAGGCACATGTTCCTTTTCAAAAGACTTCTTCAAACTATAAGAAAACCATATTTTGTTTTGATGCAAATCAAATACATCCTATTGACCAAATGGACATGCACATATAGTATCGGGAGATGCTTTTCTCCACTATGACTAACACTTCCATGGCACTGTCAAAGTTAAGAACAACTCTTACAAATGTGCAGTCATAGTTGAAGATAGAGAAGATATCCTCCTTGGAAAATGATAATAGGGTCAAATCATTAGAATATTTAGTGATCAAGATTGGGTATGATCCCATTGATGTTAAAGTTGTAGAGGACATCATCAAGAAAAAGAATGCAGACATCACAACACTAAGGAAGAAGCTCAAATTACCTTCTACAGAGGATCCTCAAACCAAGGAGATAGAAGAAAGTGAGAAACATAAAGAAGAAATGATCAAACTAATCATTGAGCAGAATATACAAATAAAGAAGATGGAGGAGCAGATAGAAATATTGCTCAAGGAAAAGGAAGAGTCTACACAAGTGGCCATAGATCCAATCACAACTATACCCATCACAATGGTAGGGACAATAGGGGAATCAACATCAACAACAACAGAGTCTACATCAACAACAGGTGATCTAAATAAAGTTATACATGAATTGTCTCTCCAGAGACAGGAAAATGAAAAACTTCAGCAGAAATTCAAAAATGTGGAGGCACATAAAATAAAGAATGGCACTTTTTATGTAGAAGAGATCTAGAAGACCCACAGACTGACCAAGAAGATTCAAGAGTTGGAAATGAGTCACTAATGGCTCAGATCTTGACCCAAGCCAAGGAAAACATTTGGGCATATATAAGTCAAGCTATAACTGAAGTTTGGCCCTCCATACAAATTATTTTTGAACAAGAACAACTTAATACTTGATGCCAGACGACTATTGAAGAGGTCAAAGAAACACTTAAACAAAAACCAAAGGAGGCCACTGATATGATTAAAGTGCCGAATTCAAAAACCAGAGCTGAATTAGAAGGTATTCATATTACAGACAGAATAGAAACCATTTTAGAGATTAAGAAAGTTTTGTAGAAGAAGAATCTTATGACTTAGTTGGAGACAAAGTGCCAGACTTTGAGAACTGTTGTGTAGAGATTTCATTTTAAGTTCAACTTACTTAATCAAAGAGGATTGCCAGGACTAGTAGCACCAAATGAAAAATTGATTAGTTTGGAGGACTATTTCCAAAAGATTTATACAATTTCAATTGATAAATCTAAATTTGCAGGTATCAAAGGTCATCTTACAGGGAAGGATTTCTTAGAGGCTTTAAACTTTGATTTAATGATCAAGCATGAAATTAAACATATCTTTGTCAATAAGCCTACTTTTGAAAATTATACTGAGGTGGATGAAGTCTATAGAAAGTTAATTAATATTTTTATCCCAAGTAAAGATAGAAGGGATCAATTGTGTGAAATCATTGAGTAACTTTCACCAACAATTGACAGACAATGAGGCAAGACATTTTGGGTCCAGATCATCAACAACTTCCTTGAAGATAGTGACAAAAACTCAACAGTTTTTGGATTCCTATATTTGTGTACTATTTTTATAATTTGTTAAATAAGTTCTAGAAAATAAAGTGTTTTTGTATAAATAACTCCTCATTCAAGTTATTAAGGGTTGAACCCTTGGATGAGCTTTTCAAAGCAAAATTGTAATCAAACTGGAGATTTGCTTCGAATTAATGAAAGGGTTCTAGATTTGCCTGAAATAGTTTGTCTCCTTGTGAGTCTTTCTCATGTTTTCATTTCATTATGTTATTCTTCATGTATTTAAGTTTTAGTGGAGAACCTTGATTAATATTAAACCGAATATCAGTCTATCTTAAATCCCCTGTGAAGTTATAATGAATATTAGAGATTAGTTCATAAAACTATCTGTTATTATAAACTCCTCTACATTTATAAATTGTCACACCCATCTTCATAGAATTAAATACATTTTATTTGGGTTGTAAACATTGTTTACCTGCACTCATTCTTATAATTCGCTAAATACTCAGTTTGAATATTTAGTCAGTTGTAATCTTTATCAACTCTGCTATTCTTCCAATTAAAAATCAATTAACTGTTTAGAGACAAACAAACATCCCTTTAATTATATTCAACATTGTTAAAGTTTAAGCACATGCCTTTAACTGTTCATAACATTGGTCATCCAAAAAAAAACTTATAACAATAAAACATTTTAGATGCTCTAGCATGATTAATTAACCTATAATTATCTCAGAGGACAACATTAGATTGGCACCATTTCTGGGGATCTAAAATTGAAGTATTTTTCCTTGGGAGAATGATAAAACTTTTCCTTTAAGGTGAATAAGGGAATAGTAGGTTAAAATATTTCACTTGGTGACTTCACAAACCCAAACTAGCTCCTTTAAGACATACTAGGTCGCATTCTGAGTCTGAAATTGTCTCTCCATTATCTAATCCAGAAAGACTGGTAAGAGAAGCCCTTTTAAGAAGGATACTTGAGGCTTCTACCTCTTCTTTTGTACCCTTACAACCTGAAGATATTTTAGCTTCTGATCCCTTTAGGTTTGTACCATCTCCATTAGATTTGGTTGACTTAACACCTAGGGTTTTAGAACTACTATCCAATGGAGTTGATATGTAGAGAGCTCTTTTAGTCCATTCATTGGAATCATATAAAATCCCTGAAATACTTTCAGATTCACCCAAGTCATAAGAAGAATTGGATGTACATTTACTTGAGTTAAAACCTATTGATTTTATCTCCCCCGCCCATTATACATTTCCATCCACTTCTGCTCAACCTGAGGAAACTTTTTCTGTATATTCAAATCCTTCGTTTGAAAATAAAGAAGAAGTTGAAACAAAAGTTCAGAAGTTAGTTATCAAAACACCTTTTAAAACTTTTAGAGATCCTCCACCCTCTTTTCCTCCTCCTCCTCCTACTTTTACACCTCCATCTTCACCTACAACTTCATTATCCTCTACCTCATCATCTACCACATCTTCCACTGATTCATCTTCATCTTCAAATATGGCTGATTTCGACCTATCATTCAAGCTAGGTATGTTGCTTTACAACTTCCTAATATACTCAATAATTATCTCGATGGGTATTTAAAACACCTACCAAGGTTTAAAGGAGAAATTGGGTTGTATGTTGAAGATCATTTAGCCACCTTCTTGGATTTTGCTGATAACATGAACATAGAACATGAAGATGTATACATGAGATTGTTTGTTCAATCACTAGAAGGAAATGTTAGGATTTGGTTTAGATAACTAAAAGATGATTCTATTCGATCTTGGAATGAATTAACTACCATATTTAAGAATTAGTGGGGGGTTAAGAAGGATCCTGTTTACTATCTCACAGATTTCAAAGAACTCAAAAGAAACCATGGTGAGCTAGTGGTAGATTTCATAAAAAGATTCAATAAAATTTATCATAAGATGCCACCTGATTGTAAACCACTAGTAGCAGTAGACAAAGTTAGATTCTATAAATAATTAGAAGATGATTTTGCAGTTATTCTTAGGGAAAGGAAATCTCATACCCTAGAATACATGCAAACAAATTATATAGAAGTTGAAGCCAATAGATCAACAACAATTAAAATTAAAGCTAAGGCAAAAAAAGCCATGGGGAAAATGAAAGCTAAGGAAGAAGGTTCTTCCTCAAAAACTAAAAATGAAGATCAAAAGATAGATGAAATAAATTCGTTACCTAGAAACCTTTCAAATAGAATTTCAAAAATAGAAACTCAGCATAGAAAAATTCAACAAACTACTGCTAGACCTCAAACTCAATTCAAGAGAGCTCCCCAAACCAAAATCGTACGAAGACCAAATATTGATCAACAAATTGAACCTCCATTGATGATTGATGATCAACAAATTGAACCTCCATTGATGATTGATGATCAACAACCTGAAGACACTAGCCCTTTGATTAATGAGGATATAAATAATCTTGATCATTCATCTGTACAAAATGCTATTGTCTATGTTCCTTTTAATCAGTCTTCTCAACAAGATCAAGAAGACTGACAAGTTTCGAAGTAGCAGGTCTTTTTTGAATTTTTATTGCAAAATTGATTAGGAGATATGAATTAAGACCTAGGTCAGGGCCTGGTAGACATCCCAAAAATCCCATTGTAAATGAACCACAAATCAAATCTACCGAATCTCAAACAACAACAATTCAACCATTGAACTAGTCAAATGAAACAACTTCAATTGATAAAAGTACTTTAACCATTTTCAATGTTGAAAAAGAATTAGAAAGATTCAAAATATCCATTCCTTTATCTGAACTTTCAAAGAATCCAAGATATAACAATCAAGTTTCTAAATGGATCTAGTCATCTAGTGTTGATGCTGAAGGAGATGTAATAAGTTTACAAGATGAAAAACCTTCAGGAGTTTTTGGTCTCAGCTCAGATATGATTGATGAAAATGTACCAGTGTTCTATGTGACTCTAAAGGTTCATGATTTCTTATTATATAACTGCATGTTAGATTCTGGAGCCTCCCATAATCTGATACCAAAGGTTATCATGGACCAACTTCAATTAGAGGTTACCAAAACTTATCATGATCTTTACACTTTTGACTCCAAGAAAGTGCCTTGTCTTGGACCTATAAAGGATCTAGTGGTCACTTTAGCTCAAATCCCTATTAAGAGTGTGGTTTTAGACATTGTAGTCACTGATATCCCTCCTAAATTTGGCATAATATTATAGGGATCATGTTGTGCCAAATTAGGAGTAAGTCTTCAATTGGACATGTATTATGCTACTATTCCTGTATGTGGGGGTGAGCATCTCAGATAATACAAAGAAGTAAGATTCATGAATACTATTTGAAAATATGATCAAGCAAGGAATCATCCCATTTATCTAGTATATCAAGACTTTGGATGTTTTGAATTATCATCAAATAATTTACAAAAAACTCATCTTAGCATTGAAAACCTTGTAGAGAAACCAAAGGCCATTAAGACTGATATTTGGAAATTATACTTTGATGGTTCTTGCTCAAAGGAAGGAGTTGGAGCTGGTATTGTACTAGTTTCACTAGACAAAGAGAATATAACTCAATCCTATAAGCTTGAATTTGATGTGACAAATAATGTAGCAAAGTATGAAGCATTCCTACTAGGATTGGAATTAGCCAAAAGTCTTAAAGTGCAGAATCTAAGTGTATTCAGTGACTCAGAACTCATTGTCAAACAAGTAAGGAATCTTTGTCAAACCAAGCATCCTAGACTTAAATCTTATAGGAATGAGGTGTGGGATTTAGTGGATAATTTCTTTCAAGCATTTAACATCACTGCTATTCTAAGGGATGAAAATATTCATGCAGATTCTTTAACTGTTTCAACTAGTTCTTTTAAAATTCTTGATCAAATGCTTGTCCAATATCAAATTAAAGTTAAGTATAGACCATCAATTCCTGACAATCTTAAACATTGGAAAATATTTGATGATGATGAGAAATTAAAATCCTTTTTGTAAGTAATTGATGAATTGTCATCTTTGCAAATTGAAGAAGAATAGCTGGACAACAATGAGTCGAATAAGGAAAGTCAAACTTCCCAATTTGACTCAGAAATTAGTGATCATAGTATCATTCAATATCCAACAATTTCATTCCTAAGGGCTTGGTCCCTCTTGAAAAGTTGTTTGTCAAAAATGATGTCCCTAAAAATCCATTATCAAATTCACCAGAAGAAGATTTAGAAGAATGCAATATTGGAACTTTAGAAGAAATCAGAAATATTAAAATCTCTGCATACTTGTCAATGGAAGTGAAAGATAAATATTTAGCTCTCCTTAAAGCTTATAGAGATGTTTTTGCTTGGTCTTATAATGAATTGAAGACATATGACACATGTCTCATTGAACGTAAAATCCGTTTAAAACCTGAAGCTAAACCTTTTAAGAAAAAGTTAAGGAGAATTAATCCTATCCTCCTTCCTACCATTGAAAAAGAACTTAAAAAGATACTTGATGCCAAGATCATAGTTCCATTGAGATATTCTGATTGGGTAGCTAATTTAGTTCTAGTAAGAAAGAAAAATGGTGAAATTAGACTGTGTGTGGATTTCAGGAAGTTGAATAAATCTTCTTTAAAATATAATTATCCATTACCCAAGATGGACCAATTGCCTCAAAAATTTTAAGGTGCTAATAGAATTTTTATGTTAGATGGTTTTTCTGGATACAATAAGATCATGGTGAGCCCAGAAGATAGAGAAAATACATCATTCACAACTCCTTGGGGTACAGTTATGTATGCAAGGATGCCTTTTGGATTAACCAACACTGGAGCTACCTTTTAAAGAGCTATGGATTTAGCATTTGTGGGTAAGACAAACAAATTTGTTGCCATTTATCTGGAGGATTTGACTGTTTTTTCTATTTATGATAAAAAAAACATTTAAAGCACTTGAGGAAAGTTTTTGATAGGTGTAGGAAGTTTGGGATTTCTCTTAATCCCAAAAATTCCCTGTTTGCACTCAAAGAAGGAAAATTACTTGGAAATATTATTTCTAAGGAAGGAGTAATCATTTATCCTAAAAGAGTTTTAGTTATCCAAGCACTTTCATTACCGAGGAATAAGAAGGAAATTCAAGCTTTTCTTGGTAAAATCAATTTTTTAAGAAGGTTTATACCTAATTATGTTGAAATAGTAAAAGATAACACTGACATGTTAAGGAAGAATCATGAAGTTAAATGGACAATTCCAGCAAGATATTCTTTTGACCAGATTAAAAAGGCCATTTTAGAAGCCCCCATACTATCTAGCCCAAATTATTCTGAACCATTTAGCATATTTTCCTTTGTCTCTGAAACTTCCTTAGCTATTGTTCTTTTGCAAAAGAATGAGGATGGAGATGACCAACCTATTTTATTTTTTAGTAAGGTCATGAGGGATGCTAAACTTAAATATGATATCATTGAAAAACATGCCTATTCCTTAGTTCAAGCACTGAAATCTTTTAGATTCTATGTCCTTCACTCTTCTGTCATTGCCTATGTCCCCAATAGTGTTGTTAAGACTGTGTTAACACAACTAGATACTAATGGAAGAAGAGGGAGATGGATTACCAAGATATTAGAATTTGATCTTATTATCAAAACCATAAAGTTAATAAAGGGTTAAGGCTTGGCTAAACTCTTAGCTAAGTCAAATTGTAAAGTCTTGGGAATTAATTGTGTTTTTGAAATTCCAGCAGAGAAGAATCCACAAGAACCTTCGTAGATTTCAGCAGAGAAGAATCCATAAGAACCTTCTCAAATTTCATCAGAGAATAATCCACAAGAACCTTCTAATATTTAATCAGAGAATAATCCACAAGAAACTTCTCCATGAATCCAATCAATTCCGATGCACATTGATGAGAAATTTTTGTTATCTGAATGGTACACTGATATTGTTCATTTTCTTAGAGATTTTGAGTGTCCATTTGAATTTACAAATAATAAATGTAAAACACTGAAGTTGAAGGCCATAAAATACTGTATTATCAATGCAAATCTGTATTGGAAGGATCCACTCAACATCCTTTTACTTTTCTTGACAAAAAGTGAGACAAAAGGAATCATTGATCAATTTCATGCAGGTATTTGTGGAGGACACTATGCTTGGAGGGCTACAACATATAATATTTTAAGAGAAGGATTTTATTGGCCCACATTGTTTGCACAAGTAGGAGAAAAGGTTAGAAGCTGTACCCAATGCCAATTGTTTGCTGGAAAACATAGATTAGCAACACTTCCTCTAGTTCCAGTACTAGTTCAAGCACCTTTCCTATAGTGGGGATTGGATTTCATTAGGGAAATTCATCCACCATCAAGTAGCCAACACATATGGATACTAAATGCCACATATTACTTTACCAAATGGGTAGAGGAAATTCCAGCTAGAAATGAAACTAACACTGTAGTTATTAAATTTATTGAAGAGAATACTGTCTAGGTTTGGATGCCCCCAACAAATAGTTACAGACAATGCAGCGACATTCAATAGTGTCAAGATGATTGAATTTTGTCTGAAATATCAAATTTTGTTGCATCATTCTACTTCTTACTATACACATGGAAATGACTGGTAGAGTCCTCAAACAAAATTCTGGTTAAAGTCATTAAGAAAATATGGGAGGACCACAAAAGGAGTTGGGACAACCATCTCATATATGCAGTTTGGGCAAACAAGATCTCTCCAAAGAGGTCAACAGGTAAATCTCTTTTTCAGCTTCTCTATGGTAAGGAAACCATTTTTCCTACAAATCTAGCTTTTCTTGTATAGATTTTTACAAGAATAAAATGAAGAACCTGATGATTTTTCTAGAAGAATAAATCAGATTATAGAACTTAATGAAAACAGAGACGAAGTTCATTATAAGCTTCGGAAATATCAGAACAAAATGAAAATTTTGTTTGATAGAAAGGCTAGAGAAAGAGATTTTAAAGAAGTAGATTTAGTATTAATATGGGATGATAGGAGTGAATATAAACAGAAACATGGAAAGTTTTATAATCTCTGGTTCAAACCTTTTAGCATTGTAGAGGTTAAAGGCAACAATACTTTTATCTTGCAGAACTTCGAGGGACAATATTCTTCATTGCGTGTCAATGGGAAATATTTGAAGCATTATATCCAATATTGAAAATTCTTCATTTATTCATCATTTGTACATCACCAGAGTGTTTTATTTTACATGCAGTGTGTAATTGTTTTCAACAGAGACCCCATTAGCCCGAGGAGAAGACACATGGATCTCCAAGTTCTCTGCATCCTATAGGAGGAAGCAGTCCCCAGTTGGAGCCGATGTTGTAAAATATTTGGTTTTGATAAGTTATTTTTTGTTTATAAAAGAGGGTATACAAAAAAGTAGAATAAAAACTAAAAAGGCAATAAAAAATGATGAAAGGAAACTCCATCGAAAGAAAAAAAACAATTGTATAGTTAGAAAATTTAAATGCCACTAGAAAAGGATAATATTTGCATTAGAAATAAACTAGGGTTTTGTGAGCAGCTTGTTTAAAATGACATAACCTGATATTTTGGTTTGAATCATATAGTTTAACCATGATCAAATCATTTAAATTTTTGTCTTTAGATTAGTGAATAAGTTCATTGAATTATTTAATCTTGGTGGAAAATGATTAGATAGGATAGAATAGGAAGAAAAATTGACCAAATACACTCAAATCTTGGCCAAATGCAAAATATGTACTAGAGTAGGGTTAAAATAGAATTAGGAAAAACAAAATGGCCATTATATCAAATGTGCCAATTCATAGATTAATTTTTCGCTAATTTTTCATTAATTACCTTTTAAAGGTGATAAATTTTGTAATAAAGCTATGTAATGTTTTAGTTTAAAGTCATAAAAGATAAAATTTATTTTGTCGTTAAGTGCTATTGAGTGGCTTTGTTTCGACGGTGATCCTCCTCCCCACCCAGATCAATGACAGGGAAGTCATTGCGCACCCCCTTCCACTGTTTCACATTAACAACAAGGGGGGGGGGGGGGGGGGGTTCTAAAAAGTGGTATTATTTTCGGCGGGCCCATTACAACATGTCGTACCCTCATAACATCGTATCCCCCCTACTCAGTACCACTTACAACCCCCCCCCCCCCCACTCATCCCGATCATATCACACGTCATCCCGCCAATGGTTATCACCACTTCTTGCACCTTCCTTCCGCTAATAATTTTCTCCCACGTGTCCCTACCCATTCCTACATGTCCATTAAACTCATACCCGTTCCTACATGTCTGTTACACTCATACCCATTCCTCCTACCCGTTACCTGCCTCTTGTTGTCCTTTAATGCACACCAATCCGTTTGGTAATGGTTTGATCTTAATGCTAATCCACTTCACTGTTATAAATACCCTCTATCCCTTTCGCACAATTTCCCTGATTTCATCACCATTATTTGAATTATAGGCTTTCAAGCTTAGCTCTGGTTAATTTTTGTTATATACTGCATTTTCTTTTTCGAGCATAACCAGACTCACCATTGTCTACAGAGACTGCTCTCTATTCATGTATCTGTATTGTCAGCATTCTATTACTCTTTTGCTCCATTTTATTAGAATATGGCACCAAAAAGAAAGGACCAGCCCTCTAGTAGCATAACCTTGACTCAGGAAAATCCCAAAACCTTTGATACCCTAGACATTGAACATATCCCCTTAGTAGACCAGTTTTTCAAAATCATTGATACAAAATGTGAATTCGATATGTTCGAATTACATCACTGAATAAGACAAACTTACCAGGATTCAGAGGATAAAATTAATTTATGGGAATCCCTGTTGCCCATGTTTATGTTCTGTTGGCTTGTTGGGGCATGACCCAAGTTCAATGTTAGTTATCCAAACACATCCCTACACCACTAACCCTTTCGGCATTAGCCTGCAGAGTGTGGATCAAAGTCTCACCTGAAGCAGTATGGGGGGATGCTGGAACCAAGTTTCTGCACCTTGAGATGGTAGTGATGTCGGTTTATTCCTTCTATTCCCGCTTTTCCGCAGGTTGTTGAGTTTTAGGGCTCTGTCTGCATAGCCCCTTAGTCCTCCTTTTAATACCTCCGTGAAAGGGTACGACTGACCTTCGAGAAGCCCTACCCTTCGGTTCAGATACTTTTACGTTGCTAAGGCAATGTATTGCACAGTTTCCCAAGTTATCCTTAAGTGTTTAATTATCTTACTAAATGACCACAGTTAGCACCACGTAAACAGATATCCTTATTGGCATTCAATTATCAACGTAATTACATACATTCGCGCATCACATAAGCATTATAAATGAAATTCATACACAACATGACATGATGCATTAACCAGAACAAAGACACATAAATTGTATAATATTTCTCTTTATTGATATATTCAAGTGATTATAGACTCTATCTACCCTGTGCACACAGCTAAAGGGTCTGCACACTCAACTGCAGACTTCCACCCTAGGCCTCTATGCACTTAGCTGCAGAGCCTCTACCTATGCTATGACCCGAAACTTAGACTTCTTACTTCCAAGCTATGACTCTCTCCTTGACTATTAACTACTTAGTGTAGAGCTATAAAAAGGGTCTCTTTCACCTCTAGTTACCTCACATTAATATGTCAATCCGGGATCGTCTGGTTATTTCAAAGGGTGTTTCAGTGTGAGGCTAGCATTTGCCAGAGTAATGCTTGTAGTACAGCTATTTACAACTACGAAAGTAAACTAATGCAAGTCTACAACTTAACTACTTCAAAGGACTAAATCACACCAAGTATTGCATCAGCCAAAGGTTCGGTAGAAATAACCCATCCTTTTCATAACTGATGAGAATAGATTAGAGGTCTGGGAGCCAAATAGCAGATGCTGGGCTCGCTACAACCTAGGATCGTTCTTAATGATTAGAAATGAAACAACAGATAAAAGAAGTGATAATGAAATGGAACAGCACATCAGCCAAGGGCTTGGTAGCAATAACACACGGGAGCAGATCAGAGGTCTGGGGACCAAGTAGCAGATGCTGGGGTCCTCTACAGCCTAAGTCCGTCCTCAAGAAATAGCAAATTAGCAATCTGGAAATGGAACAACAAATTGAAATGGAATAGAAAATAAATTGAACAACAGGTAAATGGAACAGCAAATAAATGGAACAACAGGTAAATGGAACAGAAGTTCAAGAATAGAATAGTAATCGAAATAAGTAATAACTGAGTTCTTTAAGCTACAACTCTATTTAACCATGCCAATCAAAACACAAATCCCTCAATATCATATGATGGAACAATACTATAGAACCTTAGAAACACACCATACTTAATCTGCTTCTGTTGAAACACATACGACTGTATCTCATAATAAAGAATAGTCACATTCGATACCCATGTAGAACAGATCTTTCCAGGTGACTTGTTATAATGCAAAACACAATCGTAAAGAATTCTGTAATAAAGTAACAGTGTCCTGTAGGGATTAATCAATGCTTGAAGAATTGATAAAATAACATAGCATCGATATAAAGTTCAAGAACACGAAATGACTTAATCACAACAGAGCATGTAATAGAATATTCTCAAAACACAAAAAATTACCAAAGTACGTCTATGAACACACCACACGGAAACCACGCATAATAATACAAGAGCAAGTGTCCTCCAGGGCCGGGCCCTTAGCCTCCACGGGCACACCGCTTAAGATAGATCCAGGCTCAAAGATAAAAGAGTGAAAAAGTCTGTATTAAAGCATGCAATAAAATTACAGGAACTCAAGTCTTCAACCGAACATAAAGATCATAGTCCTGATCTTCCTTAAAATAAATTACACTCCCAAAAGATCCTCCTTGAAGCCAATAGTGCTACCCCTTTTATAGGGAAGATGGCGGAGATATCTAGGTACAAAAAATAGGCAAAATAGCGATCCCTCAGGATCTTAGATCGTGAGGGATTCGCAGAATCATTAATACCGCGTTACTTCTTTCTTTTTATGTTTCGTGCTGGTATCTCCGCGTCCTTTCTTGGGTTGATTCATTGTGATCTGGTTCGTTTCCGATCTTCCGTCAAAGGGACAGTAGTTAGCTCAGCTTTGTCTTTACTTTTGGAATGGCCACCTCCCGTATTTCCTCCCTCCTGCATATAGAAATGACGACTATCAGTGCTTTTCATTAATCTCTCGTGTTTCATTATAAATTCTTATCATTATCTAGATTTCTCATGCAAAAGGCTTTTGAGTTCTGATGAAAAGATACCAAAATGACCATCGAAACATACCTTCCTTGGTATTCCACACACCCCCCAGCTTACCCTTTTTCATGGCCTCATGAAAGCATTGTAGTTGACATGCAAAGCGGTGAGGGAGTAGGCTGGAGATGGAATTTCGTGTGGGGGCCTACACCCATGATGCGAAACTAGATGATCAAAGAAATGGCTTGTCTGGCCCTCGGGCATTTCATACAGGGCTTGGTATCTGGGTGCAGGATGCCAAATGATTGGACTCCGGAACCTATATCCTAACCAGGATGGCCCTACCCTCAAAACAATTTCACCATAGAGGGGGAGTCGGTTAGCAGCAAGCTTAAAATTTTCATACTTAAACGTCTCTCGGAGCTGAATATTTGGATTAGATACCCGATATCGAAATTTAGCTGCTTCAATGGCAGGGTCTTTAATAAAAGAAAAGAATTCAAGCCCTTTTCGAATGATTGCTTCATGCATGGGTCCTAATGCTTCAATCACGCTTGGAGCCCTCATGAGATTTCTATGACTTCTCCATAACTGTTCCGGGTCTCTAGGCTCAGCTCTTACCCATAGGTCTAATCCATTTTCTTGTCTCTGAAATGCATTGTAGGCTTTGAGCCATTTAATTGATTAATTGCAAATGAAATGAATTCTTGTAATTGAATATCTCCGACAAAAGGGCCAGGGTTCAGCTTAGTCTCTTGTTCTAGTACAAGGTTATGCAGGTAAAATTCACACAATAACCTTTGTACCTTTACCCCATAATGCTTACAGCAGTTTATAAAATCATCTATGGTGTTAATTTCTATGGGGGCACCTGCCCTAACGACTTTAATTTTCAATTGTAAGTATCTTTCCATTAGAAACATGGCATAATTTTTTGCAGGAGCTCTACATGCTAGGGCATCATTGTACAAAGTACACAAGGTATCCATTTGTTTAATAACTACATCTAATCTATAGGTTACCTTGGTAACTTCCTCTTGCTCCTTTCGCCATCCTTCGAAGGCTTGGCTTTCTGACAGGTTGACGTTCCTTAACTGCTGCTGTAATTCCTCATATTTTTCACAGGGGACCGTTTGTTCCCTGAGCTTTTCTGCTTCTTGCTGAGCCTGCTTCAAATGATGGTGGAGGGTTCTTGTTTTTGGGTCATTTTTCCATGCATCTATGGAGGCTGGGAGCTTTACTTGGAGTTTCTTATTATGCTGCTTTGAATTCATAACCCTTATTACTCCCGACGGTGGTGCCTCCGTCTGAACCTCCTTATTATCTTTTTCAATTTTAACACGAACTCCAGCCCACTGCTGTTCCTTTTCAAATGGAACAGCAGTCTGTCCTTCTATTTTAATTGGAACAGCAGTTTGTCTTTCTGCTTCATTAGAGACAACAGTTTGGCTTCTGTCAGGGTTTTGAGTAGTGGAACGGCTCTCGGTTCTTCGCCTTTTATTCTTACGGGGTCTTATTGGTGTGGCCAAATTTTTTCTTGTTGAGGTCCCTACCCCCCTTTGTCTTGCTTTCAGAAGCCTAATCTACTGGCGAAGCCTGACTATCACGTTTAACAATGTCCCTTTTTCCTTTTGCAATTCCCTTATTTTCATCAACTTCTCAAAAAGAATAGCTGACTGTTTGCCGTGGGTTGGAGTGTGAATAATTTCCGGATTTTCTTCTTGAGGTGGCTGATCTGGGGTAAGAACCTCTCTTGGCTCTGTTGTTTCTTGGGCCAATTATTCCTCTGCCCTTATTTCCTCCAAATTCTCCTCTGGTGCCTTCTGACTGGGAACAAGCCATTCCTGCCTGATATTTTCTGTTTCCTTCTCATCATGGACGGGTGAAATTTCTACTTCTGCTTCTTCCGTATGCACTTCCTTGGGTGCATCTTTTTCCTGGGTTTCTTCTTCAGCCTGGAGGTTGGATGGACTCAGGGGCTGGCCATACTCACCCATATTGGCCAGAATATTGGCCAATTCATCTTCCCCCATCGGGTTTTGTACTGGGCTTCTTCCCTGCTGTTCCATTTCTTCCTCCTGCTCGGGCCGCTCAACTTCTTCTTTCTCGTCTCCTTCTTCTTCTTCATCCTGTTCTTCTTCTCCTCCTGTTTCTGTTTCCGCTGACTGTTCTTCGTCTTCCTCTTCTGTTTCTGTTTCCGCTGACTGTTCTTCGTCTTCCTCTTCTGTTTCTGCTTCGGCGGACTGCTCTGTTTCTCTGCTATTTTCTTCTTCCGCCTCTGTCCCTGTGGATTGTTCTGTGTCCTCCTTACTTTCTTCTTCTGTATCTGTCTCTGCCGATTGCTCCTCTATAATTTCTATTGCTTGGCTCGTGCGAGCCCGGGGTTTCTTCAGCTCTGCTTGTAACCCTGCAAGCCGTGCCGACTTTCTACATTTTGCTGGTTGCTCAGATGTACCAGAGTCGGGTTGTTTCTCAAGTTGCTTTTCTGCTTGTTTCTCGGCTTGTCTTTCAGCTTGCACTTCTGTGCAAGCGTCCTTCTTTCGCTTCTCTGGGCATCGGGGTGTGCTATCAGTTTGTTTTCATTTTTCTGGGCATCCAGATGTGGCCGTCCCTTTATTAATAATATCAATTAATTCTTTCCAGCTGCTCTGCTGCTGGGCAAGACTATGGTTTACTATTAAACGAATTAATCCGTGGTGGCTAACCACAGATTCTTTGTGCTGTGCCTTTTTCATGCTTCGTGCCACATCATGCAATAGCGAATTAAGCAATGCAGGTAAATTCACAGAACATTTTTGTTTTAAGACATCTAGGAGTTTTAGATGTCGTGGTCTTACCACGTCTTTTCTGCCCTCGCAAGTAATGTAGCTCTGGACAATTTTCGCCAATTCCGCCCATGGCTCTCCTAGCGTTGCTGGTAGCACCCCTTTTCCTCGAACTATTAAGCTTTGGCCCTCATCCTGAAAGATTTCCACAATCTTCTGCAGCCTTTCCTTCTTCATTGTCCACACAGGCCCTGTGGCCGGTAGTCCTGTGACTTTTGCTATTATATCATCTGTGACCTCTATTTGTTTTCCTCTGATTGTGGAATGTTCTTCCCGCAGGTTTTGTAAAAATTCCTTCGCCACAGTTTCATTAGATTCCTTTAGGCGGTTGAGGTAGGTCAACCATCCTGCTTTCTTCAGAATTCTTCGGGCTGCAGCTGAAGCAGTCAATGTCTGAGGTTCTCTGCGGACTGACCTTCCACCCATGGCTTCACTTGCAAATTCTAAAAGGAACAACAGCTGTTCGTTAAGATGCAGAGAAGCTGGTGGCGAGTTTCTCGTTCAAGTTTAAATGCAACGGCGTATGCAATGGAAATAACTTCGAACAGCAATTCATGCAGAAGAAACAAAAATGGCAAATGATCATACCGTTGAGTCGTGCTGTGCTCAAGTACAAGATCTTCTCGAATAACGGGCTGACACGTATTCTGGGGAATAATGAGGTTACTCCCCCCCCCGCAATATGATAGGCTGTCCCAGCCATCAAATAAGGAGCAACGTCTGCTTCACCCGCGAGGCCTTTATGGAGCAGCTTATGAAAATATGCCATGTCCGCAAAAATAGCGTATTACTGGAATCGAGGTGAAAAGTTAAATCGCTTTTAATACGTAAGCGACTGCGGTGAGTTGATGGAAGCTCGGGAATAAACATTTGCCATAATTAGTGAGATGCATGCGGTCACTGTCACTAGCTCCGTAATGATTGGCGGTAATAAATAGTCATGCGGTATATGGCTGGGTAATTAAATTATCACGTTATAAGATACAAAGGTTATAATTTTTCTTACCCATTGGTATAAAGGTTACGACTTCAATACCATTAACAGAGCTCTGCTGCCAACATGTGTCCGTAACCTTGGCAGAGTTGTTTATTTCACCCCGGGAACCATAGTCCTTTGTGTATCTGAGGAAGTGTTATGTGATGTCAAAACTGTAGGCCACTATGCAGGCTTGGTAACCAGTTAGTCATAGTGCCATTCACGAGGAAGGAGCGAATAGTGGGCACGCCGGCTCGTGGTGAGACCTCCTATTCCAAGGGTTATTTATTTATTTTGATATACCTTTTGGACCATTTCCTGGGTGTGGTGGCCCTAATGGGAATGCCACTTTGCTTCCATCCTGATGATCATGGTAGGCCAGCTCGTAATGAGACTCCCTATCCTGCAATTTGACAAAACTGCTTTGCTTGCTTCTTTTTTCTTTGGTTTTAATAGAGAACCTTTCCTGTTTATACACAAAGGGTGGTTCCACACTCCTTAAGAGTAGGAATGGTGGAAGAAGTCTTAAAATCCCAATAGGAAGATATAAACTCTTTGATCTCGTTGGCGAATGATAATTAAAATAGATAAAAAAATCAGCATGATAGAGATTACCAATCATAACAGAGTTAGTAGAACAATGGCAACAAAAGGTGATAAGTAAGCATATCTTTTCCCTACATCGTTTCATCAATTCAGGGCAATTGCTTATAAGGATAGCGATTTATGATTTACCGATTTCCGTATACTATGCTTTTGTTTCCATCACATAAGTAGATAGCTGTATTCTAAAGACCATTAGCACTTTGCATCCTTGAGAAGGGACAAGCTGTAGTGCAGTTTCAAGGAAAGATACAACAATGGTTGTTCGTTTAGAGAAAGGAGCAGTGGAAATCAATGGTGCAGTTCAATAAAATCAAACAAATGCCGTTTCTTTGAAAAAAAATCGTCAGAAATCAAACCGTGCTGTTTCTTTCAGAGACAGCAAAAACACACAAATGCTGTTCTTTTTTTAGAAAGGAACAACAAAAATACTCAAGTGCTGTTCATTTTTAGAAAATGAACAACAAAAATCAGAAATGCTGTCCCTTTTGAAAAAGGAACAGAAAAAATCACAAGTGTTGTTCCTTTTGGAAAAGGAACAACAAAAATCGCAAGTGTTGTTCCTTTTGAAAAGGAACAACAAAAATCACAACTGCTGTTCCTTTTGAAAAGGAACAACAAAAATCACAAGTGTTGTTCCTTTTGGAAAAGGAACAACAAAAATCGCAAGTGCTGTTCCTTTTGGAAAAGGAACAGCAAAAATCGCAAGTGCTGTTCCTTTTGGAAAAGGAACAGCAAAAATCGCAAGTGCTGTTCCTTTTGGAAAAGGAACAGCAAAAATCGCAAGTGCTGTTCCTTTTGGAAAAGGAACAGCAAAAATCGCAAGTGTTGTTCCTTTTGGAAAAGGAACAACAAAAATCACAAGTGTTGTTCCTTTTGGAAAAGGAACAACAAAAATCACAAGTGTTGTTCCTTTTGAAAAAGGAATAGCAAAAATCACAACATGCTGTAAAAAAAATATGTACAAAAATAATTCGAAGAATTATATACAAATTGTAAAGAAAAATAAACTTCTTTGCGAGTTACAGGTGGAGGAGACTTGTCTTCCTCCCTTAAGATCTCCATATCTGAATCTTGGCGTAATTGCTGGCAAAAGGACTCCTGAGTAAGTGGTTTGTGATAGAGACGGACTCGATGGCCGTTTGCCTTAAAGGTATACCCAGAACCATCAATAGTAATTAGTGTGAGGGTACCATTGTCATGTACTTTCTGAATTTCATATGGTCCCAACCAACGAGTTTGGAGTTTCCCAGGGAAGTCCTGAAATCTAGAGTCATATAAAAGAGCCCAGTCTCCTTCATGGAAGACTCTGTTTTTGATGAGAGCATCATGCCACTTAGCTCTTTGCTGCTGTATCAGGGCAGTACGTTGAAGTGCATAGAGTCTAATTTCATCCAGCTCATTAATCTGTTGCAATCGATTAGTTTGCGCCTCGGTTAAGTCTAACCCTACTTCTTGTGCTGTTCGTAATGTCTGGATTTCAAATTCTATAGGAAAGATAGGTTGTTTTCCAAACATAAGCTGGTAAGGTGAGTGGCCAGTGGTGCTTCTCCATGTTGTTCTATAAGCCCACAGTGCTTTTGGTAGTCTGGCAGCCCAATCGCGTCTATGTGATGCAACTGTTTTGGTTAGAATTGTTTCTATTATCTTGTTGCTGCTTTCTACTTGCCCATTTGCCTGCGCGTGATATGGGGTGGTCATTTTATGTTGAACATGATAATTGTTGAGTGTTGCCGCTATTCTGTTTCCAGCAAATTGTGGCCCTCCATCTGTGATTATCTCTCTAGGGAGGCCATAGCGCACAAATAGATGGAGCAGGAACTGTATAACAGATTCTTCTGTAGCCCTGGGCAAGGCTTCCGCTTCAACCCATTTAGTGACATATTCTGTTGCCACTAGAATGTATGTTTTCTGGTTTGATGGTGGGTTGATTGGCCCCACGAAATCAAGGGCCCATCGCTCAAATGGTTCGATGACTAGCTGTGGTTTCAAGGTCATCTCATCTGAGTGACTAGGGCGTCCCGCCCTCTGGCAACTATCACATGCTTGGACAAATTTCTTTGCATCTTTAAAAATTGTGGGCCAATAATACCCTGTGTGTAATACTTTATGTGCAGTCCCGCGATCAGCAAAATTTCCACACATGGTTGGTCATGGCATGCTTTCAATATATCAAAGATTTCATCTTGTCGAACGCACCTCCTGATTTGCATGTTTGCCCCTGTGTGAAACATATAGCCTCCAATCCAGGAAAATTTGGTACTTCGCTGGACAATCTGTTTTCGCTCATTAGGGGTTAGATGTTTTGGTAACTTACCTACTGATAGGTAATTGGCGACATCAGCATACCAGGGTGTTTGAATAGCAACAGCAAAGAGATGCTCATCTGGAAACTGATCTTCAACTGCTGCTGCATCGACTGGTTTTGGCATTCTTGAGAGGAAATCAACTACCGGATTTTCTTTGCCAGGTCGATCCTTGATTGTAATGTCAAACTCCTGCAATAAAATCAACCATCTGGTTATTCTGCCATTTGTGACAGGTTTATTTGCTAGATACTTTATAGCAGAATGATCTGTGTACAAGATAACGGGATATCCAGTGATGTAATGTCTGAATTTATTGATAGCATGTATAATAGCTAGAAATTCCTTTTCAGTTACAGTATAATTTAATTCAGCAGGGGATAGATTTTTGCTAATGTAATAAATGGCGTATGGTTTTCTATCCTCCTCCTAACCAAGGACCACTCCAATGGCTGTATCTGAGGCATCGGATGATATCTGAAATGGCAAATCCCAGTTTGGTCCGTGAAGGACTGGGGCTGTAGATAGAAGCTTTTTCAGGTCATTGAAAGCACGTTCACATTTCTCTGTCCAAAGGAAATCAATATTACCAGTTAGTGCATACAATGGTGCAGCAATACGTGAATAATGTTCTATAAATCTTCTGTAATAACCAAAGAATCCAAGAAAGCTACGTACCTCTATTTGAGTAGTAGGAGTAGGAATAAGCAAAAGTATTTGGATTTTGGCTGGGTCTACCTGTATGCCGGCTGCTGAAATATAGTGCCCTAGAATAAGTCCTTCTGTCATCATCATGTAGCACTTTTCATGGCTTAGACAAAGCCTGGTAGCTATACAGCGTTGTAGGACTTTTTTCTAGTGTTTCCAATGCTGGATCAAACTCTTCTCCGTATGGAGTGAAATCATCCATATATACTTCCAATCCTTCATTTATTAGATCTGCAAATATGCTAAGAATAACCCTTTGGAATGTGGCAGGGGCATTACATAAACCAAAAGGTAAAACTCGGTAGGCAAATGTTCCCCAAGGACAAGTAAAAGTAGTTTTATCCTGATCTTCAGGGGCAATCTGTATTTGGTTATACCCACTGAAGCCATCAAGAAAAGAAAAGAATTTCTTTCCTGCCAAAGTGTCCAATACTTGATCGATGAATGGGAGAGGAAAGTGATCTTTCTGCGTTGCCTTATTTAGTTCTCTATAGTCCACGCAGATTCTCCACTTCCCATTCTTTTTCGGTACCACCACAAGCGGGGAGACCCACTTACTATCAGAGATAGGGTAGATAAAGTTAACATCTAAAAGTTTTTGGAGCTCAGCTTTTACTACTTCTTTTAGATGAGGATTTAATCTTCTCTGAGGTTGTCTAACAGGTTTTGCATCATTCTCTATGTAGATGTGGTGTGTACACAATTGAGGATCAATTCCTTTCATATCGGGGTAATCCCATGCAAATGCATTTTTATATTTTGTTAAAACATGGATGAGTTTTGTTTCTTGTTCTGGTGTAAGGTTGGCATTAATGTTTAAGGTCTTCCCAGGTTCGATTTCCACTATTTTACTATGTGCAACTGACGTGACAGGGATTGTATGGTCATGCACATCTTTCAGAGGTTCCTCCTCTAATTCGTTATCAAATGCTGCTTTTATCATATGACACTGGGTACGAGATGTGAGTTCAGTTTGACTAATAAAATTACTGATGGCATCATCTTCTGTTTGATTTTTGAACTCTAGCACTTCTTGTATAGTTAATGGAGATCTAATGTTGTCAGTAAGATATGATACAGGGTGCCTATTAGTTTTGACTATTGTGATGCTTGGCTGAGCTGGGGGATATAGTAATAAATTCTTAATATCTGCCCCCTTAGTTATGATCATGTTTCCTTGTTGACAGCCGATGTAGGCATCAGCGGTAGCGAGCCAAGGCCTTCCTAAGATTAATGGATGTCCATCTAGTCAGGTTTTAGGATTTATTATCAGGAAATCAATTGGGTATTCCCAGGAATCAACTGAGACCATAACATCATGCAATATGCCTTCTGGGCTGACCACAGATCGATCAGCCAATTCCAGCAAAGTTGAAGAAGGTTCTGCAGCTGTAATTCCTAACTTGTGGCAAGTGGAGGTGGTCAATATATTGATTGCAGCTCCAAGATCAACTAAGGCATTGGTTAAGGTTTGGCCATAAATTTGAACAGTTACTATTGGGTTTCCTGGGTCTTCATACTTAATAGGTGTTTCCTTTCCTGATAATAGGTCAGATAAAGTGCCGACTACTTGAACTCTTGGATTATCTATTACATTCCTTCTTGGTCTTTTTATGCACAGTTCCTTAATAGTTTTAGCGTATATTGGGATGTCCTGAATGGCCTAAAGGAACGAGATTTTTATGTACAAATTTTGTAATTCTCCGAGAATGTCAAAATTAGGTTGTTGTATAGGTCGAGGTATGACTAAACGTTCTGGGAACGGGGGAGAGGATGTAGTTGCTTGATTCTGAGTTTGTTGCATGTTTTCATCCTCTTCTTGTGACAGCTATTCTCTAAGTAACTGATCTTCAATGTGAACTGTTTTGTTTCCCTCTGTTTGAATGATACGCCCAGATCTTAACTGCAGATCATTTCACTCCCTCAGATCGGGTCCTTCTTCTGGTGTTTCTAGAATTTGGAGTGTTTGGACCGGTCTGTTATTTGGATTGGGATTGGGCTGGGCTGGGAGTTGGGGTCTGAGATTAGATTGGGGGTTTTGCTGTAAAGCTGGTAGTGTAGGTTGAGGGAAAGGAATGTTTCCTATTGGCTGCTGTGTTGGTCTCTACCAGTTATTCTGCCAGCTTGAACTTTGTGAAGTGGGGGGAGTCCATTGCGGTGGATAAGGGTTGTTTTGCCAGTATGGTGGGGGATAAGGAGGATTCGACCAGCCAGATTGGCTTGTCTGATTTAGCCACGGGTTTGCAGAAGGGTATGACTGTGGTGACCAATTTGGAAATGGGGGTTGAAACTGACTTTGCCATGTATTATATTGTTGAGTATTGTATTGCGGATACTGAAAAGAAGAAGCTGGGTCTGAAAACATACCAACTTGTCGCGGCTGCCACTGACGACGCTGGTTAAGTAGATACACTGCTTCTGGTTCTTCTTCTGCTTCCTTATATACCGCTTTCAGTCCAGGCAATGAGGGACAATTTTCTGTAGAGTGATCCCTTGTGCAAATGGCGCATGTCTGAACTATATTTAGTGGGCATTCCTTATGGCTATGCTTCTTCCTACATCTGGGGCAAAAAATTGCTAAATTCTGTTCTGCCTCCATTTGTTTCTGCTTAGCCTGCAAAACGTCCAATTGTGTAGTCAATGTTCCAAGTATATCAGTTTTAAAATTTTCAAGTAAATTCCCAATTTCCACACGTGTTACTCCTTCTGATGAAATTTTATTTTCCCGTGTAAATCGATCATGTTCTGCTGGTTTGATTCGTGTACTGCCTCTCGAACTCCTGATACATAAATCAATTATGTCAGCAAAACTTTCATGATATATATCCCCTTTCCCCATAATGTTTAATTTTTCAATCCATTGTTCTTTCATGCCCCTTATTAATGTTGTTTTCAACACGTTATCAGGCAAGGGCAATGATGCATAAGGGGATCTTTGCAGATTATACTGGAAACATTCCACGTATTCTTGTAATGTTTCATTTGGTCTAGCTATCATTTGAAATATTTCATCTTTCAGTTCTCTAGACCTACAGTAATCTTGATATTTCTTTAGGAAAGATTCTTTCATTTGTTCCCAGTTATTTATAACTCCACCACCTAAACCCATAAACCATCTTAAAGCTGCCCCTTTCAAAGTGAAGGGGAACAATTTTAATTTCTGGGGGTCAGTGGTGTAATCATATCCCCTGCATAGCACATCAAATTCAAATAAGAATGCATCGGGGTCCTCTGATGTCAGTCTGTGAAATGTAGGAATGTGTTGAAGGGGGATTGCTTTCATAGGAGCATTTGCTGCGAAATCCACTATGGGGTATTGTAATGTAGAGGTTTGGGTGTTTGGCGGATTTTGAGCCATTGGGTCTGTTAGTGTTAGTCTTTACAGCCTTCCTCCAGTGATCAAACATGCTCTTACAAATTGATTTTGAAGTGTCAAGGTCAAATTTTGTCATTTCAGTGAGTCTTCAAGCAAAATTTGGTCACTGGGCATTAGGTCTAGGGTTTGCTTTTACTCCTTCTAAAGTTGTCCAAATGGCGGTCCATGTCATCATTCAATTGAGTCTATCATCATTCATAGGGTTTTCATTATCATGTCAGTGTCTAATGAGTCATTTTACATCTTGTTCATGCTTCAGTTGTGCCTAGGCAAGGTCATTTCCCTCTCCTAGGGTTTTGAAGCCAATTTCTCTTGGACGGTCAAATCATCGGCAAAAATTGTTTCCTGATGTTCATACACCTTCCCCTATCCTTAAAGTACCTTATCAAACACTTCCCATCCCTTAGATCCGCCAAATTCCTCATTTTTGCACAAACCCTAGTTTCTAGCTACAACCTGGCAATTTTCTAGGCTGGGCCGCTGTTTTTCCCTTTTGGACCCCTTCCCCTCACTCAATCTCTGATATTCCACTTTCCCCTACTTCCTAACATCCCTCCCTACTTCCAAAAATTTCCCCAAGAATTTAGAAGCCCCCTATCCCCTTCATTTCGCTCCATTTCGACAAAATTCCTTGTTTCACACATCAGGATAAGTTTCACTCAAAAGCTGTTTCTGAGCAATAAAAGATGAATTTTGGAAAACTGAGAGAGGTTATTGTCCACAACATGCCAAGGAAGAAAAAACTCCTTCACGTTTTACACAGGTTTCAAGGTTTGAGAGAAATGTCAAGAATTCCGTTGCCTCAGGAGAATCAAAGACACCTCTGAAGTGACCTTGGGAAAATCAAGTTTTATCTTAGCTTGGTGGGCCAAATGATTTTCTTGATGGGTAAAATGATAAATAGACACAAAGAGATTTCCAATGAGCTATCATGAGCTCAATTTTGGGTTGAGGAAGGCATTCAAAAGTTGACTGCAACAGTACTCTTCTTTCAGGTAGCCTCATTTGGCACTTTTTGACCAGTCTTGGGAGATTTGATTTTTGATAGGTCAAATAAACTCCAAATTGAAAAATTCCACTTGGGTTGGAAATTATACTCAAATACCTTTCCAACGCGCCATCCTGCGCCCAATTCCGACACCGGGAAGGCCTCCAAAATCCTCCTGCAAAAGCGTGACCCGTTGGGAGGTGCGCGACCCGTTGAGAGCCCTCCTGCAGTGTAAAAAATCAACGTGCGCGACCCGTTGGGAGGGGCGCGACCCGTTGAGGATTTCTCCACAGAAATTTGCCAGTAAGCTGCCAAATGACCCCAAATCTCTTCAAGGTTGCAGGTAGGCCTCTGATCATCAAAGTATTTTGCTTGATAGAGAAAAATGAGCATGGGAAATGTGTTTTAATGCCATCAAGTTGAAATGAGAAGTTCATGTATATTTGCTTTAAAAATGTCAAAATGCAAGTAGAGATCGGGTTTTGTTTTGCTGCTCTCAAGGCTATCCCTTTCACCCCCTGAGGTTGTTCATGAGGAGGGAAGGCCATCACAGTAGCATGATATTCTTGAGACCATACATGTCAGCTCCACTCCTTTGGTCACTTATCAGAAAGGCCCAAGGGCCTTATTTGCAGCAGCTAGGCGAGTACTATCTCCACAGCAGGTGGAAGGGGTCTCACCTTCATCTTCAGCTCAGCGAGTGTTGTCTCCACATCAGGTGGAAGGGGCCTCGCTTTCTTCACCAGCACAGGTACTACAGAGGGGCAAAGAGCCCATGATTCATGAGGGTCCGGTGATTGATCTTGAGGCCAGTTCTCCTAGCCAAGAGGCGAAGGAGATCATCCAGCATCTCAGGGCTGAAAATGATGTTTTACAGAGGAGACTTGAGGGTGCCCAATGGACTATTACTTACCTGGAGCAGCAGAACAAACAGTTAGAGGAGGAGAAAGCACTTGATGAGCTATGGAGGATTCGTAGCGACGTCTTGAACCGTAGAAGACCCGGTGATCCATTGCCGGCTGACCGAGAGTCAATGCTTGTTCAGGAGAATGCCCACTTGGAGAGGCTATTGGCTAAGGCCAACCAAGAGAAAAAGCTGCTGAGAAACATGAAAAATCATTATTGGGCAAGGATGCATGTATGCAAGGCCAAAATGAAAATGTTTCAAAGGCGGTTGACCGAGGCACTAAAACAGAGAAGGAGGCAAAATCCCCTCCGTATCTTGGCTGAGGCATCCCTCAAAGATCATGGCACTCACTAGCATCAGCTACAACACAAATCCCAAAATTGTTTGAGAATTTTGGGTAATTTTGGTATTTTTGGGAAATTTACAGGTTTTGGCTTCTCAACGGGTCTCACCCCCGGTGAGACCCTTTGTCATTGTAGCTCTGTTTTGCAAAAACTCAACATTTTTGGATTTTTCATGCAAATTTACACATGCCTATGGATGGACTTGAGTTTTTATGGAGTTTTGGGCCTCCAAAAGGTCAAAATACAGCCAAATTTTGACTTTCTGCCCCCTTTTTTGAGCTGCAGAAGTAGTCTTGGGAGAATTGACTTTTGACTGGGCAAATGACCTCCAAATCCAAAAATTCTAGTTGGGTTGGAAATTAGATTCAGAGACCTTTCCAAAGAGCTATCCTGCACCTCATTCTGACATCGGGAAGGCCTCCAAACAGGGCTCCAAAGTGCGCGACCCGTTGAGGGAACTTTGCCAGATTTGACCAGTTCAGCCCAGTAAACGCAGTTTAGCTCCAGTTTGACTTTCTGAGGTTGATGATGGTCCTCTTGACTGTACATGTGGCACTTTTTGGATATTTTTACTCTTGTTTAACTCTTCTAGAAGATTCTTGCATGTAAAAGGTAAAAAATTGAATGTATTAACTGGTTTCCAAGTTTATAGAGGCAAGTTGTTTTGACTGCCTATTTTGTAGTGCTTAGTTTAGAAGTGGTTCAAACAACTCCTAGGATAGTGAGCTCGACCCATGGAGGCAGGGAAAGAGGTTAGATCATCTATATTATGTACTTTCTTGCTCATTTTCATGGTTGGACTCTTGAGGGAGAAGTTATCACTGTATTATTTCACTTGTATCTCTGCAATTTTTGGCTAATGAAGACCAGGGTTTTGCAATCATCTTTGGGATTCTTGTGGACTCATGTGTTGATGGTGTGTTTCTTCATGTTCTTGTAAGCTTTGTTATGTGATTCATTTCCTTTCTTTACTGCTGCACATTAAACAAATGAAGTGTTAAAGTATGAATTCATGCTAGCCATGCTCTGCTTTTAAATTTGTTTAATTTCAATGTTTTCTTCTGTCTAAAAAGAATTCAAAGTGATTGTTTGCTCTCTTTAGCTCCTCATCTTTCATTCCTGACCATTCATTTCAGTTAAAGACATCAATACAGGCTCCTACCTCGCCCCAAAGACCCCCTTGCAGAAACTGTGTCAAATCCCCGCACCCTAAATTGCAGCTCCTCAATTTGCCACCAAAAAACACCCAAAAACCCCCAAAATCAACCTTTATAACGATTTTACTAGCCTAATATCAGTGTTACATTGTTGGTCATCTCATCCTATTGAAAATCTACCGAGATTGACCGGAGAGAGCCTTCTCCTGCCCCGTAGGGCTAGCTATGAGGCTGAATGGTTTGATGTAGCTTTGAAATTTGCCTTTTCAGCCTAAGGTGAAATTTCAAGTGCTAACATACTGGCGACCATACTGGGGAGAAAAAACTTGTCTCTTGATTGATGTGTTTGATTCATAAGTCTTAGACGGAGCCTGAAGTTACGCCAGGTAGCCTTTGAAAACGCTCTTGTTTTACATCAGCGTTAGTAGATAAACGCTGCTTCAGTCAATCTCCGTGAGCTTGTGAATACAACACTTCATTTGCATTTTACCCCAGTACATGTATCAAGTTTAGATCTGATTGTTGATGGTGAACAACGATCAGGCACTTGAAAGGCTGAAATCATTCACTTGGCGACTCTAAACCAGTTTTGAGATCAGATCCAAAGACTCCACTGGAGGATGATCCCGACCAGCAAAAACATGAAAGGACAACATGAACATATCAGGTATTCAAGTTGGAATTTCATCCAAGACATTTTGTTCTTTGTCATAAATTATTTCTTCTCTTTTCCCAAGAATGTTAAGAAGGCTTTGCAAAGTATATTATGCTTGAGAAGAGATCCTCGGACTGCAGTTGATTCTTTCCCTTTGAAGATTGTGAATACCAAAGATTTGCATGCCTTTGAGCTTGATCAAGATCCTTTTTCCAAATTTTGTGATGGCTATCTTCAAGTTGATGAAACTCAAGTGACCAAAACTAATTCTATACCTGTTGTACATACCCCTACACCTTGTAAAATTCCAGATTGGTATAAACCTCTTGTTTTACCTTCTGTTCTTCATGCTTTCCCCAAAAACTATGATCTATACTTGCCGATGTTTGATGGTGAATGTAAGAATGTCAACGCTGAGCAACATGTCCAGAATTTTGAGAATTTTCTAGATCTTTTTGAAGTTGATGAAGAAGATGTTAGTATAAGGCTTTTTGCTCTTTCTTTGCAAGCCAAAGTGAAGAGTTGGTTCAAAGCCCTGCCTGATGCAAGCATTTCAGATTTTCAGCAGTTCATCAAAGTTTTTCTCGACAGGTGGATGATCGGGCAGAATCTTTTCTTGATTATAGAAGAGTACAACCAGCTGAAAAGACTACCAAGGGAGACAGTACGACAGTTTTCAGCCAAATTTAACCAAGTTTATTATTCGATGCCAGTTGATATAAGACCTTCTCCTAGATCTGCTCTCTTGCACTATCCGGGTGCCTTTGATCCGGAGATGGAGTTTCAGCTGAGAGAAAAGAATATTGCAACACTTCACGAGATGCAGAACAATGCAATAGATGTAGAGGCTCATCTGTTGATCCGAAGGGCAAGAATGAAGGAAGAAGAGATGAAAAACATAGATCCGGCCGAATCAACATCTTTAGAGGTGAAGCTTGACATTTTGGTAAGTGCCGTGGAAAAGATGATGGACAAGATCAACACAAGAAATGTTTATGATGTTCAAGCCCATGGCTCGCTGATTGAAGAAGAACAAGTTGCTGATCCAAAACATTTTGTTTCTTATCCTAGTTGTCATAGATCTGATAATGATTGTTTTGTAGATCACCTTGGCGAAGAAAGAACTGTTGATATGACCTGCATGCTTGATGATGTGTTTTATAATGATGATTTGCCTCATTTTGATTAGTATGATGATGATTATGTCCTCCAAAAAGAAGCTAATCTTACAGACAAATCAGCAGCTAGTTTGTGGGAGGAAGAGGTTCACTTACAGCAGCTTGAATACAATGTTCAGCCATCACATATCAGCTATGACATTGACGAGGAAAGTGCAGCAAATTTTGAAGTAAGTGAAGGATCTTTGCCTTTTTGCTTTGATTCGTTTCAGTTCATTAGAGACAACTTCCATGAAATTAGAAATCAGCTGTCAACAATTTTTTATCTAGACCACCTTGAAGGCAATAAAAACCTTGTTCCAGACTTCTCACATTCAGATTTGCAGCCCCCAAATGCCATTGGTTATCAAGTTGCAGATGAAAGCATGGAAGCTTGCAGATGAAAGCATGGAAGCTGACATATTTGATCAAATGATACAAGAAGGTTCCCTACCTTTCTGTTTTGAATCATTTCAGTTTTTGAAGGGAAATTTGCATAGTCCATCTTCAGTGAAGAATGAGCAGCATGTAGGCAATCATGTAATCACAATGGAACCAATAGAAAATGGGTTGCAGAAGTCTTTTCAAGTTTTTCATGATCCAATAGCTGATGTTTTGGATGAGGTTTGCAGTCCAAGTCTTTTTCCATTGATTACAGGTGAGCTTGAAACATGTGCTGATATGAATTTGATCCAGCAGCCGGTTTCTTTGTCATTTTCAGCAGAGGTATCGTCACAAGGCTTAGATCAAAGTTTGCATTCATGGTATGAGGAAACGAGAAGTAATCCATTGGATGAGCTAAGTCCCAATGTGCTTGAATTTCGAGATCCTTATGCAGTGTTTTTGGAGGCGGATAAAGAATTCATATTATTCAATGGATCTGTTCCCAAGTTGTCATGGGAGGTGTCTTTTAGTAGTTCTCTCTTGTTGGTCATAAGAAATCACTTGTGGAGAATTGGAATAGCAGATGGGACACTTACTTGGTTACATTGGTTGTTTCATTTCACTTGACCATGCGATGAATGAAACTGTTAGAGTAGGTTGTGATGAACAAGCTCCACTTTGAGCATCATTTTCAGTTTGTCGGTTGTGTTTAAGTATTGAGTCAATTTTTAGTTGAGTCATGAGTCCTTTGTGAGTCAATTTTTAGTCTTGTTGTTAAGTTAGTTTGTGTCAGTTTTCAGTCATGCATTTCATCTTGAGTTTTTGACTCCATTGCCCAATGATTGAAAAGCACTGGTCTGCTCTCCCAGAGGTCTAAGGTTCTTGGTACCTCCAAGGAGCTACCATCCCCATTGGAGCCAATGTTAGTGTCAATCTTTACAGCCTTCCTCCAGTGATCAAACATGCTCTTACAAAGTGATTT
This sequence comes from Pinus tabuliformis, assembly GCA_031772625.1. Lineage (NCBI taxonomy): Eukaryota > Viridiplantae > Streptophyta > Pinopsida > Pinales > Pinaceae > Pinus > Pinus tabuliformis. Next base: position 844,707,917 of record CM062819.1, on the reverse strand, counting down.
TGAAGTGTCAAGGTCAAATTTTGTCATTTCAGTGAGTCTTCAAGCAAAATTTGGTCACTAGGCATTAGGTCTAGGGTTTGCTTTTACTCCTTCTAAAGTTGTCCAAATGGCGGTCCATGTCATCATTCAATTGAGTCTATCATCATTCATAGGGTTGTCATTATCATGTCAGTGTCTAATGAGTCATTTTACATCTTGTTCATGCTTCAGTTGTGCCTAGGCAAGGTCATTTCCCTCTCCTAGGGTTTTGAAGCCAATTTCTCTTGGACGGTCAAATCATCGGCAAAACATGTTTCCTGATGTTCATACACCTTACCCTATCCTTAAAGTACCTTATAAAACACTTCCCATCCCTTATATCCGCCAAATTCCTCATTTTTGCACAAACCCTAGTTTCTAGCTACAACCTGGCAATTTTCTAGGTTGGGCCGGTGTTTTTGCCCTTTTGGACCCCTTCCCCTCACTCAATCTCTGAGATTCCACTTTCCCCTACTTCCTGACATCCCTCCCTACTTCCAAAAATTTCCCCAAGAATTTAGAAGCCCCCTATCCCCTTCATTTCGCTCCATTTCGACAAAATTCCTTGTTTCACACATCGGGATAAGTTTCACTAAAAAGATGTTTCTGAGCAATCAAAGATGAATTTTGGAAAACTGAGAGAGGTTATTGTCCAAAACATGCCAAGGAAGAAAAAAATCCTTCACTTTTTACACAGGTTTCAAGGTTTGAGAGAAATGTCAAGAATTTCGTTGCCTCAGGAGAATCAAAGACACCTCTGAAGTGACCTTGGGAAAATCAAGTTTTATCCTAGCTTGGTGGGCCAAATGATTTTCTTGATGGGTAAAATGATAACTAGACACAAATATATTTCCAATGAGCTATCATGAGCTCAATTTGGCGTTGAGGAAGGCATTCAAAAGTTGACTGCAACAGTACTCTTCTTTCAGGTAGCCTCATTTGGCACTTTTTGACCAGTCTTGGGAGATTTGATTTTTGACAGGTCAAATCAACTCCAAATTGAAAAATTCCACTTGGGTTGGAAAGTAGACTCAAAGACCTTTCCAACGAGCTATCCTGAGCCCGATTCCGACATCGTAAAGGCCTCCAAAATCCTCCTGCAAAAGCGCGACCTGTTGGGAGGTGCGCGACCCGTTGAGAGCCCTCCTGCAGTGTAAAAAATCAACGTGCGCGACCCGTTGGGAGGGGCGCGACCCGTTGAGGATTTCTCCACAGAAATTTTCTAGTAAGATACCAAATGACCCCAAATCTCTTCAAGGTTGCAGGTAGGCCTCTGATCATCAAAGTATTTTGCTTGATAGAGAAAAATGAGCATGGGAAATGTGTTTTAATGCCATCAAGTTGAAATGAGAAGTTCATGTATATTTGCTTTAAAAATGTCAAAATGCAAGTAGAGATCGGGTTTTGTTTTGCTGCTCTCAAGGTTATCCCTTTCACCCCCTGAGGTTGTTCATGAGGAGGGAAGGCCATCACAGTAGCATGATATTCTTGAGACCAGACATGTCAGCTCCACTCCTTTGGTCACTTATCAGAAAGGCCCAAGGGCCTTATTTGCAGCAGCTAGGCGAGTACTATCTCCACAGCAGGTGGAAGGGGTCTCGCCTTCATCTTCAGCTCAACGAGTGTTATCTCCACATCAGGTGGAAGGGGCCTCGCTTTCTTCACCAGCACGGGTACTACAGAGGGGCAAAGAGCCCATGATTCATGAGGGTCCGGTGATTGATCTTGAGGCCAGTTCTCCTAGCCAAGAGGCGAAGGAGATCATTCATCATCTCAGGGCTGAAAATGATGTTTTACAGAGGAGACTTGAGGGTGCCCAATGGACTATTACTTACCTAGAGCAGCGGAACAAACAGTTAGAGGAGGAGAAAGCACTTGATGAGCTATGGAGGATTCGTAGCGACCGAGTCTTGAACCGTAGAAGACCCGGTGATCCATTGCCGGCTGACCGAGAGTCAATGCTCGTTCAGGAGAATGCCCACTTGGAGAGGCTATTGGCTAAGGCCAACCAAGAGAAAAAGCTGCTGAGAAACATGAAAAATCATTATTGGGCAAGGATGCATGTATGCAAAGCCAAAATGAAAATGTTTCAAAGGCGGTTGACCGAGGCACTAAAACGGAGAAGGAGGCCAAATCCCCTCCGTATCTTGGCTGAGGCATCCCTCAAAGATCATGGCACTCACTAGCATCAGCTACAGCACAAATCCCAAAATTTTTTGAGAATTTTGGGTAATTTTGGTATTTTTGGGAAATTTACAGGTTTTGGCTTCTCAACGGGTCTCACCCCCGGTGAGACCCTTTGTCATCGTAGCTCCGTTTTGCAAAAACTCAACATTTTTGGATTTTTCATGCAAAGTTACACATGCCTATAGATGGACTTGAGTTTTTATGGAGTTTTGGGCCTCCAAAAGGTCAAAATACAGCCAAATTTTGACTTTCTGCCCCTTTTTTGAGCTGCAGAAGTAGTCTTGGGCGAATTGACTTTTGACTGGGCAAATGACCTCCAAATCTAAAAATTCTAGTTGGGTTGGAAAGTAGAATCAGAGACCTTTCCAAAGAGCTATCCTGCACCTCATTCTGACATTAGGAAGGTCTCCAAAGAGGGCTCCAAAGTGCGTGACCCATTGAGGGAACTTTGCCAGATTTGACCAGTTCAGCCCAGAAAATGCAGTTTAGCTCCAGTTTGACTTTCTGAGGTTGATGATGGTCCTCTTGACTGTACATGTGGCACTTTTTGGATATTTTTACTCTTTTTTAACTCTTCTAGAAGATTCTTGCATGTAAAGGGTAAAAAATTGAATGTATTAACTGGTTTCCAAGTTTATAGAGGCAAGTTGTTTTGACTGCCTATTTTGTAGTGCTTAGTTTAGAAGTGGTTCAAACAGCTCCTAGGATAGTGAGCTCGACCCATGGAGGCAGGGAAAGAGGTTAGATCATCTATATTATGTACTTTCTTGCTCATTTTCATGGTTGGACTCTTGAGGGAGAAGTTATCACTGTATTATTTCACTTGTATCTCTGCAATTTTTGGCTAAGGAAGACCAGGGTTTTGCAATCATCTTTGGGATTCTTGTGGACTCATGTGTTGATGGCGTGTCTCTTCATGTTCTTGTAAGCTTTGTTATGTGATTCATTTCCTTTCTTTACTGCTGCACATTAAACAAATGATGTGTTAAAGTATGAATTCATGCTAGCCATGCTCTGCTTTTAAATTTGTTTAATTTCAATGTTTTCTTCTGTCTAAAGAGAATTCAAAGTGATTGTTTGCTCTCTTTAGCTCCTCATCTTTCATTCCTGACCATTCATTTCAGTTAAAGACATCAATACAGGCTCCTACCTCGCCCCAAAGACCCCCCTGCAGAAACTGTGTCAAATCCCCGCACCCTAAATTGCAGCTCCTCAATTTGCCACCAAAAAACACCCAAAAACCCCCAAAATCAACCTTTATAACCAGTTTACTAGCCTAATATCAGTGTTACATTGTTGGTCATCTCATCCTATTGAAAATCTACAGAGATTGACTGGGGAGAGCCTTCTCTTGCCCCGTAGGGCTAGCTACGAGGCTGAATGGTTTGATGTAGCTTTGAAATTTGCCTTTTCAGCTTGAGGTGAAATTTCAAGTTCTAACAGGGTCAAATATATGCCAATAACCTTCCGGAAGATCTAAGAGGGTATTCCTAGGTTGAGGGGGAATATTTTCAACAGGAACAGTTTTAATAGCACTTCCTCTATCTGGAATTTTTGTCTGAGGAAATAGGGTGTCTTCAATAATAATTTTTACCACGCTCCCCTTATCTGGGCTATTTAATGGCTGAATTATCCTAGGAGGAGATCTTGGCTCCCCAATTTCCCCTGTTTCTCCTTCTCCTTCACAAAGATTGCTTAGATTCCCTTCCTGCAGTCGTTCTGGAATAGAATTTTCAATTTCTTGAAAGTCCTGTTCGTCAGTCTGACTATGCACCTCAGCAAAGGCTTCAGATGGTGAGCCTGAGACCTGAAGGGAACTAGTAGGTTGTTTGGAAGTAACTTTCCTGGGTCCTACTGAAGGCTGAGATTCGGCTTTCTTATAGATTTCGTCTATGTATGTCGATCGACCAAGGGTCACCGGTCCCTTAGCTTTTTCTGGTTTCGCTAACGGTTTGGGATTTTTCTCTAGCTTTTTCTGCTTAGTCATGCACTCAATTTAACTACTAAATTTTAAGCAGATAACAACAAATCTGCAGGAAAGCGGGCAAAGGAGCAGGGCTTTTACATGCTCCGTACGTAGGTTCTTACCTTTCGTTTTCAAAACCCAATTCTTCCCTAGCAGGTTCGTACACTACTCTGAAAAAGACAAATGGCTACACTCCTTCCCCGGCAACGACACCAAAATGTAGAGCTATAAAAAGGGTCTCTTTCACCTCTAGTTACCTCACATTAATATGTCAATCCGGGATCGTCTGGTTATTTCAAAGGGTGTCTCAGTCTGAGGCTATCATTTTCCAGAGTAATGCTTGTAGTACAGCTATTTACAACTATGAAAGTAAACTAATGCAAGCCTACAACTTAACTACTTCAAAGGACTAAATCACACCAAGTATTGCATCAGCCAAAGGTTCGGTAGCATTAACCCATCCTTTTCATAACTGATGAGAATAGATCAGAGGTCTGGGAGCCAAATAGCGGATGCTGGGCTCGCTACAGCCTAGGATCGTTCTTAATGATTCGAAATGAAACAACAGATAAAAGAAGTGATAATGAAATGGAACAACACATCAGCCAAGGGCTTGGTAGCAATAACACATCCCTTTCATAGCTGACGGGAGCAGATCAGAGGTCTGGGGACCAAGTAGCAGATGCTGGGGTCCTCTACAGCCTAAGTCTGTCCTCAAGAAACAACAAATTAGCAATCTGGAAATGGAACAACAAATAAATGGAACAGCAAATAAATGGAACAACAGGTAAATGGAACAACAAATAAATGGAACAACAGGTAAATGGAACAGCAGTTCAAGAATAGAATAGTAATCGAAATAAGTAATAACTGAGTTCTTTAAGCTGCAACTCTATTTAACCATGCCAATCAAAACACCAATCCCTCAATCTCATATGATGGAACAATACTATAGAACCTTAGAAACACACCATACTTAATCTGCTTCTGTTGAAACACATACGACTGTATCTCATAATAAAGAATAGTCACATTCGATACCCATGTAGAACAAATCTTTCCAGGTGACTTGTTATAATGCAAAACACAATCGTAAAGAATTCTGTAATAAAGTAACAGTGTCCTGTAGGGATTAATCAATGCTTGAAGAATTGATAAAATAACATAGCATCGATATAAAGTTCAAGAACACGAAATGACTTAATCACAACAGAGCATGTAATAGAATATTCTCAAAACACAACAAATTACCAAAGTACGTCTATGAACACACCACATGGAAACCACGCGTAATAATACAAGAGCAAGTGTCCTCCAGGGCCGGGCCCTTAGCCTCCAGGGGCACACCGCTTAAGATAGATCCAGGCTCAAAGATAAAAGAGTGAACAAGTCTGTATTAAAGCATGCAATAAAATTACAGGAACTCAAGTCTTCAACCGAACATAAAGATCATAGTCCTGATCTTCCTTAAAAGAAATTACACTCCCAAAAGATCCTCCCTGAAGCCAACAGTGCTACCCCTTTTATAGGGAAGATGGTAGAGATATCTAGGTACAGAAAATAGGCAAAATAGCGATCCCTCAGGATCTTAGATCCTGAGGGATTCATAGAATCATTAATACTGTGTTACATCTTTCTTTTTCTGTTTCGTGCTGGTATCTCCGCGTCCTTTCTTGGGTTGATTCGTTGTGATTTGGTTCGTTTCTGATCTTCCGTCAAAGGGACAGCAGTTAGCTCAGCTTTGTCTTTACTTTTGGAATGGCCACCTCCCGTATTTCCTCCCTCCTGCACATAGAAATGACAACTATCGGTGCTTTTCATTAATCTCTCGTGTTTCATTATAAATTCTTATCATTATCTAGATTTTTGATGCAAAAGGCTTTTGAGTTCTGATGAAAAGATACCAAAATGACTATCGAAACATACCTTCCTTGGTACTCCACACTTAGCGCTTGCTTACTTAGCTCCTTTTATACAATCCCATGGTTCGCGAACCATGGGTAGATCTTTTACAACCGACTTTACTTTACAAAAACAAGGGCATACAACCCTTTATGACTCATGACACCTTCACACTTCGTGACCACAAAATGCAGACTCTTTACAAGTTTATTACAAAATTTGACCCAAAACATGGGCATTTAGCCCAAAAACTGTCCTTGCGGGATCCTGTTCCCAACGAGACCCCAACACAAACATCATGACTCGCCCTCTAGTTACTCAGAAGGCACAAAGATCTTGGTGTGAAGACCTTCCCACTTAACTTGTATGACCGCAACCTCAGCAGTGCACTGAGCTGCCACCTACTTTTTGTCTTCGACCATCTGCTCAGTCACTGCTCCTAAACTTTCTTCTTGAAGCTTTTGCTGATTGGCTTGCAAAGTCACAAGATTTCCTTCAATAGAGCCTATCACCATGTAAGCCTCATCCAGCCAGGGCTTCAGTCTTGCCTTCAACACTGCTTCCTTGTGCAGTGCTACTTCAACCTGTTCTTTCAGCTACTTCGCCTCCTGCAGATTTGCTAGTCTTTGTGTCATCGTGGTGGTTCGCACTGTGCCCTTGAATTCATCATAGCGCTACTATAGCTCACACACTTCCGTCTCTCGTCACTGTACATTGGAGTCCTCTTGCATGCTTGTTAGGACCTCAAACGACTGCTCAAAAAGTTGTGTGCAGTCTTCCAGTGCACTGTACATCACCGCTACTGCTTCTGTGATAGCGGTCGCACGCTACTCATTCACTTCTAGCAGAGTTGAAGGCTAGGCCTTCAACTATAATTTTCATGATTTGTAGGTTCAACTCTAACTGAACATTCACCATCTTAGTACGAGTGTCGTGCACCCCTATAGCTAGCTTGTAGATGCACACCTTAACTGGCTCCTCCTCAGGAATCGCCAACTTTGGGACCATTCGGCATGCCTCCTTGATGACTTGCATAATGAGCTTATTCTGAATGGTCACCTAGGCCACAGAGGCAATGGAAGAGTCTCACTGTAGTGCCATTTTCTCATTGTTGATCTGTTGTTCACTGGTTACTTGGAGGGCGCGGTGCTCGTGGGCCCTCAGCTCTGCAATCACTCCATCCTACAAGAGGTGGAGCACTTCACCAGGGAGCACTGCCAGATTCAACTCTACTCCCTTTAGGGTGCTGACAGTGGGCCTGTCAGCTTCCTTCTCCATAGTCAGTGCTCCATCAGGCAGCACTATTGCACTAGAGGTCTTTGCGCGCAGCACTTCAGCAGCTTCTGAACTGTCAATAGCAAGGCTGTTAGACACCGTGCCAGCATATGCTGCATGGGTCTACAACTCCTGTAAACTTGTCTCAATAGCCCCCAAGATTATCTGTTGCTGGTACTCAAACTATTGTGGGCCTCCGTGGTCACATCCCGCAATGTGTCACCGATGTCGTGCAGATCACCCTCTGTTAGTGTGATAGGGTCCAGTGATGTCTTGGTAGCCTTTGATTTCTTCTTGGACCCTCCTTTCGCCTTCTCCCTTGGTGCTTGATGCGAGCGGAAGTCTCCTGAGGGTACGTGTCATGCTATTTTGTTTGCTCATCTTTCTCCTCTTTTGTCTCAGGTGAAGGCAACCTCACGTCTTTGTCAGAGCCTCACTTTGTCCCACCTATCTAATCCCACTATCTATTGCATGGCATCGCACTCTCCTTGGGTCTTAGCAGTGGCTTCCTTCCTCCTCTTTTCGACTAGCTGAGTCATATTTAGCTTGGCCTCCTCCTTCTTTCTTTGCATGGCAGACTTGCTTCCTCCCACCACCAAGTCTGTTGTAGTGCACCACTCTATCAACCATTGATCAAGTACCACATCAGTGGCGTCATTCGTTGTCAGGTAAGGCAAGTCGAACCATTTTTGTGCAGGGTCCTTCCATGCCCTGATGGACACATGGTGGAAATCTGCTTTAAACTCTACATAGCCCTGCAGGTTGGCATACACCATAGGCAACAACCGTGGTTTGCGATTGATGGCCATGCAGATGTTCATCTCCATCAAGATCTAGAAGATCTTGCTATCCTTGATTCGTTGCGCGTCCTTGGTTGCCCACAGTGAAGTGTACTTTGCTGCTTCTAGTAGGTCCGATGTGACCGAAGGGAATTGACTGTCCTCTGGAAGCTCCCATGCTACTAGCACAATTGACAACAAGGGCCACGCGTAGTTGAACATCTTGCTGAGCTCCTACACTTTGCAATAGTTTGCTAGGAACTCTCTGTGAAGGTAGTCTAACCAGTTGAATTGGACTCCTTCGGCGCATTGCGCTGCTAGTGCGACAACATGCATCGGAACCTCATCGGCGGGACACTTCCTCATCACTTTCCCTGCTAAGATCTACGTAGCTACCTTTACAGCAGGATCATACATGATGGATATGGCATATCCATGCGGTTTCTTCACTAGTTTAAACTTTTCTTTCATGGATTCTGCGAGGGCTTGCTCACTACCTTTTTCGCCAAATACCATGGCCGGATTATCTCTTGTATACAGCAACCACGTTATCCTGTGAATCAATCTATTCATGATGGGTATTGGCTCCTCCAACCACAGACACCCATCATGCACCAAGCATAGCAGCTGCTTGATGACTAATACTGTAATCAGGGTGCAGTTGTAGTGCGACACCCAAAGCAAGTTGAGCAACCCTGTCTTGTCCACTCCTCTAAGCCACCTCCGCGGCTCCAATATGGCCATTCCAGTGTTTGTATTGATGATGTGGCGTATCAGCTACTCGGTCGCTACGTGTGGGAACTTCTCGTGATCCGCCAAGTCCCAGTCCTCCAGTTTTAGCAGTGGCACCCACACCAAGCATAGTCCTTTGAAAACAATCTCATCCGACAGCATAGGGGTTTGCAAGGGGATCTTGCTCTCATCGATGTCTTTCGGCACCTTGGACTTAGCCTTGCGCATAGGGACATACTCAAGCAACCGAGTGATAGGGTCAACACCATGGCTTCAACCTCCTCGACTTCAACTCCCACATCCTCATCATCCATCTGGATGTATTTTATTTCTTCCTCTGTCGACTCCAAATTTATAGATTTTCCCTTCTCCTGTGCAGTAGGCTTTGGTGGGTTTCTTCTTGGAGATGCGCACACTGATATTGCAGGCTGCTTTCCCTTTTTATCCTTCATGGTCTCATTAGTTGGGGTGGGCTTTGGTATCGGCATCCTCGGTGATTTAAGGACTTCTGCTAATACTTTGGCCACCTCTGGAGTAGCTACTTCTGCCTCCATCTCAACTTCTAGCACTGACTCCTCTACTTCGGTATTTATAGCTTCTATGGGTGCCGACATAATGCTTTCCAATAGGGATCGTGACGTCTCTGGTAAGTTTGCAAATGTTGGAGTTGCTTTCAAAGCCTCGAAGAATTCTTGGTTCATGTGTGCTTGAGAGCTCAACAACTCAATTCTCAAAATGCCAAATGTTTTTTGCTGGATGACCTCTTGTAATTTATAGGGCATTTCGAATTCAAATCCGACCGTTCCCCCAAATTCAGTTCATTAATGCCGGTCTGGAAATAAATTTTCAAGGATTTGAACCATAAATTTCATCTTAAATGCTGGTCCCCCACTCCATTTGGTCGCATTTCTCCCGTCAAATCATGAATAGTGACTTTAACGGTCACTTTTCGGTCAACTTGTGTGATTTTTACTTGGGTAACGCAACTCCCTTCACGTTGCGGTGAACCCTGTGATACTTCCTTGCTTTGCATAGTCATCAAATCACGCATCTCCCCAAACTGAGCAGTGTAGTTTATAGTCCCGCACCTCCTTTCAGCTACCTGGAGTGCTAAGGCTGTGCTACCTTAATGTAGTCACATAGTCAGACTTTTGGTGTATGGCTTCAATCGACTGCCATTCACCTTTCTTGGGAAGGGATCTCCATTCAATTTGACCAGCTATACTGCTCCTCCGTTAGTAATCTCCTTAACGACATAGGGCCCTAACCAGTGCATTCTAAACTTCCCTGGAAATTTATCAAACTTACTATCATATAACAAAACCAGGTCATTTACCTTCAATATGCGCAGCTTAATGTGTCGATCATGCCATGCTTTTTCATGCTACTTTTGGACCTGTTCGTGAAATCTAGCTAGAAATCTCTCTTCCTCAAGATCAGCCAGCTATGTGAGCCTCTCCTCTAGGGCTCCGTGATCTGTCATAACCGTGAGTGCCACTATGCGCAGACTAGGCACAATATATTCCATAGGAATTATTGTTTCAACACTATAGACAAGCCTAAAGGAAGTTTGTCCAGTCAACCTCTTGCATGTTGTCCGATAGGCCCATAGTATTGTGGGTATGCATAGGTCCCAATCACTTCGCTGAGCATTGCAAACCTTGGTCAGCATGTTCTCTAGCACTTTATTGAATGCTTCCACCATCCCATTAACCTGCGGGTGATAAGGTGTGCTCTTCTGGTGATATACTTGAAATTCTTCCATCAACATGTTGATCGTCTCATTCAAAATGTGTGTATCGCGATCACTCATAAAAATCTTTGGACAACCAAATCGCATCAATGCATACTCAAAGAGGAACTTTGCAATAGTTGCACTTATATAGTCCTTCACAGGTTGTGCCTCCACCCAACAAGTCAAATACTCCGTCGTGGTCATAATGTATCTCGCTCCCATCTTTCCTCGGGGCTGAATGGGTCCCACAAAATCTATCGCCCATTTCTCAAAGGGTTGTAACGTCATATGTGGATTCAGAGGCATCTCATCCCTATGTGATGGCCTGCTAGTCCTTTGACACACATCACATGCCTTGCAGTACACTTTTGAATCCTGATGGAGGGTTTGCCACCACAATCTTGCACGTAGAATCTTCTGCGCAATCGCTCTCCCTACATAATGTCCTTCTGCAACGCCCCCATGAGTGTCTGCGAGGATGTTGCTTCTTTCAAACTTGGGTACATATCATCTCAATATCTCATCAAACCCCATTTTGTACAGATGCCTAGAAATGATAGAAAAATCTGCCCCGTGCACCACTAACTCCTTTTGCTAGACGGTGTACCCTTCCGGGGCAGTTACTGTCATTAGGAAACATATGATATCTTCAAAATGACCATCCGCGACATGCACTGCAAATAGTTGTGTGTCAGGCAGTCCCTCCTCCAAATTAGTGGGTTCTTCCCGTATTTCGATGTACGACAAATGGTCTGGTCCCGCATTTAGTCCTCTACGATTCAAAATAACTTCGAAATCATATTCTTGGAACAATAACAGCCACTTGCAAATTCTTCCCCGCAACACAGGCTTATTAACTAGGTATTTCAGTGTGGAGTGATCTGTATACATCTTAAAATGGCCACCCAGCACGTAGTGTCTAAACTTCTGGAGCACGTATACCATGGCTAACCCTTCTCTCTTGGTGGTGGAATAGTTCCTCTCTGCCTTGGATAACCCTCTGCTTACAAATGCTATAGGATGGTCCAAGTATCCTCCACTAGCATGTGTCAATACTGCTCCCAACGCTATACATGGAGCGTCGACATGTACATGAAACTCCTTCTTCCAATCCGGGAAGACTAGGATCAACGTAGTGACCATATTTTCTTTCAATACATACAAGCTCTTCTTATAGTCCTCGTTCCAACAGAATGTGACATCCTTATTTAACAACTTCTCCATAGGCGTGGTGATCTTGGCATAGCCTTTGATGAAATTTCGATAATAGCCTGGATTTCTTAGGGTAGCACGCAGTTGTTTCACACTCCTCGGCACTTCCAAGTTTAGTATAACTGTGATCTTTGTGGGATCTACCATCAGTCCCTTCCTGCAAACCACATGACCCAGCAGGGTCCCAAAAGGAACACAAAATAGGCACTTCTTTAGATTGAGCACGATTTGGTATCTTTGACAAGTATCCAGCATTAGGTGTAAACTGGCGACATGGCGTTTCAGCAGCCCAAACACAATCCAATCATCAAAGTATACTTCTAGGAACTTATGAATAAATTCCTTGAATGCAGCAACGACTACGTGCGAGAAAATCGTAGGTGCATTATTCAATCCAAACAACATTATAGTGTACTGAAAACACCCCCACTTAGTCGTGAAGGTTATCTTGCTCCTATCCTCCGACACGATTTTGATTTGATGGTACCCAGAGAACCCATCAGTGAAGGAATATGCTTCTTGGCCACCTACATTGTCCAACACTTCATCAGCGAATGGAGTCGGGAAAGGATCATGTACGAAAGCGTCATTCAATTTTCTGAGATCCACACATATCCTTATTTCATCCTTCTACTTCTTCTCCTTTACCACCATTGTTCTTACCCAGTCAGATTCTTCCACATGCTCAATGAGGCCTTCCGCAAGAATCTTATATAGCTCTAATCAGACCTTCTCCTTATACTTTGGATTGAGATGGTAAGGTATTTTCTTAACCGTCTTCGCGTCGGGCTTCAATGTGATCTTCATAACACCTAGGTCCCTGATTATCCATTTTAGGTCCGTAAACTTGGTAGGGAATAAATCCTGGTATTTGTGGAGAAATTTAGCAACCTTATCCACCATCGCGTCATCCCAGTAATCTCCAATCTTCGCGAATTTGGGCTCTACCTTCGTGCCAATGTTTATTTGTTTCGTTTTCAACGGCACGGTTATATCCGGATTCTAAATCTGCGGTCCTTCAACCTCACGGTGACCTGTTTCAGGTATGTTAATCTTTCGCGAATCCTCATCCTCTTCTTCAACGGTTACGTTGTAGCATTCCAGCGTGTGACTCAGCTGAGTATCCCACTCAGGCTGAATCAGGTCTAAAGGATCTTGTGGTATCCTAAAGATTGCTGCTTTTACTTCCTATAGTGCCTCATTGATACAATCAAGGCCGTCTTCGAAGCTAAATGTCATTATGAATCCTTCATGCAGAATATCCCATTAACATGTACCATGGCAGAGCTCTGTTTCTACATACCAGTTCATCAGGACGACATCCAGGGTGTGATAAAATAAGTGCACCCATTCAGGTTGGGGCTTCTCTCCATAAGCCTGAGCCCATTTGGCCAAGTGTGCACATGGATCATCCTACCCATCATACTTTTTTGTCATTCACACCTTCAGCTTCCCAAAGCGTTTTTTCATCATCCTCTTACATTCGCACCAATCATCAAAGCTTCCCTTATGCATACCCCACCATCTTGCGGGCGTAGCATGCAGTGCCCAATCCAACGCCCAGAAGCGCTATTTTTCTGGTACCTCCCTCTCAAATGCATCCAAAAAGATATCTATATCATCCAGGCCATCATAGGTGGGTAGAGTTCTTACCTCTGACGACACATAGCACAACGTCTGGGTCATCATGCTACAACTTAGTGTAGTTACTTCATGTAACCGATTCTGCCAGTGCTCTAATTCTTCACTAGAGTCCGAGGTGCAGGAACTCTCACGATCCCATGTAATTTTTCCATCCACTGTTGGATTCACCCAATCTTAGTCTCGTGCTGTTATCTTATAGATATAGTCTAGATCGTCATTGCTATCATAATCATGGACTGGTTCAGTATAGCGCGATCCCTCAGGAGGATCTAGGGGTACTATCACACGGAGCGATTTCTTCTCAAATATCATCTTTCACTTCTTTAGGTTATTACCCCATTCATATCAGTAGCTGATGAGCCCCAAAAATGGACAATTATTTGGGCTCATTCAACCTCCTAATTTGACTTAATCCACCATTCTCATTAGTTTATTGCATGTTTTTGATTATATTTATGTTAATAGAGTGAATTTGGTTAGTCATTATGCCAACAAGTCTAATGGGTGCTTTGTGTAGCCTTTTTGGTCAACTTGGAGACAAAATTGAAGGTCTTAATGAGCACTTGGCAGCCAAATTCGTGGGAGAACAAGCTAGAGGATTTGTAGGAAGGTGTCCCCCTCATTTATGGGCCCTTACCTCGAATTCTCCACCATCAGCTCGGAGTTCAAAGGCCACCAAATCAATGAGCACAAGGGCAGCCAAGCAAGTCAAGTAGGACTGCTGTTAACTACAAGTTTTGGGCAGCCAAGTCCCTAAATTTTAGGAGGACTGTTGGGTCCTCAATTTGTATAAATAAGAAGGCTTAGGGCCTCATTTTGGTTAGCTAGTGGTTAGTCAATTTGGTTAGCCAGTTAGTCAATTTGGGTTTTTTCTCTTTGTAAGCCAGTTTTGGCATGATGTTAGACTCATGATTATTTAATAAAGGCAGGCAACTTTGGATTCAATTCTGAGTTTTTAAGGGAGCTATAGCTCTCAGGTTAGGGCCCAACCTGAGAGCAATAGATCTCCTCTTCCTTGTATTGTTACTTGTTTCCTTGCAACACTTTATTTCCTCTGTTTTGACATGCATTTAGAATTTACAGTTTGCTGATTTGATTTCTTTTATGTGATTGAGTAGGATTAGTTTACAGTTCAAGTGCTTTCAGTTGCTTAGATTAGAGTAGGAGGATTGTAATTCATTAGAGCTCAAAAAAGGGTTGATAGTGCACTCGCTGCCATCTCTGTTTAGAGATTGGGGGTGTGGGCTGTACCAACCACCAAAAACGCAGTCTTATGCTTTCATGCAAGCTGCCACACAATCATTGCAATTGTAGATCCATCCATGCATTTTGCTCTTGAGCACCACTGCTTCGTTCCAACACCATGCACGATTTTTCTCCACATTTACATTGCTGTTCATTGGTTTAATAACACAGTTAGAATAGGTTGATGGAATTCTCGGTTTTGTGCAAGATATAGAGGATTTGTTTCTTTTACACTGCATAGCATCACATTATCGTGTTCTTCTTCTTCTCAACCACGCCTAAAGCCACCTGCTCGACCTCTGTTCAGCTCGTTAGCCTTCCAACCCTTCTACTTCTCACGTAGCTCCATCTTTTTAACTTTTCCTTGCTTCCACCCTTCTATTCACCAACCAACTGTACTCACTCTTTCCTCACCTCATATCTCTGTCCCTGAGCCACCACAAACTCCTCCTTCACCTTACCCATCCACCCATACTGCTCCTTCACTCCTCCATCACCCAAAACTCCAACTACAGCACATCCTGTAGAAGTTAGCAGACTTCCTGTAGAAATCCCAAGCTTCCTGTAGGATCCCCTGCAGACATCCTGTAGAAACCTGTAACCTCGGTTGCCGAGCACCTGAACGTTGTGGACTTCTATGGAATGATGTTTTGGATCCTCTGGGACCTCTCCTAGCCCTCCTGACCTTTCCCAAGCTTTCTCTCCCTTCGCACCACCTCTGCACAGCCAAACCCTAATAAGAAACACGATCATAATCACTCCATCCACTTAAGCAAAAATACAAAAACAATGTTCTTTTTAATAGAAGTAGTTTGAGTTCATGCATTTCACATCACTAGAAGTAATGGCATCATTTTTAGACATTGGCACTCTCACTATTGCATCATAGAGGTTAAACTAGTCAGGTTAGGGTTTACTAGGGTTTCCATGTTTTGGTTGGTTTTCAGTTCATTTTTGCAAAGTAGATTACTTTCCGTTGAGATAGCCTTCGTCCATCATTTAGAAAGCTTCTTCTGAGAACATATAGAAGTTGGCTTGAGCCCTAGCGGACTTGTGCCAGCTGACCAAGTGACAGCTGCGACAAGAGCTAGTACTTGTGCATACAGCACCGTCGCTTCTAAGTTTGTACGAACTACCGGGTTGATAAAATTAGAGATAGGAAGCCCCAGGAGTTGTAGCATTATTGCTACAATACTGGAGCCCACCATCTTTTTGGCGCCGTTGCCGGGGAAGCGTTAGAGTATTGGTGATTGTCGCTTTTCTTCTATTTTCCACTACAATCTTCTGCTAAGTAGTTTATTTCATTTCCATTATGCAATTTCGTTTATGCAAAAGTAGATTAGCATTTCCCGCTTTCATAGATTATCATTTCAATTCCGCAATTTCATTTCTGCAAGCGTAGATTAGCATTTCAATTCTGCAAGCGTAGTCTAGCATTTCATTCCTGCAATTTCATTTGAGAAAAATAGATTAGTCCTTTCCTGCTTTCATTTCAATTCCGCATTTTCATTTAAGCAAGATAGTTAGTTGCAGTTCAATCTATTTCAGTTTTGCAAGTAGAAGTAGGAAAAAGCAAAATTCAACCAAAAAGATTTCATTCCATGCCTTGTAGGAGTAGAGATAAGTTAAAAAAATGATTGCACAACACCCCCCTTTGCTTCACACAACCAACCTTCTCTCTTCTTCGATGGTTGTGACTAAGAAGAACCCCTGGGTGGACATCAAGACATATCTGAAGAACCTCTAGGGGAGAAGAAGAAGAAACCATTCCTTTGGAGCAAATGGCTACAAGCAGAAATGTTGGGAGCAGTCCCTTGTCCAAAGATGAATTTGCAAATCAGATCGAAGATTTCAAGAGTGATATGAGGCAGTTTCGTGCCATGTAACTGGATACCTTGCGGATCCAAAAGAAGCAAGAAGAAGCCAAGAGGGCTTTGGCCATTTTTTGTCCTAGGTGCACTAGAAAGCATCCTAGGAACGAATGTCCAATGCACTCTCTAGAAGTATGTTTCATCTGTGAAGAATACCATCCTACAAATCAGTGCCCTTCCTTGCCTGGACTTAAAGTTGCATATCAAAGAGTTAAAGGAGCAACTGAACGACTCTATTATATGAACCAAAGGAGGCCACATGAACCTAGATCTTATCAGCAGGAAGTGCAAGGGACATCCGAGACCTATTATGACCCCTATCAAGCCACTTTCATGCCTTCTTGGGGTCACCCTGCTCATCCTTCCTGGCCTACACCTCCTCCTTGGTCATATTCTCCTTGTTCCTTCACAGATCCATATTATGCCCAACCAGCTGCTCATTCGTTTCACTCTTATGCTCAGCCACAGCCTCAGTGGAATGCACCTTATCAAGAGTGGAGGCCCCAGTACAACTCTCATCCTGCTCATTTTCCTCCACCACCTGCTCATCCACAACCATCGCCTCCTCCTCCACCAAGGCAACCCCAAATGCCTACCCAACCACAATGCCATCCATCTCCATCTCAATTTCCCACTTCCACTCAGCTACCCATACCACCATTTCCAAATCCACACATTGGAGTAGCTCAACTCCATTACAATGCTAAGGCACAACATATCCAAATGACTCCTCTTGAGCTCAATGATCTTCACCATAGCTCAGGAAAAGCATTGCAAAAAAGAGATTATCTTGAAAGCATTGAAGGACCACATCCGGAAAAACAAGATTCAAAAGAGGAGATCAAAGAACCATGGGCTGCACTTGATGAAGAGAAGAGATCTAAATCAGAGATCGAGAGAGTTCCCTCATGGTTATCATCAAATCCTCCATGTACTCAAGAGAAAGATCAACAAAAAGAGGAAGATCAGAAGGTCATGATAGAAGGTGACATGAAGAATGATCCAAATCAGCAAGATGACCAAGGATATCAAAGCTATATTGAGATATGGTTTCAGAAGGTCACTAAGTTGCAGCGGTACTTTCTTCCTAAGTTATGTTTGATCCCTTCAAAGCCAGAACATTTGGTCTCTGAGATCTGGATACCTATCCAAGCATGCATTTCGAGCCTTCACATCATTTTTTCTCTAATCTCGATGTGCACATGGCTCCATTGGAAGTATTCTTATACTTGAGAACGATTTTGTTTTTCAAGTAGGGTAGGGTAGAAAAAAGAAAAAAGAAAAAAAGAGAAAAAAGAAAAAGAAAAAAAAAATGAAAAAAGAGGAAAATAGAAATCTAAGGTGAAAACCTCCTCGGAGGTGCCTTAGATTGGCTCATTGATTGAAAACCTCCATGAGGCAGTCAATGGGTTGGAAAAAAAAAGAGAAAAGAGAATAATATCTTTGGGTGAAAACCTCCCTTGGAGGCGCCCAAGGCAGGCAATTAGGGTGAAAACCTCCATGAGGTGCCCTAGTTGTTTTTTTCAAAAAAAAAAAAAAAAAAAAAAAAAAGGAAAAGAAAAATAAAGCTAATCTCCATTGAATAATTTCATGTTGCAGCAATGACAATGCAGGTTGCAAGAAGGACGTTTCATGACAGGAGGAGCACTCAAATCAAGGTTAAAGGAAATTTTTTTGTGCCTTCTATAGGAAGCTCTGTATTTCTACAGGAAACATCCTGTAGAACCTTTGGACGAGTCAAATCCAATTTCAAAAGTGAATCTAATGGTGGGAATCTGTTGATTAGGCCTACAAGCACTTGTGTGTCCATCCCTTGCCTTTCTCCATCATTTTTTCCACCTCATTGTGCTTCTCATTGTGATTCTACAGGAACTTCCTGTAGAAATTGTGGGAAACTAGACATGGATTTCAAAAAGTGGTTTGGCGAACATGGTAGCTTCCTCGAGGGTTCAGAAGTCCTCATGCAATCTTCCAACTCCTCCTCCATCATCTCCATACCTGTATCACAGCCCAAGCTCAGTTTTTCCTTCCATGCAAACACTTGCAAAAGGCCTTGAAGCAAAAATACCTAGAACAAAATTTGTTTTTGCCATAACTTGAAAACCATGCATCCATTTGACAAACCGTTTTATAGGGAATTGTACAAGGGTGATGACAACATGCCTGAGAAGTTCCATGCAATTCCGGTGCACGGTTTCCAAGAAATCAGCCTCCATCACCATCAGCCATTTTTGTGTTTTCTCCATATCCGTGCATCCATTTTAAAACCTATTTCATGGGGAGATGCACATGGGTGATAGTAGCCTACCCAAGCAGTTTCAGCCGATTCCGATGCACGATTTCCGAGAAATCGAGCTCTGAAATCTTCAGCCATTTTCCATTTTTCTCGAAATCCGTGCATCCATTGATCATGATTTTGCTATGGGAGATGCATAATGATGATAGGAACATGCTCACCGAGTTTCAGATCAATCCGGGTTATCGTTTGAGAGCAATGGTGAAAACAATTTCTGATTTTGTGACCATGCAGCAGCAGCAGCTTGAAGGTGCAGATCTGAACGTGAAAACAATTGCATGCAGCTCAGATCCGGCCAGAGGACACCTGCACAAGGAAAAGCAATCAAAATCATCAGCCAAGCCTCATGCAATCAAAGGATCCAAGCATGCAGCAGCAGAATCAGAGCATGCAACAGCAAAAAGCTCACGGCAGCCATTCAACTTCGAGGTATGTGACAAACTCATTCTTCTATTGCATAAATTTAATTTGAAAACTGCATGAATTGATGGAATGGTGGAATTGAGCCACGAATATAGCAAGGTTAAGCCGATTGCCTTCTCTAGCACTCAGCTGGAAGTCACGCAGTACATGTGGACCGCTGACTTACGTGAAACTTAAAGCAACCAGGAGTGTTGGCCGGTTAAACTTTAGTTCAATTCATGACAGTGATTACAGGGGGAAAACACATAGTTCATGAACAACACTTCCAGTTGCATGTGGCCACATACACTTGGCCACTTCACTCTCTCACGCAAATCACGCAGCAATTAAAGATAGCTTAGCTAAAACTTATGAACTGTTGTTCATCTGCACTTTCCACATCCTCAACTGAAGTGTGCACAACCGGTTAACCTATCGTCCTCCACTAAGTTTTTCTACCTGTTTTCAAAATTATCCCATGTATCAGATCGTTTAGAGGCGCAGAGACATCCTACAGGCGTTTCTACAGGAAGTCTTCTACAGGAAACGCAGAAAACAACCATGCAAAAAGAAAAACCTGGGATTTTCGGTGAATTCCAAGCTCCAAACAAGGTAGGATTGGGGAAACTTCGTTGTGCATGATTTGTTGGTGCAAAATGGTGAATTGAACATGGAATTAAATTTTAAAAATGAGAGGAAAAGTCTGCCTGCACATTGAAAAAAAGTGAAAAGTCTGCTTGCATATTTTCTGAGTTCTACACAGTACTTTTTTCCTCTGCATTCGAAGCCTGGCTTCTTCTTTCTCACCTTCTTCTGAAAAGAGAGATGCAACCATAGGAACTAGGCTTGTGTGAAGGAATGAATTTGCAAGACTGTCCACTTTCTAGCAGAAAAAAAAACTATGTTATTTGGTCTCTGTTTTGTCAAAAAAAAAAAATGATTTCTTTTCAAAAACTAAGGAGCAAATTCAGGTTGGAAAAGTTTGAAGAGAGAAAAAATTGGAAGTTGTTGTTGTGAAAAACATGAAAATTCCAGGAGCAATAACAAGTTTACAAGAGGGGCAATGAGCTATCTTTTTAGAAGAAAACACAGGTTTTTACAAAATTTTTGGCTTCAAGAGAAGAAGAAAACAAATAGTTTTATTTGTTGCATGTTTATGCAAAAGAAGCGATGCAATTCTAGGGAAGAATCAGGCCTGAAGAATGTGGAAAAACCAATGATGAGGGAGCACAAATCATTCAAGCAGAGGGAAAAACAAAGGAAGAACATGAAAGAAAAGGACTAAAGTAGAGAGGGCAGAGACTAAACAAGACGAGAAGAAAGCCAAAACAGAGCATGAGGGAGCAAGCTAACAGAGGCAGAAAATACCAAAGAAGAGGAAAAAAGGAGGAAGGGACAAACCATGAGATATCAGTGACAGTAGACCGAAACAGTTTCTACAGGAAACCGGAAAACGGCCACTACATGAAGACAGAGGACTGTTTCTACAGGAAGACAGAGGACCGTTTCTACAGGAAGACAGAGGACTGTTTCTACAGGAAGCCAGCGAATTGTTTCTACAGGAAGTTTGAAAAGAGGGAAGCCAAAGGAGAAATCAGCCGAGATGTTAGCCAAAGAAGCCACTAGGGCCACCAAAGATGAGGAGAGAGATTGGTTGCTCAGAGGATGAGCAACACTTTCAGTAGGGGGGTGATGATGAGCCCCAAAAATGGACAATTATTTGGGCTCATTCAACCTCCTAATTTGACTTAATCCACCATTCTCATTAGTTTATTGCATGTTTTTGATTATATTTATGTTAATAGAGTGAATTTGGTTAGTCATTATGCCAACAAGTCTAATGGGTGCTTTGTGTAGCCTTTTTGGTCAACTTGGAGACAAAATTGAAGGTCTTAATGAGCACTTGGCAGCCAAATTCATGGGAGAACAAGCTAGAGGATTTGTAGGAAGGTGTCCCCCTCATTTATGGGCCCTTACCTCGAATTCTCCACCATCAGCTCGGAGTTCAAAGGCCACCAAATCAATGAGCACAAGGGCAGCCAAGCAAGTCAAGTAGGACTGCTGTTAACTACAAGTCTTGGGCAGCCAAGTCCCTAAATTTTAGGAGGACTGTTGGGTCCTCAATTTGTATAAATAAGAAGGCTTAGGGCCTCATTTTGGTTAGCTAGTGGTTAGTCAATTTGATTAGCCAGTTAGTCAATTTGGGTTTTTGCTCTTTGTAAGCCAATTTTGGCATGATGTTAGACTCATGATTATTTAATAAAGGCAGGCAGCTTTGGATTCAATTCTGAGTTTTTAAGGGAGCTATAGCTCTCAGGTTAGGGCCCAACCTGAGAGCAATAGACCTCCTCTTCCTTGTATTGTTACTTGTTTCCTTGCAGCACTTTATTTCCTCTATTTTGACATGCATTTAGAATTTACAGTCTGCTGATTTGATTCTTTTATGTGATTGAGTAGGATTAGTTTACAGTTCAAGTGCTTTCAGTTGCTTAGATTAGAGTAGGAGGATTGTAATTCATTAGAGCTCAAAAAAGGGTTGATAGTGCACTCGTTGCCATCTCTGTTTAGAGATTGGGGGTGTGGGCTGTACCAACCACCAAAAACGCAGTCTTATGCTTTCATGCAAGCTGCCACACAGTCATTGCAATTGTAGATCCATCCATGCATTTTGCTCTTGAGCACTACTGCTTCGTTCCAACACCATGCACGATTTTTCTCCACACTTTACATTGCTGTTCATTGGTTTAATAACACAGTTAGAATATGTTGATGGAATTCTCGGTTTTGTGCAAGATATAGAGGATTTGTTTCTTTTACACTGCATAGCATCACGTTATCGTGTTCTTCTTCTTCTCAACCACGCCTAAAGCCACCTGCTCGACCTCTGTTCAGCTCGTTAGCCTTCCAACCCTTCTACTTCTCACGTAGCTCCATCTATTTAACTTTTCCTTGCTTCCACCCTTCTATTCACCAACCAACTGTACTCACTCTTTCCTCACCTCATATCTCTGTCCCTGAGCCACCACAAACTCCTCCTTCACCTTACCCATCCACCCATACCACTCCTTCACTCCTCCATCACCCAAAACTCCAACTACAGCACATCCTGTAGAAGTTAGCAGACTTCCTGTAGAAATCCCAAGCTTCCTGTAGGATCCCCTACAGACATCCTGTAGAAACCTGTAACCTCGGTTTCCGAGCACCTGAACGTTGTGGACTTCTATGGAATGATGTTTTGGATCCTCTGGGACCCCTCCTAGTCCTCCTGACCTTTCCCAAGCTTTCTCTCCCTTCGCACCACCTCTGGACAGCCAAACCCTAATAAGAAACACGATCATAATCACTCCATCCACTTAAGCAAAAATACAAAAACAATGTTCTTTTTAATAGAAGTAGTTTGAGTTCATGCATTTCACATCACTAGAAGTAATGGCATCATTTTTAGACATTGGCACTCTCACTATTGCATCATAGAGGTTAAACTAGTCAGATTAGGGTTTACTAGTGTTTCCATGTTTTGGTTGGTTTTCAGTTCATTTTTGCAAAGTAGATTACTTTCCGTTGAGATAGCCTTCGTCCATCATTTAGAAAGCTTCTTTTGAGAACATATAGAAGTTGGCTTGAGCCCTAGCGGACTTGTGCCAGCTGACCAAGTGACAGCTGTGACAAGAGCTAGTACTTGTGCATACAACACCGTCGCTTCCAAGTTTGTACGAACTACCGGGTTGATAAAATTAGAGATAGGAAGCCCCAGTAGTTGTAGCATTATTGCTACAATACTGGAGCCCACCAGTAGCCCAATCAATGTCAAGGAGCACAAGATAGGGGTTGCTATCATCCACAATTTCTATTACTTCAAAGTCACCCAGCGCGCTCGCACCTTCTACATTCACCCCTTGCAGCCCCCCCATGGGGATGATATTCTGCTAAGTCGCCATCCTTAGTTGAATCGGAGACCACTACAACACGGGTCTCCCCATTCATGTCACGCGGAAAGAGTCGTTAGTGCGAACACAACCGACCTTCCTAGAAATCCTAAGACTCTCTAATGACAAACAAGACAAATAAGAGCAATCATTCCCTAAATATGCTTTTACAATATGAGAAATCAAGTGTTTAGATCCTACCTGTAATCCAATGCTGTTGTAGTAGTCCAGCTTCGTTGATCCGGATGAGCTCCTCCTTCCCTTCGAAACCTGCATTCACCAACAATCAAACGATTAAATAGCACCTGAATATCACATAAAATAAAACATATTTAACATGTAGACCAAGGAGTACATGAAACAACTCATTAATAACAAATTGTTGAGAAGAATGGACTAATTTGTATTAAAAGGTAACAAAAGGAACCATTACAACCTGAGCCTTGGTGTTGTGCAAGCTCCTCCGAGGGTCCACAAGAGTTCTCCCTTACTCTGATTAGCTCACCCACCTCCCAATGGAAACAAGTAAAGATGGTAATCTCTCCTCACAAGCTTCTACAAGGAAGTCCTAATTCCAGCAGCATCTACCCTTAGGAATGTTCAGCTTTCAACCTCCCCTCCCTTTGGCCCAATGCCTGTATTTATAGTGCTCTAGAGGAAGTTATTCAGGTCCACCATCAATGGGTTAAGTCCCTCTTTGGATGGGATAGCTCCCCTATTGATGGGATAAGTTCCTCTTTGGTAGGGATACATGAACCATCTGGAGGCGCTTCATACACGTCAAACATACTTCTAGAAGACTCTAGAAATGACCACAAGTAACTTTTTTGGAGTGAAACTTGCGCCTTTTGACCTTTACAGGAGTACGCACCCACCACTTTACATACAGAGCGTACAAGTACGCAGGTATTGTGAACTTGGGTTGCGTACCCGCAGGTAAGGCTAAGAGAAACTGCGTACCAGAGATAATTGACTTTAAATGACTTTTCTCTCTTTCTTGAAGTTTGACATGGAGAGCAGAGGCATGAGACTTGCCAAGGAGGATAGTATGACAGTGGATGGAGCCATACTAACTGCAAATAGTCATGGTGACATTTTTTAGTGTAACATATTGCCCCCTAAAGTGCGAAGCCTGTAGTAGATTAGGGTTTTTATGATCTAGGAAGGGTGAAGTAATTTATCATTTCAAGGAGTATCTTGTGGAGGACCTGGTCAGAACCTGCAAATATTCAACACAAAATACATATATAAGATGATATCATCACTGAGGTAGGCATTCCCATACTCAAATTGAAAACTCTAACTAATGATCTAACTACTGCTCTGGTACAAGAATGGTTTTGCAGTACATCACAATCATAGACTTTTGTAGACACAGTATGGACGCAGCCATCTGTTTATGATTAGTCTACTGTATAATGAATACAAAACTCCTCGCAGCCTGGATGGTGGAAACTAGATCCAGGGTCTTCATACTTCCCGAATTGGTACGATTCTATCCATGCGAATAAATGAGTTGATGTCGAGCATGGTAGAAACCACTTGATTACCAGTCAATGATGTAAACTGTTAACAAGTGTGAGAGAGACCACCAGTGATGTCAATTGTTCTCAAAGTACCCAGTACAATCCATGAAATGTGAATGAATGAGTTGATGTCGAACACGTCACAGAATCCTTCGATCGAAAGTCAGTGATGTAAACTGTCGTCAAAGGCAAGAAACCTGCCATTGATGCATGCAGACTTCAAGGTACTGTCGATTTCTAAGTCATCTTTCTAGATAATGTGCTGATGTCGATAGAAAGTGACTTGTTGCAGGCAAGCCCACAACACGAAATCATTGTTCAAGTTGAAGAAATGTTGCTGTAAGGACTGACTCAGGGATGGTCAAATGGATGACAAGTATTTTGCATATGAATGGTTTATTTGCAGAGACCTCTTGAACACATAACGACACGACAGATGGTTTGGTGACGATTGACCCAAAGTTAATACCTGGAAACGGTTGAAGACTTTCAAAGTGGGTTGATCAACTTTTAAGGCAAAGGATTTCCCAACCCAGGTGAATGAAAAGTGTCGTGTTCAAGCGTGGTGATAAGGTTCTTCTGTAACAAAGGATGACAAATCGGTTCATTCTTCTCTCTTTTCCCCCACCATTTCTGGCAAGTACCTCTTTATTTTTTACAAGCTTGAGGAGGATAACATATGCTTGATTATAAGCTCATCCTTCGGATGAGTCCAACTTAGTTTAGATTCGGACCCTAAGAAGGAGTGGTCCGTTCCTTTTTGTAATCGAACAGGTCCTTTACTGTGAAATTTTAACGAGTCCAGTATAGGAGAAACTCGACGTTTTTCATTTTTAGAGAGTCTGAAAAAACTAAAGAAGACTCCACGGTGAACTTTTTCATAAATTTGTGTCTCCCAAGCCCGAAAAAGTATAAAATAATACCTGAGAGAACCGCTTGATCTCACGACCAAGGAGTACTTTCATGATTAGTGTCTTTGACCTGAAAAGTAAAAAGCGATCAAGGACACGTCATTTTATTTCCGTATCGAGTTTGAAACGACAAAAACCCGGTAATCTTTTCCTGTTTTTACGGTCAGAAAAGAGCTATAAGGGGACCGTCTTTTAGTTTCGTTTTAACGGGTGCTAAAAGAAACGCTCGGCAACCTTTTCATGTTTTAGGAGTTAGAAAAGAGCTTAAAAGATGACTCTGATGTTTTGGTTCGTGAAAAATGATGATTTTGCTCTAAAATCCTTTTGTCCTGCACAAAAACGACACATTACTCATACCTGTTTAAGATGGGTAAAAATACATTGAAAAATGTCCTTTCATGGTGAAAAATAAACAAACTTAGCATTCATTCATCCAAAAAACCTATAAAAAGACTTTTTACCATGTCATTTTTACCATTTTACTGCTGAGGTTGAGAAAAGGGCTTTTGACAAGAAAACTTCCCGTGGACTTTGCGGAGAATCCGACCGTCAGAATCGAGCGCCGTCTCTTTCAGGTATTTCACAACATCCTCCTCTTCAATTTCATCCGTTTAGAATTTCATTTCAAGTTTTAGTTTGATTTTTTGGAGGGTTTAGGGTTTTAAAATGCGTTTCTCGGGGGACGTAGGTGCCCCATGGGCGACCTACGTACCCTGACTTTTTTGTATATGCGAAAAAGGTCGGGGTACGCAGCCCGCCTTCAGACCAGCTGCGTACCGCCGCTCTGTCTTCTGAACGCGGGGTGCGTACCCCGTGAAACGCGGTTTTTTAAACCCCAAACCCCATTTTTAACCAATCAAAAAATGTTTAATGAATTCTAACTATTGTTTTTTGGTGTGTAGGTCACTCACCATGCTGGATTGGCGTGAAAGAGAGCACGAAGACGTTGATTTGGCCGCAATAGGTCATCAACCTTCTATTGATGCGTTAAACGCATGCAGTCTCTATAAGTACTGGGCCATACCTGGCATGAGGGCCCAGGTGCCATTCTTAGAGTGGCTGGTTGAAAGGTGGAACATTCAGGATCAATGTTTTTACATCGGAGAACACCAACTCGAGATAGAGTCCTCCGACATATACTTTCTCACTGGCTTGCCTAACAGGGGCGAACAACTCTCTCTATTCGGGACTAGGCCGGGTGGCCAATCCCTTGCTAGTCTCCGGCTAGAGTGGTGCAACAATCAAAACCAGGAGAAGGGGATAGAAATCAAATATATATCCCGACCTGAACTTATGGTAATTGCCTTTACAGTTACCAGACTTTGCGGCGCTGCCGCTTTGCACATGGCCATTGGATCCCAAATGTGGATGGCTATAGATTGCTTCCAAGGCACCATTTTCAATTGGTGCGATGCTGTGTTGGCCAATATGAAGGGCCAACTAACCAGGGCAAAGAGAGGACAATTGAAGACCTTTGGATACGGGCCTTTAGTTGTGAGCTTTGCCCTAGAGAGAGTTCCAATGCTGATCCCCCAGCATCTTACAGTTCCAGTTGGGGCTCCTCGGGAGCCTAAGTTGACGAGATGGGTTGCGGTAATGGCCCGGCATCCTGACGAGGGAGCAGCAGTTGTTCGATTTCCTGATGGTTACTTTCCCTGGCTAGAGGGCCAGGTCTTTGCGATTCAGGATTTTTCGTATGCCGGAATGGATTTTCGCAATGATCCGGACATGGTTCTTCCACAGGGAGAACAATGGGACGACAGAGGTACTTCATTCTTCACAAGTTTTTAAATTATATATTTTTTTTGTTTTTTATATATCGTCTCAAAACTGACAGCACAAATTTTCAAAATGCAGATGTAGGTCCACGGCGTCCGGCCAACCTCCGGGCTTTTGAGAGGAGAGTACCAGCTGTACCAGCACCAGCCCCACAGGATGCAGCCGCAAAGACCTTAGCCGAGCTGGAACAGGATCTAGAGCGTCTGACGGCGGATATACCAGAGACCACTATAGATGACATTCCTATCCGACTTCAGCGCTACCTGGTCGCAGTCCCAGGACCTTTCAGGAGGTTCCTGTGTAGGGTAGCGCGGGCAGTGGTCTCGTATAGAGAGCACCACCAGTGATTGGCTAGTCACTTTTGTAGACACATATGACATTTTTGGTTTTTTGTACTTATCATTTTTGCCGATCATAAGGTGTTTTTCAACCTATGATCGAAGACGATGTATATTTTTGACACACTCCTATCTATATATATCATTATTACCGGCTTATTTTGTTAAACATGTGTGATGAAATGTTTATAAATTTACATTTATGATTGTTACAAATGTCTATTTAACATTCGAGACGCCATTGCATCTGCTAATGTATTTAAAGACCTTGGAATATGCTGATATTCAATGTAATCAAATTCACGTTCCAAGAGACGCACCCTCAAAAACAATCTTAATAACACTAGATTTTTAATGGCATAGACTCTATTAAGCTGTAATACAACGAGTTCAGAATCTAACCTCACTATCAAACTCCGAATCCCAAATGAAATAGATTCAGATAATAATTCAATCACTGCAATGTATTCTGCAATGTTGTTTGTTGTTTGACCGAGGCTCACCCCATGCATAGAAACTAACTCGTCAGAGGGCGAATAGATAACCCAAACTGCGGAAGAGATATTCCGTGTACTACGACAAGCACCATCAACAAATCCAATGTATGTTTGGAGAGGCGTCGACATCTGCAATATCAAGAGTAAAACCAAGATAAGCTAGAATAACGACAAAAGCACACTCTTTAAGCTAAGCACACAGCCTAAACTAAGCAAACACACCAGCTAGAAAGAAAATTAACCTAACTAGAACTAACTAAATCTCCATACCCACCATTTAAGCATAATACCTCTTTAGGTAAAGTCCATTTCTGGGCTTACCCAAAGAGTCCCCATCAAAATCTACCAGCTCATAGGCCCCTTTTGCCAGCTTTCGCTTGACAATGTAGGGTCCATGCCACATGGGAACGAATTTTCCAGCACCTAATTTATCGTTAGCTTGATCATATAATAGCACTAAGTCTCCTTTCGAAAAATTACGAGGGGTCACGTTACGGTCATACTGAGCTTTCATCCTTTTTGCATGAGTCTCGATTGCCAAAGCAGCATCACGCCGAGTCTCATCTAATTTAGCTAAGTATAACATACGCTTCTCCTCTTCGGAAGTAGCTGGGAGTAATTCGATAGCCATTTGAAGTGATGGGATTTCGCATTCAATGGGCAACACTGCTTCCAAACCATAAACTAGCTAGAAAGGAGTGAACCCTGTTGATGTTTTTACTGAGGTTCGATACGCCCAAAGCGCTGAAAATAACATGTTGTGCCAATTCGACCGATGAATACCAATGATTCATCGGATCATGATAACTAGAACTTTGTTGATAGATTCAACCAAACCGTTTGCTTGGGGATAATAAGGAGTAGAACTATCATGGCGTAAACCAAGCTGGCTTGTAAGTTCTGTCATCATAATGTTTCGAAAATGGCGCCCATGGTCAGTGATTATCACTTGTGGGACACCAAACCTAGCAATAATATGATTGAATACGAAAATCGCTGCTGTTTTGCCGCTTGCCTCGAATGTAGGCATCGCCTCGGCCCATTTAGTAAAATAATCAACCGCAAGGATGATATACGCATGCCCCCCGGCCGAGTGAGGGTTACAAGTAATAAAATCGATACCCCATTTAGCAAAAGGACCAACGACAATTATAGGGTGGAGAGGAGCAGGTGGTGCGCGCATCTTGCGATCAAACACTTGACAGTTGTGGCATTTTCAGACCGCAATGATACAATCTTTAAACATGGATGGCCAGAAATAGCTAGCATGCAACACCTTCTGAGCTGTGGCATACCCAGACATATGACCGCCACATGCTCCAGAATGACAGTCATTCAAAACCCTTTCTGCCTCTTCATGAGTTAAGCAATGACGAAAAACCAAATCCGCCCCACGACGATAAAGAGTATCTCCAATAATTCTGTATTGTTGGGACTGGAATCGAATTTTCCGGCGTTCCGACTTTGAAGCTTCGGGCCGAAAGGATTGGGTTTGGAGATAGACGATTATATCCCCATACCAAGGATCTAAAGTGCTGATAAGAAACAGAGATTCGTCCGCAATGGGTTCCTCTGCCACAGTCTCCGTGTCAGCACGCGGGAAGTCACACATCAATTCCGCAAAAACTAAGGATTTCTTAGACTTGGACTTCTCGAATTCCAAATCGAACTCCTGCAGGATAACAATCCATTTGGAGTACTTGCCCCCTAGCAATTGTTTTGTCAAAATGTAGATCATAGGGTTGCAATCCGAAATCACTGTAGTTTTACGGAGAAGAATGTAATGACGAAAACGCTGGACAGCCTGAACAGCTGCCAGGGCCAATTTCTCCACATGCGAATATTTTAGCTCAGTGGGATTTAACGTCCTACTAAGATAATATATCACATGTTCCGTTCCAAATTCATCTTCCTGAACTAAGACCATTCCAATGGTGGAGTGGGAGGCAGCGAGATACAAAAAGTAATCCTGGTTGTAGTTGGGAGGATGCAGCAACGGTGCATGGGTCAACGCGTGCTTAAGTGCATCAAAAGATTTCTGAGCTATCTCATCCCAAGAAAATTGAGCGTTTTGTTTCAACAACCGGGTGAAACCCTTTGTAACCTCGGCATAGTTAGGAATGAATCGACGTAAAAAGTTTGCTTTCCCTTGCAAACTTTGGAGTTTGCGCAAACTCGAAGGAGGAGGCAATTTGATGATAGCTTCAACCTTCGAGGGATAGACGCGGATACCGGCTTTTGAAACGACAAATCCTAGTAATCGTCCCACTTCTATGCAGAAGACACATTTGTGTGGGTTCAACCGAATTCGATAATGCCGACACCTCATAAAAATAGCGCGTAAGTGGACAAGGTGATCAGCTCGATGTAAAGAATGAGCAGGCAAATCATCGAGATACGGTTGCACAATGTGCTTGATGTCGTGAAACGCGTAAGACATTGCCCGTTGGAAAGTGGCTCCGGCATTCTTAAGTCCGAAAGGTAATTTGCAGTAAGCAAATGTCCCCCAAGGACAAATGAAAGCCGTTTTTGGTTGATCGGCAGGTAGAATATTGATTTGGTTGTAACCGGAAAAACCGTCCATAAAGGAAAATATTTCACTGCCGGCACAATCATCAATTATTTGATCGATATAGGGTGTGGGGTAGTTGTCTTTTGGACAAGCACGATTTATATCCCTATAGTCGATACATATTCTTATTGTTCCTTGTTTCTTGTTAACCGGAACAATATTCGATACCCAATCCGTTAACGGGATCAGATAAATGAAACCTGCTTTCAACAGCTTCTCGACTTCTGCTTTAATCGCAGCCGCTTTCCTAGGGTGTATCTGATGTAGACGTTGCCGAACGGGTTTAGCGTCCGGGTAGGTCTTGATTTCATGAACAACAATGGAGGGATCAATTCCTGGCATTTCCTCATAGGACCAGGCAAACACGTCGCGGAATTCTTGAAATAGGACCTTGTATGTTTGAATTTCGTTATCTGTACACGAGGCACCTATATGAATTCTAACTCCGGTTTTGACTGAAATGTCGATGGCAATAGTTTGGGAAATGTTTCCCAAATTCAACTCTGAATCAGGATGTTTCATGGGATTCTGAGCTTCTTTGACATATTCAGCTGTAAAAATTGATGAAAAATCATTTCCAAAGTCATCAGCCTCAGGTAAAAACGAAGATCTATGATGAAGATCTTCCCATGGTAGATCGTCTACACTTAGGATTTCGCGAAGTTGTTCGTCAGATGACACAACTTCGGGAAACGTTATCCATTCTGAGGTTGATGTGAAAAGTTATTCCTCACAGACCACATTCATTTGGTCGAATTGGGTTGAACTGGAGTCGGAAAAAGACTGCACGGCCTCATAAGCAATTTCATATGGACTCAAAGGCATGACATTACCGAATGAGTCTATCTCAAATTCAGATGGAACAATCCAAGGATCATCGTAAATAATAGTGTCTGAAGTAATCATATGAATAGATGCGAATGAAGGGTCTGCATTGATCGAAGGAAAGGGAAAAGTTCCCAGTAAACCGGAATCTTTAACCAATCCTACACCAACATCCTTGTAAGGGATAGTCGTTTTACCGACATGCTGGATACTCTCTGAAGAGGCTGGGTCGGATGAAAAATAAGCCAGCTGGTCTATCGTCATGATCTTACCATTATGTGGAAACTTTATAACTCTGAAGACCGATGACACGACTGCTGTCATAGCGTAAGACCAACTGCGACCCAAAAGAAGGTTGTAGTCTAGAGGGGCATCAACCACCTCCACATCTAGACTAACGGTTTTTCCTTCAACCCCTATAGGCAAATCCTGTAGAATGCCAAATGGATGGAACCCACGGCCATCAAAGGCCTTAAGAATCGTCGGGGATTGGTTCAGTGAAGGAGAACCAAGCGATCTCCAACACTAAATCGACATAATACACGTAGAAGCTCCTTCATCAATTACAGTCCGATGAATAGGCCTGTTTTTTACTATCACTGGAATCTGGAAAGCCATTTGATGAGGGAGACGCGGTGTACTATTTTCTAGATCAAAGATTATCAGGTTCGGGTCCTGAATATCAACAGCTCCTATAGCCGACAAGAGTAATTTTCGTTGTGCTGGGCATGATTGCAGCACTTCCAAAGCCGACATTGCTGAGGGTGAAACAACTAAATCCTCAACAATGTTATAATTCTGAGCTGCTTTCGCATGTGGATTGAAAGCAGACTTTCGAAGTATACCCTTGGCGGGCGGTTTAATTACCAAGTCCGGGTTAGGTTTCTCGATCTGTAGTGGATCAGAACCGGGAGCTGAGGTTGATGGATTAGAATGAGAAGATTCTGCTTCTTTACCATCAACAGGATTCTTACTACCATAATCTTGTGATCGAGTCGCAATCCGTACATGAGACATCATCAATATGGGTTCTTCACTGGCACTCGAGGAAGAACCTATCATTTTACTCTCCTGCTTCGGAAATGGATCTTTCAAAACAACAGGAGTTGGGGAACCCTTAACGATTTTCACAACCTCTGCCCGATGAGGGCAATCTCTTGTGAAATGATCTTCTTCACAAATTAAACAAGGATAGTGAGGTTTGCGCTTTTCGTCGTTAGATTCCGACTTCTCTTTTTTCTCCTTTGGAGCCTTATCTGCTTTATCCTTCTTCTTGCCTTTCTTCTTACCACCATTTTTTGATTTAGCCGTAGATGACTCTACAGCGTGAATATCGGCAGTAATTTCAGGGGAAGACTCTCCTGTCGGGGAGTCTGGTAAGGTTATTATTGGAGAAGAATTCTTTGAGGATTTCTTCTTACTTTTAGTATTTACCGTACCAATCATGCCATCAGCACCATGAGACCCCGAAGGAGCAGCAGCAATTTGATTCGACTTAGGAAGATCTGGGATCTTCTCGTGCAACGTACCCGACTGAGTGTAAACTAAGTCAAGGTATTGGGCTTGAGCAATAACTTGCTCCTCAGTAACTACTCCGGCCTTAGCTACATCTTCAGTAATCTTTGGTAATAATGATTTTACAAACCATTCAGCTAAGATTTGGTCCGGGATAAAAACTTTCACTAAACGTCTTCGACGTCTCCATTCATGAATATGATCGGAAATATAAGTGGAGGTCGACTGTTTTAATGAAGTTAATAGCTCCGTGCCGTTATCGTATCTGACCGGCAACTGAAAATGAGTTAGGAACGAGGTAGCTAACTGGCTAAAATTGTAAAAAGAGGCCCGTGGTAACTCAATGTACCACTTGGCCGCGAGACCAATGAGCGTACGCTGGAAAAGACGTAAGCGGATCGAATCATCCGAGATAGAATTGGAAGCACACCAGAGGTGGTAAGTCATCACGTGATTGGACGGATCCTCTCCAGACTTACCTTCGAACTTGGGTATATCACTGGGCAACTTATTTGGCATTGGCAGCCAGAACGGAAGATATTGAATTGGATCGTTCGTTAGGTGCGTCAAGTCTGGTAAATCCAAAGTTGCGATAAACGGTAACTGCCGGTTAGGATCTCTAAAACTTTGGGTCACAAGACCAGTCCCAGGAGGAGGATATCCAGGATAACTAGGAACAGGAATCGCATTAGGGATATTATATCCTCTTGGAAAACCAGGATTAACCAGACCGTACTGGGGTTGTTGAGGTTGTTGATAAGTGTACCCAGGATACGGTTGATACTGGTAAACCGGTTGTTGGACAGCAGGACCGAATTGGTACTGTCCCCGGTACTGTTGGTGGGTAAATTGAGGTTGACTTGTTACAACAGTACTTATACCAGGCTGCCCTATAGGCATCTGGATCGTAGTTTGAATCGTAGATCCGGACAACGGTAAAGATGTCTGAGGAGTGGTTACAGAGACAGTAGAAACCGGGGCTGTCGACACTCCAGAAGTAAGTGCGGTAGATGTTGCGGTAGTTGCAGCAGCCGTTTGAGATGGAGTACTAGGTGCAATTGGCGGCTGAGTAACTACCGAAGTTACAGAAGTTTGAAAGTTTGACTGGACAGGTTGCGGTTGCTGGGGTGAACCAGAAACTACGGGTTGTCCAGTTTGAGGTAACAACTATATACTTGGCTGCAACACCTGTTGACCCTGTGATGGATCCCACACTATCATCCCGGGGTATTGACCCGTAACAGGTTGAGGATACTGAGATCCATAACCGGATTGAGGATAGGATTGATAACTGAAAGGCATAGTTCCCATACCTTGAACATACGACTGACCTTGAGGTGGTTGATAACCTTGAGGTAAATACTGATACTGGGGTTGACCTTGACCTTGAGGTTGATACCCTTGAGGTTGATACCCTTGGGGTTGATACCCTTGAGGTAAATATTGATACTGAGGTTGACCCTGGGGTACATATTGAGGCTGGGGTTGACCTTGAGGCATGTATTGTACCATGGGTACATACTGACCTTGAAGCTGCCCCCCAGACACAATTTGTGTACCTTGAGGTTGCCCCCCAGGTGTTAATTGAGGCTGCCCCCCAGGCGGTAATTGACCACCTTGAGGTTGAGAAACGGGAATTGAACCTGACATCATGTAAATGTCCCCTACACCCAACGGTTTATTACCATTGTTTCCAGCTAATAACCCATGATCAATGGGTTGAGGAGATGCCCCCGCAAAGGTACCAGAAAGTGACTGATACTCGGTGGGAACAGAAGGACCGCCGTGTAAGAAATATTCAGGAGATTGAGTAAACACGGATGACTGACCATACATATTTACCGGAGTATAAATACCTCCAGGTGGAAAAGGAGTACGAGGTGGAGAAAAACCTACCCCTGAGTTGTCTAAATAATTGGTTAACGAAAGGTACCAAGTAGTACTTCTAGGAGGACTGTAAAAGATAGATTCACGCTCCCTTAGATCAATAGTAGGTTGATCTTCAAGGGTAGACACGCCTAAGTCTTCCTCTGGAGCAAGTTCTTCAATAGCTATCAAACCAGTAGGAAGATTTTCGGTGATGACTCTTTCTACCCTAGGTGAATCTGGTACACTAGAAGTTGGAGTAACAGGTTCAGATATTTCAGGTTCTTCGCCTATATCACTAGTAGATGAAAAAATACCAGCAAGCTCAGAAACTTCAACTGCTTCAGGATTATAACCTGTTTCTAGACTTTGGTAATCTTGATGGACTACCAACGAAGACTCTCCTTCCTCTGGTGAACCTACTCTACTGCCGCTAGGAGGAGTTACAAGGACCTTTAAACCTTCGTAATGACTTGGGACCTCTTGAGGGGATTCACCCCGAAGTCTACGGGATTTTCTCAACAATTCGGCCACAGAAACAACCTCAGGAGACTTGCCCCGAAGTCTACGGGACTGTCTCGGTAATTCCGCCACAGTTAAAAATTTTTAACTACTGCACACGCAAACAAAGTAAAATCTCAGAGCAAACCACCTAAAGTCTCTAAAGAACCAAAAAAATTTGAATCATACGCCTAAAGAATATAGGGCATCAAACCAAGCACAAACAGTAGCCTTCTAGACCGAAAACGCTAGTTGGAGATGAAACCCAACATCGCCGGATTCAGTACAGAAGTGGCGGGTGGAACAGTTACCCCGGCAACCTGCTTAATGAATAGACTGGCACAAGTTCCTCCACTTTAACCGTCTCGAGTGAAGTGAACCCCCCGGAAAATCCAAGTGAGTCTAGCCGACGTCTGCTCCAGGTACAGTGGGATCTTCCCTCCACCGTCACCTCGGTAGAATCCTAAAGATAATGGTCACTAAGGTTACCAACCGCAACAAATGCACCTGGGGGAACAGTCTACACTCCGACAGCATGCAAGGGCAGAGTATCAAGCTCAATCCCCTTGCCGGTTCCTTGACAATAATCCAAGGTTTACCGACAAGTGACCCCTGGCTCCTCGACAATGGTTAATCCGAGGTTTACCATTTGTAATACGTGCGTGTCTGGCGTCGTTCCCAACGAGGGAGGATTGATCCCCTCACTAGTTCGGACACGAGCTCGTGCTTCTCCTTTAAGAGGAGCTTTCCCAGAGTACAAATGAGACAATTGGATTTATTCTATCACAAGATAAGCTACTTGTTTGGTTTTGTTGTCTTGAAGAGTTAATTACTCTCCTACTCCAAGACACTAGCCTGATCTAAATTGGTGTTTTAGAGCCCTAGTAAATAAAAGTTACTACGTTGATTTTACTTTAAGCGTTAATTTTATGGTTTTTCTTAAAGACAAAAAGGTGATGGAGATGAAACTGGTGGTGTGTAGACTCGACTCGCAACCACTACAAAGATGCACCTAAGATGATTTACACTACCTTTCCTTTTCAATGAATCTCCTAACTTAAGAGAGTTGGAAAATGCAAATTTTATAGAAAACAACTTTCTTAGTAAAGACAATCAAAGAAACAATTCTCTTTATCTTTTCAAAACACACAACTCATGACCACTAATTACTCTACGAAATTTCCTTTTTCTCTCAAAAGTCTACAAATGCTACCAAAGCAAACTTTTTCCAAAGAATTTTTGTGTTTTTTCTATGTTAATAAAGCATATAAAACTATTTTATCAAATCGAATTTAACAAATCTAAAACAATCAAATCAAATTCATTCAAAAGCAAATCAAAAGAAAATTTACCTAAAAGTAAAAATAATGAGGACAAAAGCCTACAAGAATGATTCCCGGATGTTTTACTTAGTCACAATGCAACTAAGGATCAGTTCATGCAGAATCATAAACTAACCAAAAAACAAAATCAAAATCTTTTTGTTCTTTTTTCTCAAGAATGGAATTCAAGGCTTTAACAAACAAACTTTTCGAGATTCGCAAAGAGAAGACACACAAAGGTAGGTCTCTCACTAGGGTGACTTCTATGACAGGCCCGACTCCTAAGAGGACTGATCAAAACCAGGGAGATCCAAAGTTTGACAACCCCTAACGCCAAAGTCACTACAGGACCAATTAAAAATCAAACCCTAAGGCAAAATCCCTATGAATTCCACCAAAACCCTCGACACTAATGGGACAAGTTCAGGTGAAGATCTTTGACAGTAAACTGATGGATCTGGGCAGTAAAAACAAAGTAAAAGAAAAATCTAAAGAGAAAAAAGCAAAAATTGAAATTTTCTCAAAATTGACAGGGGTACGCAGGTCATCTGTTCACACAGGCGCGGGTACGCACTGTGCACAAAGACGCAGTGCGTACAAGTACGCACTGTTAAACCCAGAGACTGCGTACTGCTAGCAAGGCTAAGAAAAATAAAAAACTAAATTGACTCTAAGCTAACCCACCCAAATACACAGCTAGACAACCAAAGATCAGAAAACAAACAATTTTTCTCAGACCAAAATATCAAATCAAAAAGAACTCAAACACATTAATGGATTCCCCAGTGGAGTTGCCATTTTGTCACGCGGAAAGAGTCGTTAGTGCGGACACAACCGACCTTCGTAGAAATCCTAAGACTCTCTAATGACAAACAAGACAAATAAGAGCAATCCTTCCCTAAATATGCTTTTACAATATGAGAAATCAAGTGTTTAGATCCTACCTGTAATCCAACGCTGTTGTAGTAGTCCAGCTTCGTTGATCCGGATGAGCTCCTCCTTCCCTTCGAAACCTGCATTCACCAACAATCAAACGATTAAATAGCACCTAAATATCACATAAAATAAAACATATTTAACATGTAGACCAAGGAGTACATGAAACAACTCATTAATAACAAATTGTTGAGAAGAATGGACTAATTTGTATTAAAAGGTAACAAAAGGAACCATTACAACCTGAGCCTTGGTGTTGTGCAAGCTCCTCCCAGGGTCCACAAGAGTTCTCCCTTACTCTGATTAGCTCACCCACCTCCCAATGGAAACAAGTAAAGATGGTAATCTCTCCTCACAAGCTTCTACAAGGAAGTCCTAATTCCAGCAGCATCTACCCTTAGGAATGTTCAGCTTTCAACCTCCCCTCCCTTTGGCCCAATGCCTGTATTTATAGTGCTCTAGAGGAAGTTATTCAGGTCCACCATCAATGGGTTAAGTCCCTCTTTGGATGGGATAGCTCCCCTATTGATGGGATAAGTTCCTCTTTGGTAGGGATACATGAACCATCTGGAGGCGCTTCATACACGTCAAACATACTTCTAGAAGACTCTAGAAATGACCACAAGTAACTTTTTTGGAGTGAAACTTGCGCCTTTTGACCTTTACAGGAGTACGCACCCACCACTTTACATACAGAGCGTACAAGTACGCAGGTATTGTGAACTTGGGTTGCGTACCCGCAGGTAAGGCTAAGAGAAACTGTGTACCATAGATAATTGACTTTAAATGACTTTTCTCTCTTTCTTGAAGTTTGACATGGAGAGCAGAGGCATGAGACTTGCCAAGGAGGATAGTATGACAGTGGATGGAGCCATACTAACTGCAAATAGTCATGGTGACATTTTTTAGTGTAACAATTCATTCTCAATTTTGTTTCAGTAGGACATTCTCATCTGACCCCAGATCCAAAATAACTTGATCCATTTCATACTCTCCTATCTACGTGATCAGTCTCATCTCCCGTCCTATCCCTGTTTTATGCTTACCAATCTTTCGTACTATGCGCATCTCACCCGGAGTGTGTCTTGCGCATCTGTTTATAAGCTCTTGTAGCCACTTCACAACCTTACTATCGCGTAATAACTTCATGCAGGTCTCCAGGAAGGTTGTAAGCATAGAAGGGTCCATCTCCTGATTAGGATTATCCTTGCTTCCTAAGGTGGAGGGCTCAACAAAGCTCTTCTTAATTTCCATGAATATTTCACGTACACGCTCCAAATCAAACTCAACCTCCTTCGCTGGAGCTTTGTGAACCCATGTGCTATCTTTGGGCTGTTTCCCCTTGTCATCTCCTATTGTGATTCCACTTTGGAGCACTATATTTATGTTTGGATCCTCTTCAAGCAGTTCAGACCTCATCATTTACAGGTTCTGAGTCAGCTGGGGTGGTGGTGCCCCTTTGTCATGTATCCTTACTATCAGCATAGGACAGTCTTCTGTTTCATGATCAAACAAAGTGAAATAATTGCACGGCAAATGCATAGGGTTAGTGAAATCACAGGAATAGTGTCCTGGTCCTCCGCTATTGTAGCAGATCAACTTTCCCTGACCTCTGCCAGGTCCTCCTTTGCCTCAATCTCATCCGCGACCCTAAAAGCCTGTCTGCGCCATCCCCGCACTCTAGTCAGGGGGCCACGTTTCTGCCTGAACCCTATAGGCGGGAGTTCTATCCATCATTAGTTCATAGCTTCTGCACTTACGCTCATCATGCCCTATCAACCTACGGAAGTTGTAGAACAGTTGTTGCAGTGTATGTACAAACTTTTGCAGCAAATGACAGTTATCCATGGCATGTTTTTCTACTACCTGACATATAATGCACCACAATGCAGGCCCCGTGCTTGGTCCTGCCTGAGCTTCCAGCCTCAAAGGCATTGGTCCTCCTCCTATAATGTAGTTCTCAAAGACCGAGCAATGGGATTTTTCATGCCCCTAACCCTTGCATTTCAGGCACCATACCTCTTCGCGCACCTCTGGTCGAACTATTCTGTCTTGCTTCAAACTTTGCATCTCAAGGCAAAGATTTTTCAACTGCGCATGGATCTGTTGAACCCCCATATTTGGATCTTGCATCAGGGTTTCCTGTTGTCTCATTGCAATCTCTAAGGCCTTAGCCTAAGTTGTTATCTTCTATTGTGATAGCACAACCCTTAGGTGTAGCAGGAGTGAAGCTACAAACCACTCACAATGTTGTCCATTCGTTAAGTTCATGTTAGCTTCATGAATTTTACACTTCAACCTCTGATCTAATTCCCAAGGTGTCTCACCTGGTTTCATTGCAATTTCCTTGAACCCCACAATTGATTATGCCTCAGATTTAGGCCTACTGAATCCTTTATTCAGTGTTGTCTATATGTCTGCCACTCCATCATTCATGTTATCATTAGAGTACTTGATGTACCAGGTTAGCGCACAATCCTGCAGTGCACTAACTAGTGTTTCCTTATTCATGTGATCATCTGTGATGCCCTGAGCTTCCCATACAACTTTCACAATTAGCTAGAACTGGTCTGGGTCCTCGTTTCCCAATCCTTTGAACAAAGGAATCTTTACTGAATTTTCCATACTGAATTGCGGTGGAGGCGGAGGTAGTATGGGTGAAGTTGCAGGTGATGGTGGTGAAGTTGGAGGCGGTGTGGGTGGAGGTGGCAGTCGTGGGAATCCTTGTCTTATTAACTAAATAACACTTCATGGAGAACCCTGTGCTACTCCCTCTTCGTCACCTCGTAGAGGTGAAATCAATGGACTATATTTGGGACCCTTTCTTCCTTCGTTCCTGTCAGTTCTTCCACTTCGCGTAGTCCCAAACATTAAGGTAGTTGCATAACCCGTTTTTCGCACAATAACATTTTAATCCAGGTATTCAAAGATTTCAAGTACTTACCTCATGGACCTTTGAAAAAGAGCTGCTTCACCTCGCTATAGCTGACTGTCAACCGTGAATTCAGTTACAAATCCTCCTATGACGTGATCGAGCTAATGATCAACAACGCGAGCAATCTTATCCTCAGATGCTTCCATTCTCTGTACTAGCTCCAGGGTCCAAACAATAGGACCGTCAAGTCTCCAACTTCCTTGGCTATCTGCTAGCTACACGATCCACTCGTATAGCTCAACTGGAAAGGAATAGAAAAAGATCTTGTGGATCTATGTATACGGGTACCTATCCATGCACTATTCCTTTGTTAGTTGCAAACTTCTATTCTCCTGCGCCGCGAATTTGTGGATATTCCTATCCAACCAGTCTCCAATCTCTTTCTTAGTTGGATTCGAGTGATACTACATCACACATCTCTTATGCAGATTCCAGTCCCAGCAACAGAACCATTTGTTGGCTTGTTGGGGCCTGACCTAGGTTCAGCGTTAGTTATCCAGACAAATCCCTATGCTACTGGCCCTTTCGGCATCAACCCACAGAGTGCGGACTAAAGTCTCACCCGAAGCAGTATGGGGGGATGCTGGAACCAAGTTTCCACACCCTGAGATGGTAGTGATGTCGGTTTATTCCTTCTATTCCTACTTTCGCGCAGGTTGTTGAGTTTTAGGGCTCTGTTTGCCTAGCCCCTTAGTCCTCCCTTTGATACCTCCGCAAAAGGGTAAGACTGACCTTCACGCAGCCCTACCCTTCGGTTTAGAGACTTTCACGCTGCTAAGGCAGTGTATTGCCTAGTTTCCCAAGTTATCCTTAAGTGTTTAATTATCTTACTAAACAACCACAGTTAGCACTGCATAAATAGATATTCTCATTGGCGTTCAATTATCCAACGTAATTACATACATTCGCGCATCACATAAGCATTATAAATGAAATTCATACACAACATGACATGATGCATTAACCGGAACAAAGACACAGAAATTGTAGAATATTTCTCTTTATTGATATCTTCAAGTGATTATAGACTCTATCCGCCCTGCTCACACAGCTACAGGGGTCCGTGCACTTAGCTGTGGACTTCCACCCTAGGCCTTTGCACACTCAGCTGCAAAGCCTCTACCTACGCTATGACCCGAAACTTACACCTCTTAATTCCAAGATATGACTCTCTCGACTATTAACTACTTAGAGCTTACTTACTTAGCTCTTTTTATACAATTCCATGGTCCATGGACCATGGGTAGATCTTTTACAGCCAACTTTACTTTACAAAAATAAGGGCGGACAACCCTTTATGACTCATGACACCTTCATGCTCTGCGACCACAAAATGTGGAGTCTTTACAAGTTTATTACAACATTCAACCCAAAACATGGGCTTTTAGCCCCAAAACTACCCTTGGGGGATCCCATTCCCAACATTTTCCCTCAAACCCACTCATTCCCTGATTCGGCCATGTGGTGTTAGGCTAGGTATAATCCCCTTCAAATAATTGTTGTAGCTTAGAATGGAGATATTATGATCTCTATCACACCTGAAACCAAAAAATAAATGCTGCTAATTCTTGAGAATGGCTCCCTTAGCCATTTCTCTACTGCCGTCCTCATGGATTTATACCATAAACTTACATTCCCCCAAAGAGCTCAAATGTTCGAAATATTTCTTTAAGAAGATGCTGAAATTCCTAAAAAGAATCCTCCATATCCAACCTCTATGTTTCCAAAGAGAGCTAAGCAAATCATTTCCCTAGTTTCTTTCCTGTTAAGTTACCAGACAAACCAATGGGTAGATGACACTATTCTAGGTTATCTATCCATATTATCCAAAGAGCACAAGTCAACATTCATGTATAATTACAGTTCATTTCTGGCTGAAAATATGCATGGATAGCTAATGAAGATCACTACTGAAGGTGTGTTCAAATACTCTTCTATGCTAGTCCATATGTTCCTTTTTCAATAAGGAGACATGCTACCAATAACTTTACATAGACAGGATGATAAAAAATCAATCAATCAATTACACAGTGGACCTCATTGGTGAGAAGAAGCTCAACTGAGTTTAAATTTTTAGATTTTATCGACTGTTTTAATCATGCAGTTGCACAACTTCTTAACAACTAGAGTGAACCAAGAATCAATTTCGAGATAAAAAGGGTCTTGCACTTGAGTGACCAATCCAAAACTAGTGACTAGTATCTTTACCAGAGTTATACATAGATAAGGGTATATGGCTTTGAGCTAGCTCCTTATAGGCTTCATAAATATGTTCCAATGAGAATCTTCTCTCTAGAATATATAAGGCAAATGATTAACATGGATGAGCTTCATTTTGTTTCAGGTAAGAGGAAGTCTCAGTT
The DNA here is from genome assembly GCA_031772625.1 of Pinus tabuliformis. Lineage (NCBI taxonomy): Eukaryota > Viridiplantae > Streptophyta > Pinopsida > Pinales > Pinaceae > Pinus > Pinus tabuliformis. The sequence goes on along the minus strand of CM062819.1, from coordinate 844,664,841 downwards.
TAAGATCAAGTCCCAAGTGGGACCTCTTATATGTAATACCAGAGTAGCAGGAATTGAAGCAGATTCAATTCTCAAGCAGATGGGATTCCAACCAAGTTTTACTTGGTCATATGACCCATTCAACATAATCTCTAATTTAAGGGTGGAAATTAAAACCACACCTTATAATCACACTCCCAAACCAGAGATTGAGAAATATAGGAATCAAGAACAGTGGGAGGAGAACACACTTCAGGAAGCAGAAGAGAAAATTCTACCTGCTTCTACCCTCCAGACTCCCATTTCTCAAAGCAAACATGAAAAGAGGTCGAGAGAAGAATCATCATCTTCAGCAAAGAGTGCAAAAGAGTTTATCATCTATTAGAAGAAACAAAAGACTGATCCTAAAGATACCACTGTTTAGGGTTAGAAAAAGCTAATAATTATTAATTTGGATGATTAAAAGGTTTCTATAGGATCAAAGGAAAATGTCCTTAATACTCCATCCTCCTCTTCAACTTCACATAATCTATTGGAGATTACATAGTCAATAGGAGTAAGTGAAAAAGAGGAACCAAATATTTTCACTAATTTTCTGGAAATTAAGCAAAAGAATGAATCTCTTAAGGCCAATGTCTATGCTCAATTCTAGAAGCAGACATCTACTTCGCATCATAGATTGTTGACAACATTTAATAGTGAAAAGGGAAGGATGCAAATGGAATTTTTATATGCACAAGAGCCTTATCCAAATACTTCTTCATACTATAAGAAAACCATATTTTCTTTTGATGCAAATTAAATAGATTCTATCGACAAAATGGACATGGAAAAATAGTCTGGGGAGATTCTTTTCCCCACCATGACTAACACTACCATGGTACTGTCAAAGTTAAGAACTATTCTTTAAAATGTGCAGTCACAGTTGAAGTAGAGAAGATATCCTCCTTGGCAAAGGATAATAGGGTGAAATCATTAGAATATTTAGTGATCAAGATTGGGAATGATCCCACTCATGTTAATGTTGTAGAGGAAATCATCAAGAAAAACAATGCAGACATCATAACATTAAGGAAGTAGCTCACATTACCTTCTACAAAGCATCCTCAAACCAAGGAGACAGAAGAAAGTGAGCAACATAAAAGAAATGATCAAACTAGTCATTGAGCAGAATATACAAATAATGAAGATGGAGGAGTAGATATAAAGCTTGCTCAAGGAAAAGGAAGAGTCTACACAAGTGGCCATAGCTCCAATCACATCTATACCCATCACAATGGCAGGGACAGCAGGGGAATCAACATCAACAACAACAGAGTCTACATCGACAACAGGTGATCTAAATAAAGTCATATAAGATTTGTCTCTCCAGAGATAGGAAAATGAAAAACTTCAATAGAAATTTAAAAATCTAGAGGCACAAAAAATAAAGAATGACACTCTTTATGTAGAAGAGATACAAAAGACCCACAGACTGACCAAGAAGATTCAAGAGTTGGAAAACGAGTCGCTAATCGCTAAGACCTTGGCCCAAGCCAAGGAAAACATTTGGGCAGATATAAGTCAAGCTATAACTGAATTTTGGCCCTCCATACAAATTATTTTTGAATAGGAAGAGCTTATTACGGGATGCCAGTCAAATATTGAAGAGGTGAGAACAACACTTAAACAAAAACCAGAGGAGGCCACATATATGATTAAACTGCTGAATTCAAAAACCAGAGCTGAATTAGAAGATATTCAGATTGCAAGCAGAACAAAAACCATTTTAGATATTAAGAAAGTTTTGCAAAAGAATAATATTATGACTCAGTTGGAGACAAAGTGCCAGACTTTGAGAACTGTTGTCCAGAGATTTCATTTTAAGTTTGACTTGCTTAATAAAAGAGGATTTCCAAGACTAGTAGCACCAAATGAAAAATTGATCAGTTTTGAGGAATATTGCCAAAATCTTTATACACTTGCAACTGATAAAGCTAAAATTGTAGGTATCAAAGGTCATCTTATAGGGAAGGCTTTCTTAGAGGCTTTGAACTTTGATTTAATGATCAAGCATGAAATTAAACATATCTTTGTCAATAAGCCTACTTTTGAAAAGTATACTGAGGTGGATGAAGTCTACAGAAAGTTAATTAATATTTCTATCCCAAGGGAAGATAGACGGGATCACTTGTGCGAAATCATTGACTAACTTTCACCACCAATTGATAGACAACAAAGCAACACATTTTGGGGCTAGATCATCAACAACTTCCTTGAAGATAGTGCCAAAAAGCTCAACAGTTTTTGGATTCCTATATTTGTATACTATTTTTGTAATTTGTTAAAGAAGTTTTAGAAAATCAAGTGTTTTTATATAAATAACTCCTCATTCGATTTATGAAGGGTTGAAACCTTGGATGATATTCTCAAAATAGAATTGTAATCAAACTGGAGATTTTCTTCGAATTAATGAAAGGATTATGGATTTACCTCACACAGTTTGTCTCCTTGTGAGTCTTTCTCATGTTTTCATTTCATTATGTTATTCTTCATGTATTTAAGTTTTAATGGAGAACCGTGGGCAAAATTAAACTGAATATCAGTCTATCTCAAAACTCCTGTGAAGTTATAATCAATATTAGAGATTAGTTTATAAAACTGTCTATTATTATAAACTCCTCTACATTTATAAATTGTCACACCCATCTTCATAGAATTAAATACATTTTGTTTGGGCTATAAACATTGTTTACCTACACTCAATCTGATAATTAGCTAAATAATTAGTTTGAATATTTAGTCAGTTATAATATTTATCAACTCTTCTATTCATCCAATTAAACATCAATTAACTGTTTAGAGACAAACAAACAACCCTTTCATTATATTCAACATCGTTAAAGTTTAAGCACCTATCTTTAACTGTTCATAACAGTGGTCATCCAAAAAAACCTTAAACCAAAAAAACATTTTAGATGCTCTGGCATGATTATTAACCTACAATTATGTCAGAGGAAAACACTAGGAAAGCCTAGACGAGAATTGCGCAACTCGTGAAACTAAGGCTGGTTCAGTCCCTAGAAATAGAGCTTGAGCAATGTTTAGTTGTAGTGATTGCACAGTCACTATTGGCAACAACTGAGCATTCCATCAAGATAGTTCTTGTGCAATGTTCAACCCATGTCGATAGTCAGTGTGCACTCTCCATTGAAATTCTTTCTCACTTCAGTTGCAATTGTACTTCTATTCTAGTGATTTTTCCCAATTGTCGTCTTTATGCACCTTTGCTTTCACAAGTGTCTATTTCATGTTTTGAACTATCATTTTTTCTTTTGTTCACTTTAAAAATGGTTTTTTCATGTTGTCTTTTCTTTGGCATGTGTTTCCTTTAATTTATTTTTCTTTGGCAAGTGTCATTTTCATGTTTTCTTACTGTCGTAAGTGTCACTTCTAACTATTTTCACTCATGTATGTGTCACACCTTTGCACATCACTAAAGGCATCTCTAGCACACTTTTCTGCATTAGATGGTCCTACATATCATAATAATATACAACTATACACATTCATACAACTTAGCACACATTCTGGTCACAGTACACACTTGTGCCGCAACTTGTATCGTAAGTGTCGCAATGTGGTGTTTCAACGGTCATACTTAGAAATAGGTGTCGCTTTGCTGTCATTTCAAGGTGTGATTTTTGATCATGATTCATGTGCATTCTCCTAGCTTGTATTGATGGAATTCATGTGTGTGATTGTTGTTTTGGACTTATTTGTATGATTTTCTCACTCTTACTCTACTTAGCCATTCTGGAGCTCTTCTTGGTCCTATTGCCCAGTGAAAGTTATGAAGGCCTTGATTCTCTTACAAGGTGATGATAACAACTTATCCATGAGCTTCAATGATGAAATCTTGCCTTCCCATACTTGTGCACTGATCCTCTTCAAGGTCAACTCCTATCAATGCACATTGATAACCTTCAAAGCATAGTAACTAACCCTTGTTGCATGTGCTAACTCACTGCACTAATATTTGAGAAATTATACCTTGTATAGCACATGGAGCATTTATAGTGGCCCTCTGAAAAGCCAAACTACACAATACAAGGTCTCTTTCCTCTCATAGTGCATTGAGTACTCCCTGGGGTAAGTGACTTGCCTTCTGTTGCCTACCTCAATGTACTGTGTAATATTCCTTCCCAATGAGCCTTCCTGGGTGTAGGTTGCATTTATAGTGGACAATTAGCCACTTCAGAAGAAAACTATGCTAGCATAGGAGCCTTCTCCTCAATCCTAGTGCATCTTATAGTTACAATGCCTAGTCTTGCCTTCTTTTTTGACTAGAACTCCTCATTGTGACATGCCTTGTTTCACTTTCCATCCTGCTACATGTCACATTTCTAGTGGATAGTGGAGCCTTTCCTAGATCATTGCTAAAGAAAACGCTCTCATTTAAGCCTACCTCTCAGTCACATCGCATGTCAAAGTTTTTGTGAGCAACCATAAACCCTTGTCTAGTAAACTCCCTCACTATGTAGTCACTGCGTCCTGCCCTACATTCCTGAGTGCATGTCACTATTCTAGTCCATAGTTAGGGTCTCCCTCTATCATTGTGAAGATCAACTACATTATCAATGTCTCCTTCTCCCTTTATCCCTCCACATTGTGTAGTTTCAGTTATAAATCTCATCACATTGTCTTTTGGACTTTCTCACTGCATTGGACCTTAAATATCCTCTCCTCATAGTGCATGGCATAGTTTTGGTGAGTAGTGCTACCTTCCTCAGCCATTGTTTAGCTCAAATGTGCCATTCCCAACAAGCCCTTCCTCCTCAGTCCTTTCATAGGCCTACCATACGTAGTTTATCCTATGAGAAAAGTAGGGATATGATACATGGTTTTTTAGACTGAGCTTGCCTTGTTATAAGTGAAATTCATTGGCAAGTGTACCAACTCAACATGGAAAGGTGATTTTCAAGGACAATGTCAAGGAGGAGGAAAAAAGAAGCACTTGCATAGAAGAAGTACAAATAATAACCATCATGAAAACATGAAAAGATCATGAACCATGATAGTGTGATGAAATCTCATGTTTCCATGGAAAGTTCTAGCTTTGATCAAGACTGTTTGGAGGGTGAAGATGAAGTATGATCAGATATATAATGAAGAAGTCAAAGACATAACAACAAATAGAGCAGCTTGGCATTTCCAAATAAACATGAAGGTCCATATCATCAATGCCAAGTCATGGCCTGTACAAGTGTCATCACAATTTCGTATGTGTAAATTTGTCTTGCCACATCATGTGGAATGTAATTATGTATTTTCAAGCAAAATGAAAAAATGTAAATGTGTGGAAGTCCAAGAGTCACACGTGGACCAAAGAGTCTTGTAGAAGCTCGAAGGTCATGTAGAAGTCCAAGAGTCATGAGGGTAACTCAAGAGTCATATGGGATATGAAGATTCATTCCTCTTCTTATAAAATAAACCTTATAACTCTAGCAAAGGGCTTTTGGAGGCTTAGGCTTTGGATAGCTAGCCTTGGCTTCTCTAACTTGGCATAGGAGAGAAGAATTTTCTATGGAGAAGCAAGAAGTGACTTAATGTTCCACTACTGGAGCTAGTAGGTCACCATTGCAACTTTTTACTTGGATCTTTTACTTAATGATTGAATCTCATTGAGCCAACACATTTTCATGCATGTATCGTAAATATTGTAAGACTATTCTTTGGATGTTTGCAGTATATGTTATTTGCATATGTACTAAAGAAATTGAACTATTTCATTGGCTTTGGTGCTCATGTTGTTGAACGTGTGTTATATTTTATTTAATAACCATTATGTCTATGTGAACTACTTTTCTAGATAACTAATGAACCTTTCCTTTCTTTCGCGTGCCTCTCTTAAGATAGTACTATTAAATTCCTTCTAGAGACTCACTCTTGTCTCCCCTCTCGTGAAGGCCTCCTTTGACACATTGTAATTGGTGGTTCACAATTTCAACTTACTTTTTTGCTCAAAGTTTATGTGTATAATCTCTTATCTTATCCATTGAAACCAAGGGAAACCTTAGATTTATGGTGGCTGGGCAGATACTATGATAGGGCTCCTACTCCAAACGGTGTGAGATCTAATTGGGATGTCACATCGGGGAGACCCCATGTATGTTGGTGGTATCTAGCACCATCAACATTCTAGTGATAGAAGGAGGGACAGATGACAAGCTGTGCCCATTGAGTCTATTTTTGAATCTCTTATCTTAAATAGCTCATCCCAAAATCATACTCCTGAGGAGTTTTACTAATAAATCTAATGGTAAAATTTTAATCCCTGATGAACCCGTTTATAACTTGTCTTAATTAAAGTTTGATGGTGAGGGTGATACATCCATATCCGAGCATATCTTTGACTTTTTCAAGTTTTGTGAATCTTTTGAAATCGATTTTGAATATCTTGCTTGTGTGCTTTTCTTCCTCACTCTTGAAGGTCGAGTTAACTGATGGTGTCATACCTTACCATCTGCTTCCATTTATTTATTTGAAAAATTCCTCAGGGAGCTTCATTAAGACTTTGATAGTATGATTACTAGTCCTTAAAATGATTAATCAACTAAGGATGAAGCGCGATGAGTCAATTGAGTATTTTTATTATAGATTCCTTCACTTATGTTATGAGTTTCCTAGAGAAGATATAGATTGGGATTTATTTAAAATAAAGTTTGATTGTTTGGTTCAAATCTCTTTACATGATGAGTCTGAACCCCCTGATATTTTTTCTCTCCCAACTTTGGTAAACCATGAGACACCTCTAATCTCATAGGAGGAACCTACTATTCCTTTTATTCCTTATCGTCCTCCTTTCTTAGTACCAATCTGGGTGCCTCCCGGTGATGATGTTGAAGTTGGGAAATCTGGAAATAGAATTGTTGATATGTCTCTTAATCCTTCATCCACTTCCCATGATCTTGATCCAATGGAGGAATGCTTGGAATGGTTTGTGAAGCCTTGGGTAAAGACGAATCCCATACCTTCTCAAGATGATATTAACACACATAACTTCAATCTTGAATCTAATTTAATTGAAAGCATGATCTTTTCAAGGGATGCTTCTCCTCCTCTATTATCCCATTCTCATAACCCCTTGTCCCTTGATCTACTTGACAAGTCTCTTTCAAACTCTTCGTATTTTCAATTTGCTAATTAAAGTTGTGATCAAGTGAAATGTAGTTACATTTCACAGGTAGAGGATCAGAAATGTGAACATTCTTTTGACATTTATTCTCTTTTTCAAAGTTCTCTATGTGAAGATGTTGTTTCTCCGTTATTGTTTGATATTGAATCTAGTAATCTTAGTAGTCAATCAAATGAAATAATTTTCCTAATCCATCTAAAGTCATGGCCAACCATCGCTTTGACAATGATGACTATGTTGATGTATATGGCGATGAATTCCCAAGTTCACCAACTGATATTTCATTTTCTTAAGAATATTTTGACTTGAAAGTTTTAGATCTAGAATCTAATTTAGTCAAAGAAAAACTTCTTATGGAAAATTCCTCTTCATCTCCCTATCCCTTGTGCCTTACTATTTGCAATGAATTAACTTGTGAAGAATATACTCCATGCTCTTCAAGTTCATCATCTAATGAGTTGAGTTTTGGATTGACACAAGGTAATGAGGTTATCCATGATGAATAAAATGGTAATGAGGTCATCAAGTGTCCATTCCATCCCTTATCATTTCTAGTCTTGCATGAAGAAAATTCTTCAATTCAAGTTACTCACGTGATTTGTCTAGTATATCCATCCTTACATGTGTATTTAGAAGAACCTTATGTCTTGGGTAATATGTATGTTGGAGTTGAAAAATCCTATCAAATCAATGATGTAGGTGGCTACAATCTTGATAGTAGTGATCTTGTTGCAATTACTAGTAGTAGTTGTCCACACACCATGCATTATTTTGATTCAATCATTACAATGAAATTCTACAATCCTTGAACGTTTTGGGACTTGTGAGGATGCTGAGGCACTTAAATTCTCTTTGATGGTTATGTTAGGTTCTCGCAATCCTGATGAGATTCACGAACAAAGTCAGATATGGATTTACTCGCAAAGTTATTTTCTTTGCATGGTTTCACTGGTTTCAAACTCTTTCTTAAGAGATTTATGGTACTTCAGATATAACCTTTCTATTTCTCAAGATTCTGTTTCTGATCGGATTGAGGGTCTATTTCAATTAGTTTATCTTCATGAAAATCCCTTATATCAAACTCAGGTTTGGAGTGTATATATTTCATGGATACATAGGGTTATGAAGCTAATCATTTTAAAGATTATCATTGGTCAAAGGATTGATGCCTATCAAATATGTCTGAAAATAATAAACTACTAGTATTTCTTGTGAATGTTATAATGCTAATCATTTTCTTCATGTCATCAGATCTCCTATTCAATGTTAGTGAATTCTTAAGTTATCTGGCAAGTCAAATTCTTCTATCTGATATACATGCTTACCCATTGTATCTTGACTGATTTCATGTGTTTGCTATACTAGCATTCATTTTTAATTATTTTGATGATTGTGATGTTGGTTAAGCTTGTAACCAGTTACAAGGATATGATGTATTACATATAAAATGCAAGGAGGATGATTCTATTGATCAAATAATTTGTAAAGTTGTTCAAACTGATCTATCTTTGTTGTCTACTAATCAAGAATCTTATGCCTTAATTCGTCAATCTGATCATAATGTTGGTTCTAGTAGCTGCCATTCCACTAATCATTTTCCCACAAGTATATTAGATGATAATTTTTTTGAATCGATTTATATTTATGGTTTATCATCTCACTATCTAGATACTTGTCAAGCAGTTGAGGCACTTTAGCCTTCCCTGATGGTTATGTTAGGTTCTCACTATCTTGACAAGCCTTATGAATATGATCAAATTCATTTTCCCTTACAAGATTCTCATCTTGACTCCATGCCATTAATTGATAACTCATTTTCTCAAAAATTTTAGGTTTTTCAAGAGGATGTTTTTGAAGTTTACAATCCAAGATATGATTGGTTGAAAGCATATAACTTGGTGTAGCAACCCTAGTGAAAATTCCATGTAATAAAAGTTAAAAAAAATAACCATGGTTAATGGGACACTTATTCCAAGATGATGTTGGGCAAGACATCCTAGTGTAGGGTGTTCATTTGATTGTTTTTGGCTAAGGATATTGGAAAAGGAAATGGCTAAGGCTTTGGAAAGGAAAAATGGATTTTTTAGCACATTTATTTATGAAAATAATGGAAATTAGGAGAAAATGAAAGTAAAAGGTCACAGGTTGCATGTGAGGATGAAATTGAAGGAAAATAATGGAAAATGAAGAAAATAGAGGCCTCATTCATAAAAAGGCTTCTGAGGATCAGTTGGTAACCTTTTGTTAGTAAAGTTTTGGAGCTCTCTCATTATTATTTCCCTCTCTCTCACTCTTGGACACTTAGAGTTTTCTTGGATCAATTTTGGCATTGGAGCAAGAAAGGCAAAGAAGGCAAGAGGAAGCAAAGATCAAGCATCGAAAGGAAGGATCAAGAAGATATAGCAGGCTTCATTGCAGGTATCAAATTTCATGTGTATTTTTCTTGATAGATTTGGCATGCATGTGGTTATTTTCTATCATGGCATGGGTTTTTCTAGGTGTAACAATGTTTTTCAACCTAGCCTTGCCATTTCCAGATAGCCATGGTGTGATGGGGTTCTCATGTTTTGGTTGAGCTGAATTTCTAGATGGATTCGAAGCTTAGTAGGGTAGATCTCTAAATGATAGATAACATGGCCTAGTGGTCCCTGAAATGGACTGTGGATCACGGTAAATCCATTGGCCTAGTGACCCCTACAACAAATTGTGGGTTGCGGTAAAGCCAAGATTGTGTTGCCTCAATGGGCCTAGGAATCCTTGTCGGTGAATGGAAGGATATACGGTAAAGATAAGAGGTGGTTTTCTCTCCGTTGGGCCTAGTAATCCTTGATTTGGGATATGCAGTAAAGCTTGGAGAGTGGGTCTTGATTTAATACCTAGTGATCCAGGTTGGGATTGTGGTAAAGCATGAGAGATTAGGAGATATGAAAATTCCTCATGGTGTAGGTGGAGAGATTGGGTGACATCCATGCTTGTTTGGCCTAGTGATCAGGTTGAGATCATGGTAAATCCTGTTATGATGTATTCATTGTGTTGGCCTAGTGATCCAGGATGGATTACAGTAAAGCCTGGTTTCTATTGATGAGGGTGAGGTGGTTTAGCCTTGGTATGCCCTGGTTGTTTCTTTTGGTTTAAGTCCCACATTCATGCTTGGAATATGGCACAAGGGTGATTAGCTGAAGAGAGATTTGGCTCAACCAATATATGACAGGTGGAAAGTGTAGTCCCATCTTCAGTTGGTTTATTGCATTCATTAATGAAAATTCATTCCCTTGATTTTCATGTGTAAATGTACTGGCGTATATGTGGATTTTATGGCTGATATGTTTATGATATTTATGCTCCTATTATGTTGTGTTGTAGAATTTTTTTTGTTTTGGTAAGTTATAATCAATTAGTCAAAAAATGAAAATATATTTCAAAAAATGTTAAGCTAGGATATGGACAAAAAGAATATCAAATATAAAAAAGTTAGGAAATATTTTGATAAATATGTCCATATCAAATAAAATGTTAGAATAGATGCCCTAAAAAATGAAGGCAAAAATAAAATGTTAGGTTAGAAAGAAAAAAAAACAATAAACTCTGAAAGTGTTGCAAATCTAAATGCCACTACTTTAGTCTAGTTTACTTCTGCAAATAAAAGTTGTGTGCAGTTTGTTTAAAATGCCACACTAGTTTATACAATCCAGTTATACAGTTTAATCATGATTGGATTTGTATTAAATTTTTTTCAATAGGTAGCAATAGGTAGAAAATAAAATTGGCTCAACAGTTTAAACTGAGCCAATGGAGGAAATAAGGGATAGAGGTAGATTAGGCATAAAAAGGAAATGTTGAGTTGCTAGCTTAAATGCACTCTAAAAAATAAGTGAAAATGTTAGGAGTAAAAGGGGTAGGTAGACATGTGAAATGTAATTGGAGCATCAAATGTTTTTATCCTAAGCTGTAACATTGGAAAAACATACATTCAATGATGGGTTTTAATTAACCTAAAGTTTTAAAAGTTGCAATGTTATTTCATAAATATTTCCATTCATCCATTTATTCACCATAACCCGCAGCTATCACATCCACCCTCAAAGTCATGACCCCACCATCACTTCCGCTTATGTGTTAAATACCCCCCACCTCACCTTTCATCCTGCATGCGCACCCAATATCTAATGGCCCACGTCCCTCCTCGGCCCTCATTCACCGTTTGAACTTTATTGGTGGGGGGGAGGTTTTCAAAATGGGCAGTTTCCAATATCACCAACATAAACAGCCTTTTCCACTTTTTAGTGTTTCGGGACTTAAAATCCCAAAACTACTTACCACCTCACCTTACCCCTGAATGCGGTATATCAAGTGACCATTTACCACCGCTCCACGTCACGCTCGACGTCACACTCCACCTCGTGCCTACTGTCCAATCAAATGTTGCCTATTCGTTATCCATTCAATGTTGTTCTCATGAATTTATGATTCAAAGACCCATTAATTAATCCTGTTGGGTTATTAATGCAAAATTCAAACATTCATTTCCACCCCCGCTCCATTTTTTTCATTTATAAACCCTGTTAATTCATGAGAATGGTTACACAGTCCATTTCTACAACTAAATTGATCATTGAAGGTTTCTTGCCTACAGTTCGACCACTGTCTGACATTAAGTAATTATTTGTCCTGTTCGGGAAGTCAACATCCAGGTCCACTTACCTCTTTTGTCAATTATCTGTTTTTACTGTAATCACTCTCTTTTAGACCAATTTCTGTCATTTTCAGTTTGCAATTTATTTGAAAAAATGCCTCCCAAGGGAAAAGAGCTTGTAGAAGTCCCAAATCCTCTGATTCATCCACAGGTCGACTTCCATCATACCCCATTTGTCGACAGAGATTGTAAAATCATTGAGACTTCTTCTCAATGTTGGGTTGTGTTATATTCTTTCTACGACTAAACTACGTAGTGAACCAAGGAGTTAGAGGGGGGGTAGAGCTTCCCCTTCGTTGCACTGATGGTGCAGCAGGGGGTTTGAGGGGGGCGGGTAGCTCCCCTCTACAGGGTCCAAAGCAGTGCCATGGGAATTTTTTTTTTGGACCCTATATTAGGTTGGGCAAACCTACCTATGGTTTTTGGTCCATGGTTTTGGTTGCGATGGTTTTCAGTCCATGGTGTTGGATGCTTCGGCATGTATAAATATGTATTGTAACATTGAAAGGAACATAATGAAAAATCAAGCTGGTAGTCCTGGTTTTGGGATCCAGGGGAAAATCTCTATGTATATGTGTTTTATGTGTTATGCTCTCACATTGTTTATTTTCTATGTTTTAGAATTTGTATGCAGGTAATTTATGTATGGGGTTAAGACCTACATTTGGTATCAGAGTTGTTTTGGCTTCAAGGGGACACCTTTGTTGCTGAGGGTTTTCGCTCGGGCCTGTGGTAGACCCTGTTCAGTGGGAGATCTATGAGATCGATTTTGGTGATGAAAGAAGATGGTGAGCAGTGGAAAGATAGATATCGAGAAATTTAATGGTCAGAGTTTTGAGTTGTGGAAACTCAAGATGGAGGACCTGTTGGTGGATAAAGATCAATGGATCGCGGTAGATCCGGGTACTAAACCAACGGGAGTGTCCTATGAAGAATGGAAGAGTTGGATCGGAAGGAAAAGAGCACAATATGATTGTGTGTCTCAGATTCAGTATTGCTGAATGTATCAGTGGAAGCTATGGTGAAGGCTTTGTGGGACAAGTTAGGGACTTTGTACCAATCTAAGCCTCTGGTGAATAAAATATTCCTACGGAAAAATTTGTATAACCTGAGGATGAAAGATGGAGACTCGTGACAAAGCATCTAAACACATTTAATATTATGGTAAGTCAGTTAGTGTCTGTTGATATTAAAATTTCAGATGAAGATAAGTGCATCAGTTTGTTGTGTTCTCTACCAGATCCGTGGGATAGTCTAGTTATTGCAATAGGTAGCAATGCAACTGCCTTGCAGTTTGATGAAATAGTCTCATCCTTGATGATGGAGGAGATGAGATGGAAAAATATGGAGAGCCAGAATGGTGATGCCTTGTCTGTACGAGGACGGTCACAAAACAGAAACAAAAAAAGGTCATCGAGTGGGAGATCTAAATCTCTAGGAAAACCTGTAAAGGTGGTGTGCTCGAAATCTGGAAAGGAAGGGCACTACAAAAGGGATTGTAAATCTAAAGCTCCTAACAAAGGAAAGGGATCTGATGATGCTTCTTCTGCAGAGGTGAAAACCACCTCAGATGAAGGTGGGGATGTGTACTTGGCTTCTTCAAGTACACATGTAGATCATGAAGCATGGTTGATTGACTCAGGTGCATCCTTTCACTTCACTCCCCATAGAGAGTGGTTCTGTGAGTATGATAAATATGATGGTGGTGATGTCTTCTTAGGGGATGATAGTAAGGCTAGAATCGTTGGTCATGGAAAAGTAAAGTTGAATTTGCAAGGTGGAAGGGTTAGAACACTTTCGGGTGTTCTACATATTCCTGCATTAGCCAGAAATCTGATTTCTGTAAGCAAGCTGGATGATGTAGGTGTAAAAATAGTGTTCGAGAAGGATACCTACAAGATGGTTCGAGGAGCACTGGTATTGATGCGGGGAGTTCGGATTGGAACTCTATACAAGTTGCAAGGTAGCACTGTTGTTGATGGGTGCAATAGTTCTGTGGTTCCTGAAAGTGGAACAGAAAATCTAGTGGTCTCTAGAGAGAAGACCATGCTGTGGCATCAAAGGCTTTGACATATTGGAGAGATGGGCCTTCGAATATTTCATGGTAAAGGTATGGTAGAAGGTATGAGTAATAGCTCTCTGGATTTTGATTTTTGTGAAAATTTTGTATATGGGAAGCAGAATCGGGTGAGTTTCCCCTATGGCAGTAAGAGGGCGAAACAGATATTAGAGCTTGTGCATAGTGATGTGTTTGGACCTGTGAAGGTTCCATCATTGGGGAAGTCTGTGTACTATGTATCATTTATAGATGACTTCTCAAGGAATAGATGGATATATTTCCTTAAGAAGAAATCTGAAGTCTTTGATAGGTTTAAAGAATTTAAGGCTCTGGTGGAAAACCAGACAAAGAAGAAGATAAAGGTGCTAAGGACAGATAACGGTGGAGAGTTTTGCAATAAGGAATTTGAAGAATTCTGTAAGAAGTGTGGCATATCACGACAGAAGACTACTCCATATACACCTCAGCAAAATGGAGTTGCAAAAAGAATGAATAAGACATTGATGGAAAGGGCAAGAAGCATGCTCAGTGGTGCCAGGTTAGGATAAGAATTTTGGGCAGAGGTGGTGGAGACAGCATGTTATCTGGTCAACAGGTCACCTTCATTAGTGTTGGAGGATGAGACTCCACAAGAGGTATGGACTGGTAAGAAACCCTCTCTTTTACATCTGAGGGTATTTAGATGTGATGCATATGTACATGTTCCAAAGGAGAAATGAACCAAGTTGGATAGTAAATTTGAAAAGTGCATCTTTATTGGGTATAAGGATGGTTTAAAGGGTTATAAGCTTTGGAACCCAGCAACAAGGAAGGTTGTGTATAGCTGAGATGTGGTGTTCAGAGAGGTGAAAGATGTTATTAAACATGAATTCCAACCAAAGGAACCTGAGAAGATAGAGTTTGAGCTAAAGGAGGAAGAAGCAAACTCTACAGTAGAGGAGGAATTAGAAGATGAAGAGCCACAAACTCCAGGTGTAAGAAGATCAGTTCAAGAAAGAAGGCAGCCAGAAAGGTATAGTCTATCTACTTTCTTTTCAAATTTTGCTTTATCTATTACTGATGAAGATCCCAGAACTATGAAGGAAGCAGCAGATTCAGAGGATGGAAAACTCTGGAAAGAAGCCATGTTTGATGAAATGGCATCATTGCAAAAGAATGAGGCTTGGGATCTAGTGGAGTTGCTGGCTGGAAGGAAACCCATTGGCAGCAAATGGGTGTTCAAGAAGAAGACAAATGCAAAAGGAAAGGTGGAAAAATACAAAGCTCGGTTGGTAGCAAAAGGTTATTCCCAGGTGTCGGGAATTGATTTTGGTGATATTTTTTCTCCTATTGCCAAGGTAACTTCTATTAGGTCACTTTTATCTATTGCTGCTGCTTTTTGTTTTGAGGTAGAACAGATGGATGTGAAGACAAAATTTCTTCACGAGGATCTGGAAGAGGAGATCTACATGAAGCAACCTGAAGGCTTTGCGGTGAAGGGTAAGAAATAATTGGTATGCAAGCTAAAGAAGTCTCTATATGGGTTAAAACAATCACCAAGGATGTGGTATCAGAAATTTGAAACATTTATACGGGGACTTGGCCTCACTAGAAGCAAAGCAGATCACTGTGTGTATTTTAAATTAATTGGTGACCGTGTTATTTATCTGGTCTTGTATGTGGATGATATGTTACTGGTTGGAAATGACAAAGAAATTATCCAGGAATTGAAGACCCAATTGTCCTTCAAATTCGACATGAAAGATCTTGGTGCTGCAAACTGTATTTTGGCCATGGATATTAAAATAGATCGGGAAAAGAGGAAGCTCGGTTAAACCAGAGGAAGTATGTCAAGACAATATTGCAAAGGTTTAATATGAAGGATAGTAAACTGGTGAAGGTTCCTATTCCTATAGGTGTAAAGTTATCTGCTGAACAGTGTCCCAAGACACAAGAAGAAGAAGAGGATATGTCCTATGTGCCATATGCAAGTGCAGTCGGTAGCCTGATGTATGCAATGGTCTATACTAGACCAGACATTGCACATGCAGTGGGAGTATTGAGCAAGTTTATGTCAAAACCAGGGAAGGAGCACTGTACAGCAGTGAAGTGGGTTTTCAGGTATTTGCGTGGCACTAGTGATTATGGTTTGTGCTACCAAGGAAGACCAGGATTAGATAGAGTGTTGGATATTCATGGCTTTGTTGATGCAGACTAGGCTGGAGATCTCGATCAAAGAATATCTACAAGTGGGTATGTGTTTAACCTATTTGGAGGTGCAGTCAGCTAGATGAGTAAGAAATAATATGTAGTGGCACTATCAACTACAGAGGCAGAATACATGGCATCCACTCAAGCAAGGGAGCAGTTTGGTTGCAGAGATTGTGTTCAAGTATGGGCTTATTACAAGGAGCTATACAGATAAACTGTGATAGCCAAAGTGCAATTTTCTTGGCAAAGAACCCTGCTTACCATTCAAATACAAAGCATATCGATGTTCAATATCACTTTGTGAGGGATATGATAGAAGCCAAAAAGGTGTTGCTGGTAAAGGTGGACACTTTAAAGAATACTGCAAATGCATTGAAAAAATATGTGAGATCTGAGAAGTTCTCCTGGTGTAGAGAAACAATGGGCGTTTCAGGGCTGGAAAAATGACTAAGCTCTCCTGTGGCCCCCTATGGAAAGAAAACAACAAGTGGGAGAATGTTGGGTTGTGTTATATTCTTTCCATGAATAATTGACGTAGTGAACCGGGGGGTTAGAGTGGGGGTGGAGCCCGCCCTTCATTGCACCGATTTTTTAGCGGGGGCGGCAACCCTCTTATTGGGGGGATTTGAGGGGGGAAGGTAGCCCCCCTCTACGGGGTTTGGGGTAGCACCCTGGGAATTTTTTTTTGGACCCTATATTAGGTTGGGAAAACCTACCTATGGTTTTCGGTCCATGGTATTGGATGCTTCAGCATGTATAAATATGTATTGTAACATTTAAAGGAACATAATGAAAAATCAAGCTGGTAGTCTCGGTTTTGGGATCTAGGGGAAAATCTCTGTTTATATGTGTTTTTTGTGTTATGCTCTCGCATTGTTTATTTTCTGTGTTTTAGAATTCGTATGCAGGTAATTTCTGTAGGGGCTTAAAACCTACACTCAATTTGATTTATATGAAATCTATTGCTAGATGGAAGATCAACTAATTGACCAGACAGATGAAATAGGACTCTAGGATTCCAAATTTCCTCACTATATTTTCCCTTAGATACACAGAGCACCTGAATTTGCAAGAAAATGCCATGAACCTTATGATTCCAGCCAAAGAGCGATTATTTCACCCACAGGAGAAATCCTCTATTCAATTAATTTTGTTTCCATTGAAAAAATGCTGCAAGCCCCTACTACTACACCAACCCATCCTTTTTCATATGAAAACCTTATAGAAACCTATCAAAAACTAGACTTTACTAAAAGATCGCAGACTCTTGAACTCTTTCTAACTATTGATAGTCCTCTGCCTAAGAGAAACCCTCCTTATGATTCAGCGATGTTCCCTGATAGAACTAATCAAATCACCACTATTTTGTCATATCTTCTTGGTTATAAGTTTGATCAATATTTCAATGAAGCCATCCTTGGTTTCTTATCCATCTTTTCTATTGATTCCAAACCCACTATTATTTATGATTTCCGTCATTTCATAGCTAAAGCCATACATGAGCAATTTGTCAAGTTTAATACTGAAGAAGTATTCAAGTATGCTTGATTACTTATTTACCTTTTTATATATTTTCAGGGAGACAAATTCCCATATTCTTTACAAAAGCTAGATGAGGAAGGAAATCAACAATCGGTGATATTCTTGACTTTAATGGGGATGAAGTAGAAGGAAGAGTTTACATATAAATAGTTCATAGAACTATTTATTCATCCAACTATCAGTCTTATGAGCAGCACTCCAATACCAAGGATCAATGAGGATATTTTCAAATTATTACAATTGGTTAATCCATATGCAACAGGGGATTGGTATTGCTACCAAAACTACACAGAGATCAGGGTTTATGGTTGTGATATTCCACCCTACAAACTTCCCAAGTACTTGCCTATAAAAATATTTGCACCGGAATGTATAAGGCATAGGTTAAATGCAGATGAAGTTCACTTTGTGGCTGCAAAGAAGAAATCACAATTCAATCTGAAAGCCCAAGTTGGTCCATTCATCTGTAACACTAGGGCTGCAGGAGAGAAAGCAGACAAATTACTAAAGGAGATGAAGTTTGGTCTCAACTTCACTTGGTCTTATGACCCAATGGGAGTCATTTCCAAGATGAGGGTGGAGAACAAATTTACAACATATCATCACATAGCCAGGCCTAAGATAGAACAATATAAAAATCAGTTGGAATGGGTAGAGAACACCATCCAAGAGGCTGAACGACAGGCAATTTCTACATCAAATGTGCAAAATCCACTTGCACAAGAAAAGATAGCTAAGAGAGGGAGGGAAGAACAGTCATCCCCTACAATTGAAGCATCAAGCTAGGGTTTTAAGATTGTGCACAGAAAGAAGAGACCTAGAATCTCTGTGATGGTAGGTGTAACACATGAATCTCTGAAAACCACATTTGATGGACTTGGAGAGACTATGCTCCATACACAGTCAGGTGCACTATCTACACAGTCCCCAATTCATTCCACTACTTCTCAGGAACAACAGGTAACCAAGACTAGTGGAAGCACTCAAAAGGACAAGGAGGAAGACATTTTTCATGTTTTCAGTGAGATCAAAAGGAAGAATGAAGAGTTGAAGTTGAATACCTAAACATAGTTCTAGAAACATTACTCTAGTTCTTAGGCCAGAATTATTTCAGTCTTTGACTCTGAGAAGGGTAAAATGTAGTTGGCATATCTACAGGCTCAGGTTCCATAGCCTAGGACTACTACTCAATATCAAAAGCATACCTCTTTTGAGTTCAATGTCAAGGATGTGCATACAATTGATCAAATTGAGATGTAAAAACAAACTGGGCAAATGATTACTTCCACCTTGGTAAAAACTGCCATGAGTTTTCCAAAAATGTAGGTTACTTTGGCCAACACTCAGTCAAAACTTAAGCTGGAAAAATTCTCCTCATTAGCAAAGGACACCAAGATTCAATCCTTGGAGAATATAGCGTTGAAGATGGGATATGATCCCTCAAACATAAACATTGTAGAAGAGCATATTAAGAAAAAGAATGCTGAAGTTGAAACATTAAAGAAGTAGCTAAAATTGCCAACTTCTGACGACCCAATGGCCAAAGAAATTGAGGAGACAAAAACTCAGAAGTTTGACATGATGAAGCTCATCATAGAACAAAATCTACAGATCAAACAAATGGAGGAGAAGATGGAGAAAATGGTAAATGAAAAAGAGGAAATTGTTAACAAGGTTCAAACTCCAATGGATATAGTCCCCCTTACAGAAGTTTCCACCACAAAATTTTCCACTTCAGCTACAACATCGACTACAGGTACAATAGAAGGAGATGAACAGCTTGCTAAATTTGTTCAGAATCTGTCTATCTAGACAGGAGAAATTAAGAAACTGAAGGATGAACTCAAGGAGTTATAGCTTATGAAGTCAGTAGCAGACAGTTCACATGCAGCTGAGTTGAACAGAGTCAAAGGTCAGATTGAAGTACTACAAAGGGAACTTAAGGAATATTTCATTGGAAACAAATATGGTTTAGCAAAGGAAGTTATGTGGGAAGAAATTATAGAATCAATCATGGATATTTGGCCCTATATCAAAATAGTGTTTGATCAAAAAGATCTCTTAGAGAAAGCCCAGGAAGTAGTTGAAACCATTACCAAAGAGCTTGAGGATATTGCAGAAATTGCCTCTGATATAATCAAGCTCCTAAACTCCAAAGACAACTATGAACTTGAAAAATTAGGCATAAGTGACAGAACAAAAACTATATTGGAGGTAAAGAAGATCATCACTAAGAAAAACCTCATCCTTTAGCTACAGGAAAAGTGCAGCAATGACAATACCATAGTTCAGAGGTTTTTCAGCAGGGTAAAACCCTTGACCAGCAAGGGTTTACCCTCTATGCTTGTGATCAATGACAAATTGATGCCAATTGAGGATTATGTTCAAAAGATGACAGAGGTGGGAAAACAGGCAGCTTCAGTTTGAAACATAAGAGGTTCACCAACACCAACACTTATAGTAAATACACTCAGGGACACTTTCTTTATTTTGAATGAAATCAGACACATATTTTTAGTAAAACCCACTTTTGCTAAATATATAGAGATGGATGAAGTTTACAGGAGGGTAACCAAGATTTCTATCCCAGAAAAGAAACGATGGGAACAATTGACAGATTTACTTGACTAGAAGGTAATCAAACAACATTCAAGTTTTGGAGGAACAATCAGCTAGCTTCAACAATTTTCGATTTTTCCAGTGACAATCATCAACACCTCAGCACCAAAATAGTGCCAGATCAACTATCAGTTTTTATTTTTGATTTTGTAATAATATATTTTTTTTAAAGTAGTTTAGGATATTTTCTCAGTTCTACTATTGTGTAAATAAATCTCTTCACGAGTTATCAAGGTTTTCACCCTTGAAGAATCATTTTTAAGACTCAAATGTACTTGACTTTTCTGGATCATTAATATAAAAGAAAAGAATTCTGAATTCTGATTTACACAGTTTTGTGTTTCTTGTAAGTTTTTCTAGTATTATTTATTATGTTTTTCTTCATATTCTTATGTCTTACAGAGATAACTAGGTAGGAATAATTGGGTTTCAATCTATTCCTATAAGCTTCTGAAGTGATAATCTATAAAGAGAATGAATTAATGAACTGTTTGTTTAATTAATTCCCTCTAAATCAATAAATCATCAACATCTTTTGTAAGCTTAAGCATATTCTGTTAAACCTTCTGAACATAGTTTAAAGGTTTTCATACTTATGATTATTTAATTTTCAATATGAAGACTATGATAATCATATCATTTCTCTGTTTTTTCTCACCACCATCTTACAAGCTAAAATCATTGTGTGAATTTTAATAACAACCCTCTGTTTAGATATTAATATTATTCAAAAGGTTAAGCCTCACTGTTTTAAATCTGTCTCCTACATTGGTCCTCCAAATTAAAACAAAACCCCCAAAACAATTATCTTAGATGCCCTGGCATGATAGCTAACCATTATCATCTTAGAGATACAACATCAATCTGGAGCTGTTGCCGGGGACTCGAATTTCATTAAGTTTTCTTGGGGAAACGATAAATATCCTATTCCTTTAAGGTGACTAAATATTTATATAGGTCAAAATCTTTCACCTCGCGACTCCACTATGTCAAACCTTCACCTTTTAAGCACACTAGATCCCGTTTTGAATCTGGCGCAGTTAGTCCTCTGTCAGATCCAAAGAAACTCCTGAGAAAGGCAAGTTCCAAAAGAATACATCAATCACCTTCTTCCACTTCAGCCTTACACACTGAAGATATAATCCAATTTGATCCCTATAGTAACATTCCATTCCATCTAGATTACTCTCATTTAACACCTAGGGTTGCTGAACTCCTAGATAGGGGAGTTGGCTTCAAATCAGATTTCCTTATTCATTCACTTGAATCTCATCCAGAACTCCCACTTCCACCAGGATCTCCTAAATCTGAGTCTGACCTGGGTGTTCACTTACCTGAATACACACCTATAGATTTTATTTCCCCCACCACTTATTCATTTCATTCCACTTCTAAACAACCTGAATCTTCTACCTCTAGACAACCTGAAGGGACCTTTTCTGTATATTCAAATCCACTTTTTGAAACAAAAGAGGATATTCAATCTCAGGTCCACAAGTTGGTAATTAAAACTCCTCTAAAATCAATCAATAAGTCTCCACCTTCTCTATCTCCTCCTTCTTCACCCCCACATAGTAATTCACCCTCTCTATCACCATCTTCCTCTTCCTTATCATCATCATCTTCACAAACATCTCATACATCCTCTTCTACTATGGCATTCCAACCCATTGTACAGGCAAGATATGTAGCTTTAGTTTTACCACAAGTCCTTGATGCTTTCCCTAATGGATATTTGAAACATCTCCCTAGGTATAATGAAGAAACTGGTCCTTCAGCTAAAGACCATCTCCAAGCTTTCCTAGACTTTGCAGACAACATGAACATAGAACAAGAAAATGTTTACATGAGGTTGTTTATTCAATATCTTGAAGGAAATGTAAGAACTTGGTTTAGGCAGGTACCTGCAAATTCCATTAGAAACTGGGAAGAACTAACAAATATATTTAAGAATAAATGGGGAGTGAAGAAAAATGCTCTTTACTTTTTAAATGAGTTTGATGAACTTAGAAGAAAGTATGGTGAACTTGTTTATAATTTTATCAAAAGGTTCAAAAATCTTTACCATAATATGCCTACTGATTGTAAACCCCCTATAGCAGCAACCAAATCAATATTTTCAAAAGATTTTGAAGATGATTTTGTTGTTATGTTAAGAGAATTAACTTCAAGAACTCTTGAAGATATGCAAACTAATGCTATAGAGGTAGAACAAAATAGAGTTGCCTCAGCTAATTTAAAGGCTAAAGAGGAAAAGACACAGAGAAAACTTAAAACTAGTCAAGAGGCCTCTACTTCCTCTAAAATTAAAAATGAAGATTCTAAAATAGATGAAATAACTTCACTTCTTAGAAATCTGTCCAATAGGATTTCCAATATTGAGACTCAACCTAGGACAGTTCAACAAACAATTACTAGACCCCAGAATCAAAATCAAGGTCAATATAAAAGAAATCCACAATTAAAAATTCTTTATAGACCTAGTAACGATCAACAGGTTCCAACTCCTTTATTGATAGATGATCAACAACCTAGTGATAATACTATGACTATCACTAAAGACATTAATAATGTGGACAATTCTCCTGATCAGATTGCTATTAGTCCCCTCTCACAATAAAATCAAGTTCAAGAAGATCAAGAATCCTCGCAGGTTTCCAAATACCATGCCTTCTCTCAATTCCTAATTGCAGAGTTGAACAAAAGATATGATCTTAGGCCTAGACCTACTAGTGGAAGACCCCCTAAGGAATCTCCAATACTTGAACCCCATACTAAAGATGTTGAAACTCAAACAACTATTATTCGACCATTAAATCAGTCAACTGATACCACTCAAAAGAAAATAATGTTTTGACTACATTTAATGTTGAAAAGGAGTTAGAAAGAGTTAAAATCCTAATTCCACTTTCAAAACTTTCCAAAAACCCTGGGTATAAAAATCAAGTCTCCAAATGGATACAAAACACCTCGGTTGATGCTGAAAGTGACATCATTAGTCTTCAAGATGAAAAACCAACAGTTATCTTTGGTCCTAGTTCAGATATGATCGATGAAATAGTGCCTCCTTTCTATGTAACTCTTAAGACAAATGATTCCATGTTATACAAATGTATGCTTACTTCTGTAGCATCACATAACCTTGTGCCAAAAACTATCATGGACCATTTAAAACTTGACATAACTAGATCCTTCCGTGATTTGTACACTTTTGATTCCAAAAGGGTGCCTTGCTTAGGATTGATTAAGGATTTAGTAGTCACCCTTTCCAATATTCCAGTGAAAAGCGTGGTGCTTGATATAGTTGTCACAGATATCCCTCCCAAATTTGGAATGATCCTTTCTAGGTCTTGCTGTGCCAAATTAGGGGGAACTCTTCAAATGGATATGTCTTATGCCACTATTACAGTTTATGGGGGAGAACAACTAAGGTTATATAGAGAGGTGAGATTTGTGCACACTGTTTACAAAACAGACCAACCAAGGAACCATCCCATTTATGAAATTGATCAAGATTTTGGTTGTTTTCAACTCTCTTCAAACCAAACACATGAAACTCAAGTTAAAATTGAAGATGTAATTGAAAGTCCTGTACCAAATCAAACTGATGTATGGAAACTATTCTTTGATGGTTCTTGTACAAAAGATGGAGTAGGAGCTGGGGTAGTTTTAATCTCACCAAAAAAAGAAAATATTACCCAATCATGCAAACTCAACTTCGAAGTTACAAATAATGTGGTTGAATATGAAGCTTTCCTTTTAGGACTGCAATTAGCCAAAAGCTTAAAGGTTCAAAACTTAAGTGTTTTTACTGACTCAGAACTTATTGTCAAACAAGTAAGAAATATTTGCCAGACCAAGCATCCTAGGCTTAGGTCTTACCAAAATGAAGTTTGGGATTCAATTGATAATTTCTTTAATGCTTTTAATTTGACTTATATTCCAAGAGATCAGAATATTCATGCAGATTACTTGGTTGTTTCTACTATTTCCTTTAAAATTCCTAATCAGACTAATGTGCTCTATCAAATACAAGTCAAATACAGACCATCCATCCCAGATAATCTCAAATACTGGTAGATATTTGAAGATGATGAATAGTTGAAATATTTTCTGTAGGTTATAGATGAATTTTTAGTTCTACAAATTGATGAAGATAGAACAGAAAAAAATGAAACTACAAATGAAATTGACACTTCAAAATTCAGTTCAAAAATTGCTGATCATGATATCATTCAATTGTCCAACAATTTTATTCCCAAAGGTCTCATCCCTTTAGAGAAATTGTTCAATCAAAATGATGTCCTCAGAAAACCACAGTCAATTTCTTCAGAAGATGACATTGAAGAAATTAACATTGGAACAAATGATTATATTAAAAACATCAAAATTTGTGCATCTCTAGATCCAGAGATCAAAACTCAATACCTTAAGTTACTTGAAAATTACAAAGATGTTTTTGCATGGACTTATGCTGATCTAAAGACTTATGACACTTCATTAATACAACATAATATTCCTTTAAAACCAGAAGCAAAACCTTATCAACAGAAACTTAGGAGGATTAATCCTGCTCTTCTACCAACTGTAGAAAAGGAAATTAAGAAAATGCTAGATGCCCATATCATTCTCCCTCTTAGGTATTCTAATTGGGTTGCTAATTTAGTTCATGTTAGAAAGAAGAATGGAGAAATAAAACTGTGTGTGGACTTTAGAAATTTGAACAAAGCATCTCTAAAAGATAACTATCCTTTACCCAAAATAGATCAGTTACTTCAAATGGTTTCAAGAGCAAAAAGACTTTCTATGCTTGATGGTTTTTCACGCTATAATTAGGTAAATGTTGATCCAATAGATAGAGAGAAAATAACCTTTACTGCACCTTGGGGTACATTTATGTATTCCAGAATGCTAGTTGGCTTATCTAATGCTGGAGCAACATTTTAGAGAGCTATGGACATAGCTTTTGTGGGCCAGGTAAAAAAAATTGTAGTCATTTATCTTGATGACATAACTATTTTTTCTAATTCTGATCAGAAGCATCTTAAGCATTTGATAAAGGTTTTTGACAAGTGTAGGAAATTTGGGATATCACTGAATCCAAAAAAGTCTTTGTTTGTTATCAAAGAAGGAAAATTGTTGGGCCACATAATCTCAAAGGAAGGAGTGGTGATTGATCCCAAACGTGTATCTGCCATTAAAACATTGTCCCTACCTAGAAATAAGGAGATTCAAGATTTTCTAGGCAAGATTAATTTTTTAAGGAGATTCATCCCTAATTATGCTGAAATTGTAAAAGACATAACTGATATGCTTCGAAAGGACCATGAAGTTAAATGGACTATCTCTTCCAGATATGCATTTGATCAGATCAAGAAGGCTATCTCTAAAGCTCCAACCTTGGCCAACCCTGATTATACCAAACCATTCAGTATATTTTCCTTTGCCTCAAAAACAACCCTTGCTACTGTTTTATTACAAAAGAATGAAGATTCCCATGACCAACCCATAGCCTTTTTCAGTAAGGTTATGAGAGATGCCGAGCTTAAGTATGACATAATTGAGAAGAAAGCCTATGCCCTTATTCAAGCCCTGAAATCATTCAAGATGTATGTCCTACATTCACCCATTACTACTTATGTTCCTAACAATGCTATGAAGATTGTTTTAACCCAGCTTGAATCAGATGGGAAGAGAGGTAGATGGATCACTCAAATTATGGAGTTTGATCTGACTATCAAAACCACAAAGCTAGTAAAGGGTCAAGGATTAGCTAAGCTTCTAGCTGAATCCAACTGTAAAGTGCTCGGAATCAATCCTGTTTTGGAAATACAAGGGAAGAATCCACAAGAACCTTCCCAAAATTTGAATGAGAAGAATCCACAAGAACCTTCTCAAAGTTCAGATAAGAAGAATACACAAGAACCTTCTGTTCTTGTAGAAGGGGAGAATCCACAAGAACCTTCCCTTCACCTTGAAGAAAAGAATCCACAAGAACCTTTACCTTCAGATCAGATCAACCCCATACACATTGATGATAAATTTTTGTTATCAAATTGGTATCAGGACATTATAAATTTCTTGATCCATTTTGAATGTCCAGCAGCATTCTCCAAAAGTCAGTGTAAAACTCTCAAATTGAAAGCAGTCAAATACTATATCATAAATGCAAATCTATACTGGAAAGACCCACTTAATATTTTTCTATTGTGTTTAATAGAATCAGAGGCTGAAGGAATCTTTGACTAGTTTCATAGAGGATTTTGTGGAGTACATTATGCGAGCAACAACATATAAGATTTTAAGGGCAAGATGTTATTGGCCCACACTATTTTTACAGGTAGGAGCAAAGGCCAGCAGTTGTGTGCCCTGTCAAATGTTTGTTGGTAAGTAAAAATTAGCAGCTCTTCCACTAATCCCAACTATAGTTTCAACACCTTTTCTCCAATGGGGATTAGATTTTGTTGGAGCGATTCATCCCACTTCAAGCAATCAGCATAGATGGATCCTCACTGCAATAGGATATTTCACTAAATGGGATGAAGCAATCCCAGTAAGAAATGCTACTGATTTAGTAGTAATCAAATTCATTGAAGAAAACATCTTATCTAGATTTGGTTGCCCAACTCAAATTGTTACTGATAATGCAACAAATTTTTCTAGTGTTAAAATGATTGAGTTTTGCCAGAAATATCAGATTTTGTTACATCATTCAACTCCATATTACCCTCAAGGTAATGGCCTTGTAGAATCCTCAAATAAAAGTCTGGTGAAGGTAATCAAAAAGACTTTAGCAGATCATAAAAAGAGCTAGGATTCTCACCTAATTTATGCAATATGGGCAAACAGGATTACTCCAAAAAGATCTACTGGAAAATCTCCTTTTCAGTTAGTCTATGGGAAAGATGCAATCTTCCCTACCAACTTGGCCTTCCCTATTCTAAAATTCTTGCAGGATTCAACTGATGAACCTGATGACTTTTCAAGGAGAATAAATCAAATTATTGAACTAAATGAAAACAAAGATGAAGTTCAATACAAATTGAAAAAATATCAGAGCAAGATGAAGAGCCCGTTTGACAAAAGAGCCATGGAAAAGGGACTTCAAGGAAGGTGATCTAGTTCTAATATGGGATTCCGGAAGATAAGAAAAGGGAAAACATGGCAAGCTTGACAACCTATGGTTTGGATCTTTAGCAATTGTTGAAGTGAAGGGAAACAACACTTCTGTGCTACAAAATCGTGAGGGGTTGTATTCCACTTATTCGTTAATGGAAGGTTTCTCAAACATTACATTCAGTACTGAGAAGTTGAAGTAGATTTCATTACTACCATTGTAAAAATCCAGTTTATTTTACTTTTCAAGCTATCAGTGTGATTTTTTTACAGCAAAGACTCCATAGCCCGAGGAGAAGACACATGGATCTGCAGGTTCTTTTCATTTTACAGGAGAAAGCAGTCCCCAGTTGCAACCAATGTTGTAGCATTTTTTTTGGTTTTGGTAAGTTGGAATCAATTAGTCAAAAAATGAAAATATATTTCAAAAAATGTTAAGCTAGGATATGGACAAAAAGAATATTGAATAAAAAATGTTAAGAAATATTTTGATAAATATGTCCATATCAAATAAAATGTATAATAGATTCCCTAAAAAATGAAGGCAAAAATAAAATGTTAGGTTAGTAATAAAAGCAAAAACAATAAACTCTGAAAGTGTTGCAAATCCAAATGCCACTACTTTAGTCTAATTTACTTCTACAAATAAAAGTTGTGTGCAGTTTGTTTAAAATGCCACACTAGTTTATACAATCCAGTTATAAAGTTTAATCATGATTGGATTTGTATTAAATTTCTATCAATAGGTAGAAAATAAAATTGGCTCAATAGCGTAAATTGAGCCAATGGAGGAAATAAAGGATAGAGAAAAGGAAATGTTGAGTTGCTAGCTTAAATGTACTCTGAAAAATAAGTGAAAATGTTAGGAGTAAAAGGGGTAGGTAGACATGTGAAATGTAATTGAAGCATCAAATGTTTTTATCCTAAGCTGTAACATTAAAAAAACATACATTCGATGATGGGTTTTAATTAACCTAAAGTTTTAAAATTTGCAATGTTATTTCATAAATATTTCCATTCATCCATTTATTCGCCATAACCCGCAACTGTCACATTCACCCTCAAAATCATGACCCCACCATCACTTACGCTCATGTGTTAAATACCCCCCACCTCGCCTTTCATCATGCATGTGCATTCAAGATATGATGGCCCACGTCCCTCCTCGGCCCTCATTCACCGTCTAAACTTTATCGGCAGGGGAGGGGGTGATCCGAAATGGGCAGTTTCCAATACCGCTGACATAAACAACCTTTTTCGCTTTTTAGTGTTTCGGGACTTAAAATACCGAAACTACTTACCACCTCACCTTACCCCTTAACGCGGTATATAAAGTGACTATTTATCGCCGCTCCATGTTGCGCTCCATGTCACGCTCCACCTCATGCCTACCATCCAATCAACTATTGCCTATCCGTTATCCATTCAATGCTGCTCCTACGAATTTATGATTCAAAGACTCATTAATTAATCTCGTTGGGTTATTAATGCAAAATTCAAATGTTCATTGCCACCCCCGCTCTGTTTTTTTCATTTATAAACCCTGTTAATTCATGAGAACAGTTACACAATCCATTTCTGCAACTAAACTGATCATTGAAGGTTTTTTGCCTACAGTTCAATCGCTGTCCAACATTAAGTAATTGATGAGCCCCAAAAATGGACAATTATTTGGGCTCATTCAACCTCCTAATTTGACTTAATCCACCATTCTCATTAGTTTATTGCATGTTTTTGATTATTTTTATGTTAATAGAGTGAATTTGGTTAGTCATTATGCCAACAAGTCTAATGGGTGCTTTGTGTAGCCTTTTTGGTCAACTTGGAGACAAAATTGAAGGTCTTAATGAGCACTTGGCAGCCAAATTCGTGGGAGAACAAGCTAGAGGATTTGTAGGAAGGTGTCCTCCTCATTTATGGGCCCTTACCTCGAATTCTCCACCATCAGCTCAGAGTTCAAAGGCCACCAAATCAATGAGCACAAGGGCAACCAAGCAAGTCAAGTTGGACCGCTGTCAACTACAAGTCTTGGGCAGCCAAGTCCCTAAATTTTAGGAGGACTGTTGGGTCCTCAAATTGTATAAATAAGAGGGCTTAAGACCTCATTTTAGTTAGTCAGTTTGGGGTTAGCCAGTTAGTCATTTAGTTAGTCAATTTTGGTTAGCCAGTTAGTCTTTTTGTAAGCCAGTTTTGGCATGATGTTAGACTCATGATTATTTAATAAAGGCAGGTAGCTTTGGATCCAATTCTGAGTTTTTAAGGGAGCTATAGCTCTCAGGTTAGGGCCCAACCTGAGAGCAATAGACCTCCTCTTCCTTGTATTGTTACTTGTTTTCCTTTCAACACTTTATTTCTTTGCTTTGACATGCATTTGAAAAAAACACAGTCTGCTGATTTAATTTCTTTAATGTGATTGAATAGGATTAGTTTATGGTTAAAGTGCTTTCAGTTCCTTAGCTTAGAGTAGGAGGATCAGCATTCATCAGAGCTCCAAAAAAGGTTGATAGTGCACTCGCTGCCATCTCTATTTAGAGATTGGGGGTGTGGGCTGTACCAACCACCAAAAAAACGAAGTCTCATACTTTCATGAAAGCTGCAACATAGTCATTTCAATAGTAGATCCATCCATGCACTCTGATCTTGAGCACTACTTCTTCGTTCCAACACCATGCATGATTTTTCTCCACACTTTACATTGCTATTCATTGGTTTAATAACACAGTTAGAATAGGTTGATGGAATTCTCGGTTTTGTGCAAGATATAGAGGATTTGTTTCTTTTACACTGCATAGCATCACTTTATCGTGTTCTTTTTCTTCTCCACCACACCTGAAGCCACTTGCTCGACCTCTGTTCAGCTCATTAGCCTTCCAACCCATCTACTTCTCACGTAGCTCCATCTTTTTAACTTCTCATTGCTCCCATCCTTCCATCCACCAACCAAATCCGTGCACTCTTTCTCCATCTTATTTCTCTGCCCCTGAGCCATCACAAGCTCCATCTCCACCTTACCTATCCACCCATACCGCTCCATCACTTCACCATCACCCAAAACTCCCACGGTAGAACATCCTGTAGAAGATAGCAGACTTCCTGTAGAATTCCTTAGTTTCCTGTAGGATCCCCTGCAGACATCCTGTAGAAACCTGTAACCTCGGTTGCCGAGCACCTGAACGTTGTGGACTTCTATGGAATGATGTTTTGGATCCTCTGGAACCTCTCCTAGCCCTCCTGACCTTTCCCAAG
Source organism: Pinus tabuliformis (assembly GCA_031772625.1). Classification (NCBI taxonomy): domain Eukaryota; kingdom Viridiplantae; phylum Streptophyta; class Pinopsida; order Pinales; family Pinaceae; genus Pinus; species Pinus tabuliformis. The sequence goes on along the minus strand of CM062819.1, from coordinate 844,634,220 downwards.
CTTTCTTTCCTTCGCACCACCTCTGCACAGCCAAACCCTAATAAGAAACAAAATCATAATCACTCCATCCACTTAAGAAAAAATACAAAAACAATGTTCTTTTTAATGGAAGTAGTTTGAGTTCATGCATTTCACATCACTAGAAGTAATGGCATCATTTTTAGACATTTGCACTCTCACTATTGCATCATAGAGGTTAAACTAGTCAGATTAGGGTTTACTAGGGTTTCCATGTTTTGGTTGGCTTTCAGTTCATTTTTGGAAAGTAGATTAATTTCCTTTGAAATAGCCTTCGTCCATCATTTAGAAAGCTTCTTCTGAGAACATATAGAAGTTGGCTTGAGCCCTAGCGGACTTGTGCCAGCTGACCAAGTGACAGCTGCGACAAGAGCTAGTACTTGTGCATACAACACCGTCGCTTCCAAGTTTGTACGAACTACCGGGTTGATAAAATTAGAGATAGGAAGCTCCAGGAGTTGTAGCATTATTGCTACAATACTGGAGCCCACCAGTAATTATTTGTCCTGTTAGGGAAGTCGACATCTAGTTCCACTTACCTATTTTGTCAGTTATTTGTTTTACTGTAATCACTCTCTTTCAAACCAATTTTTTTCATTTTTAGTCTGTAATTTGTTTGACAAAATGCCTCCCAAGGGAAAAGAGCTTGCAGAAGTCCCAAATCCTCTAATTCCTCCATAGGTCGAATTCCATCATACCCCATTAGTCGACAGAGATTGTAAAATCATTGAGACTTCTTCTCAATTTGATTTATATGAAATCTATTGCTAGATGGAAGATTAGCGAATTGACCAAACAAATGAATAGGACTCTAGGATTCTGAATTGCCCCAATACATTTTCCCTCAGATACACAGAGCCCCTAAATTTGTAAGAAAATGCCATGAATCTTATGATCCCATCCAAAGAGTGATTATTTCACCCGCGGGAGAAATCCTCTGTTCAATTAATTTTGATTCCATTGAAAAAATGTTGTAGGCCACTGCTACTACATCAACCCATCCTTTTTCCTATGAAAACCTTATAGAAGCCTATCATAAACTATACTTTGCCGAAAGATCCAAGACCCTTGAACTCTTTCTAGCTATTGATAGTCCTCTGCCTAAAAGAAACCCTCCTTATGATTCAACCATGTTCCTTGATAGAACCAAGCAAATCACCACTATTTTGTCCTATCTACTTGGTTATAACTCTGATCAATATGTCAATGAAGCCATCCTTGGTTTCTTATCCATATTTTCTGCTGATTCCAAACCCACTATTACTTATGATTTCAGTCATTTCATCTTTGAAGCCATACATGATCAATTTGTCAAGTTTAACACTAAAGAAGTATTCAAGTATGCTTTAGTACTTGTTTACTTTTTTATACATTTTTAGGGAGACAAATTCCCATTTTCTTTACAGAAGCTAGATGAGGAAGGAAATAAAAAATCAGTGATATTATGGACTTCAATGGGGATGAAGGAGAAGGAAGAGTTTACATATAAAAAATTCATAGAACTGTTTATTCATCCAGCTATTAGTGTTATGAGAATCACTCCAGTACCAAGGATTTGTGAGGAGATTGTCATAGTCTTGCAGTTGGTTGATCAAGCTGCAACAGGGGATTGGTATTGCTACCAAAAATACACAGAGATCAGGGTTTATGGTTGTGAGCTTCCACCCTACAAACTACCCAAGTACTTGCCTATCAGAATCTTTGCATTGGAATATATAAGGTAGAGGTTAAATGCAGATGAAGTGTACTTTGTGGCTGCAAAGAAGAAATCACAATTCAAGCTAAAAGCCTAAGTTGGTCCATTTATCTGTAACACCAGGGCTCAGGAGAGGAAGCAGGAAAATTACTAAAGGAGATGAAGTTTGGTCTCAACATCACTTGGTCTTATGACCCAATGGGAGTCGTTTCTAAGCTCAGGGTGGAGAACAAATTTACAACATATCATCACACAACCAAGATTGAGATAAAACAATATAAAAATTAGTTGGAATGGTCTGAGAACACCCTCCAAGAGGTTGAAGAGCAGGAAATTTATACATCAAACATGCAAACTCCACTTTCACAAGAAAAGATAGCCAAGAGAGTGAGGGAAGAACAATCATCCCCTACAACTGAAGCATCAAGCTAGGTTTTAGGATTGTGCACAGAAAGAAGAGACCTAGAATCTTTGTGATGGTAAGTGAAACACATGAATCTCTAAAAACCACATTTGATGGAATTGGAGAGACTATGCTCCATACACAGTTGGGTGCATTATCTACACAGTCTCCAACTCATTCCACTACTTCTCAGGAGAAACAGGTAACCTAGACCAAAGCACTCAAAAGGACAAGGAGGAAGACATTTTTCATGTTTTCAGTGAGATCAAGAAAAAAATGTTGAGTTGTACATAGTGAGATTAAGAAAAATAATGAAGAGTTGAAGTTGAACACCTACACACAGTTCTGGAAACATTCCTTCAATTCTCAGGCCAGACTTATTTTAGTCTTTGAATCTGAGAAGGGTAAAATGCAGTTGGCTTATTCGCAAGCTCAGGTTCCACACCCTAGGACTGCTGCTCAATATCAAAAGAAGACCTCTTTTGAGTTCAATGTGAAGGATGTGCATCCAATTGATCAAATTGAGATGCACAAACAAACTGGGTAGAAGATTGCTTCCACCTTGAAAAACACTGCCATGAGTTTGTGAAAAATGTAGGTTATGTTGGCCAACACTCAGTCACAACTTAAGCTGGAGAAATTCTCCTCATTAGCAAAGGACACCAAGATTCAATCCTTGGAGAATATAGTGTTGAAGATGGGATATGATCCCTCAAACATAAAAGCTGCAAAAGAGCTTATTAAGAAAAAGAATGCTGAAGTTGCAGCATTAAAGAAACAACTGAAATTACCAGCTTCTGAGGACCTAATGGCCAAAGAAATTGAGGAGACAGAAACTCAGAGGTCTGACATGATGAAGCTCATCATAGAACAAAATCTACAGATCAAACAAATGGAGGAGCAGATGGAGAAACTTGTTAAGGAAAAATAGGAAGTCGTTAACAAGGCTCAAACTCCAATGGATATAGTCCCCCTTATAGTAATTACCACCACCAAAGTTTCCACTTCAGCTACAACATCGATTACAGGTAGAACAGAAGGAGCTGAACAGCTTGATGAATCTATTCAGAACCTATCTATCTAGACATAAGAAATTAAGAAACTAAAGGATGAACTCAAGGAGTTACAACTTATGAAGTCAGTAGCAGATAGTTCACATGCAACTAAGTTGAACAGTGTCAAAGGTTAGATTGAAGTACTACAAAGGGAACTCAAGGAATCTTTCATTGGAAACAAATTGGGTTTAGCAAAGGAAATTATGTGGGAAGAAATTATAGAATCAATCAAGGATATTTGGCCCTATATCAAGATAGTGTTTGATCAAAAAGATCTCTTAGAGAAAGCCCAGGAAACAGTTGAAACCATTACCAAAGAGCTTGAGGATATGCCAGAAATTGCCTCTGATATAATCAAGTTCCTAAACTCCAAAGACAGCTATGAACTTGAGGAATTAGGCATAAGTGACATAACAAAAACTATATTGGAGGTAAAGAAGATCATCACCAAGAAAAACCTCATCCTTTAGCTACAGGAAAAGTGCAGCAATGTCAATACCATAGTTCAAAGGTTTTTCAATAGGATAGAACCCTTGACCAGCAAGGGTTTACCCTCTATGCTTGTGATCAATGACAAATTGATGCCAATTGAGGATTATGTTCAGAAGCTGACAGAGGTGGGAAAACATGCAGCTTTAGTTTCAAACATAAGAGGTTCAACAACACCAACACTTATAGTAAATACACTCAGGGATACTTTCTTTATTTTGAATGAAATCAGACACATATTTTTAGTAAAACCCACTTTTACTAAATATACAGAGATGGATGAAGTTTACAGGAGGGTAACCAAGATTTCTATCCTAGATAAGAAATGCTGGGAAGAATTGACAGATTTACTCGACTAGAAGGTAATCGAACAACATTCAGTTTTTGGAGGAACAGTCAGCTAGCTTCAACAATTTTCAATTTTTCCAGCGATAGTCATCAACACCTTAGCACCAAAATAGTGCTAGATCAACTATTAGTTTTTATTTTTGATTTTGTAATAATCTATTTTTGTAAAAACAATTTAGGATATTTTCTCAGTTCTACTATTGTAGAAATAGCTTTCTTCATGAGTTATCAAGGGTTGCACCCTTGAAGAAGCATTTTTAAGCCTAAAATGTACTTGACTTTTCTGGATCATTAATATAAAAGCAAAGGATTTTGAATTCTGATTTACACAGTTTTGTGTTTCCTGTAAGTTTTTCCAATATTATTTATTATGTTTTTCTTCATATTCTTATGTCTTACAGAGATAACTAGGTAGGAATAATTGGGTTTCAATATATTCCTATAAGCTTCTGAAATGATAATTTGTAAAGAAAATGAATTAATGAACTATTTGTATAATTAATTCCCTCTAAATTAATAAATCATCAACATATTTTGTAAGCTTAAGCATATTCTATTAAACCTTCTGAACATAGTTTAAAGGTTTTCATACTTATGATTATTTAATTTTCAATCTGAAGACTATGATAATCATATCATTTCTCTGTTTCTGCTCACCACCATCTTACAAGCTAAAATCACTGTGTGAATTTTAATAGCAGCCCTCTATTTAGATATTAATATTATTCAAAAGGTTAAGCCTCACTGTTTTAAATCTGTCTCCTACATTGGTCCTCCAAATTAAAACAAAACCCCCAAAAAACTTATCTTAGATGCCTTGACATGATAGCTAACCATTATCATCTCAGAGATACAACATGCTGGTTATATGTATGTTTTATGACAACATCTATGTAAGGCTCTCAACATGATTTTACTTGTATATGGATGGATAATGTATCTATGGCCTAATAGATGAAATGTAGCAAATGACACGAGGGGACAATGGTTCATATAGATTCTCAGATAAGTATGAGATCCCTACACTAAATTATGTTGTTTACACCTATAGGTTACATGTTGATGATATGTATCACAAAATTCCTATCATGGCTAGTAGGGGTTTGGTTAAGGTCTGGTTCAATTTATTTCTTTGGCATCATTGTTTCCCTGTAATTTTATTGATTTTAACCTATCACTCCATTCTGGATAGTGGCCTGGGCTCTTGGCCTGAAAAAGTGGCTTAAATCCCAGGGTCACTGGCACAAACTGGAAATTTTAGTCTTTGGTTGCTGGCAGACAAGCCTATGAGAGCGACTTTGGGTTTTTGGATGCTCTCTTATCCATAGCATGGGAGCGATTGAGGGCTAAGATGTCCATAACATCAGTGGGACCTAGGGACATGTTGTCTGAGTGGATGACTTGTCTCCTGAGGATTCTGAAGCTAATGTTGGATGACTGCGTGTGATGTTTCCATTGATTCCACTTCCTTAAGGTCACATAGGAGGTTGAATCCAATCATAGTAGCCTCTCGTCTCATTTTTACCCCGGTTGGCTAGTTACTTGGGTAGATTTGGGAGGATGGTATTACAGAGTGTTATCAGAGCATGGTTCACCCCTCAGACTAAATGGGCGGTGTGTGTTGGTCATGCATGCATGTCATTTGCATGTGTCTCTCTTACACTTTCATTCAATGTGCTTGTTACATTTGTTGGATGATTGATTATGGTTGTGGTACGGTTTACATATTGAATTGGATGTTAATTTTGCCAAATGAATTTTTCATGAGTATATGACTAGTTACATATTGTTACATGTCGCTTACATGTTGATTTTATGTTGCCTACTTACATCCTTGTATGTTAGGTTACATTCTTGAATACTTTGATTACATGTATCAGTCTTGTAGGTTGATTACAAGAATTGATCACTAATGCTCGACTACATGCGTTTATGCATATGTGTAGTTGGTTAGGCATTGATTATGCCTATTATTGGTTGCATGTGGCAATGTGCACAAAGGAATAATGGTTGTTGTTATGCATGAGGTCATAGGATGCATTGTTGATATGGCCTTGCATTGATGACTGGACCCTAACTAGAGTGATGTTTATGTGTTGATACATTCATTGCATATGTATATATGTTGTTATGTTTATGTTATACATGTATCATGCTAATTTCTTGATCTTGCATACAAGCTATCCTCCTTGAGCTATACTAAGGTACGTTGATTTATTGTTATTTGGTTTATCTGACATATTATGCATTGCAAGAAAAATATCAAATGGCTAGAAAGGTGGTAAACTACACAAATATCCTTATGCATCAAATGAGCAGTGTGGTGTGGGGCACACTTATGATTTGAAAAATACGTTGAGGAGCTTGAAGGAAGAGAAGGATTTCTAAGGTAGATAATGACCAGATCATACAGGCACAAGAGAAAAAAGTAGAGGTTATGCAATATTTCTTCAGAGTTTGTCAGAATTGTAGCGACAAGGGCCTCTTTAGATCAACCATGGACATGAGGAATGATAAGGGATACTTTCTAGATGAGTTTAAGAAAGTGAAGCCACCCACTTTTGATAGAGATGTGAAGAAGCTGGAAGATGTAGAGGCTTGGATACTTGGGATGAATAAATTCTTTAAGTTGCATGAGTACACAGTTAACATGAAGTCTAGAATAGCTATCTTTAGCTTGAGAGGTAAAGCAGACATCTAGTGGGAAGATGTTAAACGAGTTAGAGGCATTAGGACATATGACTTGAGTTAGAAAGAGTTATAGAGGATTTTTAGGAAGAAGTACTTGTCAGAGAGGTACTACGACAGTAAGGCAAAGGAATTCTATGAGCTAAAGATGGGATCAATGACAGATGAAGAGTACACAACCAAGTTTTTGGTGCTATTGAGGTATGTACCATATCTTACTAATGAGAAGGCTAAAGTCCAATGATTTTTTAGTGGCTTTCCATTAGCATTTAGAGATCAGATTGAGTATGATGAACCTCGGTCACTTGAGGAAGTTATTGGGAAACTGAAGCATTGTTGTGAACATTTAAAGCATAAGAATGAATCTCAGCAAGGATGGAAGGGAAAAGACAAAGGTAAAGGTAAATGGAAACCTAAGAGGACAAGGCCTCAACATGCAAATGAAAAAGAGAATGTTTCACCACAAAAGAAGTTTAACGTAGCTAGATAGGGACATGAGTTGCAGTAGAAGCATAGAGGTGTGGGTACTGGTCGGGGAGTGTTGGACATGTGGAAAGGAACAACTTAAGAGAGATTGTCCATAGAATCAGGGTGGTTGGACTTAGATATACAGTGCACAGGAGGCGCAGACTATTGGGGATGTTGGGTAGAGCATTCCTCATATCTATGCAGCAGTGGGCAACAGATAGGAAAAACACCAGGAATCTATTATTGAGATGGACGGTAAGCTTTGTGATCAAGTTATTTCTATTTTGATTGACCTTGGATTTAATTATAACTATGTTAGTCCTAACTTGGTGGATAAGTGTGGTTTGAGTAAGGAATTGCATGTAGAGTCCTGGTTAGTGCAATTGTCTACAGGTACAAAGAAGTGAGTTCATGATTGGGTAAGAGCTTGTGCATTTTATTTGAATGGTATACCTACCACAACACATCTAAATGTATTACCATTGAGATCATATTGTATGTTTTTGGGCATGTATTGGTTGTATCTTCATATAACCAAGGTAGACTTCTATGATAAAGCTATTGTGTGTGTTAATGACAATGGGGAACTAAGAATCTTGTAGGATAAGAAGAAATCCACATTATTTAGGATGGTGACAGTTATGAAAGCAAAGTGTAGCTGCAGTAAAGGGTGTATGTTATTTGCAGAAAAAAGTTCTAGTGGTAAGGGTAAGGAGGTTGAGGATGCTGATGTGTTGAGTAGGTACCTAGTTTTGTAGCAATTTCAGGATGTATTTCCTGAAAACATTACAAAGTTGCCACCTCACAGGGAGGTAGAATTTTCTATTGAGCTAGTGCCAGGGGCAACTCCAGCATCAAAAGCACCTTACAGGATGAGAACACCTGACTTTTTTGAGTTAAAGTTGTAGTTGAGGAAGAAATATGATACCCTCAGATTATACATTTACTACAGGAAGTTGAACAAAGTGAAGATCAAGAACATGTACCCTTTTACAAGGATTGATGACTTGTTCAATCAGCTGAAGGGAGAAGCAGTGTTCTTGAAGATTGAATTGAGATCCATATACCATTAGGTATGCATCAAAGAGGAGGACATTTACAAGACTACACTACAGACTAGGGATGGGAATTATGAGTTCGTTGTTGTTCCATTTGGCTTGACTAATGGTCTAACTACATTTATGTGTTTGATGAATAGTGTGTTGCATCCATATTTGGATAATTTTGTTATTGTGTTCATTGATGATATACTAGTATATTCTAAAAATGAGGAAGATCATGTCGAGCATTTAGTAGTAGTGTTGAGGTTGTTGAGAGAGCATCAGTCGTATGCTAAGCTAAGCAAGTATATTTCTTTTAGACTAAGGTACATTACTTGAGGCATGTTATCTCCAAGGAAGGCATTGCGGTAGATCCATAGAAGATAAGAGCCATCATGGAATGGGTAGCTCCTAAGAGTGTGAATGAGGTGAGATCTTTCATGGGTTTGGTAGGCTATTATTGGAGGTTCATCAGGAACTTATCACAGATTACTTATCTTATCACATCATTATAGAGGAAAGGTAAGAAGTTCAAATGGAAAAAGGAGTGTGAGGCTAGCTTTGAGAAACTTAAGCAATTCTTGACACATGCACTAGTGCTACATATTGTAGATCCGGACAAAGAGTTAGTGGTATGCATAGATTCTTGCAAGAGAGGGCTTGGTGGAGTCCTTATGTAGGATGGACAGGTGGTATGCTATGAGTCCTAGAAACCAAACGAGCATGAGTAGAACTACCCGACACATGATCTTGAGTTAGCAACAATCATACATGTATTGAAGATCTGGAGACACTATCTTATTGGTAGGAGATTTTCACTTATGAGTGGTCACATGGGGTTGAGGTAGTTGTTTGAACAACCGAATCTAAACGCGAGGAAGGCTAGATGGTTGACCATGATCAATGAGTTTGATTTTGAGATTAGGCACATCAAAGGTAAGGATAACAGGGTGGTAGATTCTCTCAGTAGATGGGTACAGGTAAATCACTTGGCATCTATGAGCTCATATGGGACAGATCTACACGATAGGATCTTGCGGTAGGTCAGCATGATATTAGGTATATGGAGATTGTGCACATGGTGCAATAGGGTACTAGTATAGGTATAGGTAGTAGTACAGGTACAGGTGGAAGTATAGGTACATGCACAGGTACAAGTATAGGTATAGGTGTAGGTGCAAAAGGTATGAATTATTGTCTTACAACAGATGGATTGGTAAGGTTCTGAGACAGGATATTGTTGACATAGATTGTCATTGATGTTAATATGGCAATATTCGAGGAGCCAAAGGAAGCAAATAGAGCTATCAGGAGCTATCACAACAAAGTATGGCAAATAATGCCAAATAATACACTATTGGGAGCAATATAGTGTATATGCATGCAAATACACTATCAGAGGCACACACACACATATATAGGATATATACACTATCGGAGGCAGAAAAATCATATAAGTATGCAAATACACTATCAGAGGCATAAGAATCATATATATATATGCATTTACACTATCAGAGGCGGAAAACATAGTCGTATCTGAATACACGATCAGAGCGAAGAAATATGTATATATCAGAGTATACAGGCGGAATATGTAGAGATCGGCGATATTGTAATCGGTGGTTCAGTTATGTGCCACTACTCAAAACCCCCGATTGTGATATATATGTGCGGACCCGATGACATATATGTCCGGGTGTATAAACAGGTGAAGTCTGGGTAAGTGCTTCAAAGTGGGTTTCAAGTGTATTTCATATATGTGGGCCTTTAAGTCTTGCCACGTTAAAACATGCAAATTTGCATATATATATATATATATATATATATATATATATATATATATATATCATATAACTGTGATATGTGCGGACCAGCCACAACATTATGCAATGGTTTAATGATATATCACATCCGCCCATCGCAATACACAAAGGGATGTCACTCCCCCAAGCGCCAATTACGATGTATGTTGCGGGATCGATGCAACATTATGTTTTGTTTTAATATCATATCACATCCGCAGGTGAATCGGCCATCAACCATCGGGAAGTTGTGACTGTCAATTGTGATATATGTAGTGGACCCAATACAGGAATAGATGCGGGTGTAATGTTTTTTGAAGTCTACCGTTTAGCATTTCAGCCGGTTTTTCTCATATATTCCTGTGTATTTGAATATTTTCATTGTGCGGGGTTTGAAGGAAAAAATGCATTAAGAAAAGCTCCTAATAGTTCAGGAGGCCTAAACAAAAGTTGATTGCGATTGCGATTGGGACGTGGCATGTTCGTTAAACAATAAAGTCCTGTGTATGCCTATTATCATTGAAAAAATGGGCTCTGTTACAGTTTTAACATGCATAAGTTTTTCTCTGTGTATTTGGTCCTCGCCGTTAAATCAACGTGTCCCAGGAGTGTTGGTGAGCACGAAGAGATAGAGGAAACTACATTGACCCAAAATCCAGGAAGCCGAAGGGTAATCCAAGGCAAAGAAAACCGAAAAGCCAAAGCAAGAGGAAGAGGGAAGCCAAAGGACAAGCCAGCACAGAGGGAGCTAAAGCGAGCGTTGAAGAAGCCGAAGAGCCAACGGAAAGTAGAAACGAACAATTAGACGCATCAGGAATACATAAAAAAGGAAAAACAAGGAAAGGAGCGGGTGTGCGTATAATCAGAGCAAGAGGAAGCCATAGTTTAGGTAGAGGTGGGAGAAGCAGGAGAATAGAAATGAAGCATAAGCTTAGCAGGCTTGGGAGCTGAGAACAACAACAAAACATACTCTAACAGGTTATAGTAAAAGGTTGGAGCTCGCGGGGTTGGAGCCTGAGAATTAAAAGGATTGGAGTCCTTGGGAGTTGGTGCTCCTAGGTCTAGGACTGTTGTCTTGGCAGAACAAAGTTGGTGCTCTGGAGGTTGAAGCCTCACAAAGGTCCAAGTTGGTGCCTGGCAACTGAATGCAACCACTTATATATTGTATTTATTTCACCGCACTGATTATATTAATAAAATCATTTATTTCAGCTATCTATTTTTGTGTTCCTTATATATAAATTTTTTGGTGATGAAAAGAACAATTAAAAAGAAATATTGATTCACCCCCCCTTAGTATTTCCAACAATTCGTATCAGAGCATGCTTCTTCATATTATCCTAACAGCTTGAAGAAGGATTCATAACCATGATGAGAAATCATGAAGCATCAGGAAGACCTCCTCTGTTCGATGGCACTAATTTTGGTTTTTGTAAAAAGAGAATGACCTACTACTTAATGTCCCTTGGACCTGAAGTCTAGCATTTGGTTTTAAATGAGTACCCAATTCCTTCCACTCTTCCAACAGATCAAGACGAGAGGAAAGCCTACATTTCAAATGCAAAAGCCTTGAACTCCATCACTAGCGGAATCACTGATTCTGAGTTTACAAAAGTGATGAACTCCAACTCTGCCAAAGAAATGTGGGATAAGCTAATTAGCTTATACGATGGGGACTCAAAAGTCAAGAAAGAAAAGATTCAAACTCATATAAGGTAGTTTGAAAGTCTGAAAATGGAAGATGAAGAATTGGGCGAAAACATTGAAGAAAGTGGTCAACTCTCTTAAAGGATTGGGCGAAAACATTGAAGAAAGTACCATTGTTCAAAAGGTCTTGAGATCTCTTCTAGACAGATTTGACTCCAAATAAGCGCCATATAAGAAATAAAGGATCTAGATACTCTCAATATGGTGAACTCTGTGGAATTCTCACTGCCTATGAGACGAGGAAAGGTGGCCCAAGCTCCAAAGATGCAGCATTCAAGGCTTCAAAATCAAAGAAGGGTAAAGAAAGGAATGACTGTAGTGATGAATCTGATGTGGAATCCGAATTTTCTCAATTTGAATGAAAGATGAAGAAAGGATCTAAGCTAAAAGGTAATAACCCTCTTATATGTTTCAAATGTGGAAAAATAGGTCATTATGCTGCAAAATGTCCTCATAAACATGATAGTGATGATGAAGGAAATTCTAAAAGAATGGTATACAAGAAGAAATGTTTCAATAAGAAGAAATTATTCTCTAAGCAAGATGAGTTTGATGAGGATGAATTTTTAGTCATCAAAAAGAAATCAGATGAGGAAAGTGACCATGATGAAAGCCAAGAAACGTTATTCATGGAATTCACAAATGATGATGACTCAGGGCTAGAAGAAAATGTAGATGAACTGCTAATAAGTGCCATTGAAGAAAATGAGAAATTAACGAATAAAATCATTTCTCTTAAGGTAGAAAACGAGGAAACAAGAAGAAGAGAAGATCTCTTGGAAACAAAGCTAAAAGAAAAAGAAGAGACTTGTGAAGAATGTGAAGCCGAAATAGTATCTCTAAGGAAGGAATTGGAGCAAGTCAAAAACGGTTGGAAAAGCTCTCAAATACTTGAGACTATCCTAAAAATTCAAAAACCTCAACATGACAAGTCTGGAATAGGTTTTAAAGGAGAATCATCAAGCACTAAGAATAGTGCGAAAAGCTATGGCGATGCACTTTCCAGCAACCCAGAAGAAGAAAAAGTATGTCATCAAAGGCGCATCCCAGATCCAAAGATTGAAGTGAGAATAACTCCAAAGAAGAATGTGAATCATGGATACTACAGCAAAGACAAACCAGTATTCCATCAAAGGCCCATCTTAAATCCAAAGAATGAAGCGGGAGTAATTCCAAGGAAGGAAATTGACTCAAACCGTGGCTACTACAACAGGTACAAAACTATCTTTCTTGGACATTGTTTTCATTGTAAAAACTTTGGTCATCAAGCCAGACATTGCATGGCTCACAAGAGAAAAACACCAAAGCTAAAGGATCAAATAATCAAACCATATGGCCCCAAAAGGTAGGACAAATCAAAACCTTCAATTCATTTGATCCCTTGACCAAAGTTGATCTAATTTGCTCATTATGCTACAATAATGGACACTATGAACAAAACTGCCCACTCAAAAGAGGAAAAGCAAGTAGTGAGAATCCCAACATGGATAAATGTGGCATGGCTCTATATGCTCAAAATAATGAAAACCATTGGTTTGTGGATAGTGGGTGCTTCAGACACATGACAGGGGACAAAAGGAAGTTTGTCTCATTGAGAAAAAAGGAAGGAAATGTATCCTTTTGAAGTGGATATGCTAGAATTGTGGGAAAATGAACTGTTACTCTTATCAATGGAAAAGGAAAAGCTCAATATGCTCTGCTAGTAGAAGATCTCAAACACAACCTCCTGAGTGTCAGCCAAATCTGTGATCAAGGACATAATGTTGTCTTTAGCAACAAAGACTATGAAATAAGGAACTCTTCCTCAGGGGAACTTGTGGCGAAAGGGGTTAGAACACTAGACAACATTTAAATTTTGAACAATATTCAAGAAAATAAATTCTACCTGAGTCAGACAGGTGAAAGTTGGTTGTGGCACAAGCGACTTGGACATACAAGCTTCAAAAATCTGATCAATATCAGCAAGATTAAAGCTGTACAAGACATCCCAAGGCTATTCAAACCAAATCAAGGAGTATGTGGTCCATTTCAACATGGAAAGCAAACCAGAATCAGACACAAGACCAAGGAGCTCTCTACATCAAAGCCCGTGGAGATCATCCATGTTGATTTATGTGGACCAACTAGAAATCAGGCACTCCAAGGAGAAAGGTACTTTGTTTTATTTGTTGATGACTATACTAGAATGATGTGGATATATTTTCTAAAATATAAATCTGAAACATTTGAGTGTTTTAAGAATCTAAAATATCTTGTAGAAAATGAAAAGGACTCAAAAATTAAGTGCCTCAAAATAGATAGAGGGGGAGAATTCACATCAAAAGAATTTAATGAGTTTTGTAATATACATGGAATTAAAAGAGAATTCTCTACTGCTAGAACACCCCAAAAAAATGGGGTATTTGAAAGAAGAAACCGAACAATTCAAGAAATGGCAAGAACAATGTTATTAGCAGCAGACTTGCAGCCAAAATTCTGGAGAGAAGCAGTCAGGACAACTATCTATACCTTGAATCGAACTCAATTAATACCAAATTGTGAAAAAACTCATGAATTATGGAAAGAAATACCTGCTTCAGTAAAATACTTCAAGATATTTGGAATCAAGTGCTTCATAAAAATCAATGATGGCTCCCTAGGAAAGTTTGATTCTTGGGTTGATGAAGGGATATTCCTTGGATACTCTACACGGAGAAAAGCCTACAAGTGATACAATTTTCGACTAAGGAAAATAGTGGAAAGCATTGATGTAAAGATTGATGAAGACCTTCCAGAAAAAGAAATTGAAGAACATGAAGATGATCCTCTCATTGAAGAAGAAGAACCTGAAGAAGAAGAAATAGATCAGGAAGAAGAAGAAGAGGAAAAAGAACCACCTCATACCCCTTCAAAGATGAAGTTTCTCCAGAAATATCATCCAGAAGAGCAGATTATTGGAAATAGAGATGAAGGGATGAAAACCCGAAGAAGGATGATAATTACACCAAAGAGAAACATTATTTATCTTCTATCCATGATAGAACCAGAAACATTTGCACAAGCAAGGATCCTCATTCAGCAAAATCCATGGAAGAAGAAATGTCCCAAATTTAGAAGAATGAGACATGGGAGATGGTACCTTGTCCAAAGGATAAAAACATTATAGGAACCAAGTGGGTATTCGAAAAAAAAATGAACGAAGATGGACAAGTCATCAGAAACAAGGTAAGGCTTGTTTGTAAAGGCTATTCACAAATTGAAGGAATTGAACTTGAAGAAACATTTGCACCAGTAGCTCATGTGGAAGCTATCAGGATGTTATTGGAATTTTCTTGCTCAAAAGGATTCAAAATCTATCAAATGGATGTAAAGTCAACATTTTTGAATGGGGAACTCAAGGAATAAGTCTACATGGAGCAACCAAAAGGGTTTGATCTAACAGAAGGAAAAGACTTATTCTGTAAGTTGAAAAAGGCATTATATGGGTAGAAACAAGCTCCTAGAGTGTGGTATGCAAGACTGGGTCACTATCTACAACAACAAGGCTTCAAGAAGGGAGTGGCAGGAAGTAATCTCTACATAAAGACGGATGAAGGTAAGTTACTAGTCACACTTTTTTATGTTGATGATCTGATTTTTTCTAGCAATAATGATGAGATGAGCCATGAATTTTTTCAAAACATGTCAAAAGAGTTTGAGATGTTGATGATATGAGATTTATCTCACTTCCTTGGACTACAAGTATCTCAAACCAGAGCAGGATTGTTTATATCTCAAGCTAAATACCTTAAAGACACGCTTAAAAGATATGGAATGGAAGACTGTGTACCCATGAGCACACCTATGACCACAAATTGTAAATTGAGCAAAAATGATGACTCCCCTCCAGTAGATGCAACTCATTACAGGTCAATAATTAGAGCCCTTCTGTACTTAACTGCTACAAGACCCGACATAATGCAGGCAGTAGGAATGGTGGGAAGATTTCAATCTGCTCCTAAACAATCCCATTTCTTAGTTGTGAAAAGAATTCTTAGATATCTGAAAGGAACTCTTAATTTTGGTCTTTGGTACCCTAAGAGCTCAACACTGACTGTAACTGCATACACCGATGTTGATTGGGCTGGAAGTGTAGATGATCAAAAAAGTACTAGTGTAAATGCATTCTTCCTGGGAGACTATTTAGTATCTTGGCTCAGCAAAAAAAAAACATCCATATCATTATCCATAGCCGAAGCCGAGTATATAGCTGCAACAGGATATTGTACTCAAATACTATGGATGAACAAAGCTATAAAAGATGTCAACATAGGTACAGATCAAGCAATTACCATCTATTGTGATAACACAAGTGCTATTAGTCTCAACAAAAATCTAGTGATGCACTCAAAGACCAAACATATACAAATCATGTATCATTTTCTTCGTGAACAAGTAGCTGAACAAAACATCATCTTGGAATATATCAATACTAAGGAGAAAATAGCTGATATTTTCACAAAACCTCTTCCTCCAGAAGCATTTGAACATCTTCGTCAAAAGATGGGGGTTATCTCTTTAGTGTCACTCAAGTTCATTCATAAAGATGTTGCAGGACAGGGGGAGCAGTTCAACAAGGGGAGTCCGTATGCATTCCTTTGCCATTGATGTCAAACAGGGAGAGCAAAAGAATATTGCCATCAATAACAAAGGGGGAGATTGTTGACACAGATTGTCATTGATGTCAATATGGCAATATTCGAGGAGCCAGAGGAAGCAAACAGAGCCATCGAAGGAAGCAAACAGAGCCATCAGAGAAAGCAAACAGAGCTATCGGGAGCTATCGGAGCAAAGTATGGCAAAGAATGCCAAAGAATACACTATCGGGAGCTATCAGGAGCAATATAGTGTATATGCATGCAAATACACTATCGGAGCAAAGTATGGCAAAGAATGCCAAAGAATACACTATCAGGAGCTATCGGGAGAAATATAGTGTATATGCATGCAAATACACTATCGGAGTCACAAACACACACACACACATATATATATATATATATATATATATATATATATATATATATATATATATATATATATATATATATATGTAAATACACTATCAAAGGTAGAAGACTCATATATATATGCATTTACACTATTGGAGGCGGAAATCATAGTTATATCCGAATACACTATCGGAGCGGAGAAATATGTATATATCGGAGTATAAAGGTGGAATATGTAGAGATCAACGATATTGTAATCATCAGTTTGGTTATGTGCCACTACCCAAAACCCCCGATTGTGATATATATGTGCAGACCCGACGACATATATGTCGGGGTGTATAAATAGGTGAAGTCTAGGTAAGTGCTTCAAAGTAGGTTTTAAGTGTATCTCATATATGCAGGCCTTTAAGTCTTGCCACGTTAAAACATGCAAATTTGCAATATATATAAATATCATATAACTGCAATATGTGCAGACCCGCTGCAACATTATGCAATGGTTTAATGATATATCGCATCCGCCCATCACAATACACAAAGGGTTGTCACTCCCCCAAGTGCTGATTGCGATGTATGTTGTGGACCCGATGCAACATTGCGTTTTGTTTTAATATCATATCGCATCCGCAGGTGAATTGGCCATCAGCCATCGGGAAGATGCGACTGCCGATTGCGATATATGTAGCGGACCTGATACAGGAATAGATGCGGGTGTAATGTTTTTTGAAGTATGCCCTTTAGTGTTTCGACCGGTTTTTCTCATATATTCCTGTGTATTTGAATATTTTCATTGCACGGGGTTTGAAGGCAAAAATGCATTAAGAAATGTTCCCGATAGTTCAGGAAGCCTGAACGAAAGCTGATTGCGATTGCGATTGGGACATGGCATGTCCGTTAAACCATAAAGTCCTGTGTATGCCTATTATCATTGAAGAAAAGGGGCTATGTTACAGTTTTAACATGCAGCGGTTTTTCTTTGTGTATTTGGTCCTTGCCGTTAAATCAATGTGTCCCAGGAGTGTTGGTGAGCATGAAGAGACAGAGGAAACTACAACAACTGAAAAGCCAGGAAGCCGAAGGGTAAGCCAACGCAGAGAAAACTGAAAAGCCAAAGCGATGAAGAAGAGGGAATCCAAAGGACAAGCTAGCGCAGAGGGAGCTGAAGCGAGTGTTGAAGAAGCCGAAGAGCCAGTGGAAAGTGGAAACAAATAGTCAGAGGAATCAGGAATACATAAAACATGAAAAACAAGGAAAGGAGCAAGTGCGCGTATAATGAGAGCGAGAGGAAGCGATAATTCAGGTAGAGGAGGGAGAAGCAGGAGAACATAAGTGAAGTATAAGCTCAACAGGCTTGGGAGCTGAGAACAATAGCAAAACATACTCTAATAGATTATAGTAAAGGGTTGGAGCCCGCGAGGTTGGAGCCTTAGAATTAAAAGGATTTGAGTCCTTGGGAGTTGGTGCTCCTAGGTCCAGGACTATTGTCTTGGAAGAACAAAGTTGGTGCTCTGGAGGTTGAAGCCTCACAAAGGTCCAAGTTGGTGCTTTGCAACTGAATGCAACCACTTATATATTTTATTTATTTCATTGCACTGATTATATTAATAAAAGCATTTATTTCAACTATCTATTTCTGTGTTCCTTATATATAAATGTTTTGGTGATAAAAAGAACAATTAAAAAGAAATACTGATTCACCCCCTCCCCTCTCAGTATTTCCAACAAGATATACGTATCAGATAACAGTGAGCTCAATAAGGTGATCTTGAGGGAGTTTCATGCAAAACCATATTTAGGTCACCCAAGTTATCAGAAGACTCTGACAACAATGAAGAGATTTTACTATTGGCCGAATTTGAGGAGGGATGTAGCAGAGTTTGTGGCGAGGTCTTTCGACTATCAATGAGTGAAAGCGGAATGTAAAAATCTAGGTGGACTGCTACAACCAATCATGATTCCAGAGTGGAAATGGGAGGTTATTTACATGGATTTCATCACAGGGTTGTCGAAGATAGTGAAACAACATGATTCCATCATGGTCATTGTGGACAGGTTGACAAAAGTTACACATTTCATTCCAGTGAAGTCTGCATTCTCAGCTAGCGATGTGGCACAGTTATTCATTAGAGATGTGGTTAGACTGCATGGTGTTCCAAAGAATATTATGTCAAATAGGGATGTGAATTTCACTTCCAAGTTCTGGAAGGAGTTATTTGTAGGTTTAGGCACAAACTTGGCCTTCAACACAACTTATCATCCATAGACAAATGGAGAGACATAGAGGGTCAAAAACATATTGGAGGACATGTTGAGGATGTATGTGATGCATCAACAGTGGAAGTGGGAAGAGTATCTCCCCTTGGTAGAGTTTGCATACAACAATGGTTATCAGGAGTCACTAAGGATGAGTCCTTTTAAGGCATTGTATGGGTAGAATTATAACACTCCTATCAATTGGAGTGATCCGGTTAGCAAGGTGTTGATTGAACCAAAGATGTTGGCAGACATGGAACAAGAAATGCGGGTGATTAAGAAGAATCTAAAGGTATCACAGGATAGGAAAAAGAGTTATGCAGATAAGAACATGTTGTTCAAGGAGTTCTAAGTTGGGGAACAGGTTTACTTGCACATCAAACCAAAGAAGAGCTCCTTGTGAATTCGATCATGTGCCAAGACGGCACCACAATTTTGTGGACCCTTCAGTATCATTGAGAATATTGGGCCAATATCCTATCGACTTGCACTGCCTCCGAAAGTGAATGTCCATGATGTTTTCCATGTATCTTTGATTAAGAAGTACGTTATGGATGTTGATCATGTGATTGGATGGTCTGTATTACAAGTGGAACCATATGGAGAATTCTATCTAGAGCCTCAGTGTATATTGCAGAAAAAGGTGCTCATGCTCTAGAACCGAGCAATTGAGAAATTTAAAGTGTAGTGGAAGCGCTTTGGGCCCGATGAAGCTACATGGGAGATGGCAGATCAGATGCGTTCTATGTATCCTTCCTTGTTTTCCCCTTGAGGCAAAGAAGCTTTGATATGGTGTTTTGGTATATTCTTTGATATGGTGTTTTGGTATATGTTTTGATATGACGTTCTAGTATATGTTTTGGTACATGTTTTTGGTATATACTTTGATGATATTACTATATGTACATATGTATATGGACGTAAATACCACCATGAGATAAGTTACAAATATCCACTAAACGGTATGGGTACCATGTCATTATGATTATGTTGTCATGTTACTATGCTATCATGTGGTTATGTTATCATGATGTTATGATGTCATGTGGGTTGGAACTCAACATTATGATCATTGTAAATATCGTAATGAGGTATGTTATAAAGCTCATGTATGCGGTATGTTGTCATGATATTTTGATTTTGAGCAGGTCCTTCATTGTAAATACTGCATCGAGCTATGTTATAAAGCTCCATGGGAAGTATGTTTTCTTTTCAACGGTTTTGCTGAGGTCTTCATGTGGTCTAACACAAAGATGGTGTTCCCCAAGGGGGAGGGTTTTGTAACAACCATGGTGAAAATTCCATGTAATAAAAGTTAAAAACAATAACCTCGGTTGATGGGACACTTATTCTAAGCTTAATGTTGGGAAATACGTCCTAGTGTGGGGTGTTCATTTGATTATTTTTGGCTAATGAAATGGCTAAGGCTTTGGAAAGGAAAAATGGCATTTTTGGCACATTTATTTATGAAAATAATGGAAACTAGGAGAAAAGGAAGGTGAAAGGTTACAGGTTGCATGTGAGGATAAAATTGAAGGAAAATAATGGAAAATGAAGAAAATAGAGGCCTCATTCATAAAAAGGCTTCTAAGGATCAATTGGTAACCTTTTGTCAGTTGAGTTTTGGAGCTCTCTCATTATTCTCTCTCTCTCTCTCTCACTCTTGGACACTTAGAGTTTTCTTGGAGCAATTTTGGCATTGGAGCAAGAAAGTCAAAGAAGGCAAGAGGAAAAAAAGATCAAGCAGGGAAAGGCAGGATCAAGCAGCTACAACAGGCTTCATTGTAGGTATCGACTTGAATGTGTATTTTCCTTGCTAGATTTGGCATGCATGGCATTGCATGTGCTTCTTTTCTATCATGGCATGGGTTTTTCCAGGTGTATCAGTGTTTTTCAGCCTAGCCTTGCCATTTTCAGATAGCCATGGTGTGACAAGGCTCTCATGTTTTGGTTGAGCTGGATTTCCAGATGGATTCAAATTTGAGTGGGGTGGATCTATGAATGATAGAGCACATGAAATAGTGGTCACTGAAACAGATTATGGATCATGGTAAAACCACTGGCCTAGTGACCCTTGAGCCATATTTTGGGTTGTGGTAAAGACAAGATTTTGTTGCCTTAGTGGGCCTAGGAATCCTTGTCGGTGAATGGTAGGATATATGATAAAGAAAAGAGGTGGTTTTCTCTCCGTTGGGCCTAGTAATCCTAGGTTTGGGATATGCAATAAAGCCTGGAGAGCGGGTCTCGAATTAGGGCCTAATGATCTGGGTTGGGATTGCAGTAAAGCATGAGAGACTAGGAGGCATGAAAATTCCTCATGGTGTAGATGGAGAGATTGGGTGACATCCATGCTTGTTTTTCCTAGTGATCAGATGGATATCACGGTAAAGCCCGATATGATGTATTCATTGTGTTGGCCTAGTGATCCGGGATGGATTATGTTGGTTCCCTATAATACTAGTGATTACCCCATTACTATTGTAGTTGTACCCCTTATTAATATTGTTGTGCCCCTATTATCCCCATATTATTATTACTGTGCCCCATAGAATCCCTCTATTGTTATTTTTGTGGCTTTATATTATTATTGTTAGGTTGGCTGGGTTATATTGTGACTCCTTAGACTCCTATATATAGAAAGGAGGTTTTGTCATTTGAATCATCCAAGAAGTGTTCATTTATGTAATGTAAAGGATGTTTCCCCCTCGAAGAGGCTAAATTTTAAGGCGTTGATCTATCTTTTCTATCTTTTTCTTGAGCTGGTTTCATAACATTTGGTATCAGAGCTTTGGATTCTAGGGTTTCGCTACTCCAAACAGGTCATTGTGGCATTTTCGCTATAAATTTTTTTCTACGATGTTTCAGAAGTTGCAAAAAAAACCCATTTGATAAGAAATCGCGCTGAACCTCGGGTCCAAATTTTAGAGCTGTTCACGCTACATTTGCGGAGATATGATTTGAGGAAGTTGGTCTTTTTGCAAACTCTTGAATTACATTCCAAACAGGTGACCTGGGGAAAAGCGTCATATCTTTCTCTCTGGGGATCAGATTGAAATTTCATAAGAATTTATAGAAAGAGGACCGACTGTAGTTTCTTGTATGAATGTTTCAGATCCAAAGGTCAAAACAGTGACTCGTGGCATGTCGTACAAGTTCGATCTACTGAACTAGTCTATAATCAAGTCACTGTGGGAGATTTCACATAACTCTTCCTTGGAGAATCCAATTTGGGTCAGACTTATGGCATTGGAAAGAGGACATAGAGGGCTACTGTAGGTCACAAATTTAGATCTAGATGATTGGAAAGTACAGAGATACATCAGAGGCAATATCGAGCTCCTACAAAGTGAAAAAAGGTGTGTAGATTTTCTTAAATTTTTGCTTAAGCCTGGTTTGAAAAATTATTTTGAAGGAATTTAAAGGGCATAGTAGAGCATTATTATTGGTAAATGATGCCCTGAAGAAAGAAAATGCAAACACCTAGTAAGGAACCTGAAATCTCTAGCATGACTCATGAAGAAGAGGAAGAAACACGACATGATATATCGAAATTACAAGACCAAGTGCAACAACTGTCCCTCGCACAAAAAGGAACATAATCTAAGATGGATGGTTTAAAGAAAGGTGTAGAAGCTAAGATGAATGACGTGGAAGCTAAGATGGATGATTTGAAGATAGATTTGAAGTCAGACATGGAAGAATTGAAGATAAATATGAATAAGTTGCTACAAGAAAGGGTCACTAATGGTGAAAGGGTAGTAAAGGAAACTCATGATGAGAACAAAAGAAATGTTAATCATGATTCCATAGACTCTAATTTTGGATCAAAGACCCACCATATTCCAAAAATTGATATGAGGAAGTTTGATGGCAAGGATCCCGCAACATGGATATTTCAGATGGAGCAATTTTTCGATCTCAATAATGTGCAAAACACACAAAAGGTACGTATGGAAACTTTATATTTGGAACCAAATAAGTTTGTATGGTATCAATGGCTTTGCTCTCGTAAACAATTTATCACTTGGGCAATTTTTACAGAAGAATTGATAGCACATTATGAGGATACAAAAAGCAACACTTTTTTTAGCCAATTGATAAGTCTCAAACAAAAGGGTTCAATAATGGAGCACATTGAGGAGTTCCAAAAATTGAACATAAGGGTAAAAGATATTCCAGAGGAGCATAGGATTGATGTGTTCATACGGTCTTTAAAGGGTAATATCCAACATGATGTTCGCCTTTGGGAACCTGATTCATTCGAGAAGGCATTCAAGTTAGCAAGAAAAATGAAAACCAAAATTATGGCAACCAGGAAGCATACCACTCACAACTATAAAGACAGAAGTGTTGTTGCCACTATTATTCCACAACCTATAAGGTTGACACCACAACAATTGGAAGAAAAAAGAGCAAAAGGGCTTTGTTACAGTTGTGATAGCAAATACACTAAAGGTCATAAGTGTGCCGAGAAGAAATTATTCTACATAGATTGTGAAGAGGAAGAAGAAAAGGAGCAAGAAAGGTAAAAAGAAGAGGATATACTCCAAGAACAAAGCCTAGATAAAGAAGAAACGAATCCAACCATATCTTGTAATGCATTGGCAGGAATTACCACTCCTCAAACCATCAAGATAGAAGGACAAATCAAGAAGAAAAAGGTAATAGTGTTGATTGATTAAGGAAGTACCCACAATTTTATTCATTGTAAGGTAGCAAGAGAACTGAATTGCTTCTTATATCCAGCACCAAAGTGTCAAGTGATGGTTGCAAATGGAGGAACAATAAATTGCTCAGGAAAGTGCCATAATATCAAGCTATCCATGGGAGAATATGTATTAACTAGCCCAATGCTTTCCATTCCAATGGGAGGTGCTGATGTTGTACTAGGAGTCCAATGGCTACAATCCTTGGGTACAATAGCTTTTAATTTTCAAGAACTTTTCATGAAATTTTCTGTGGAAGGATAGGAAGTTGAATTAAGGGGTATTGCAGGGAAACCAGGAAAGATAATCAGCTCTAACAGTATGACAAAGCTTCTAAAAAAGGAACAAAGAGGTGTAATTGCACAATTATGTTCGCTAGATGTGTCCACAGTGGAATCATCTATTTCTCCAGATCTCCAAAAAGTCTTGGACAATCATTCCAAGGTATTTGAGACTCCCAAAGGTCTCCCACCTATTCGTGATCATGATCATGCTATTCATCTGATTCCAGGAAGTGTTCCTCCAAACATCAGGCCGTACAGATATCCCTATGCCCAAAAGAGTGAAATTGAACGTATGGTTGAAGAAATGCTAGAGGCTGGTATAATTCAACCAAGTCAAAGTTCTTTCTCTGCTCCAGTCGTATTGGTGCACAAGAAGGATGGATCATGGCGCATGTGTCCGGATTATAGGGAGCTCAACAAGCTCACTATTAAAGATAAGTTTCCCATTCCTGTCATTGATGAATTACTTGATGAATTGCATGGATCAATTTACTTCACCAAGTTGGATCTTCATTCAGGATATCATCAAATCAGAATGAAGATTGAAGACATTCCAAAAACAGCATTTAGAACTCATGAGGGTCATTATGAATTTTTGGTCATGCCTTTTGGCCTTACCAATACACCTTCAACATTTCAAGGTTTGATGAATTCAATTTTCAAAACATTCCTTAGAAAATTTGTGTTAGTATTTTTTGATGATATACTAATCTACAGCAAGTCTTGGAAGGATCATGTTGAACATGTTGACAGGGTGTTACAACTATTGGAGGAGAAACAATTATATGCAAAAAGATCCAAATGTTTCTTTGGAGTACAAGAGGTGGAATATCTGGGTCATATTGTATCTCATGAAGGAGTTAAGGTAGACCCTAGCAAAATTAAGGCCATTAAGGAATGGAAAATTCCCACATCCATAAAGCATCTGCGAGGATTTCTCGGGTTGACAGGGTATTATTGCAAGTTTGTTAAGAATTATGGGAGAATAGCAGCACCTCTAACAACATTATTGAAGAAAGATGCATTTTCATGGACTCCAGAAGCAACAAAGGCATTCAAACATCTTAAAGAGGCAATGTGCCAAGCACCGGTCTTAGCTACACCAGACTTCACAAAAACATTTATTGTGGAATGTGATGCTTCAGGAAATGGAATTGGTGCTGTTTTAATGCAAGATGAAAGACCCATTGCTTTTGAAAGTCGTCCAATCAAGGGAAAGTTTTTACACAAAGCTATTTATGAGAAGGAAATGTTGGCAATACTCCATGCACTTAAGAAATGGCGACTCTACCTAATGGGAAGAAACTTAAAGGTAAAAACGGATCATGATAGCCTTAAATACTTTTTAGAACAAAGATTATCCTCTGAAGAGCAACAAAAGTGGGTCACAAATATGTTGGGTTATGACTTTGAAATCATCTACAAAAAAGGGAAGCAAAATGTGGTGGCAGATGCACTCTCAAGAAAGGATGAGGATGTGGAAGCATTGTTGTGCGCCATTTCTATTATCCAACCAGATTGGATAAACAAAGAAAGGGAGGAATGGAAGAATGACGAAGAAGTGTGGGCACTTATTTGAAAGTTACAACAAGATTCCAGTATGTCTGATACATTTAGCTGGAAAAATGATTCGTTATGGTACAAAGATTGCTTATACCTTTGTAAGAATTCCCAACTAAAACAAAAGATTCTTATGGAATTGCACACTTCTCCCTTAGGAGGGCACTCAGGATTTTTAAAAGCTTACCACAGGGTTAAGAAGGAATTTTTTTGGGATGGCCTTAAATCAGATATTCAAAAGTTTGTGGCGGAATGTTTGGTTTTCCAACAAAATAAAGTTGAAACAATTAATACACTGGGTCTATTACAACCTTTATCCAATCCAAGCCAACGTTGGGAGGAGGTTTCAATGGATTTTATCACAGGTTTACCCAAGTCTGAGGGAAAGAGTGTCATCATGGTGGTAGTTGACAGAATTACCAAGTATGCACACTTTTGTGCATTATCACATCCATTTAAAGCCAGTACAGTTTCTACTGCATTTATGGAAACAATTCAAAGCTACATGGAAACCCAAAGATTATTGTAAGTGACAGAGATCCCATTTTCACTGGAAATTTTTGGACAAAATTATTTTCTTGTCTTGATACTCAGTTAACTCATAGCTCATCTTATCATCCTCAATCTGATGGGCAAATTGAGATAGTAAACAAATGCTTGGAAGGATATCTTCGTTCCTTTGTATCTGATAAGCAGACACAATGGGTCAAATGGTTGCCTCTGGCTGAATGGTGGTATAACACTTCCTCCCATACAGCAACAAAAATGACCCAATTTATGGCACTTTATGGGTATCAGCCACCATCCATCACATCATATTTAAGAGAAAATTCTAAGGTTCAAGAAGTGGAACATCACATTGAACATCAACAACAAGTCCTCCAACTCTTAAAGGATAACCTCATGTTGGCACAAAATAGAATGAAACAACAGGCAGAACAACATCGTAGTGAAAGAAGTTTTGATGTAGGTGATTGGGTATTCCTACGGCTACAACCATATAAGAAAATGTCCCTCAAGCAAGCTAAGAAGGATAATAAATTATCACCAAAGTATTATGGTCCATACAAGGTGTTGCAAAAGATTGGTACTATGGCATACAAATTGGAGCTTCCTGCAGCTTCTCGATTGCACCCAGTTTTCCATGTTTCATGTTTAAAGAAGGTTATAGGCGACAAGCTCCCAGTTCAAACAATATTGCCAGAACTTGACGAGGAAGGAAAAATTATATTGGAACCGGAAGCAGTCACAGAAGCAAGAACTCGACAGCTATGAAATCGATCAATTTCAGAGTATCTTATCAAGTGGAAGAACTTATCCACTGAATATTCCACATGGGAGGATGAGAATTTTATACAGAAGCATCCAGAACTTCTCAAGCGTTGAAGACAACACTTTTTTGAAGGAGAGGGGCATGTTGGGTCCCTATAATACTAGTGATTACCCCATTACTATTGTAGTTGTACCCCTTATTAATATTGTTGTGCCCCTATTATCCCCATATTGTTATTATTGTGCCCCATAGAATCCCTCTATTGTTATTTTTGTGGCTTTATATTATTATTTTTAGGTCGGCTGGGTTATATTGTGACTCCTTAGGCTCCTATATATAGAAAGGAGGTTTTGTCATTTGAATCATACAAGAATTGTTCATTTATGTAATGTAAAGGAGGTTGCCCCCTCGAAGAGGCTGAATTTTAAGGCGTTGATCTATCTTTTCTATCTTTTTCTTGAGCTGGTTTCATAACAGATTACAGTAAATCCTGGTTTCTATTGATGCGGATAACGTGGTTTAGCCTTGGTATGCCTTGGTTGGTTCTTTTGGTTTGAGTCCCACATTCATGCTTGTAATATGGCATGGGGGTGATTGGCTGAAGAGAGATTTGGGTAAGCCAATATATGGTCAAGTGGAAAGTGGTAGTCCCATCTCCGGTTGGTTTATTGCATTCATTAATGAGAAATTCATTCCCTTGATTTTCATGTGTAAATTTACTCACGTATATGTGGATTTTATAGTTGATATGTTTATGATATTTATGTACTTATTATGTTGATTATATGTATGTTTTATGACAACATCTATGTAAGGCTCTCAACATGTTTTTACTTGTATATGGATGGATAATGTATCTATGGCCTAATAGATGATAATGTAGTGAATGACATTAGGGGACAATGGTTCATAATGATTCTTAGATGAGTATGAGATCCCTACACTAAATTATGTTGTTTACACCTATAGGTTACATGTTGATGATATGTTTGACGAAATTCCTGTCATGGCTAGTAGGGGTCTGGTTAAGGTCTTGTTCAACTTATTTCTTTGGAATCATTGTTTCCCTATAATTTTACTAATTTTAAGCTATCACTCTGTTCTGGGTAGTGACATGGGCTCTTGGCCTGAAAAAGTGGCTTAAATCTTGGGGTTGCTAGCACAAAACTGGAAATTTTAGTCTCTGGTCACTGGCAAGCAAGCCTGTGAGAGCTACTTTGGGTTTCTGGACACTCTCTTGTCCATAGCATGGGATCGATTGAGGCCTAAGATGTCTAGAACATCAGTGAGACCCATGGACAGGTTTTTTGAGTGGTTGACTTGTCTCCTGAGGATTCTAAAGCTGATGTTGGATGACTGTGTGTGATGTTTCTATTGATTCGAATTCCTTAAGGTCACATAGGAGATCTAATCCAATCATAGTATCCTCTCATCTCATGTTTACCCTGGTTGGATAGTTACTTGGGTAGATGTGGGAGGAGAGTGTTACACTTGGCAAGCCCTTTTGCAAATAACAAGATATGATCCTTCTTGATGCTTGCTAAGTAGGACAATACAAATGAATGTGCATTCACAAGAAGCCTAGGACGTTTTTTTTATCCTTATTTTAATTGAAAAGGTAAGGTTGAAAGTTCACTAAGATTAGGCATTATGAAACATATTTCTGCCTTTAGGAGATACCTTCAATATTTTGTGCACGTTATTCAGATGTTTATCTTCTTTTTTGCACATTGTCTTATTTCATTTTTAATTGACTGTATCTTTGTGTTTTCAAGTCATGAGCTGTTACAGTGGTTACACTGGAAATTTCAGTACACTTATACCTGACCTTCTTGCTGATTAGGTTAGGAGTAGGTCTAGTTGTATGCTAGTTTCCCTTTCACACTCATCTTTCACTCGCTCTCCTTTAGTCTTTCCTTTGTTTTCTTAATTTTGTCTCGTGTGCTACTTTTCGGTTTAGTTTTATATTTTCTTTGTTCCTTTGATCTTGTTTCATCATTTTGTTATGTATTTTCTTTTCATGTTTTGCTTAATAAGACCCCAAATGAACGATGTTCCTTTTGGATCAAAAGATAATGTAGCAAAGCTTGAAAAGAGAAATTTTGATGATGAACAAATCTTGGCTAATATGTTATCCACTTGGGTTTATATATTATCTCTTAAAGTCAATGATGTCAAAATGGAAAATATGATCCATTTGAAAAAAAACTATTTGGTCGAACCATAAAGCCTGTATCTATTTAGGATCTTCATTCCTTAACTCGGGATTGTAATTGAATGGTGTTTTGCATGTTGGTCCAATTGAGTAGAGAAGGGAAAGGGGAAAACCAATACCGAGCAAATCAATTTCAGCAGTATATATAACTGTCTCTGAAGGAACAACCTCTCCTACTTTGAATAAGTCAATATACCTCTTCCACCCATGTTGCAAATGTTCAATAAATGCTTCAATCATATATTTAACATAAATAAATAAAAGGGTGCAAGAAGAGAAAGGATTCTTGTGTAGAGAGGTGAAGTAAACAACTTCACTCGGGTACTAAATAGGCACGCTAGTAGCAATGTGATGATTTTGTTCCTACAGTGACTCCACTGGGAATTGAACAAGCCTACTGGCTAAGGAGCAATACCATATATGAAAACTCAAACTTTGATCATCATAGACTCACAAATACATATTACCCTTCTCTCAGATCGAAAAAATTGTGATCTGGAAAGATTTGTGAATGTGTTTAACAAAGGAAAGGAATATAGGAGACTATACCTATAGTTGGTTCAAAGGGGAAAGTCATGGTAATCCACACTATTATAGGCCATTTTGTCGCATCGAGTCAATAGGCCTGCAAACCAGATCAATCCATACCCATGAACATGTTGTCATCATCCCTACGTAAAACCCTAAGCATGACCTTTCCAAAATGTCTAAGTTTCTAGGTCTAACTACTAAAAATAAATATTTTTAAGCCCTAGCACACCATGTTCCTTTAGAGACCTGCATTCAGTGCTAGTTTCTCCCTTATGCACTAGCACTAGTCAGAACTAGTTTCTCCTTGTTGAGGTTGCGCTAATTCTAGAAATTCAAGAAAATAAAAAATATTTCCAAAGCTTCCTCTTCGAGAAGCTTCCAAGGGTTGTTTTAACCATTTACCCTGGATAAGAAGCTAGAGTCCTATCTAATCCTACCTTGGAGACTTCACCTCTTATTCCTTGAGCTCATCCCCCCCATCATAAGTGGATCTCAAGCTCATTATGGTAAATCCTAAACTACCATCCCTCTCCTATAAATTTACTGCCATCTATAACATCAAGGTTTGATTTTGGAGACTAATGATGTCCTCATGCTATTGCCTTGAATCTAAGAGAGCCATCATCTTCATGCATTAGGGTGACATTGAGGTGTGATTTGTGACAAGGAAGGATAAGTCAACTTGGGGAGATCTCTACAAGAAAAAATACTATTCTTGGTTGTAAATTCTCTCTTATTTAAATTAATACAAAGAGTATCTTGTTTTCTTATATGTGTTGTCTCATGTTTTCACTCATGTATTTCAGTGCCTCACTGATTCATTGAATAGAATAATTGAATTATGCTACGTAGACGTTGTGGATCCTTGGCTTATTTTGGTTGTATTTGCATATTCTAATTATATCATTTGGAGCTACGATTAGATCTTACAAGCCAGGAGGAGAGTAAAGCTTGTGATAGATTCTAGGTAAGCCTCTTTCCATTCTTCAATTTTTCTAAGGGAAACTCTATATTCTTTGCTTTTTGTTGTTCTAGACCAGTCCACTAGGTCTAGGGAAGATACTTTTATCCATAATCATAAATTCTGCATAAGAAATTGGTGATCATATTAGGGATCGTTTGTTTCCCTTAGTGGTTTCTTTGAACTTAGCACTTGTTTCACCTCTTGAACCAACCTTCATTGCCTCACTTAGACCTTTATTAACCTTAGGAAAACCCTTCTCTGAGCTTGATTTGATTTTATGTCATAATTTGGCCAGATCTGTATCAACTCTCCCCCTGGCATGGAGAGAGAGTGTCCCAGCACACCTGCTCCTCCTCTGTACCTATGCTACAGAGCATTGGTACATGTTCTACACCTACGTTGATACTTGTAAGATACAAAAAATTGCCTCTTGTGACTTTCTCTTTGATCTTCTTTGTTCCAACTAGTTTTCCTTCTATCCCTGAGTGTGTCTTAGTCTCTAAAAAACCTTCAACTTGTTTGATTTTGGTTTTAATAACCTCTGATAAGATTTTTTTATATTTTACTTTGTTCTTGTTAATTAGGTCATTAGCAAACTTTTTCTTGATCATTGATTGCTTGAAATAATTGATATTACAGTCATCATTATGTATAGTTTCTTTTATCACTGATTTAGCGAGCATCTTAATTTTCATTTCATTTGGAAATTAAGTGGATTGAAAAGAAAAATCTCATCATTTTGAATTTCATTTAGGTTTTTGTGTGTGAAATTGGAAATTGGAATAACTGCATCAGAGGAACTGATTTAACAAATTTTGTTTGTTTCATATTGTATGCTACTCTTTTTTTCTCTTCCCTCCTGTACATAGATTTTCATTGAAAACAAAATTTTATTTTGTCACGCTAGATTGCATCTTTAGGATATTCAGGTGAAATTCATGGAGAGCATTAAAAATTGAAACATAATTCAAGATAAACTTTAAAATTTATTGAATCAACCTTAAGGAGCATTTGAAACATTAACACAAACATCTAGATGTCTAGGCTAGATACGTGTTCCAACGTCTATAAACATAGGAGATCTCATTTTTTTCCAATGTTGCATTCCAGGGGTGACATCTCGTTCCATGTACATGAGTGTATCAGACATTCTCCATGCACCTTTGGGTATATCGGATGGCACTCCATGCATGAAAAGTATATGGTAACTCTCTCATCGTACGATTACACATTATACATCACTAACACAGATTGCATTTCCACGTACTGTCGAGTATATTTTGGAAGTCCACCCTAGGTTTCTATCCTCACCTTAGGTAGTTGAGTCAGCCGTGTTGTATACTGTGATATACCAAACACAACATTAATGGAGGTTGTTTTCCCATACATAAATCCTTGGTTCTCCAAGGTGGCATATTACAGTTCACAGTTTCTTGGTAAACCCTTTTGCCTAGATTTCCCTTTTTGGTTTTTTTTGTTGTTGTCAATTTTTAAAATATATTAAACCAACATGGAAGAAAAACCCCCTCAACCCCATCGTTCATATAGGATCAAAACATTGCCTTCTCTTCCACATGAGGAAACACCTAGATGTTGTTAGAAGAACAAAAGGATGCAAACTACCAAATCTAATACTTCTAGTCCTCCAACTGAAGTATATCCACCAGAATCATCCCTTCCTGTGAGTATTGAACCCAAGATTACTTCTTCATTTTTTGGTGAGTCCAACACAATCGAAACAAAAGAACTTGAGATTTCATTACCTGAGGTTATTGAACCTGACTAAATTGAATCAAAAATAGAAAAACCCGAGGCACATCATTTACCTACATCAATTAATTCGGGGCCTTCTTCTTCTCTTCCTCTATCTCAAACCCAACCACAACCTATATATCTTGGTGCCAATAATGAATCACTTCCACCTGGTCTTGTGAGCACTGAAGGGATTCCTCAAGAAGAGCCTCAAGCCTTCTTTCCTATCCATTTGAAAGGGACTCATCTTTACCAAGCCCATCCTTTTCCTTATTTTCCTTCTCCATCATAAGCTCCTTTGTTTGGTTCATTTCCTTTCAATTAACCCTTGAGTTTCCCTTGACAATCCTCTTTGGGAAAGTTAACCACGATTGAATTTGATATGGTTTCTCAGCATTCATCTACTGCTATGACTGAGACAACCCATGTTGCAACTTCATCCACGTTTGTAACATCACCAGAGACACATTTGTATGGTGGCCCGCCCATCCTGCCTGGTTACCAATCATTGTCTAATATCTTTTATGGTGCAAAATCCAGTCTATGGACTTCTCCCATGTCATCCTCTTCTGGAATCTTATTTGGAACTTCTTTGATGAGCACTACACAATCTTCTCTTTCTCCTCCATCTACACCTATAATTGAGCAGCAACCTAGTCCTTATGTCAGTGGGTATGGACACCTACAACAACCCAATCCACTTCATATTGGGAACCCTCCTCTTGGGGCTAGTTGCCTCCATATTCCCCTCCTCTTTCAGTAGGGGGGAAACCTATTATTGGAATATTTCCATCTCCTCATCAAATATCACAAGTTAGTGCTCAACCTCATTTGAGTCCTCCACATTTAGGAATGGCTGTCAATTTTTGGCAACCTACATTGCTGATACAACCTAGTTCAATTATGACTCTATCTCTAACCTCTCAACCTATTCCATCTTCATCTCAAATTCCTACTCATTAGCTTATACCCCAACTTGTTCAAGCTCAAGTTAATGTAATCCAACCTTTACAGGCTGCATATTTGACTCAACCTATTCTATCGATATCTGACACCTCCCAAACCACATTTCCCTAGCCTATTCAACATATCTTACAACCTTCATTGCTTGGTCAAGATATTCCTCAAATTCAA
The DNA here is from genome assembly GCA_031772625.1 of Pinus tabuliformis. NCBI lineage: Eukaryota > Viridiplantae > Streptophyta > Pinopsida > Pinales > Pinaceae > Pinus > Pinus tabuliformis. The sequence continues at coordinate 844,600,858 of CM062819.1, read as the reverse complement.
GTGGTTCAAAATGTATATGATTTGGCGCAGGCACAACCTAACCAACCTTATGTTGGGATGATGAAAAATACCACAGGGAAACCGTATCAACTGTATCAAGGTATACCTAAATTCCTTACCAATGTCAACAAATCCAAACGCAACCATGTTGGCTTGAGGGGTCTAGACCCAGGTTCAAAGTTAGTTGCGCCAACCAACAAAACCTTAACTGTTGGCCCTTTCGGAAACAACCCACGTAGTGTAGGCTACAGTCTCACCAAGAGCAGTATTAGGGGATGACAAAACTAGGTTTCTGCATTCAAAGGTTAGTGTGATGGGTTCCTGCAGCTTCTAGGGCTTCCTTCAGTCATCATGAACCCTAACCCTTAAACTATAAGTGATTGTAGTAACTCGCTAAAACAGAATCTTAACCTTCGCGAAATGCTTTAATCACTCATAATAGTAAGTAAAATCGTAGATATTCTACTTTCGCACATGAATTAAACATTACTTCATATAAATTCAGAATATCATGGCAGATACAAAGAAAATTCATAAGTAAAGATAGATGCACAGATACACTAGTAGAGATTCAAAATAGTTTTTGTTGATATAATCTTTCATTTACAAACTCTTCTTCCCTACGCGCTCAGCTGTAGGGGCCCATGCACTCAGCCTGAGAACTTACCAAGGTCTCCATGCACTCAGCTTGAGAACTTACCAAGGTCTCCATGCACTCAGCTGGAGGAGCCTTCCCCTTTTATGAAGTACAGGAAACAAACTTTCATGCCTTAGCTTACTTGCGCACACAATGATATTCTATATCAAGTTACTTCCTAGACTCACTATGACTCTTGTATATATAGCCTTCTCTTTTACAATAACATGGTCTGGAGACCATGGGAGGGTCACAAAAATTCCTATCTTTTAGAAAATTAAGGGACTAAGCCCCTTTTGACTCCAATGACCTTCGCGCCACACTCCCTAAAAACACAGATACTTTACTGTTACACTAAAATTTGTCACCATGACTATTTGCAGTTAGTATGGCTCTATCAACTGTCATACTATCCTCCTTGGCAAGTCTCATACCTCTGCTCTTCATGTCAAACTCCAAGAAAGAGAGAAAGTCTTTAAAAATATATATATCTCTGGGTACGCAGTTTCTCTTAGCCTTACCTGCGTGTACGCACCTCAAGTTCACAATACCTGCATACTTGTACACTCTGTCTGTAAAGCAATGGGTGCGTACTCTTGTAAAGGTCAAAAGGCGCAAGTTTCACTCCAAAAAAGTTACTTGTGGTCATTTCTAGAGCATTCTAGAAGCTTGTTTGACGTGTATGAAGCGCCTCCAGATGGTTCATGTATCCCTACCAAAGAGGAACTTATCCCATCAAGAGGGGAGCTATCCCATCCAAAGAGGGGCTTATCCCATTGATGGTGGACCTGAATAACTTCCTCTAGAGCACTATAAATACAGGCATTGGGCCAAAGGGAGGGGAGGTTGAAAGCTGAACATTCCTAAGGGTAGATGCTGCTGGAATTAGGACTCCCTTGTAAAGCTTGAGAGGAGAGATTCCCATCCTTTCCTAGCCTTATTTGAGAGTGGGTGAGCTGATCAAAGTAAAGGAAAACTCTTGCTGGACCCTAGGAGGGACCTGCACAACACCAAGGCTCAGGTTGTAATGGTTTCTTTTGTTTCCACTTAATGCAAATAAACTCATTTTTCTCAACAGATTGTTATTCATGATTTGTTTCATATACTCCTTGGTCTGTATGATGGATATGTGTTATTTTATAAGTTTATCAGGTGCTATGTAATCTTTTGGCTTTTTAGTGAATGCAGGTTTCGAAGAGAAGGAGGAGCTCTTCCGGATCGGCGAGGCTGGACTACTACAAAGCGTTGGACTAAAGGTATGTTATAATCACCTGATTACTTGTATTCTAAATGCATGTTTAGAGAAAGGTAGTGTTTATTTGTCTTGTTTGTCACTAGAAAGCCTTTGCTTCTAGGGAGGTCGGTTGTGTCTGCACTATCGACTCTTTCCGCATGACAAAATGGCGACTCCGCTGGGGATCTCCATTGATGTGAATGATTTTTCCTTTTTGTGAAACTTTGATTTGATAAAATTGTTTGTTTTCTGGTTTTTGGCTGTTTGACTGTGTATTTGGGTGGGATAGCTTAGGATTAAATTAGATTTTAGTTTTTCTTGGTTTTACTAGCAGTACGCACCCTCTGAGTTAAGCACAGTGCGTACCTGTACGCACTGCAGCTTTGTGCACAGAGCGTACACGCACCTGTGCAAACAGGTTGCCTGCGTACCCTGTCAAAAGTTGAGAAAATTTCTATTTTTTTCTTTTTTGCCTCTTAGATTTTGTTTTTAATTTGTTTTTGCTGCCCAGATCCACTGTTCACCTGTCAGAAGCTTTCATCTTGGCTAATTTCATTGGCATTCCTGCTTTAAGCTTTCATCAATTGGGTGTTTTAAGTCTCTTTTTTGAGAAATTCTTAATTTGATTTCCTTTGGCCATTACTTGGAGGTTTATCTCAGTCTTTTCACAATTTTGCATCTTTTTGCTAAATTGTGTATGAGTGTTAATTGCCTTTGAGTGTTTTTATTTTCTGATCTTTGGAACTCTCACCCAATTTTCTCGACTTGCGCTTGATTGGTTCTTAGATTACATTAGAATCGTCTTGTGTTTGAGAATTCTCTTGCATAGATCACATTTGCATAATTAGAATTCTCATTTTCAGAATATGAATGAAAAATGTGCATAGATTACATTTGCATACTTTTCAAGTGAATTATGCATAGATTACAATTGCATAGTTTACATTCTGAAAAATCAATCATAGATTTAGTTCAGTTTTCTTTGATTTGAATTTACACAAAAATAAAAATAAAAAAATGGTTTGGAATTGATTTGCATTAGTTTTTCTTGATGAAATTAGTGCATTAGAGAATTTCTTATATTTTCTCTTAGTGATCAATTTTTTGCATTGTTGGAAGTGAATGGAAACTCTCTCCTTACTTTAGTTAGGATTCATCGAATTGAAAAGATTACATTATCATATTCGATTGCATTCAGTTGAGTCGGGTCATAACACCATTGGTTTCATATCCATTTACCCCTTTGAGTAATAACAGCCTAAATAACACAGCGCTTAATTAAAATTCATCTAGTAATTTTTACATTTCTAGGGCTCTGAAACACCAACATAGATCAGGCTAGTGTCTTGGAGTAGGAGAATAATTAACTCTCCAAGACAGGAAAACCAAACAAGTAGCTCATCTTGTGGTAGGATAAATCCAACTGTTACATTTATACTCTGGGAAAGCTCCTCTTAAAGGAGAAGCACGAGATCGTGTCCGAACCAGTGAGGGGATCAATCCTCCTTCATTGGGAACGACGCCAGATACGCACGTACTACAAACGGTAAACCTCAGATTAACCATTGTCGAAGAGCCTGGGGTCACTTGTCGGTAAACCTTGGATTATTTTCAAGGAGCCGGCAAGGGGATTGAGCTTGTTACTTTGCCCTTGCGTGCTATCGGATCATAGACTGTTCCCCCAGGTATATTTGCTGTTGTTGGTGACCTTAGTGACTATTATCTTTAGGGTTCTACCCAAGGTGACGGTGGAGGGAAGATCCCACTGTACCTGGAGAAGACGTCAGCTAGACTCACTTGGATTTTCTAGGGGGTTCACTTCACTCGAGACGGTTAAAGTGGAGGAACTTGGTCCAGTCTATTCATTAAGCAGGTTGTCGGGGTAACTGTTCCACCCGCCACTTCTGTACTAAATTCTGCGATGTTGGATTTCATCACCAACTAGTGTTTTCGGTCCAGAAGGTTACTGTTTATGTGTGGTTTGACTCCTAGATTTGATAGCGCATGTTAATTTGTTTGTTTTTACTTTTAGAGACCATAGGTGTGAATTGTGAATTTTAATTGTTAGGTGTGAATTGTGAATTGTTAATTTTAGTTATAAATTGTTAATAAAATTCACTGAAGTTGAATATAATGGCAAATGTTCCGGAATTTACCAACCTAGGAACCGCTCCTAACGAGAATCCTAGTACTTTTCCTTACTTTGGAAATGTTGGCCCTCCTTATATGGCTACTTTGTCATTACCTGGATTTACAATAGGTTTACCGATATGGTTATTTTCAACTTCGTTGGCCCAAAATACTCCAATTGTTCAACAGGATGCTTCACCTCAACAGAGTTCACCATCTCAACATCACCAACCTTCTGTTGAACCTTTACCTTCTTTGCCTAATTTTTCTTCCTCCATTTCTTCCTCTTCGCCTGGTAAAAGCCTTGATGCTAGTAACCAGGAGGCTAAGAAGAAGAAGAAAGGGAAGAAGAAGAAGAAGAAGAAGAAGCAAGATAAACAAGAAGTCAACCAACCAACCATGGCTGTAAGTGTTAGTTGTGTTGAGGAGAATTCTAACATGCACCGTAAACCCAAATACCCTTGCAGGCTTTGTAAGGGTGACCACTTCCTTGTCAATTGTCCTGGTATTCCAAAGGTCTTAGAAGTATGGTCAGAAAAATCTCATCAACTTTCCATTGATCCATCAACCAGTGATAGTCAGGTTCCTGGGAAAAAGGGTAAAGTTAGGTTTCCTTGTAAGTTATGCAAATGGAGTCATCAAACTCACATTTTCCCTCACATGGATGAAGCCTCAAAATTGTTGGAAAAACTTACTGTTCCACAGCAAGAATTTCCAACTGGTTACTGTAAACTTTCTCCCAACCTACCATCAACTGATGGAGTGATTGATCTAAATTCAAATACAGTCGATCACACTCTTCCATTGGAGAGTGAAACTCATGTCACTCAGGTTGATGATCCATTAGTTGATCAAGTGGTCGATTCAATTTCACATTCGGTCGATCCCACTTTCCATTTAGAGAGTGAACTTCATACCGCTCAGGTTCTTCTTGTTACATCAGATTCTTCTATGCCGGGGGGCATTTCACCTGTTTCTACAGAACCCCCTCCAAGTACTGAGGTCTTTTCCTTTGATTGGAATAGACTGACAGAACCTCGTCTTCCTTCCTCCATCCCTTTCCAAATCATTGTCAAGGCTGGTGGTAGGGACATACATCGTACTCAGGTAGATGAAGGTGCTTCTGTTAGTATTTTATCCTCAACTGTTTGGAAAGCTTTGGGTTCCCCTCAGCTTGCGCCTATTACGCAGAATCTGAAAGCTTTTAACAGAACCATTAGTGAACCTTTAGGGATCCTTCCTAAGTTTTCTATTACCTTGGAAGGTAAAACTGTTTGTATTGATCTTATGGTAGTTCGAGGTCCCTTGGATTTCAATTTACTCCTTGGGAAAGACTATGTTTATGCAATGAAAGCTGTCGTATCGACACTCTTTCACGTGATGTCTTTCCCTCACAATGGCAGTATTGTGACCGTGGATCAACTTTCATTCCCTAGTCCTGTCTCACCTAACAATAATATGACAGCCCTAAATGTTTCTGGTTCTCAAGTGGTATCTACCCTGCCACGGGTTAATTATGTGGCAACTGGTCCCATGTTTTCAGTTACCGATGTAAGTGAGCCTCTCACTGTTTGCTCATCTTCCTTTGATTTAGATCCGGTAATTGACATGGAAAACTCTATGGGATTACTTGAACATGATGTTCTTATCCCTTTTGAGTCCCTTGACATGTGTTCCTTCCAAAGAACTATTCTTCCTTTTGATGAAGACCTCTTGGAAGCCATGATCAAGGTGTGTCCATTGACATGTCTTTCTTCCAGTTGGAAGCCATGATCAGTGGCAGTGAGGAAAGTTCCTTTTACTGTGTCAACCTCGTTAAAAAATGAATCAATGTGTATGAGGATAGTTTGTTCCTATCTCAACCTTGTTAAAAAATGAAACTGGATGCTACGAGGATAGTTTTTTCCTGTACCAACCTCGTTAAAAAATGAAACAGGCTGCAGTGAGGAAAGTTCCTTTTACTGTGTCAACCTCGTTAAAAAATGAATCAGTGAGTACGAGGATAGTTTTGTTCTTGTCTCAACCTCGTTAAAAAAATGAAACAGGGTGTTTGAGGATAGTTCCTATTACTAAGTCAACCTCGTTAAAAAATGAATCAGGTATGAGGATAGTTCTTTTCTTGTTTCAACCTCCTTAAAAATGAAACAACTCCCTTTTCAAGTTAAATATTGAAAGTAAACCTTCATTCCATCCATCTGGTTGAATGCAATGAAGCCTGGGGGGCATGTACCTCGCTTTGTATCATTGTACTGGGGGCATGCAAACTTTTTGAGCATAGTTCCTTGTCTTGTGTCAAGCTCGTTAAAAAATGAAACAAAGAGTCTTGAGCATAGTTCCTTGTCTTGTGTCAAGCTCGTTAAAAAATGAAACAAGGGTAGGTTAAGTAGGTAGATTGTAGAGAGTAGTCATGAGCATAGTTCCTTGTCTTGTGTCAAGCTCATTAAAAACTGAATCAAGGATTTTAGAGCATAGTTCCTTGTCTTGTGTCAAGCTCGTTAAAAAATGAATCAAGGTTTTTAGAGTAGAGTTTTTGTTAGGTAGATTGTAGAGAGTAGTTATGAGCATAGTTCCTTATCTTGTGTCAAGCTCGTTTAAAAAATGAAACAAGGGTTTTGAGGATAGTTCTTTTCCTGTGTCAACCTCACTAAAAAATGAAACATCTCCCACACGTCTTTCCAAGATCTTGAAAGTAAAGCTTCATTCCATCCACCTCATTGAATGCAATGAAGCTTGGGGGGCATGTACCTCGTTTTGCGTCGTTATGCTGGGGGCATGTGAACTTATAACAAGCATAGTTTTTCATTTCAAGCTTGCGTAAACATGAAACTGAATCCGAGCATAGTTCTTTTCCTGTGTCAAGCTCGTTAAAAAATGAAACAAATCCTCCCCTAATTGAATCGAGAGTTTGACTAGATCTCATAAATGTTAAGTTGTATATTTAGGTTAGTTATTTCAGTGTTTTGCGTAAGTTTCTTACAGTTTTAGGTCGAGTCTTTCAAATGATCTCGTTCATGAACCTTCATTCCATCCACCTTGTACTTAGTTGAATGAAATGAAGCTGGGGGGGCATACGCTCTAGCAGTTACGCTTAGGGGGCATCAAGCACAGTTTTCTCTCTGTTTCAAGCTTGTGTAAAAATGAAACTACTTTGAAGCATAGTTTTTCTCTGTTTCAAGCTTTTGTCATGCGGAAAGAGTCGACAGTGCGGACACAACCGACCTCCTTAGAAGCAAAGGCTTTCTAGTGACAAACAAGACAAATAAACACTACCTTTCTCTAAACATGCATTTAGAATACAAGTAATCAGGTGATTATAACATACCTTTAGTCCAACGCTTTGTAGTAGTCCTGCCTCGCCGATCCGGATGAGCTCCTCCTTCTCTTCGAAACCTGCATTCACTAACAAGCCAAAAGATTACATAGCACCTGATAAACTTATAAAATAACACATATCCATCATACAGACCAAGGAGTATATGAAACAAATCATGAATAACAATCTGTTGAGAAAAATGAGTTTATTTACATTAAGTGGAAACAAAAGAAACCATTACAACCTGAGCCTTGGTGTTGTGCAGGTCCCTCCTAGGGTCCAGCAAGAGTTTTCCTTTACTTTGATCAGCTCACCCACTCTCAAATAAGGCTAGGAAAGGATGGGAATCTCTCCTCTCAAGCTTTACAAGGGAGTCCTAATTCCAGCAGCATCTACCCTTAGGAATGTTCAGCTTTCAACCACCCCTCCCTTTGGCCCAATGCCTGTATTTATAGTGCTCTAGAGGAAGTTATTGAGGTCCACCATTAATGGGATAAGCCCCTCTTTGGATGGGATAGCTCCCCTCTTGATGGGATAAGTTCCTCTTTGGTAGGGATACATGAACCATCTGGAGGCGCTTCATACACATCAAACAAGCTTCTAGAATGCTCTAGAAATGACCACAAGTAACTTTTTTGGATTAAACTTGCGCCTTTTGACCTTTACAGGAGTACGCACCCATTGATTTACAGACAGAGCGTACAAGTACGCAGGTATTGTGAACTTGAGGTGCGTACACGCAGGTAAGGCTAAGAGAAACTGCGTACCCAGAGATATATAGATTTTTAAAGACTTTCTCTCTTTCTTGGAGTTTGACATGAAGAGCAGAGGTATGAGACTTGCCAAGGAGGATAGTATGACAGTTGATAGAGCCATACTAACTGCATTGATGAAGCAATGAAAAACGAGGTACAGTATTTATAGTACATGATTTCTAGAAAGATGACCTAGAAATCGTTAGTACCTTGAAATCTGCATGCATCAATGGCAGGTTTCTCGCCTTTGACGATGGTTTACATCATTGACTTTCGATCGAAGGATTCCGTGAAATGTTCGACATCAACTCATTCATTCACATCTCATGGATTGTACTGGGTACTTTGAAAACCATTAACATCACTGGTGGTCTCTCTCACACTTGTTAACAGTTTACATCATTGACTGGTAATCAAGTGGTTTCTACCATGTTCGACATCAACTCATTTATTCGCATGGATAGAATCGTACTATTTCGGGAAGTAGAAATGAAGACCCTGGATCTAGTTTCCACCATCCAAGCTGCGAGGAGTTTTGTATTCATTGTATAGTAGACCAACTATAAACAGATGGCTGTGTCCATACTGTGTCTACACAAGTCTATGATTATGATGTACTGCAAAATCATTCCTGTATCAGAGCAGTAGTTAGTTCGTTAGTTAAAGTTTTCAATCTGAGTATGGGAATGCCTACCTCAGCGATGATATGATCTTATATATGTATTTTGTGTTGATTACTTGCAGGTTCTGACTGGGCTCTCCAAAGATTACATTATCATATTCGATTGCATTTAGTTGAGTCGGGTCATAACACCATTGGTTTCGTATCCATTTACCCATTTGAGTAAAAACAGCCTTAATAACACAGCGCTTAATTAAAATTCATCTAGTAATTTTTACATTTCTAGGGCTCTGATACACCAACATAGCTTAGGCTAGTGTCTTGGAGTAGGAGAGTAATTAACTCTCCAAGACAGTAAAACCAAACAAGTAGCTCATCTTGTGGTAGGATAAATCCAACTGTTTCATTTGTACTTTGGGAAAGCTCCTCTTAAAGGAGAAGCACGAGACCATGTCCGAACCAGTGAGGGGATCAATCCTCCTTCATTGGGAAAGACACCAGATACACACGTACTACAAACGGTAAACCTCAGATTATTGTCGAGGAGCCTGGGGTCACTTGTCGGTAAACCTTGGATTATTATCAAGGAGCCGGCGAGGGGATTGAGCTTGTTACTCTGCCCTTGCGTGCTATCGGGTCGTAGACTGTTCCCTCAGGTATATTTGTTGCTGTTGGTAACCTTAGTGACCATTATCTTTAGGGTTCTACCCAAGGTGACGGTGGAGGGAAGATCCCACTGTACCTGGAGCAGACGTCGGCTAGACTCACTTGGATTTTCTGGGAGGTTCACTTCACTCGAGACGGTTAAAGTGGAGGAACTTGGTCCAGTCTATTCATTAAGCAGGTTGTCGGGGTAACTGTTCCACCCGCCACTTCTGTACTAAATTCTGTGATGTTGGATTTCATCCCCAACTAGTGTTTTCGGTCTGGAAGGTTACTGTTTGTGTGTGGTTTGACTCCTAGATTTGATAGCGCGTGTTAATTTGTTTGTTTTTACTTTTAGAGACCATAGGTGTGAATTGTGAATTTTAATTGTTAGGTGTGAATTGTGAATTGTTAATTTTAGTTTTAAAAATTGTTAATAAAATTCACTGAAGTTGAATATAATGGCAAATGTTCCGGAATTTACCAACCTAGGAACCCCTCCTAACGAGAATCATAGTACTTTTCCTTACTTTGGAAATGTTGGTCCTCCTTATATGGCTACTTTGTCATTACCTAGATTTACAATAGGTTTACCAATATGGTTATTTTCAACTTCGTTGGCCCAAAGTACTCCAATTGTTCCATCTCAACCGGATGCTTCACCTCAACAGAGTTCACCATCTCAACATCACCAACCTTCTGTTGACCCTTTACCTTCTTCGCCTAATTTTTCTTCCTCCATTTCTTCCTCTTCGCCTGGTAAAAGCCTTGATGCTAGTAACCAGGAGACTAAGAAGAAGAAGAAAGGGAAGAAGAAGAAGAAGAAGAAGAAGCAAGATAAGAAAGACGTCAACTAACCAACCACGACTGTAAGTGTTAGTTGTGTTGAGGAAAATTCCGACATGCATCGTAAACCCAAATACCCTTGCAGGCTTTGTAAGGGTGACCACTTCCTTATCGATTGTCCTGGTATTCCAAAGGTCTTGGAAGTCTGGTCAGAAAAATCTCATCAACTTTCCGTTGATCCATCAACCAGTGATAGTCAGGTTCCTGGGAAAAAGGGTAAAGTTAGGTTTCCTTGTAAGTTATGCAAAGGGAGTCATCAAACTCACATTTGCCCTCACATGGATGAAGCCTCAACATTGTTGGAAAACCTTACTGTTCCACAACAGGAATTTCCAACTGGTTACCGTAAACTTTCTCCCAACCTACCGTCAACTGACGGAGTGATTGATTTAAATTCAAGTACAGTCGATCACACTCTCCCATTGGAGAGTGAAACTCATGTCACTCAGGTTGATGATCCATTAGTTGATCAAGTGGTCGATTCAATTTCACATTTGGTCGATCCCACTTTCCATTTAGAGAGTGAACTTCATACCGCTCAGGTTCTTCTTGTTACATCAGATTCTTCTATGCCGGGGGGCATTTCACCTGTTTCTACAGAACCCCCTCCAAGTACTGAGGTCTTTTCCTTTGATTGGAATAGACTTACAGAACCTCGTCTTCCTTCCTCCATCCCTTTCCAAATCATTGTCAAGGCTGGTGGTAGGGACATACATCATACTCAGGTAGATGAAGGTGCTTCTGTTAGTATTTTATCCTCAACTGTTTGGAAAGCTTTGGGTTCCCCTCAGCTTGCGCCTATTACGCACAATCTGAAAGCTTTTAACAGAACCATTAGTGAACCTTTAGGGATCCTTCCTAAGTTTTCTATTACCTTGGAAGGTAAAACTGTCTGTATTGATCTTATGGTAGTTCGAGGTCCCTTGGATTTCAATTTACTCCTTGGGCGAGACTATGTTTATGCAATGAAAGCTGTCGTATCGACACTCTTTCGCGTGATGTCTTTCCATCACAATGGCAGTATTGTGACTGTAGACCAGCTTTCGTTCCCTAGTCTTGTTTCGACTACCAATAATATGACACCCCTAAATGTTCCTGATTCTAAAGTGGAATCTACCCTGCCACGGGTTCATTATGTGGCAACTGGTCCCATGGTTTCAGTTACCGATGTAAGTGAGCCTCTCACTGTTTTCTCATCTTCCTTTGATTTAGATCCGGTAATTGACATGGAAAACTCTATGGGATTACTTGAACACGATGTTCTTATCCCTTTTGAGTCCCTTGACATGTGTTCCTTCCAGAGAAGTATTCTTCCTTCTAATGAAGATCTCTTGGAAGCCATGATCAAGGTGTGTCCATTGACATGTCTTTCTTCCAGTTGGAAGCCATGATCAATGTTGCGAGGATAGTTTTTTCCTTTATCAACCTCATTAAAAAATGAAATAGGATGCTACGAGGAAAGTTCCTTTTACTGTGTCAACCTCATTAAAAAATGAATCAGTGTGTACGAGGATAGTTTGTTCCTATCTCAACCTCGTTAAAAAATGAAAATGGATGCTACGAGGAAAGTTCCTTTTATTGTGTCGACCTCGTTAAAAAATGAATCAGTAAGTATGAGGACAGTTCTTTTCCTGTGTCAACCTCATTAAAAAATGAATCAGTTGTGCGAGGATAGTTTTTTCCTGTATCAACCTCGTTAAAAAATGAAATAGGCTGTCACGAGGATAGTTTTTAGCTGTATCAACCTCGTTAAAAAATGAAACAGGCTAGCATGAGGATAGTTCTTTTACTGAGTCAACCTCATTAAAAAATGAATCAGGTAGATTTTAGGATATGTAGGTAGATTGTAGAAAGTAGGCTTTCGAGGATAGTTCCTATTACTGAGTCAACCTCGTTAAAAATGAATCAGGTATGAGGATAGTTCTTCTCTTGTGTCAACCTCCTTAAAAATGAAACAACTCCCTTTTCAAGTTAAATATTGAAAGAAAACCTTCATTCCATCCATCTGGTTGAATGCAATGAAGCCTGGGGGGCATGTACCTCGCTTTGCATCATTATACTGGGGGCATGCGAACTTTTTGAGCATAGTTCCTTGTCTTGTGTCAAGCTCGTTAAAAAATGAAACAAAGAGTCTTGAGGATAGTTCCTTGTCTTGTGTTAACCTCATTAAAAAATGAAACAAGGATAGGTTATTTAGGTAGACTGTAGAGAGTAGTCATGAGCATAGTTCCTTGTCTTGTGTCAAGCTCATTAACAAATGAATCAAGGATTTTAGAGCATAGTTCCTTGTCTTGTGTCAAGCTCGTTAAAAAATGAATCAAGGTTTTTAGAGTAAAGTTTTTTGTTAGGTAGATTGTAGAGAGTAGTCATGAGCGTAGTTCCTTATCTTGTGTCAAGCTCGTTTAAAAAATGAAACAAGGGTTTTGAGGATAGTTCTTTTCCTGTGTCAACCTCACTAAAAAATGAAACATCTCCCTCAAGTCTTTCCAAGATCTTGAAAGTAAAGCTTCATTTGATCCACCTCATTGAATGCAATGAAGCTTGGGGGGCATGTACCTCATTTTGCGTCATTATGCTGGGGGCATGTGAACTTATAACAAGCATAGTTTTTCATTTCAAGCTTGCGTAAACATGAAACCGGATCCGAGCATAGTTCTTTTCCTGTGTCAAGCTCGTTAAAAAATGAAACAAATCCTCCTCTAATTGAGTCGAGAGTTTGACTAGACCTCATAAATGTTAAGTTGTATATTTAGGTTAGTTATTTCAGTGTTTTTCATAATTTTCTTACAGTTTTAGGTCGAGTCTTTCAAATGATCTCGTAACTCAACCTTCATTTCATCCAACTGGTTGAATGAAATGAAGCAGGGGGGGCATGCGCTCTAGCAGTTACGCTTTAGGGGGCATCATACACAGTTTTATCTCTGTTTCAAGCTTGTATAAAAATGAAACTATTTTCAAGCACAGTTTCCTCTCTGTTTCAAGCTTGCGTAAAAATGAAACTACTTTGAAGCATATTTTTTCTCTGTTTCAAGCTTTTGTAAAAATGAAACCTATCTCGAGTCAATTTCAGTTATTTTCAAGACTCGTTAAACTCATGAAAATCTCGAGATTATTTTGCTATTTTTCATTCTCGTAAAACAAATGAAAATGCCGAGTTCTTTCCGTCTTTTCCTGCTCGTAAATTAAATTGAAAGTCGGCCATATGAGTACATTTTTATCATTTTTTCGAACTCATTAAAACTTACGAAAAATGAAAACCATGAGTACATTTTTATCATTTTTTTTGAACTCGTTAAAACTTACGAAAAAGTGAAACCTTGGAGTTCTCTTTTAAGCCCTTTTCAGACTCTCAAAATATGAAAAGATCATCGAGCGTTTCTTTTACACTCGTTAAAACGGAATTAAAAGACGGTCCTCTTACAACCCTTTTCTGACTGTAAAAACATGAAAAGATTGCCGGATTTTTGTCGTTTCAAATTCGATATTGGAAATAAAACGACATGTCCTTGATCACTTTTTACTTTTCAGATCAGAGACACTAATCATGAAGTACTCCTTGATCGTAAAGATCAAGCGGTTCTCTCAAGTATTATTTTATACTTTTTCGGGCTTGGGAGACACAAATTTACGAAAAAGGTCAACCCTGGAGTCTTCTTAAGTTTTTCAGACTCTCTAAAATTGAAAAACGCCGAGTTTCTCCTATACTGGACTCGTTAAAATTTCACAGTAAAGGACCTGTTCGATTACAAACAGGAACGGACCACTCCTTCTTAGGGTTCGAATCTAAAACTAAGTCGGACTCATCCAAAGGATGAGCTTATAATCAAGCATATGTTATCCTCCTCAAGCTTGTAAAAAATAAAGAGGTACTTGCCAGAAATGGTGGGGGAAAAGAGAGAAAAATGAGCCTATTTGTTATCCTTTGTCTCAGAAGAAGCCTTATCACCACTCTTGAACACGACACTTTTCATTCACCTGGGTTGGGAAATCCTTTGCCTCACAGTTGATCAAACCACATTGAAAGTCTTCAGCCGGGTATTAACTTTGGGTCAAATGTCACCAAGCCATCTGTTGTGTCGTTATGTGTTCAAGAGGTCACTGCAAATAAACCATTCATCTGCAAAATACCCGTCATCCATCTCGACCATCCCTGAGTCAGTCCTTACAGCTACATTTCTTCAACTTGATCTATGATTTTGTGTTGTGGGCTTGCCTGCAACGGGTCGCTTTCTATCGACATCAGCACATTATCTAGAAAGATGACCTAGAAATCGTCAGTACCTTGAACTCTGCATGCATCAATGGCAGGTTTCTCGCCTTTGACGATGGTTTACATCATTGACTTTCGATCGAAGGATTTCGTGAAATGTTCGACATCAACTCATTCATTCACATCCCATGGATTGTACTGGGTACTTTGAAAACCATTAACATCATTGGTGGTCTCTCTCACACTTGTTAACAGTTTACATCATTGACTGGTAATCAAGTGGTTTCTACCATGTTCGACATCAACTCATTTATTCGCATGGATAGAATCGTACTATTTCGGGAAGTAGAAATGAAGACCCTGGATCTAGTTTCCACCATCCAGGCTGTGAGGAGTTTTGTATTCATTGTATAGTAGACCAACTATAAACAGATGGCTGCGTCCATACTGTGTCTACACAAGTCTATGATTATTATGTACTGCAAAATCATTCCTGTATCAGAGCAGTAGTTAGTTCGTTAGTTAAAGTTTTCAATCTGAGTATGGGAATGCCTACCTCAGCGATGATATGATCTTATATATGTATTTTGTGTTGAATACTTGCAGGTTCTGACTGGGCTCTCCACAAGATAATCCTTGAAATGATAAAGTACTTCACCCTTCCTAGATGATATGAAACCCTAATCTACTACAGGCTTCGCACTTTAGGGGGCAATCTGTTACACTAAAATTTGTCACCATGACTATTTGCAGTTAGTATGGCTCCATCAACTGTCATACTATCCTCCTTGGCAAGTCTCATACCTCTGCTCTTCATGTCAAACTCCAAGAAAGAGAGAAAGTCTTTAAAAATCTATATATCTCTAGGTACGCAGTTTCTCTTAGCCTTACCTGCGTGTACGCACCCCAAGTTCACAATACCTGCGTACTTGTACGCTCTGTCTGTAAAGGGGAGGGTGCGTACTCCTGTAAAGGTCAAAAGGCACAAGTTTCACTCCAAAAAAGTTACTTGTGGTCATTTCTAGAGCATTCTAGAAGCTTGTTTGACGTGTATTGAGCGCCTCCCGATGGTTCATGTATCCCTATGAAAGAGGAACTTATCCCATCAAGAGGGGAGCTATCCCATTCAAAGAGGGGCTTATCCCATTGAGGGTGGACCTGATTAACCTCCTCTAAAGCACTATAAATACAGGCATTGGGCCAGAGGGAGGGGAGGTTGAAAGCTGAACATTCCTAAGGGTAGATGCTGCTGGAATTAGGACTCCCTTATAGAGCTTGAGAGGAGAGATTCCCATCCTTTCCTAGCCTTATTTGGAAGTGGGTGAGCTGATCAAAGTAAAGGAAAACTCTTGCTGGACCCTAGGAGGGACCTGCACAACACCAAGGCTCAGGTTGTAATGGTTTCTTTTGAGACAAAGGATAACAAATAGGCTCATTTTTCTCTCTTTTCCCCCACCATTTCTGGCAAGTACCTCTTTTTTTTTTACAAGCTTGAGGAGGATAACATATGCTTGATTATAAGCTCATCCTTCGGATGAGTCTGACTTAGTTTTAGATTCGAACACTAAGAAGGAGTGGTCCGTTCCTGTTTGTAATCGAACAGGTCCTTTACTGTGAAATTTTAACGAGTCCAGTATAGGAGAAACTCGGCGTTTTTCAATTTTAGAGAGTCTGAAAAACTTAAGAAGACTCCAGGGTTGACCTTTTTCATAAATTTGTGTCTCCCAAGCCCGAAAAAGTATAAAATAATACTTGAGAGAACCGCTTGATCTTAACGACCAAGGAGTACTTTCATGATTAGTGTCTTTGATCTGAAAAGTAAAAAGTGATCAAGGACACGTCGTTTTATTTCCAATATTGAATTTGAAACGACAAAAATCCGACAATCTTTTCATGTTTTTACGGTCAGAAAAGGGCTGTAAGAGGACCGTCTTTTAATTCCGTTTTAACGAGTGTAAAAGAAACGCTCGGCGATCTTTTCATATTTTGAGAGTCTGAAAAGGGCTTAAAAGAGAACTCCAAGGTTTCACTTTTTCGTAAGTTTTAACGAGTTCAAAAAAAATGATAAAAATGTACTCATGGTTTTCATTTTTCGTAAGTTTTAATGAGTTCGAAAAAATGATAAAAATGTACTCATATGGCCGACTTTCAATTTAATTTACGAGCAGGAAAAGACGGAAAGAACTCGACATTTTCATTTGTTTTACGAGAATGAAAAATAGAAAAATAATCTCGAGATTTTCATGAGTTTAACGAGTCTTGAAAGTAACTGAAATTGACTCGAGATAGGTTTCATTTTTACAAAAGCTTGAAACAGAGAAAAACTATGCTTCAAAGTAGTTTCATTTTTACGCAAGCTTGAAACAGAGAGGAAACTGTGCTTGAAAATAGTTTCATTTTTATACAAGCTTGAAACAGAGATAAAACTGTGCTTGATGCCCCCTAAAGTGTAACTGCTAGAGCGCATGCCCCCCTGCTTCATTTCATTCAACCAGTTGGATGAAATGAAGGTTGAGTTACGAGATCATTTGAAAGACTCGACCTAAAACTGTAAGAAAATTATGAAAAACACTGAAATAACTAACCTAAATATACAACTTAACATTTATGAGGTCTAGTCAAACTCTCGACTCAATTAGAGGAGGATTTGTTTCATTTTTTAACGAGCTTGACACAGGAAAAGAACTATGCTCGGATCCGGTTTCATGTTTACGCAAGCTTGAAACGAAAAGCTATGCTTGTTATAAGTTCACATGCCCCCAGCATAATGACGTAAAACGAGGTACATGATAATGATAATGCAATCGAAAGAGTCGTATTAACAGTTTTTATAGTACATGATTTCTTGAAAGTAAAGCTTCATTCCATCCACCTCGTTAAAAAATGAAACAAATCCTCCCCTAATTGAATCGAGAGTTTGACTAGATCTCATAAATGTTAAGTTGTATATTTAGGTTAGTTATTTCAGTTTTGCGTAAGTTTCTTACAGTTTTAGGTCGACTCCTTCAAATGATCTCGTTCATGAACTTTGAAGCATAGTTTTTCTCTGTTTCAAGCTTTTGTAAAAATGAAACCTATCTCGAGTCAGTTTCAGTTATTTTCAAGACTCGTTAAACTCATGAAAATCCCGAGATTATTTTGCTATTTTTCATTCTCGTAAAACAAATGAAAATGCCAAGTTCTTTCTGTCTTTTCCTGCTCGTAAATTAAATTGAAAGTCGGCCATATGAGTACATTTTTATCATTTTTTCAAACTCATTAAAACTTACGAAAAAGTGAAAACCATGAGTACATTTTTATCATTTTTTCGAACTCGTTAAAACTTACGAAAAAGTGAAACCTTGGAGTTCTCTTTTAAGCCATTTTCAGACTCCTAAAATATGAAAAGATTGCCGAGTGTTTCTTTTACACTCGTTAAAACGGAATTAAAAGACAGTCCCCTTATAGCTCTTTTCTGACTGTAAAAAACAGGAAAAGATTTCCGGGTTTTTGTCGTTTCAAACTCGATACGGAAATAAAACGACGTGTCCTTGATCGCTTTTTACTTTTCAGGTCAAAGGCACTAATCATGAAAGTACTCCTTGGTCGCAAGACTAAGCGGTTCTCTCAAGTATTATTTTATACTTTTTCGGGCTTGGGAGACACAACTTTACGAAAAAGTTCAACCTAGAGTCTTCTTAAGTTTTTTCAGACTCCCTAAAAATGAAAAACGCCAAGTTTCTCCTATACCGGACTCGTTAAAATTTCACAGTAAAGGACCTGTTCGATTACAAACAGGAACGGACCAATCCTTCTTAGGGTTCGAATCAAAACTAAGTTGGACTCATCCAAAGGATGAGCTTATAATCAAGCATATGTTATCCTCCTCAAGCTTGTAAAACATAAAGAGGTACTTGCCAGAAATGGTGGGGGAAAAGAGAGAAAAATGAGCCCATTTGTTATCCTTTGTCTCAGAAGAAGCCTTATTACCACTCTTGAACACGACACTTTTTATTCACCTAGGTTGGGAAATCCTTTGCCTCACAGTTGATCAACCACATTGAAAGCCTTTAGCCGGGTATTAACTTTGGGTCAAATGTCACCAAGCCATCTATCGTGTCGTTATGTGTTCAAGAGGTCTCTGCAATAAAACATTCATCTGCAAATACCCGTCATCCATCTTGACCATCCCTGAGTCAGTCCTTACAGCTACATTTCTTCAACTTGATCTATGATTTCGTGTTGTAGGCTTGCCTGCAACGGGTCGCTTTCTATCGACGTCAGCACATTATCTAGAAAGATGACCTAGGAATCGTCAGTACCTTGAAGTCTGCATGCATCAATGGCAGGTTTCTCGCCTTTGACGACAGTTTACATCATTGACTCTCGATCGAAGGATTCCGTGAAATGTTCGACATCAACTCATTCATTCACATCTCATGGATTTTACTGGGTACTTTGAGAACCATTGACATCACTAGTGGTCTCTCTCACGCTTGTTAACAGTTTACATCATTGACTGGTAATCAAGTGGTTTCTACCATGTTCGACATCAACTCATTTATTCGCATGGATAGAATCGTACCTGTTCGGGAAGTAGAAATGAAGACCCTAGATCTAGTTTCCACCATCCAAGCTGCGAGGAGTTTTGTATTCATTATACAATAGACTAATCATAAACATATGGTTGCGTCCATACTGTGTCTACAAAAGTCTATGATTATGATGTACTGCAGAATCATTCCTGTATCAGAGCAGTAGATAGTCAATTAGTTAAAGTTTTCAATCTAAGTATGGGAATGCCTACCTCAGCAATGATATGATCATATATATGTATTTTGTGTTGAATACTTGCAGGTTCCGACTGGGCTCTCCACAAGATAATCCTTGAAATGATAAAGTACTTCACCCTTCCTAGATGATATGAAACCCTTATCTACTACAGGCTTCGCACTTTAGGGGGCAATCTATTACACTAAAATTTGTCACCATGACTATTTGCAGTTAGTATGGCTCCATCAACTGTCATACTATCCTCCTTGGCAAGTCTCATACCTCTGCTCTTCATGTCAAACTCCAAGAAAGAGAGAAAGTCTTTAAAAACCATTAACATCACTGGTGGTCTCTCTCACACTTGTTAACAGTTTACATCATTGACTGGTAATCAAGTGGTTTCTACCATGTTCGACATCAACTCATTTATTCGCATGGATAGAATCGTACTATTTCGGGAAGTAGAAATGAAGACCCTGGATCTAGTTTCCACCATCCAGGTTGTGAGGAGTTTTGTATTCATTGTATATTAGACCAACTGTAAACAGATGGCTGCGTCCATACTGTGTCTACACAAGTCTATGATTATGATGTACTGCAAAACCATTCCTGTATCAGAGCAGTAGTTAGTTCGTTAGTTAAAGTTTTCAATCTGAGTATGGGAATGCCTACCTCAGCGATGATATGATCTTATATATGTATTTTGTGTTGAATACTTGCAGGTTCTGACTGGGCTCTCCACAAGATAATCCTTGAAATGATAAAGTACTTCACCCTTCCTAGATGATATGAAACCCTAATCTACTACAGGCTTCGCACTTTAGGAGGCAATCTGTTACACTAAAATTTGTCACCATGACTATTTGCAGTTAGTATGGCTCCATCAACTGTCATACTATCCTCCTTGGCAAGTCTCATACCTCTGCTCTTCATGTCAAACTCCAAGAAAGAGAGAAAGTCTTTAAAAATCTATATATCTCTGGGTACGCAGTTTCTCTTAGCCTTACCTGCGTGTACGCACCTGAAGTTCACAATACCTGCGTACTTGTACGCTTTGTCTATAAAGAAATGGGTGCGTACTCCTGTAAAGGTCAAAAGGCGCAAGTTTCACTCCAAAAAAGTTACTTGTGGTCATTTCTAGAGCATTCTAGAAGCTTGTTTGACGTGTATGAAGCGCCTCCAGATGGTTCATGTATCCCTACCAAAGAGGAACTTATCCCATCAGGAGGGGAGCGATCCCATCCAAAGAGGGGCTTATCCCATTGATGGTGGACCTGAATAACTTCCTCTAGAGCACTATAAATACAGGCATTGGGCCAAAGGGAGGGGAGGTTGAAAGCTGAACATTCCTAAGGGTAGATGCTGCTGGAATTAGGACTCCCTTGTAAAGCTTGAGAGGAGAGATTCCCATCCTTTCCTAGCCTTATTTGAGAGTGGGTGAGCTGATCAAAGTAAAGGAAAACTCTTGCTGGACCCTAGGAGGGACCTGCACAACACCAAGGCTCAGGTTGTAATGGTTTCTTTTGTTTCCACTTAATGCAAATAAACTCATTTTTCTCAACAGATTGTTATTCATGATTTGTTTCATATACTCCTTGGTCTGTATGATGGATATGTGTTATTTTATAAGTTTATCAGGTGCTATGTAATCTTTTGGCTTGTTAGTGAATGCAGGTTTCGAAGAGAAGGAGGAGCTCATCCGGATCGGCGAGGCTGGACTACTACAAAGCGTTGGACTAAAGGTATGTTATAATCACCTGATTACTTGTATTCTAAATGCATGTTTAGAGAAAGGTAGTGTTTATTTGTCTTGTTTGTCACTAGAAAGCCTTTGCTTCTAGGGAGGTCGGTTGTGTCCGTACTATCGACTCTTTCTGCATGACATTTACAAGTATACCAAAATTTATTACAAAACTTTACCTGGGGACCCTATCCCAATAGGCCCCTAATACAATTTTGTGACTCATCTTCGAGTCACTCTACTAGCACTTCGATCTTGGCCTACAATTCACGAAATTCCAACTTCAAAACCTGCAGGTCGGTGGTTCCCTGTGTAGCAACCTGTTGCACTTCTTCGACCAAATTTTCAGTAGTTGGGCCTTCAACTGTAAGGCCCATGGTCCTCTAAGTCTATTGCATCCCTTTGAGCGCACTCTATATAGACAGAATCAATTGGATGCCCTCTTCTGCCCATGGCTACATTCATGTAGAAATAATTTCTTCCTTTTGGTGCATCTCTTCAAATTCATTTTGGATCATCTTCCCTTCCTGCAACCGTGTGAACCGTTGTATTAGTGCTAATGTTCATGCAGTCAATCGGATTTCATCACACTTCCTCTGCTTCTCTCTGATATCCGCTCTAGTCTTTTGCAGAGTGGGATCCTCCTACAACAAGGTCCATAACTCTATGGATTACTCAAAGAGCTCCGTGAAGCCCTTTTCTTCATCTTCTAACATTGCCATGCCTTCTTTGATAGCAACTCCATGCTCCTCTCTAACTTATGAAGGAGTCGTGGGTTTTAGCTTCAATTGTAGCTCTGCTATCTGCAATTGCAACTCGAACCAGACTTAGCTGATTTCATCTTTAGAATCCTTAACTGCAACGGCCAGCTTTTGGATCCTCTCCATGGAGGCTGTGTCAGCTGACATATTAAGGCTTGGTAGGTCACTAAAAGCTTGTGCAATGGCTGCTTCCAACTGTTGGCTCCGTGTTGTGATTTCCTCTTTCTCCTTAAATGCCTATGCCTTCTCCTCCAAAATCTGATGGTTGTTTGTTTTAAGTTCACTGATTACCAGCAGCGTGCGCTGCTCCCTAATCCACAATTCATCGGACACCCCTTGGTGTAGCTCATGCAAGGTTTGGATAGTGAGTGTTGTGAGGTTTAAGCCCAGGTTCTTTAGATATATTAGTTGGGCCCTTTGTTCTTCTGTTTCGGCACACAGGGATCCTTCTGGCAACTGAATGACGCAAAGATCCAAAGATCTATCTGTATCTAGAACTAGCTCACTCACTTGATTCAGGCTCACTTTCTGCCCGCTCACCTGGCCCATGCTCACCTGTAACCTACTTGTTCGGATCTACAATTCGCGTAGATCCTGCTGAACCTTTCCTAGTGCTTGCTAGTACTGTTCTTCGAAGTGGCCCCAAAGCTCAATCGTTATGTCACAAACCATGTCACCTATCTCATCTAAATCCCTTGAGTACTGACTAAAGGGGTCGTGCCTGCTGAATGGTCAAACTTTTGTTTCTTGCATGACCCAATGGAGGTTTTCCTCTTCCTTGTCCAGACGACGAAGGGGGAGTCTAACTCCGCACCTCCTACATCACATTCCTCCGTTTCTTCTTCCTCATTTTTTTTCTCCTTTTCCGACTCCTCAATGTCAATTGTGGCCTGTGAAGTTTTTATATCCTATGCTGCTATTCTTTAGTTTCCACTTCTTTTTCTCTGGCTGCAACTTCCTTTCTCTATGTAGCTTTCTCCCAGGCGGAAGCCTTCTGTGCTTCTTTCTTTTTCTCTACTATCATCTGCTATGCAGTTGAACCTTTCGTGGCCTTCTTAGTGCCTATGCCAACATCTGACAGGGTGAGCCAGTCACTTGGCCACTTGCTGAAAACCCCTCCTATGTCACCCTCAACCACCAAGTAAGGAAACTTGTGCCATATCTTCATGGGATCCCTCCTCGCATGAATATGTAGATTGTGGAAATCTATTTTGAAATTGGCTATGGTCTCATACTGCTCGTATAGTGTGCGTGACAGCCTCAACCTATGGCTAATCATCATTTGCAGATCCATCTCAAAAAGGACCCAGAAGATCTTCACCTCTGTGATGCGTGTGAGGTCCTTTGTAGCCCAAAGCAAAGTGAACTTCGCTGCCTCTGGAAGGTCCGCATCCTAGGGAGGAAACTGACTATCCTCCAGAGTCCTCCATGACACCAATGCTATCAGTAGCAACAACCTGGTGTAATGGAACACCTTGCACTCAACCCAGGCCTCTTTGCAATTCTCCATAAATCCCTTGCATAAGCACTGGGCCCAGTTATACTAGATTCCTTTGGCGCATTGCATAGCCAAAGAGATGACTTGTGTTGGTACTTCCTATGCACAACACTTACGCATTATTTTTCCTACTAATATCTATGCGGAAAACTATACCGTGGGATCAGAGATAGAGCGGATAGGGTATCCACACGATTTCTTTATTAGGCCAAACTCGCTCTTCATCTGGTCCACGAGATTCTTTTCCTACGTATTTCCTCCAAATTATTTTGCAGGATCCACTACTTGGTATGGTAGTAAGGTGATCCGATGGATCAACATGTCTGTAATCAGGATGGGTTCTCCCAGCCAGAGACACCCATTGTGCACTAATGTGAGAAATTGTCACACACAGATGGTGTTTATGTTGGTGCAACTGAAATGTGGCACCCAAAGCATGTTTAGGAGCCATGTGGCCCCAACACCAGCTACCCACTTCATTGGTTCCAACTGTGTAACCTCTGATTATTCATAATATACTTTGGATAGGTATTTGGGGGGCACCAACTGAGGGAACTTCTTATGGTCCCCTAAGTCCCAATCGTCCATCTTGAGTGTTGGTATGTGGGCCAACAAAACGCCCTCAAACACCACCTTCTCTTCCAATAATGACGTGGACACCATAAACTTTGTGTTGTCTAGATCTTTTGGTACTTTAGCTGTGGCCTTGCGTGAAGGAATATACTTCGGTAGCTGGGTAATTGGCTCACCCTCCTCAACATCAATATCCTTGATGCCTCCACACAGTTCTTCTTCATCCAAATCCATTGGCTCTGTCAGCTATTGTGACCAATCAATCTTCCCCTTCTGGTGGACTTCCATGGGGTTTTTCTGTGGTGACTACCTCACCGAGACCTACTAAGGTTTGTTATGCTTCTTATCTATCGCCTTGGACACCTAAGGTTGAGATACATAAGGCTTCGGTTTGGGATACCTAAGCATCGTAGTTGGAAATCCTGCAGGGACAGATGGTGTTGGGTTGTGTTATATTCTTTCCACAACTAGCCCACGTAGTTAACTAAGGGGTTAGGAGGGGGGTGGAGCCCCCCCTTGTTGCACCAATTACGTAGCGGGGGGAGTCACAGGGGTTTTGAGGGGTGCAACCCCACTCTATGGGGTCTAGGGCAGCGCCCCAGAAAATTTTGGTTTTGGACCCTATGTTAGGCTGGGCGGACCCACCTATGGTTTTTTGCATGATTTTCACACATGTTTTTGGACGCTATGGTTTTCAGTCCATGGTTTTGGATGTGATAGTTTTCGGTCCATGATATTGGATGCTTCGGCATGTATAAATATGTATTGAAACATTGAAAGGAACATAATGAAAAGTCAAGCTGGTAGTCCTGGTTTTGGGATCCAGGGGAAAATCTCTGTGCATATGTGTTTTATGTGTTATGCTCTCGCATTGTTTATTTTCCGTGTTTTAGAATTCGTATGCAGGTAATTTTTGTATGGGGTTAAAACCTACATTTGGTATTAGAGCTGTTTTGGCTTCAAGGGGACGCCTTTGTTGCTGAGGGGTTTCGCTCGGGCCTGTGGTAGACCCTGTTCAATGGGAGATCTATGAGATTGATTCTAGTGGTGAAAGAAGATGGTGAGTAGTGGAAAGATAGAGATCGAGAAATTTAATGGTTAAAGTTTTGAGTTGTGGAAACTCAATATGGAGGATCTGTTGGTGGATAAAGATCAGTGGATCGTGGTAGATCCAGGTACTAAACCAACGGGAGTGTCCAATGAAGAATGGAAGGAGTTGGATCGAAAGGCAAAGAACACAATAAGATTGTGTGTCTCAGATTCAGTATTGCTGAATGTATCAGGGGAAGCTATGACGAAGGCTTTGTGGGACAAGCTAGGTACTTTGTACCAATCTAAGTCTCTAGTGAATAAACTATTCCTATGGAAAAGGTTGTATAACCTGAGGATGAAAGATGGAGACTTGGTGGCAGAGCATTTGAACGCATTTAATACTGTGGTAAGTCATTTATCTTTTGTTGCTATTAAAATTTCAGATGAAGATATTTGCATTAGTTTGTTGTGTTCTCTATCAGATTCATGGGATAGCCTAGTTATTGCAATAGGTAGCAATGCAACTACCTTGCAGTTTGATGAAATAGTCTCATCCTTGCTAACAGAGGAGATGAGATGGAAAAATATGGAGAACCAGAATGGTGATGCCTTGTCTGTACGAGGATGGTCACAAAACATAAACAAAAATAAGTCATCAAGTGGGAGATCTAAATCTCCAGGAAAACCTGTAAAAGTGGTGTGCTGGAAATGCAGAAAGGAAGGGCACTAAAAAAGGGACTATAAATCTAAAGCTCCTAATAAAGGAAAGGGATCTGATGATGCTCCTTCTGCAAAGGCAAAAACCACCTCAGATGAAGGTGGGGATGTGTACTTGGCTTCTTCAAGTACACATGTAGATCATGAGGCATGGTTGATTAACTCAGGTGCATCCTTTCACTTCACTCCCCATAGAGAGTGGTTCTATGAGTATGAGAAATACGATGGTGGTGATGTCTTCTTAGGGGATGATAGGAAGGCTAGAATCATTGGTCACGGAAAAGTAAAGTTGAAGTTACAAGGTGGAAGGGTTAGAACACTTCTGGGTGTTCTGCATATTCCTGCATTGGCCAAAAATCTAATTTCTGTAAGAAAGTTGCATGATGCAGGTGTAAAAACAGTGTTCGAGAAGGATACCTGCAAGATGGTTTGGGGAGCACTGGTATTGATGTGGGGAGTTCGGATTGGAACTCTGTACAAGCTGCAAGGTAGCATGGTTGTTGATGGGTGCAACAGTTCTGTGGTTCCTGAAAGTGAAGCAAAAAATCTAGTGGTCTATGGAGAGAAGACCATGCTATGGCATCAAAGTCTTGGACATATTGGAGAGAAGGGACTTCGAATACTTCATGGTAAAGGTATGGTAGAAGGTATGAGTAATAGCTCTTTGGATTTTGATTTCTGTGAAAATTGTGTATATGGGAAGCAGAATCGGGTGAGTTTCCCCTCTGGAGGTAAGAGGGCGAAACATATATTAGAGTTTGTGCATAGTGATGTGTTTGGACCTGTGAAGGTTCCATCACTGGGTAAGTCTATGTACTATGTATCATTTATAGATGACTTCTCAAGGAATACATGGATATATTTCCTTAAGAAGAAATATGAAGTCTTTGACAGGTTTAAAGAATTCAAGGCTCTCGTGGAAAACCAGATAGAGAAGAAGATAAAGGTGCTGAGGATAGATAACGGTGGAGAGTTTTGCAGTAAGGAATTCGAGGAATTTTGTAAGAAGTGTGGTATAGCACAGTAGAAGACTACTCCATATACACCTCAGCAAAATGGAGTTGAAGAAAGAATGAACAAGATGTTGATGGAAAGGGCAAGAAGCATGCTCAGTGGTATCGGGTTAGGATAGGAATTCTGGGCAAAGGTGGTGGAGACAACATGTTACCTAGTCAACAGATCACCTTCATCAGCGTTGGAGGATAAAACTCCACAAGAGGTATGGACTAGTAAGAAACCCTCTCTTTCACATCTGAGGGTATTTGGATGTGATGCATATGTACATGTTCCAAAGGAGAAATGAACCAAATTGGATAGTAAATCTGAAAAGTTCATCTTTATTGGGTATAAGGATGGTTTAAAGGGTTATAAGCTTTGGAACCCAGTAACAAGGAAGGTTGTGTACAACTGAGATGTGGTGTTCAGAGAGGTGAAAGATGTTATTAAACATGATGTCCAACCAAAGGAACCTAAGAAGATAGAATTTGAGCTAAAGGAGGAAGAATCAGACTCTACAGCAGAGGAGGAATCAAAAGATGAAGAGCCACAAACTTATGGTGTAAGAAGATCAGTTCGAGAAAGAAGGAAGCCAAAAAGGTATAGTCCATCTGCTTTTTGTTCAAATTTTTCTTTATCTATTACTGATGATGATCTCAAAAGTGTGAAGGAAGTAGTAGATTCAGAGGATGGAAAACTCTGGAAAGAGGCCATGGTTGATGAAATGGCATCTTTGCACAAAAATGAGGCTTGGGATCTAGTGGAGTTGCCAGCTGGAAGGAAACCCATTGGAAGCAAATGGGTGTTCAAGAAGAAGACAAATGCAGAAGGAAAGGTGGAGAAAAACAAAGCTTGGTTGGTAGCAAAAGGTTATTCCTAGGTGACGGGAATTGATTTTGGTGATATTTTTTCTCCTGTTGCCAAGGTAACTTCTATTATATTACTTTTATCTCTTGCTACTAATTTTGATTTTGAGGTAGAACAGATGGATGTGAAGACAACATTTCTTCACGGGGATCTGGAAGAGGAAATATACATGAAGCAACCTGAAGGCTTTGCGGTGAAGAGTAAGAAAGAACTGGTATGCAAGTTAAATAAGTCTCTGTATGGGTTAAAACAGTCACCAAGGATGTAGTATCAAAAATTTGATACATTTATACGGGGACTTGGCTTCACCAAAAGCAAAGCAGATCACTGTGTGTATTTTAAATTAATTGGTGACCGTGTTATTTATTTGGCCTTGTGTGTGGATGATATGTTGCTGGTTGGAAATGACAAAGAAATTATCCAGGATTTGAAGACCAAATTGTCCTCCAAATTCGACATGAAAGATCTTGGTGTTGCAAACTATATTTTGGGCATGGAAATTAAAAGAGATCGAGAAAAGAGGAAACCCTGGTTAAACCAGAGGAAGTATGTCGAGACAATATTGCAGAGATTTAATATGCAGGATGGTAAACCGGTGAAGGTTCCTATTCCTGTAGGTGTAAAGTTATCTGCTGAATAGTGTCCCAAGACACAAGAAGAGGAAGAGGACATGTCCCGTGTTTGATATGCAAGTGCAGTCGGTAGCCTGATGTGTGCAATGGTTTGTACTAGACTAGACATTGCACATGCAGTGGGAGTATTGAGTAGGTTTATGTCAAAACTAGGAAAGGATCATTGGACAACAGTGAAGAGGTTTTTCAGGTATTTTCATGGCACTAGTGAATATGGTTTGTGCTACGAAAGAAGACCAGGATTGGACAGAGTGTTGGATATTCGTGGCTTTGTTGATGCAGATTGGGCTGGAGATCTCGATCAGATAAAATCTACAAGTGGGTATGTGTTTAACCTATTTGGAGGTGCAGTCAGTTGGATGAATAAGAAACAATTTGTAGTGGCACTATCAACTACAGAGGTAGAATACATGGCAGCCACTCACGGAAGCAAGGAAGTAGTTTGGTTGCAGAGATTGTGTTCAAGTATGGGGTTAGTACAGGAAGCTATAAGGATAGATTGTGACAGCCAAAGTGCAATTTTCTTGGCAAAGAACCTTGCATATCATTCAAAGACAAAGCACACCGATGTTCAGTATCACTTTGTGAGGGATATGATAGAAGACAAAAAGGTGTTGCTAGTAAAGGTGGACACTTTGAAGAATACTGTAGATGCATTGACAAAATCTGTGAGCTCTGAGAAGTTCTCTTGGTGTAGAGAAACAATGGGCATTGTAGGGCTGGATAAATGACTAAGCTCTCTTGTGGCCCCCACGGAAAGAAAATAGCAAGTGGGAGAATGTTGGGTTGTGTTATATTCTTTCCACGACTAGCCCACGTAGTTAAATGGGGTGTTAGGAGGGGGGCAGAGCCCCACCTTGTTGTGCCGATTGCATAGCGGGGGGAGTCACAGGGGTTTTAAGGGGTGCAGGTAACCCCAGTCTATGGGGTCTAGGGCAGCACCCCGGAAAATTTTGGTTTTGGACCCTATGTTAGGTTGGGCAAACCCACCTATGGTTTTGTGCATGATTTTCGCACATGTTTTTGGATGCAATGGTTTTCGGTCCATGGTTTTGGACACGATGGTTTTCGGTCCATGGTATTGGATGCTTCGGCATGTATAAATATGTATTGTAACATTGAAAGGAACATAATGAAAGATCAAGATGGTAGTCACGTTTTTGGATCCAGGGATAAATCTTTGTGTATATGTGTTTTATGTGTTACGCTCTTGCATTGTTTATTTTCTGTGCTTTAGAATTCATATGCAAGTAATTCCTGTACGGGGTTAAAACCTACAGATGGAACTTCTTTCATCTCAGGGGGAGTAGCAATCATTCTATCCATAAAATGCTCATGGAGAAAGTCAAGTAAGTCAACCAATCTTGGTTGCTAAAAGATCTCTTCCCAATCTGGCCCAGAAATATAGTTCTGCACTTGGCACACAACAAGGTGAAAAATCTCAATACAAACTCTCAGGAAGAAAAGTGTTTAAATGCGGGGTAGCATGCTATATTTATAGAGGATTTTATATTCAAATCCAACTACTCCCCCCAATTTCCGATCATTAATTCATCTTTGGCGGTAGATTTCCAAATATATACTCCATAAATGCGTCTTCCCTGCTTCTCTCAATGAAATTTTTTCCATCCAATCATCTACAGTTCTTCCAATGGTCATTTGTCGACAAGGCCGCGTGGCACCCAACCTTGTGTTGAAATTTCTTCAACACAACTCCCCTCGGTGCCTTACTTCAACCCATCGTGCAACCCCCTTCCTTCGGTTTTCCAACTTTTGGGCAGTGTAGTTTAGAGTCCCATACTTCCCTGCAGCTTCCTAGAGTACAAAGACTATCCCACAATCATATAGTCATTGCACATGGGCGGGATCACCCCTGTACAACTTCAATCGAATGCCATTGAATTTTCCTAGAAATAATTCACCATTCAGCTTCACAAGATAAATAATGCCACCATCTGTAATTTTATTAACAACATAGGGTCCTAGCCGATGCATTTGTAATTTTCTAGGGAACTTTGTAAACTTACTGTCATATATCAATACAAAATCTTCATTTGATTGGGTGTGGATCTTGATTATCTTCTTTATTCATAGGTATTGCCACATTGGACTCCAGTTCGTAATGTGGTGGCAATGCCGCCCGTAAAATGTACACTGCTAGGGGGTCCAGGGGGGACAATGACGATTATTTGGAGCCCCCCCTAGTGGGGGATCGTGGGCAACACCTCTGAAGCTAAAAATAGATGTAAAATTACCTTGTAAAATGTTTTAATTTCGTAGTCAATTTTGGTCATTCATTAGGCAAAGATCTGATGGTAGAAGTTATGTTTAATTTAGGATTTTTTCCCTAGAAGGAAACCCCTCGCTATATATTAGGGAATTATATTGCATCTATGTAGATCTATATTCTGAGTGAGAAAGAGAGAGGAGATTGTGTGAGAGCGAAGAGGGAATTACAATGGACCTTGTGTAGGTTGTATCTCTTCAGTTTGCTGGATAATATAAAAGGAAGGATTGGTTGTTTCTCCATGGATGTAGCCCAAAATTGGGTGAACCATGTATATCTATGTCTCTCTTGTTTTATGCATGTTATGTGTTTATATTTCTGCAATATTTTATGTGTTCCATTGATATGTAATATATAATTTTCTAACAATTGGTATCAGAGCCGAAGGTCTATTTGGCTAATAAACTCACAGGAGAGAAGGGTTCCTGGTTCAAGTGGGAGCAATCGCAGAAGATGGTAGGTTTAGGGTTGAAAAATTTAATGACCAAAACTACCAGCTATGGAAGATGCAAATGAAAGATTATCTGTATCAGAAAGATCTGTACCTACCAATGAGTGGAAAGACAAAGAAGTCGACAAGTATGACAGACATAGAATGGGGTATTCTCGACAGAAAGGCACTTGGAACAATACGGTTGTGTCTAGAGGCATCGGTAGCCTTCAATATTTCAAAGGAAATGATAACAAAGGGTTTAATGTCAGCATTGGCCAAACTATATGAAAAACCCTCAGCCTCAAATAAGGTATTTCTTATGAAGCGTTTATTTAATATGAAGATGTCAGAAGGTGGATCTGTTGTTGATCATTTAAATGAATTTAATACAGTTACCAGTCAGTTAAGTTCTGTAGGGGTAACTTTTGATGATGAAGTTAGGGCTCTATTATTTCTATGCTCATTGCCAGAAAGTTGGAATGGTTTAGTTATGGCCATTAGTAACTCTGTCTCTGGATCTAGTACTTTAAAGTTTAATGATGTTGTCAGTGCAATCCTTAGCGAGGAAATGCGACGAAAAAGCTCCGGTGAGACATAAGGTAATGGTTTGACTGCAGAGACTAAGGGGAAGAAAAATGGAAAGAGGAAAGAGCCCAAGATATCACAGTAAGTCAAAGTAAGGAAGATCCAAATCCAGATCAGGGATAGTGTGCTGGAAATGCGGGAAGAAAGGACACCTGAAGAAAGATTGCAAGTCTCGAAAGGGAAAAGAAGGAGACACGCAACAAGAAAACAATCATGGAGGTGAATGTGACAGGTGATGTGTGGTAGATTCAGGGGCCTCATTCCATGCAACACCTGATTGGAAACATTTTCATGATTATGTTCAAGGAGATTTTGGACAGGTTCAATTGGGTGATGATAAACCCTGTAAAATAATTGGAATGGGTACAGTTTTCATAAAACAACCGAATGGAAATCAATGGCCTATGAAGGAGGTAAGGCATGTTCTAGATCTAAAGAAAAATATTATTTCAACAGGGCAATTGGGAGGTGAAGGATGTGTGACTAATTTTACAGATAAAACCTGGAAGGTCATTAAAGGAGCCCTGTTAATAGCAAAAGGAGAAAAGGTTGGTACATTGTATTTATGCAATGTTATTTCTAATTCTATTAATGCTTTAACCTCTACAAGGGAAGATACGACATTGTGGCATCATAGCCTTGGGCACATGAGTGAGAAGGGGATGCAGATTCTTCACTCAAGAAATTTGTTGCCAAATTTGAAGCATGTTGATTTAAAATTCTGTGATAATTGTGTCAATGGAAAACAGAAGAGAATCAAATTCCTCAGAGTTTGGGAAGAAAAGAAGAGTGAAAAATTAGAGCTTATGTATACAGATGTATGGGGACCTACTTAGGTATCATCTCTCGTTGGCTCTCATTATTATGTTACTTTTATTGATGATGCAACTAGAAAAACCTGGATTTATTGTATTCACAATAAATCTAATGTATGTGATACTTTCAAGAAATGGAAATCTTTGGTTGAATATGAGACATAAAAAGGGTTGAAGTGTCTTAGATTAGACAATGGAGGTGGATATTGTAGCAAAGAGTTTGATAAGTACTTTTCATAGAATGGAATTCACAGAGAGAAGACAGTTCCAGGAACACCATAAGAAAATGGTGTGTCAGAAAGGATGAATAGGACAATCATGGAGCGTGCAAGGTGCATGAGATTGCATGCAAGATTGCCTTTAAAATTTTGGGCAGATGTTGTAGATACTGTTGTTTATCTAATAAGCATAGGGCCTTCAAGTTCCTTGGATGGTGGTATTCCAGAGGCAACATGGACAGGGAAAAAGGTAAACTACTCATTTTTAAAGACTTTTGGTTGTGAAGCCTTTATCCACGTTAGTAAAGAAAACAGAACAAAGCTTGAAGCAAAATCAAATAAATGTACCTTTATTGGATATGGTGTTAATGATTTTGGTTATTGCTTTTATGATTATGAAAAACACAAAATCATTAGGAACAGAGATGCCATATTCAATGAAAAGGTTTTTTATAAGGATCAGATGCAGGAAAAGAAACAGGAAAAATAAAACAGAGAATACACAGTGCTCGATGAGATCACAGAAAAAGTGAAGGTTTTGAAAATCATAATGATCAACAGCCAGAAAAACAACAACCACAACAACAACAAGCACCTCAAACACCTAAAATTGGTGTTAGAAGATCTACCAGGAAAAGTAGACCCCCTGAATGATACTCTCCTTCATTATATTATGTATTATTGACCGATTCTTGTGAACCAAAATGTTATGAAGAAGTAGTGCAGGTAGAAACCACGAATAAGTGGGAGCAAGCCATGAAAGAAGATATGAACTCCTTAGTACATAACCAGACTTGAGACTTAGTCAGGTTTCCTGCATGTAAAACAACATTGCAGAATAAACAGGTTTACAGGTTGAAGGAAGAAGATGGAGGTATCTACAGTGCTTCCAATGGTCATTTGTCGGCCAGGCCGTGTGGCACCCAACCTTGTGTTGCAGTTTGTTCAGCGCAGCTCCCCTCGACACCTTACTTCAACCCGTCGTGCAACCCCCTTACTTTAGTTTTCCAACTTTCGGGTAGTGTAGTTTAAAGTCGCGTACTTCCTTGGAGCTTCCTGGAGTACTAAGACTATCCCAAAATCATATAGTCATTGCACCAGGTGGGATCACCCCTGTACAACTTCAATCGAATGCCATTGAATTTTCCTGGAAATAATTTGCTATTCATATTTGCAAGATAAATTGTGCCACCATCTGTAATTTCCTTAACAACATAGGGTCCTAGGCAATGCATTTGAAATTTTCCAGGGAAATTTGTAAACTTACTATCATATAGCAATACCGAATCTTCATTCTTGAAGGTGCAGTTTTTGATGTGGCGATCATGCCATGCCTTTTCACGATCCTTTTGCACCTGTTGATGAAATCTTGCTAGGAAATGGTATTCCTCCAGTTCTACCAGCTGCACGAGACACTCCTTCATAGTATTGTGATCAACCATATCTGTCAATGCCACAATCCACAAACTTGACACAATATATTCCATGGGCATTACAACCTCCTGCCCATATACTAATCTGAATGGGGTTTGGCCTATTAACTTCTTACAAGTGGTCCTATATGCCCAAAGCTCCACTGATATGCACACATCCCAGTCATTCCGCTTCATGTTGCAAATCTTTATCAAGGCGTGTTGACAAGGTTAATCCTCTCTACCGATAAAGATGATTCCTCTAGCCCAATGAGTGGATCTAGCAACCGAATTGAAAATCAACTAGACATCTTCCTAGGTTATAATTGAAAAGTAGAATGAAAGAGGTGGCCTACCTTGTTCTGATGCTATTTTGATTTCCTTTGTTGGGGGCCTCGAACTGCTTGTATCACAGACTTGTTCTTGCTTCTCTCAGCATTTATGTACATGCACAAGTGGTCAAGAGATAACAAAGCATGCCAAAACCAATAACAAATCCAATAACAACCTACTTAACTGATCAAGGAGTGTCAAGCTAAATAAAGGGAAGCTTACAACCAAAGCCTTGATATTGAAAGGCTCTCCTTGAGTGGTAATCCAAGTCCAAGCCAAGAATTCTCCAAGCACTCCTTCTCCAAGTCTAATTAATATCCTCTAGGCACAAGCTTAACATGAGGGTGCAAATAGACAAAGACCAACCATTTGGGAATGGGCGAGGAGAAATCGATAGACTAGGAGAGGGAGTTAGGACTCCTCCAAAGATAGGATTAGACCCACATCTGAAGGAGGTAGCTCATAGGGATAATACAAAGAGGTCAAGTTGGGAGGATTAAACCTCATCTATGCGAAACCACCTCCAACTCGCCGCTCTAGAAGCTTCTAGATCACAAAGCCTCTCATCTCCTTTGGGAAAATTACCTTTTTGGGATCATCTCAGGTATGCAAGGGAACAGAGCGATGCCATCATGGGTCAAACACAATGCAACAAGTCATCATCATTGTTTTAAGCCTCATAAGAGTGATGACTCTCATTTTATGGTTTTAAGAACTATTTCTTCAGGGAAATCTCAAGGCATTTTCCAAACAAAGTCTTAGGAGGGATATGAGCTGTATACATGGATGAGTATACTATATAATATCCATGTTTCAGGAACTTTGGGGTATGTCATAGGGAAGTGTAGGAGGCATGACAAAATACTGTGTAACAAATGCCTCCTAAAGCATGAAGGCAGAATGAGGAGTGATGGATGAGATGCTTTACGAGCTTTTTCAAGGATGAGGACACCCATAATCAGGAGACCTGCAAATCAAGGACGCATATACATATGCATATCTGAGATCAAGACATGAATCCACGACATGGATGTAGCCATCCGAATGATGAAGACTATATGAATAGACCCATGGTATGGGTGAAACCATCCAGATAACAAGGATCATCACAAATATAAAGTCTCATGGTATGGTCACAACCATGTGTATAGTAGAAACATGTGTAAAATCATGAATGAAATATAACTCCATGTAGCCTGAGTCATAACAAACAAGACTCAAGGTCTTGCGCTCCATCCCAACCCGATCAATGTACGAATCCTAACATATGAATAAATGTATTGAAGTCGAACATGTTGGAAAACCACCTGATTACTGACCAATGATGTAGACCATTAACAGGTACGAAAGAAACCACAAATAATGAAAAAGGCTCTCAAGGTACAACAATATAATCCATGAATGTGATAATGAAGCTGATGTCAAACACTCATGGAATCACTTGATCGAAAGCCAATAATGAAGGCATATTATTGGATGCGAATAACAGGCCATTAGGGCATGACAACTCTAAGGTACTGAAAGGGAGTTTCTAAGTCATCTTCCCAGATAATGAGCTGAAGTCGACAGGAAGTGACTCGTCGAAGGAGGGCAATGATGAATCCCCCATCATCTACATGAAACAAGGAATAAAGTGGAGAATAATTTTCAATACTATAACAATGAATCAAAAAATGTATAGGTAAATAACTACATATTGGATTTGTCTTGAACATTTGACGACACGACTCCGGAGTGTGGCAACATTTGACTCGAAATAGGACTAAAGGTCATCATGAAAGGATCAAATAGTCAAATGAGAGGAAAAATGGATAACCCAAACCTGAGAGGACAAGTGACTGAGTGAGGATATGCCAAACCTGACACGAGAGTAGAAGAGTGTCATGTTCAAGAGAGACATGCTGCCTATACAAAGGATGTCTCATCTTCATTTTTCCTTGCTATTTCTAGCGAGTACCCCAATTATTTTTATCACAAGCTTGAAGGGGATAGCATATGCTTGTCATGTAAGTTCATTCTTCGAATGAATCCATCCTAGTAAGTTTTATGAGCCCTAAGAAGGAGAAGCTCGGTCTCATCATGGTGAAAAGTCTTTCGTCATAGAGTTTTAATGAGTTTGACATAAGAATAACTCGGTATCTTTTTCATATTTAGAGAGTTTGAAAAAAAAAAAAAAAAAAACTACATCATGTTCCTTTTCGTAATTTGTCCCTCGAATCTGAAAAGGTAGAAAAAAATATCTGAGGGAACCTCTTTACCATGTCGATCAAGGTGTACTTTTTTGTAAATAGTCAATCTCAGCCTGAAAAAGGGGTAAACATATATTGAGGTGACATTGATTCATTTACTTTAACGAGTTCAAAATGACAAGTACTCGACAATCCTTTCAGTTTTTGAGAGTCAGAAAAGAGCTCAAATATGACTCTAGGGGGGTTCCTTTTTCGTTTATTTAATGAGTCTGAAAAGAGATAAAATAAAACTCACAAGAATCGGTCAATGATGATCACCATTTAGTTGAAGGCACCTATAACTGCACAAAGAAACACACCCATCACTGATATCGAGAAAAACATTAAAATATTACAAAAATATCGACAAAAATGACTTGCAAAACTTATAAATAGCCAAAAGTAATTTTATTGTTTACCATTTTACCAAAGTAAGTTCTGAAAGTGAATTTGTGCCCTATTTCTCTCGATTTTCAAGTGGCCATCACAGGAGATCCAAGGTACCCTTTCATGAACCATCTACAACAGGTGAGAGGCTCATACCTGTTCTTTCATTTTATCACTTTTTAATGCATTTTAAATGGTAAATTTTATGCTATAAGGGAGGATTTTAAATTTTTAGGGCACCAACAACCATTATGGGTATGGTCATTGGACCTGCGATGATCGTGCTCGAGCCTAAAGGCTCACACGATTCCATCACTCTATTTGTAAAAACAATTACAATGGCACTAAGGCAGATTTTTTGGAAAGAAAATCCTCTTTTAAAGCAAAAATTGATGATTTCAATCCATGAAAAAAGCATTAGTTGATGTTTAAATGATTTTTTGCAGGAGAACATGGTCTTGGAATTGAAATAAAGAGGCCATGAGGCCAAAGACTTCTAAGCATCTTAGGATCCTGAATGCATAAATGCTATGAGGAATTGTGGGTTGCTAAAATTCTTTGGTACCAAAGGGTTAAGGGCTCCTATGGAATTGATGCCCTATTTGATCAGTCTCTAGGATGTAGATCGAGAGATCTTCATCATAAAAGGCTAGGAACTAGAACTTGAGGAGATGGATATCTACTTCATCACAGGATTGTTCTAATGAGGGGAAGTGGTCCAACTATTTGGATCTCGCCAAGCAGGTGAATGTACACGGACTCTAGTCCAGAGTTATTATCCCGGTGCCAAAATGACTAATGGAGGGAAGGTGAAGATAACTACCATCACCAACAACCTCGTCTTGAGAATGATTTATTCACTATGGCACGTATATCCGACACGCAAGCCTTACTTGAGGCTTCAAAGTCCCAGTTCTAATATGCTATTGCATGTTTGACCCCCATCGTATTCAACTGGTGTGGAGGCCTTTTGTAAAATATGAAACGACAACTGACTAAAGGGAAGCATGGACACCTGAAGGAATTTGGGTTTGGTTCTAAATTGGTAACCTTCTTTTTAGAGCGAGTGCCCTTATTCTAGTATCGGTGAGCAGAGGTACCAGATCCTGCCCCCCAAGATATGAGGTAGGTGAGATGGAGCCAACTCATGCCTTGAGGAGGAACAGGTCAGCATATGCATTACCCACCACAATTTTTTGCTTTGCTAGAATGCCAACTACTCATGGTGGACGACTACGCTTATGCTAGCATAGATTTCAGGTGGGATCCAGATCTACCTCTGCCAACAGGAGAACAATGGACTGATGCAGGTAAAAAGCTATTTTTTGGATTTTTTCAAGTTTTATGATTTTTATAAAAGTGTAAATTGAGACTCAACTTGTGATAAATGTACATATGTGGAACCAAAGAGACTGCCAGTCATGTCGGAAATAGCACAATGAATTGCACATCAGATAGTGGACACAGACTATGAGGAATGGGAAGACCCCTTAGCTGAGATGGGCGTAATATGGAGGCAATAGCTCATGGAATCCCAGAGTATGCCACTATTGATGATGTTCCACTACATTGGCAGAGACACACAGTGGGAGTCTCTGTGAGAATGCGTTAGCTATTAGGCTGAGTGATCAAAGCGGTCTCATGCTATCATGAGCACTATGCAGGCTAATAGTTTATCTAGTTCTTTTACACATTTTGTAAGCTTAGAAATCCAAGTGTCCTAGAACACTTTATTTTTTGATATTTTGATGTAAACACTCCGACAGACATGCTATATATATATATATATATATATATATATATATATATATATATATATATATATATATATATATGCATGTTTTATTTCCTACTTATGTGTCCATAACATGATTGATTGTATAAATGACGCAAATTCCTATCAAGGACAAAATTTACTAATGCATCTGTTAATGTATTTAAATTACATGGAATATGTTAATATGTGATAAAATCAAAATTTATTTCCAGTAATCTAACACATAGATACATACGCAATATTTGCAGATTTCTCACTAAGAAATGATGATTTAAATTCTAACACAACGAGTTGTGAATCCAACTTGACAACTAAATCCCTAATGCCAAGAGAAACTTCTTCTGGCAAGAGTTCAATAACTACATTATATTCTGCAATATTATTGGTTGTTCAAACAAGGCAGATACGTTGTAAGTTAATAAGCTCGCCATTAGGGTCATAGAGTACCCATGCTGCGGAAGACAGATTTTGTGTGCTATGACAAGCACCATCAGCAAAACCAACGTAATGGCTTGACGACATCTGCAAACCAAGTGGAACACAGGGTAAGCAAAAAAACACATGTCTGCAAAGCAAACAAAACACCAAAAATAAAAAATGCACACTAATGAATTAACACACTAATGGACAAAAGTAAATTTACATGGATGACCTCATGTAAAAAGTTCAGATGGAGTCCATTTTCGAACTTGAGTAATCAATCAACAGAGAGTAAAACCAGAGTTTCATCGTTGACATGATGTGTATGCATTGACTCATCCAAATAATAAAGTAAAACTCATAAAAGGCTCTGCCCCCATGCCCCCCGGGCGAGCGAGGGTTGCGAGTCATACGATGGAAACTCCATTGAGATAATGGGAAAATGGTAAAGACTCAGTGAAATATATCATGAAAGGAGTTATGAAAAACTTGATCTCATGACGAGGAAAAGGTGCCCCCAGTTGAAAGATTTTGACAATTTTAGGGTAAACTGAAATGTCAACAGGTAGGGTTGTAGTGATGTTCCCTATATTACCCTCCGACAAGACTTCATGCACCAAGACATGTGTTTGGAGTGGAGGCGTAGGGCAATGAGAAAAAAACACTTCAAGATAGGAAGGCATCTCATCGAGGCTGGGAAGAAATGAAGAAGGATAATGTAGACCATTCCATGGAGTTTCGTCTAGAGACATGACCTCAACGATACTCTCGTCGATGGGGAATGTCTCGTTCAGAGGATCCGGAGAATCCCAAGAACTAAGCCAAGGAGATGGTACATAAGTGTCCAGGTTCATACTGAAAACAATATGAATTTTTGAAGTGGCCATCAAAGTCAAGACAATTTTTTGATAATTTTGCTCCAATGGACTTAAAGGAATAGCATCGCCAAATGAATCAATTTGATCTAGGGTAGGGATAATCCAATGATCCGTAGAGACCGAGATCATATTTATTGAATGAAAATTCGGAGATGGGAGAGTTAAAGTACCCATTAAAGCAGAGTCTTTGAAGAGACCTGCCCCCACACTGTCATAAGGAATCTTAGTATTTACCACATAAGGTACGTTGTCATTTGATGAACCAAAAGAAAAGAAGGAAAATTGATCAAAAGTGACAATTTTTCCTTCATGATGAAAATGAAGCACCCAAAATGAAGAAGCCACCATAAAAAACATAGTGTGGGTCCATGTTATATAGGAAAATGACCTCCTCATTAGTTCAGAGGGCAAAGACATGATGAGTGAAGCAATGACCAAGTTCACAAGCCTTGTTTCCAAGATAATGTTGTTTATACACTAGCAAAATGCTTTATAAAGCTTCTCAGCAAGCCTAAGGGAGCGTTAGTGACCCAAGTAACTCTACTTGTTACCTCGGGAGTAGCATTAGTGAACCCTAATGAGGATCTAATGGTCAAAGGAATGGATTGACTAAGAAATATCCCTATATTCTCTCCTAAATACACTCATAAAAGCAAGGAAACATCCAAGTTCGACATATTTAGGGGATTACTAATCCTAATGGAGTATGCAAATGGGAAAGAGCTCAAAAGAATGGAAACATCATTGTTTTTACCTAAAGAAACTCATGGAGAAACTTGGCAACCCTAACCTCACATGCTACATAAGCAGAGCTAGGGCTATTGTGAAAGGGGTTAGATCATTTGAAAGGATAACTTACTTGATTGTCGAGCAGAGTCTTAGACTTAAGCATAAGAAATTGGTAAGAAGGCAGAGAGAGAGGAGCTGGAGGGGTAAGGGAAGGTTGATGCAACCGATGGTTGTAATCACTCTTTCAACATTAATATAGAACTGCAGTTGTACTGTCCACTCTGTGATCTTGGTACTATAATTCATTTATATGTTTACTCAATGTCTTTTAGCATGAGTAGCTTAGTTATGTGCAACTAGATATCTTTTGTATATTCATGCATTGATTATCAAGGTTTTATGTTGTGATGACGCATGTCCTTTCTGTGTGACGGACTTGATCTGGAGCCAGCAAAGGGGTCTTCCACCTAGCTACATTGCGCTCTCCAACAATTCCACATGAAGGCTCGAGGTAATGAATCTGTCTTGCTTTGATAGTTAGTTGTTGAATATGGACATGCTTGTATCTTTGTGACAACTGCAAATAATCTTACAGTCTGCCAAGGGTCTCAGGAAGACCCTTGAGGGTTCCTTCATTCTCCATACACCATGCATTAATCCCTATAGCAGAATTGGCGACTCTGCTAGGGACTACACTTTAGTTCCCGGTTTTTCCAAAAAGTTTCGAGATCTTTCCTTCTTCCATACCTTCCTGTACTTATTCATTCCTTTTCTAACCACTGAGGACCAATACAACACCCTTCTTTCATTTCTCAGCCCTAGATCTGATCCCCACAACCCTTTTTTGAAGTGTTTTTCCTCACTAACGTAGATTACTAGTGTAAACAAAGTTTTATAAAGCACTGTGGCTTCACAAACAGAGCATTAGTGCCACCGGTAACTCTCTATGGCCTCTAGCACAGAGCGTTAGTCACCCATTTTTTGATAAACAACAATCTCTGTAACCTCAAAGGGTTGGGAAACTTGCTTCTAGATTGATAAGGGATTTGTAGCTATGTTTGTTTGACTGATCTGTGTCTTCAATAATTTTTTTTTAAGAAAATAACTTTCCTTCTTACAGTTTTTATTTTCATAAAAGAAAAAATCAATTTTTGAATTGTTTTCTGCTTAGTTTGTTAGTTCTACATTATTTGGTTTCAGTAATTGTTAGTGAGCATTGAAAAGTTCTGTCGGTTATGCGAGTGTTTTATTGAGTAGGATGCATGGAATGAATATTGATGTATGAATGACTCTCCCTTTGTAGAAGCAGCTTATTCATCGAAATTGAAAATTTACAAGCATTGTTTTTGCATGATTTGAGTCAGAGTCCCATAAAATATCATACGTCAACACCCCTACCGAAGACTCTAACAAATTACACTTAAAATCTACCTAAAATCAATCAACAACTCTTTCTAGAGTAAACATACATTATTTTAGGCTAGGATCTTGGGTTAGGCAGTGTGAGTAAACTGCCCAAGATCATACACCAAAACTAGTGTCATTAAAGAGAGAATTCCTTCTGCACTCATACTGCCAGGACCTAGTAAAAGTGGAGCTAAATACGAGACAACATCGGACTATAAGTGAAGGTAGCCTGCCTTTTCTTGCATCTCCTTTGGGTATTGTGTGTATCGAGGATCCCTTTAGGGATATTGGAGCTGAGTCAAGGACTCAAGTATCCTACCCACACAACATACTATTTGCAACTATGTCCCCCCTGCTAGTGTCTATGATCTGAGGTATCCTTAGTGGCCTCACTTTTAGGTACTAACACAAGGTGACTGGGGTGGGCTGCCTTGGTACCTAACACAGACGGACCTACTCTGTCTTCAGTTTTTGGGAGGGTGCTCATCTTCACGAGAGTACTTGGCCCCTCAATCTAAGGTTCGGGTGAAGCTCTAGAGTAACCATAACTATACATTTTGCCAGCTCTCTCTGTTA
Organism: Pinus tabuliformis; assembly: GCA_031772625.1. Taxonomy (NCBI): domain Eukaryota; kingdom Viridiplantae; phylum Streptophyta; class Pinopsida; order Pinales; family Pinaceae; genus Pinus; species Pinus tabuliformis. The sequence goes on along the minus strand of CM062819.1, from coordinate 844,558,412 downwards.
TTCATTGTGATACTGGGTTTCATCTCCAGTGATCAGTGCTTATCAGACAGGGTCATTTCCCTCTGCTTGTTGATTGATTTACTTAGTGTATTTTTTATTTTTTAGGTGCCAGAGTGTTATCATTAAGACTTTAATAAACATCACTATAAAATTTACTGATAAAAACTATCAACCACCGTGGCTACATCCGACACTTGTCATCAATGTAGATGATTGTTAGGACTTCCCCTACTCACTGTAGAGGATCCGCCGAGCTCCAGTGAGACCGATTCCCTGTCTTTGGGAAATCAGTCTCCGAGATCTCACATAGAATCAGTTTGGACATCCAACGATTCAAGCTTACCGGAGGATTTCTTTATCGCAGGATTTCTTCCTCCATACAACCCTCCGATCACGAATCCGTTGGACCCACTCTTGGTTCCTGTTGCATCTATACCTCCTTTGTCTTCAGTTGAAACACTTCCACCCATCCAGTCGACGACTAATGGGTCATGGGACTTTTTGGACACTTTTGGTCACCCACCACTTCCCCAGTTGACAATCAATACCACACCTTTGATGGCAAACCCTGTTCTCCAATTTGCCCCAGGTTCAACCCCTTTCAGACACCCTCCACGAGTGGAACCCAGTCAATTCTAGGTTCTGCCCCTTTAGTGTCAAACCCTATACCTTTGACAAGTGCTACATATTACACTCCTCATAATGCTCAATATAACATAGTTAGCACAGGTCCCTTCAACCAACAATATGGTTGGCATCCATTGTATAGTTCTAACCCCCAGATTAAAGTATCTGGGGGCACTCCAAATATGCATATATTGGTTGGAAACGTAACAGCCCCCCCTCCGTTTTCAGGCATGCATGGTCAGTCACTGATTGACATGAACACTCCTTATGATAGTCAAGGACTTATGGTTGGTTTTGTGGTGAGCGAGAATCCTCAAGGAGGTCCCAATCAATCCATGGGGGCACCCTACTCACAACCTCAAATGAGTCAAGGGGGCACTGCTTATCCTAGGGGCACTTCTATCCCCAGCCTAACAATCCCCATGGAATCCACATTACAATACCATACCCCAAGGCATCTACTATACCACACAACCTGTGTATAATATTGGAACAACACAATGGGAGGATCGCAAGGATCCTCAAGTCATATGTCATCACCTTGGTCCGATTCGGGAGCATCACACACTCTGCCTTTCTTGGCATTTCTTGATATCCTCGACTTGTACAAACTTATAAATGACCCCATCTATCATAACTTACTCTAGCCACCAATCCCGCATAAAATACTGACCGACATCCCTAAGTTCTATGGGAAACAAGGGGAGGATCTAGGTACAAACATCACCACCTATCATCTATGGAGTTTTTCTAACTCCATGGTGGATGATAGTATCCGGTTACGCCTTTTTCCCCGTACCCTTACTAGCAACACAACCAAGTGGTACATTGAGATACCATGCACGTTAGTAAATACCTTCGACGCTCTAGGGATGGAATTCTTAAAGCACTTCCAGCTACCTATCCACTATGAAACTGGGACGAAACTCCTCAATTCATTATGTCAAGACATCGCCACCCACATCTCTAATCATATACATGAATGGAGACGTAGCCAAAGGTTAGTTAAATCTTCCCTCCCAAACTATCTCTTAGTGGATTGGTTTTGCAAGTCTCTACTCCCCCAAATCGCCAAGGATGTCGCCTTAGGTGGTGCAGTCACAGAAGACCAATCCATACATCGTGCCCATCACTTAGATATGATATATTCACATTCTAGCACTCTATACAGTGTAATTCCCAATGCCCCTCACAACTCCAATTCTCTTGCTACTCAGCAACCCGGAGCGCACGTCGGTGGGATTATCGGCGTAGCCTCTAGGGCTATTGTAAAACAACTTAGCGGTCACATTACCTAGATGTTAGTGGACCCCTCTATCAAATCAGCTACTCTTCCTACCACCACGATCAACTTTGTGCAGTCTACACAAAACCCCAGTGGTAAGAACAAGAAGAATAAGAAAACGAACTCTCCTTCTGAGGAGCAGTCAACAAAGCAGTCTAACCCCAAGCAGAAGGTAGCTGCGCCCTATGATGATGGAAAGGATAAAGCCACAAAATTCCCTTTTAAAATCTGTGCCAAAGACCACATGACCTATTGTTGCCCGCGTCTTCAGGAGTGCACAGATTTCATTGCTAAAAAGGATATTAGCAGGACCCCCACTGTCCTAAATAATCCTTTCCCCACTCAGTAGCAGCAACACCTTATTGCAAACCAACCCCAACCCCCACAAGGGGGAAATGGTGGTTCACAACATCCTTCAGCTGGGGAAGGAACCTCTACCGTTTACACCTTTGAAACAGTAGATCTACAAACTAGAGCCAAATCTTATGGAGCTCCTGTCACTCATGCAGAGGAACCCTCCTCAAGTCAAAACCCACCGTTGCCTAACAATCTTCATATTGAAAGGCTGGTTGCTGACCTTGTGATTCTCCCCACTGAAGGGGTACTTCGACGCACAATGCACAATACATCTGAATGTACCACCCAAAACTACACCATTGTAGAAGACTTGGCGCAAGTGCCATCAGCTATGTCAATGCTCGAAGTATTACAAACATGTCCAGCAAAAAGGAAAGCTTTACTTTCGACCATTGGTGGTATCAACCCACATGATTCCATGCTTGCAATTTTTGACATGGAAAAATGTAAACCTCCCCTTTCTCACCAACTTGCATTTCAGGTGCAAATCTTTTCGAAAGGTAAAGGTATACATAGAACTATCATTGATGAAGGTTCTTCTACCTGCATAATGTTGGATTCATGTTGGCTCGTTTTGGGTTCTCCAACCCTATCCCCATCATCGAATTCCCTTAAATCTTTTGATGGCCACACTTTCATCCCAAAAGGTTACCTAGCTAGCTACCCCATCACCTTGTATAGGAAAACAGTAATGGTGGACATTAAAGTCATAGATAAAAAACTCAACTATAATCTCTTGTTGGGTCACAGTTGGACTTACGCCATGACTACCATCTTGTTTACTGTCTTTCACATCATCCTATTTCCATTGGATGGAAAGGTAGTCATAGTGGACCGGATATCCTTTTTCACCTCTGATTATTCCCCGTTACCAAGCGGCTTTGTACCCTTAGTGGGTGGTGTACCTAACTCTTATGTCAGTATCGGTACCAATCTACTGAAGGGCTCTTCCCTGATGGGTTGTGTCCCTCTTTTGCCGCCAGCGGTTCCACTGATGGTTAATATGGTTTCATCCATTCCTCACCAACCGACCGATCCTTGGATCCTATTGGCCCCTTCAGACATTGACACTTACGGAGAACAAATGCTGCTATCACCAGATGAATTGGCCTACCAGGCCATTCAATCTGCATCCAAGTCTCCGATCACTTTGGTCACGACCAATGGTACCACTACCCCTCCCATAACTGCTCCTTGTTTCTATCCCCTCAATCAAGTCCTACCTGCGGGCAAAGATGTTAGAGAGATCATGAGTTTAGAAGAGCGACCTTGGGAGGAATCACACCATCGTGTTTCGATATCTGATTCAGACATGATGCCTCTTCAAATCCTGCCATTTGACACAATAGAAATCGTTTCCTCACCTTACACGACTATCCAAACTTTGGACTCGGAAGGAAACATGGGCAATCTTTCAAAGACACTACTCATCGATATTTTTGTCAAGACAGGCATCATGGAAAATATACAGATTGGAGCCAACTGCAATCCTAAGGAAATTGATAGCTTCACCTACCCTTTTAAGGACTTCTGTGATGTTTTCCCTTGGTATTATGAGGAAATGCATGGCATAGACCCTACTATTGTCAAGCATGAGATCAAGAAATATCGAGCATTCTTTTTATGGTAGTTTTCTTGTTTGTAAATCCAAAAAATCCTCGAGTCTCCTTCTTCGGGCTCGTTAAACTACCATGAAGAAGATCGAGAATTCTTTTTATGGTATTTTTCTTGCTTGTTAATCCAAAAAACCTCGAGTCTCCTTCTTTGGGCTCGTTAAACACATATGATGATGGTCCGAGCAACTATTTTTCCCTCTTTTTCTAGCTCATTAAACTGAAAAAGATCGATTGAGCATTCTTTTTTGGGACTTTTTTTTCTCGCTCATAAAAATGAAAAAACCCCAAGTTTTTTCTTCAGACTCGTTAAAAACTTATGATAATTATCCAAGCATTCTTTTAGGTACTTTTCTTGCTCATTAAATTGAAAAATGCCGAGTTTTTGTCAGCGGGCTCGTTAAAAATCTACTACAACAACAAGAATAAAAAAATCCCTAGTTTGTTTTCCCTTCTTCGGGCTCGTTAAATCTATGAAGAAGGAATGAGCAGTTCTTTTACCTCTTTTTTCTTGCTCACTAAATTGAAAAATATACTTTGATTTTTCTTCATTTGACTCGTTAAAATTTGATGAAGGTATTGAGTTTGTCGTCACGTGACTCATTAAAAATTCACGACGAATATTGAGTTTAGTCTGTCTCCCTGTACTCGTAACAAAATGAGGTCAACATCTATTGACCATAGGTTTCTCTTTATCTGAACTTAGTAGATTAACTCATGGAAAAGTAACCAATCCGGGTATACTATTAAACTTTTGTCGCACCCTGTTAACAAATATGACAAAGGGACCACCCTAGAGTCATTCTTTACGATCTTTTCAGACTCTCTAAATATGAAAAGACCACCGAGTTATCTCATCTGGACTCATTAAATTACACAGATGAAGGATAGAGTCGCTCTTTTTATGATCCTTTTAAGACTCCTAAAACATGAAAATATCGACGAGTTTTCCTGTCTTGACTCATTAAACTAATTAGATAGGACATAGAGTCGCTCTTTTTGTGGTCCTTTTAAAACTCTTAAAACATGAAAAGATCGATGGGTTTTCCTATCTAGACTCATTAAACTAATCAGATAGGGCATAGAGTTGCTCTTTTTGTGGTCTTTTCAGGCTCTTAAAATATGAAAAGATCGATGAGTTTACCCATCTAGACTCACTAAACTAATCAGATGGGGAAAGTTGACAATACAACTGTGTTCAGTATTTGAAAGAGTTTCTTGGTAGCAGTTGTTCCCTTGAACATGGGACTCCCTCAGATAAACCTTCCTTGTGACGACCTTTCAATATGAATCTCACTAGCATATGAGTTTAGCCTATATACCCCGATGTTCTTATATCTCTGTATCCTAACACTCTTTGGTGTTCATGAGTCTAGTGCTACATGGTCAAAACCGTTGTTGTGCCTTCTATTTTTCAAGGGAAAACCTTTTTTCTTCTGTTTCCTCCATCAAGCCATCAAGCATATCATTTCATCATGCCCTCTATCATTTTGACCCAATGTTCAAAAAGATTCCTCAAAAAACAAATCATTCTTGTCTTGTTTCGTGTTGATTGATGTAGGACACATTATTGCCTACCTTTCAACAGGTCTCTTCCTATCGACTTCAACACTCTATCTAGGAAAAAGACCCAGAAACACTTCAATGCCTTAGTACTTGCAGACATCAGTGGCAGGTCACCTTCTGTTTGATCAAGGATTCTCATTATTGGCTCCTGGTTAAACGATTCTATGGGTGTTTGATGACAAAAACATTTTTCACACTCGCTAGATTGTACTGTGCATCTTGGAGACCATCACCATTATTGGTGGACTTATGTACATCTATTAAAGGTCTCCATTATTGATTGGTAATTAGATGATTTCATGCATGTTCGAAATCAACGCATATATTCACATGTATCAATCTATGCTATTCAGTGAAGTGGAAATCAAGACCTTGGGTAGAGGCTTGCATCACTTAGCCTTGTTTCCTCTCCCAAGTTGTGTATATTGTTTTTTGGAGATAGCTCATCAAAATGATCCTATTATGACACCAGTTCCACATTGTGCTTATCGACAACCAACATCGTCATATATCTTTTATGAGAAAATCACTCTAACATAGCTACTGAGCATGGGAATGCCCGACTCAAGACATGTTTTTAGTTGTTTTATACATATGTGTTGTATCAGGTTTTCCGTACCACCTAAAGCTCTGATCCTCTCTCTCTTTTTGTCAAGAAGGAACATAACAGTTAAGTATGAAGTGTTTTGGCCATCATCGCAACCTGTGATCTCACACTTTAGGGGGTATCTGTTATATAGGAAAATTACCTCCTCATTAGTTCAAAGGGAAAATACATGATGACTGAATCAATGACTAAGTTCACAAGCCTTGTTTCCAAGCTAACACTATCTATACACTAGCAACATGCTTTATAAATATTCTCAGCAAGCCTAAGGGAGCGTCAGTGACCCAAGTAACTCTACTTGTTACCTCAGGAGCAGCGTTAGTGAACCCTAATGAGGATTTAAGGGTCAAAGGAGTGGATTGACTAAGAAATATCCCTCTATTCTCTCCTAAATCAACTCAGAAAAGCAAGGAAATATCCAAGTTCGACCTATTTGGGGGATTACTAATCCTAATGGAGTATGAAAATGGGAAAGATCTCAAAGAATGGCAACATCATCGGTTTTACCTAAATAAACTCATGGAGAAACTTGGAAACCCTAACCTCACATGCTACATAAACAAAGCTAGGGCTATTATGAAAGGGGTCATATCATTTGAAAGGATAGCTTACTTGATTCTTGAGCAGAGTCTTAAACTTAAGGATAAGAAGTTGGCAGGAAGGGAGAGAGAGAGAGAACCTGGAGGGGTAAGGGAAGGATGATGCAAATTATGGTTATAATCACTCTTTTGACATTAATATAGAACTACAGTTGTACTATCCACTCCATGATGTTGGTACTATAATTCATTTATATGTTTATTCAATGTCTTTTAGCATGAGTAGCTTAGTTATGTGCAACTAGATGTCTTTTGTATATTCATGCATTTCTTATCAAGGATTTATGCTATGATTATGCTTGTCTTTTCTATGTGCAGGACTTGATCTAGAGCTGGCTCAGGGGACTTCCACCTAGCTGCATTGCGCTTTCCAGTAATTCCACATGAAGGCCCGAGGTAATGAATCTGTCTTGCTTTGATAGTTAGTTGTTGAATATGGACATGCATGTATATTTATGATAGCTACAAATAATCTTACAGTCTACCAAGGGTCCCAAAAAGACCCTTGAGGGTTCCTTCATTCTCCATACACTGTGCATTAATCCCTATAGTAGTCCAGTTGTGCTCAAGAAGAAGGTTGTAGTTGAGATTTGCATCTACAACTTATACTTCTAATTCAACAGTCTTTCCTTCTAATGTAATTGGCAAGTTCGTGAGAATACTGTATGGACATGAACCTCTGCCATCAAAGGCTTCCAAGGTATTCGGGGACTCATTAAGAGAAGGAGAGCCAATGGCCTTCCAACATGAAACATGCATGATGTAGGTAGAGGCACCTTCATCAATAACAGTTTGATGGATCGTCTTCCCTTTGATAAGAACCTGTATCAGAAAAGCAATATGATGAGGAAGACGAGGCACATGGTTTTCAAGTTCAAAAGTAATTAGACTCGAATCAGAGGGATAAATAGCACCTATAGTAGACAACAATGAATTTCACTACATTGGATAGGATTGGAGAACCTCCAAGGCAGACATCGTCGAAGGTGATTGAGATAAATCCTCAACAATATTGTAATGTTACGCAACTCTAACATTCAGATTAAAAGATGATTTTTGAAGAACACTTTTGGGAGGTGGTCGAATTACGAACTCACTATTAGGGCACTCAATATGGAGTAGACCAGAACTAGACATAATAAAAGTAGAAGGAATATTGATAGCTTCTTTCTCCACCGTCTGCTTATGCGTGGTTTGATAGTCCTTAGTTCAAGTGACGATTGAGATAGGTGATGACCTTGCATCATGAACACTTTAGAACCTGAGGAAGCAAAGGAATGTGACTGGTTTACCAACTACGTCTGCTGATATGGAAAAGGTTCCTTTAAGATATTCGAAGTCCCTTTCAACAAGCGATTAACTTGAGAATGTCGGGGACAATCCTTGGTGTAATGATCCTCCTCACAGATGAGGCAAGGATACTTTGGCTTTCTCTTAGAAGCATCATCAGTAGATGATTTAGGGGGTTCCTATTTTGGGGCATCGGGTTTGGCTTTACCTTTTCCCTTCTTCTTACCTTTAGAGGCCTTATCTACTGCGGTAGACTGAACAACATGTACCTTAGATATTTTACCAGGACTGGATGAATTTTTTTAGGGATTTTTGGAGCCAGTGCTTTAGACATATTTATGCTTCAAAGAATATCTCATGGAAGTCTAAGACACAAAACCAATCACACCATCAACAGGTGGTGCAACAGGAGAATTTGATGCTGTTAGATATGATGATGGTCTCAGAGCATCAGGTAACATCTCGTACAATGTGCTAGATTGTGAATAGACTAAGTATAGATACTGGGCATGAGTGATAGATTTCTCTTCAGTAACACATCCACGCATAGCTATGTCCTTATCAATCTTGTTAATGAATGATTTTGTGAACCATTTTGTCAACAACTCATCAACAATCTCAAATTTGATGAGGTGACACTGACGTCTCCATTCATGGATATAATCAGAAATGTGGGTCATGGTGTCTTGCTTAAGGGACGTGAGATGAGTGCCAGTTTCATATCGAGCCAACAACTGGAAGTGAGTGAGAAAAGCCATAGCCAGAGAGTTGAAGTTAGCATAGGTACCTCGAGGCAACTCGATATACCATTTCCTAACAGCACCTGTGAGAGTTATTTGAAAGAATTGAAGATGGATATAATCATCGACATACGAATTGGAGGAGCACCATAGGTGATATTTCCTCACATGGGCATGTGAGTCCTCCTTATATTTTCCCTCAAATTTGGGGCAATGGCTTGGAATTTTCATTGGACCTAGAGGCCAATAAGGTGAAAGAAGAATGGAATCATTCGCGAGCCTCGAAACATCGAGCATCTCCAACATAGCTAGGAAAGGTAATTGTGTATTAAATGGCATATAAGGTCTTTGAGGAGACCCAAACTGCGGATTCCATCCTTGCTGGTAAGGATTTTGGCCCCACAGTGGAGGTTTTTGTCCATAGGGGACCTGATTTTGTCCCCACCGAGCATTACCTTTAGCATAAGGTGGATTTGGTCTAGGGTAGACTTGATGTTGTCCTACCATAGGCCGCTGATAAGGATTGTATGCGGCATACATGTTATAAGATTGTTGAGACTGTTGGCCCTGGACGTAAGGATATTGACCCTGGTGTTGTGGGGGTTGACCTTGGGCTTGCAAGGGCTAACCTTGTTGATACACATATAAAGATTTTTTCTACCAAGGTTGACATTATTGCTGCAAAGGCTGACTTTGATATTGTAAAGGTTTCCTTGCTGATGCAAACGTTAGCCTTGCGAGGACAAAGGTTGGGTGGACTACTGAAAAAACTGAGTTTGCAGCTGTAAAGGCTATTGAGACTGTGACAAAGGTTGCCCCTGCTGCTGTAACAACTTCCCTTGCTGCTGCAATGTCTGCCCTTGCTACTGCAATGATTTCCCTTGCTATTGCAAAGGTTTCCCTTGTTGCTGCAAAGGTTGTCCTTGTTGCTGCAAGGGTAGCTGAATAGTTCCTTGGGATATACCCTGAGGGTACTGATAATTTCCAAATTGAAGCTGACCATATCCACCAGGAATAACGGATTTACCAAGCTAGATATAAGCTCATGCTTGAGGAATGTAATACAGATTAACCAAGTCTTGTAAACCATATGGTACATAAGCTTGTTGGAGTGGAACCTGAACCATATAAGGCTATTGATATTGGATGTTACCTGACCCGAATGGACCAGTAGGGTTAGGAATACTACCCTAACAAGGTTGATTAAATCCAACCATGTGATTTTGTAATCCACTCATATTGGTTTCGCCTGACACAAGATGAGTATTCAGATCTTGACCCCCAGGAAGTGGCACATGCTATCCACTTGATGGAGGGGTAGAAGAAATTACCGAAACCTAGCCTGAAACAGTTGATTGTACTAGAAGGGTCAGCTGAAATGACGAGACAGGCTGTGACAGAATGGTAGGTTGAACAAGAACTAAGGTGACAATAGTTTGTATATAAGTTTGAGAGGTCGTGTTCGGAATGAACGAACCTACTATAGGCATAGCATTTGAAGACCAAATGGGATTTTTATATAATGAAGAGGCACTAGTAGTACCTGAAACTAACTGAGCTAAAGTGGTATAACCATGTGGCAACATGGGCCCACTAGATTCAGGGAAAGTGAGGGATGGGACTCTTCCTGTATAAGGAAAGACTTCTGGAGGAAATTCATATCCTTGCTCATCATCAACTGAGGAGTATGGGTAGCGGAAACTTTTGAATGACCCAGAGATGAGGTTGGCATTTCACTGTATGAAACTAGCTCAAGAAAAGATAGAAAAGATAGATCAACGCCTTAGAATTCAGCCTCTTCGAGGGGGCAACCTCCTTTACATTACATAAATGAACAATTCTTCGATGATTCAAATGACAAAACATCCTTTCTATATATAGGAGTCTAAGGAGTCACAATATAACCCAACTGACCTAACAATAATAATATAAAGCCACAAAAATAACAATAGAGGGATTCTATGGGGCACAGTAATAACAATATGGGGACAATAGGGGCACAACAATATTAATAAGGGATACAAATACAATGGTAATGGGGTAATCACTAGTATTATAGGGACCCAACATGCCCCTCTCCTTCAAAAAAGTGTTGTCCTCAACGCTTGAGTAGTTCTGGATGCTTCTGTATAAAATTCTCATCCTCCCATGTGGAATCTTTAGCGGATAATTTCTTCCACTTGATAAGATACTCTGAAATTGATTGATTTCGTAACTGTCGAGTTCTTGTTTCTATGACTGCTTCTGGTTCCAATATAATTTTTCCTTCCTCGTCAAGTTCTGGCAATATTGTTTGAGCTGGGAGCTTGTTGCCTATAACCTTCTTTAAACATGAAACATGGAAAACTGGGTGCAATCGAGAAGCTGCAGGAAGCTCCAATTTGTATGCCATAGTACTAATCTTTTGCAACACCTTGTACGAACCATAATACTTTGGTGATAATTTATTATCCTGTTTAGCTTTCTTGAGGGAAATTTTCTTATATGGTTGTAGCCATAGGAATACCCAATCACCTATATCAAAACTTCTTTCGCTACAATGTTGATCTGCTTGTTATTTCATTCTATTCTGTGCCAACACGAGGTTATCCTTTAAGAGTTGGAGGACTTGTTGTTGATGTTCGATGTGATGTTCCACTACTTGAACCTTAGAATTTTCTCTTAAATATGATGTGAGGGATGGTGGTTGATATCCATAAAGTGCAATAAATGGGGTCATTTTTGTTGTTGTATGGAAGGAAGTGTTATACCACCATTCAGCCAGAGGCAACCATTTGACCCATTGTGTCTATTTATCATATACAAAGCAACGAAGATATCCTTCCAAACATTTGTTTACTATCTCATTTTTCCCATCAGATTGAGGATGATAAGATGAGCTATGAGCTAACTGAGTACCAAGACAAGAAAATAATTCTGTCCAAAAATTTCCAGTGAAAATGGGATCTCTATCACTTACAATAATCTTTGGGTTTCCATGTATCTTTTGAATTGTTTCCATAAATGCAGTAGAAACTGTACTGGCTTTAAATGGATGTGATAATGCACAAAAGTGTGCATACTTGGTAAGTCTATCAACTACCACCATGATGACACTCTTTCCCTCAGACTTGGGTAAACCTGTGATAAAATCCATTGAAACCTCCTCCCAACATTGGCTTGGAATGGATAAAGGTTGTAATAGACCTGGTGTCTTAATTGTTTCAATTGTATTTTGTTGGCAAACCAAACATTCCGCCACAAACTTTTGAATATCCGATTTAAGGCCACCCCAAAAAGGTTCCTTCTTAACCTTGTGGTAATCAGATGAATAGCATGATCATGATCACGAATAGGTGGGAGACCTTTGGGAGTCTCAAATACCTTGGAATGATTGTCCAAGACTTTTTTGAGATCTGGAGAAATAGATGATTCCAATGTGGAAACATCTAGCGAACATAATTGTGCAATTACACCTCTTTGTTCCTTTTTTAGAAGCTTTGTCATACTCTTAGAGCTGATTCTCTTTCTTGGTTCCCCTGCAATACCCCTTAATTCAACTTCCTTTCCTTCCGCATAAAATTTCATGAAAATTTCTTGAAAATTAAAAGCTATTGTACCCAAGGATTGTAGCCATTGGACTCCTAGTACAACATCAGCACCTCCCATTGGAATGGAAAGCATTGGGCTAGTCAATACATATTCTCCCATGGATAGCTTGATATTATGGCACTTTCCAGAGCAATTTATTGTTCCTCCATTTGCAACCATCACTTGACACTCTGGTGCTGGATATAAGAATCAATTCAATTCTTTTGCTACCTTACAATGAATAAAATTGTGGGTAATTCCTGAATCAATCAACACTATTACCTTTTTCTTCTTGATTTGTCCTTCTATATTGATGGTTTGAGGAGTGGTAATTCCCGCCAATGCATTGCAAGATATGATCGGATTCATTTCTTCTTTATCTAAGCTTTGTTCCTAGAGTATATCCTCTTCTTTTGACCTTTCTTGCTCCTTTTCTTCTTCCTCTTCATAATCTATGTAGAATAATTTCTTCTCAGCACACTTATGACCTTTAGTGTATTTTCTCTCACAACTGTAACAAAGCCCTTTTGCTCCTTTTTCTTCCAATTGTTGTGGTGTCAACCTTATAGGTTGTGGAAGACTAGGGGCAACAACACTTCCATCTTTATATTTGTGAGTGGTATGCTTCCTGGTTGCCATAATTTTTCTTTCCATTTTTCTTGCTAACCTGAATGCTTTCTCTAATGAATCAGGTTCCCAAAGGTGAACATCATGTTGGATATTATCCTTTAAAGTCCCTATAAACACATCAATCCTATGCTCCTCTGGAATATTTTTTACCCTTATGTTCAATTTCATGAACTCCTCAATGTGCTCCATTATTGAACCCTTTTGTTTGAGACTTATCAATTGGCTAAAAAAAGTGTTGCTTTTCGTATCCTCATTATGTGCTGTCAATTCTTCCGTAAAAATTGCCCAAGTGATAATTTGTTTACAACAGCAAGGCCATTGATACCATACAAACTGATTTGGTTCCAAATATAAAGTTGTAATACATACCTTTTGTGTGTTTTGCACATTATTGAAATCAAAAAATTGCTCCATCTGTAATATCCATGTTGCGGGATCCTTGCCATCAAACTTCTGCATATTGATTTTTGGAATATGGTGGGTCTTCGATCCAACATTAGAGTCTATGGAATCATGATTAACATTTCTTTTGTTCTCATCATGAGTTTCCTTTACTACCCTTTCACCATTAGTGACCATTTCTTGTAGCAACTTATTCATATTTATCTTCAATTCTTCTATCTTATCATCCATGCCATCAATTTTAGCATCCATGCCATTCATCTTAGCTTCCATGCCATCCATCTTAGCTTCTACATCTTTCTTTAAACAATCCATCTTAGCTTCTACATCTTTCTTTAAACCATCCATCTTAGCTTCTACATCTTTCCTTAAACCATCCATCTTAGATTCTGTTGCTTTTTATGCAAGTGACACTTGTTGCACTTGGTCTTGTAATTTTGATATATCATGTTGCATTTCTTCCTCTTCTTCATGAGTCATGCTAGATATTTCAAGTTTCTTACTAGATGTTTACATTTTCTTTCCTTGGGGAATCAATTGTCGATTCAAACTAATTTTTCAAACCAAGCTTATGCAAAAATTTAAAAAAACTGCACACCTTTTTTCACTTTGTAGAAGCTTGATATTGAATCTGATGTATCTCTGCAATTTTGGATCATCCAATTCTGAAATTACGATCTATTGTAGCCCTCTATGTCCTCTTTCCAATGCCACCAGTCTGATCCAAATTGGATTCTCCAAGGAAGATTTATGCCCAATATCCCAAGATGGCCGGATTATAGACTAGTTCAGTAGAGCGAACTTGTACGACGTGCGACAAGTCATTGTTTCTACCTTTGGCTTTGAAAAATATATACAAGAAACTACAAGTCCGTCCTCTTTCTGTGCCTTCTTACAAAATTTCAATCCGATGCTCAGAGAGAAAGTTATGAGGATTTTCCCCAGGTCACCTATTTGGAATATAATTCAAGAGTCTTCAAAAAGACCAAATTCCTCAGATCATATCTCCACAAATATAGCACGAAAAGCTTTGAAATTTGGATCCAAGATTCAGCGCGATGTCTTCTTGAATGGTTTTTTTTTTAGCTTCTGAAACGTTGCAGAAAAAGTTATAGTGAAAATTCCATGATGACCTGTTTGGAGCAGCAAAACCCTAGAATCCAAAGCTCTGATACCAAATGTTATGCAACCAACTCAAGAAAAGATAGAAAAGATAGTTCAACACCTTAGAATTCAGCCTCTTCGAGGGGGAAACCTCCTTTACATTACATAAATGAAAAATTCTTCAATGATTCAAATGACAAAACCTCCTTTCTATATATAGGAGTCTAAGGAGTCACAATATAACCCAGCCAACCTAACAATAATAATATAAAGCCACAAAAATAACAATAGAGGGATTCTATGGGGCACAGTAATAACAATATTCACCTTCTGACATCATAGATGGAAACAACTAGTGATGAGGAACCCAAGATGTGTGAGGAGATAACTCCCAAGGAATACCAGACCGATCGTAAGGAATGTAAGGAAAATAAGGAGATATAACAACATAATCAAATAACGAGTTTGACGAATAAACAACAAACCTCTGCGGACTTTCAGAGTGTGCGGACTCTCAGGGGTCTAAATAGGATTATCTGAGGTACAAGGATTAGATTCTTGAGATGACCAAGAATCTGATGGAGGTGGATGAGAAGAAAAGGGTTGGATGCTTAGAATAATCCTATGTTCAAAATTGTGATCCTCAAGTGACTGAGGAAGCTCCGAATGAACTCCTTTGGAGGACCCTTCAGTATCATACAATGAAGGGGAACTATGCTATGAACTCAATGGTTCAGCCACGATGACTTACTCTCAAAAGAAAAAAAAGGAAAGGAGATTCGTTGAGGGATTTTAACAATCTTGAAATTAACAGGGAATTACTCAATATTGGTCCAAGAAGCAACTGCTTGGGTTCAATATGTTTATTGTGGGCAGTTATTTTTAGAAACAAAAAAATTTCCTTTTCATCTTCTAAGAGTCGAGAAAAGGATGAAAAGGTGACTCTAGTCACTTTTGATGGTTTAGCAAGCTTGAAAGGACAAGTTTCTCGATGATATTTTCAAATTTAAAGAGTCAGAAAAGATAAAAATTACTTCTCAAGTGAATCTAGTTAAAAGGAGTACCAAGTAACCATGAACTTCAATATACACCTCAGCAAATAAATTTACCAAGGACTTGATGTGTGCAGGCAATCTCCTTGAATGTTGTGTTTGGTGTATCATGTTTATAGGGCGGTAGACTTGGCTTCCTATGGATAAAGGTTTGTAACTTATGGGGGTCTCCCTTTATATATGCGATGGTATGGGGAGCACAAGTCTGTGCTAGCGCTGTCTAATGCCGAAGCGAGCAACAGCTGCTAATTTTTAAAGACGTCGGAACACGTCTCTTGCCTAAACCACTAAATATGAATGTTAATGTTTCATATTCTCCTTATATTGATTGATAGATTTTAAAGTTAATCTTGGAATTATGTTTCAATTTCAAGGCCTTAACGATGTTACCTGTTCCTAAAATGCAACTAGATGATGAAATGAAATCCTTAAATTCAATGAAAGCTATCTATGTAGGGAAGAAGATCACTCAAATCATGCATCAAACCAAATGAAAAAGTGCATCCATGACAATATTCAAATGGTAAATGCAAAATATGAAATCTAATCTTTCATATGATAAGAAAATGAAATTCCAAAACAAACCTTAAAGCAAAACGTCCTTAAGATATAATGATGATTTTTCTCTTTTCACTTAAATGAAATCAATGTAATCTAGTAAAACAGTAAAAGAGAATGCAAGAAAGCCAACAAATATTAAAATATATTTCACATTAATGATTTGAATGCAACTTAAAAATGCTTCAAAAACTATGAAAAAAGAAACACTTTCACTTTCACTTTTCGAAACACAAAACTCAAAGAAAACACTTCCTTTCGATTCAAATGAGACAATCAATTTGTAATCTATTGTTTGTCAAATGGAACTTAAGTGACTTTCACAATATCTACTAATGAAAACAACTTAAGACACAAGAACCAAAAGTGATCTACAAAGGATGTCTGAACACACAAAGACTCTTTAACACAAGTAATTGATCTCTAATCTTTGATGAGAAGACCAATGAGTGGACGAAGGTTGACCTAGAAGACCTAGAAACCCTAAAAGGCTAATCAAACTTAAAGCACACTCAAACCAAGTTAAAAGGTAATTGCAATCAGATAATAAGGGAGTCAACTGATATCACACTGGTAAATCACTAGGAGAAGGAAAAAATAACTGATAACAAGAAGACAAACCCTAAATTTCTCTAACTTTTGCAATCATCACACCTGTTAAGAGGAAAGCAACGATCATCGCTACTATAATCAACAAACCCGTGATATCATCGTGACTGTCAGGGTCAAAAATGTGATGGGTGAGAAAAGCAAACAAAAAACACAAAATATTCAAGAACAACTCAAATCAACAACCTTCAAGCATCTACCAGAAAGTGAGACTGACTATAGACAAGCAATGAAGTCTACGAATGAATGGTTGATCAAACTCGTCAAAAGACAAGGTGAAGAAATGGAAGGAAAATATCATAGGCTCCCCAACGGAGTCACCATTTTGTTGACAAGGTTAATCCTCTCTGTGGACAAAGACGATCCTCTAGCCCAATGAGTGGGTCTAGCAACCAAAGTGACAATCAACTAGTCATCTTCCTAGGTTATAATTGAAAACTAGAATGAAAGAGATGGCCTACCTTGTTCTGATGTTATTCTAATTTCCTTTGTTGAGGGCCTCAAACTTCTTGTGTCACGGACTTGTTCCTACTTCTCTCAGCATTTATGTCCCTGCACAAGTGGTCAAGAGACAGCAAAGCATGCCAAAACCAATACAAAATCCAATAGCAACCTACTTAACTGATCAAGGAGTGTCAAGCTAAATAATACATGAACATATATATTTTGGGAAGATGAACTAGCAGTTGTATATTATTAGGAAATAAAGGGAAGCTTACAACCAAAGCCATGATGTTGAAAGGTTCTCCTTGAGTGGTAATCCAATTCCATACCAAGAATTCTCCAAGCACTCCTTCTCCAACTCTAATGAATAGCCTCTAGGCACAAGCTTAGCATGAGGGTGAAAATAGACAAAGACCAACCATTTGGGTATGGGAGAGGAGGAATTTATAGGCTAGGAGAGGGAGTTAGGACTCCTCAAAAGATAGTATTAGGCCCACATCTCAAGGAGGTTAGGGATAAGACAAAGATGTCAAGTTGCGAGGATTTGACCTCATCTATGCGAAACCACCTCCAAATCACCGCTCTGGAAGCTTCTAGATCATGAAGCTTCTCATCTCCTTTGGGAAAATTACGTTTTTGGGATCATCACAGGTATGAAACGGAACATAGCGATGCCATCGTGGGTCAAACACAATGCAACAGGCAATCATCGTTGTTTTAAGCCTCATAAGAGCGATGACTCTCATTTTAGGGTTTTAAGAGCTATTTCTTCATGGAAAGCTCAAGGCATTTTCCAAACAAAGTCTTAGGAGGGATGTGAGATGTATACATGGATGAGTATACTCTATAATAGCCATGTTTTGAGCACTTCGGGGTATGTCATAGGGAAGTGTAGGAGGTGTGACAAAATACTATGTAACAAGGTGCTCTCCAAAATTTTGTTGAAGGCTTCCACCCTGCTGATGAGCCCCAATTTTTGGTACAATTTGGGCTCATTTGGCCTACTTACCTTGCTCAACCATTCATCTTTTATCACTTATGCATTCATTTCTTAGTATATTCGTGTTGTTTGTAGGAAGAAGGGCAGGCATTATATCTATGTGGCTAATACATGATGATTTCAGGTTTTTGGCATTAAAGAGAGCAAAAGACCATGCAAATGGAGACAAGGAGACAACAAAGGTGACATTGCGGGTTCATAGGGAGGTTGTCCACAGTCTTGATGACCTTCCTCGTGATTTTCACCTTAACTCCGAGCTCCAACAACTCTCCCCACCGAGCTTAAAGGCAGCCAACATGTTCTACAGGATCAGCAGTTTACAGCAGTTTGACTTTCAGTTGGACAGCCAAGCTCCACGAATGGAGGAAGCCAACTTGATCTTCATTGTGTATAAATATGAAGGCCGTAGCCTTTGATAGGAGCTTTTTGAACTTTTGAACTGATATTGTAATTTCTGAGCACAAGCTACAGCTCGGTGTTTGTTTTTGTAAGCCAATTTTGGCATGACATTAGACTCTTGATTATGAATAAAGGCAAGCAGATTTGGATCTAATTCTGAGCTTTTAAGGGAGCTATAGCTCTCAGGTTAGGGCCCAACCTGAGAGAAATAGACCTCCTCCTCTTTGTAGCATTATTTGCCTTTCTTTTCAGCACTTTGTTTCTTTGTTTTGATAGGCATTTCAAGAACACAGTCTGCTGATTTGATTTCTTTAATGAGATTGAGTAGGATTAGCTTATGGTTAAATCACTTTCAGTTGCTTAGATTAGAATAGGAGGATTGTAATTCACTGGAGCTCCAAGAAAAGGTTGATAGTGCCTTCACTTCCATCTCTGTTTAGAGATTGGGGTGCAGTCTGTACCAACCACCAAAAAACGCAGTCTTTTTCTACTTTTATGCAAGCTGCAACACAGTCATTTTAGTCATAGAACCATCCACGCACTCTGATCTTGAGCCATACTTCTTCATTACAACTCCATGCACGACTTCTCTTCACGATTTACATTGCTGTTCATTGGTTTAATAGCCCAGGTAGCGCAGGTTAATGGATTCTCGTTTTGATGCAAGACATAAGCAATTTGTTTTATTTACACTGCTCAGTATCATTCCATTTCCTTCTTCTTCTTCTTAACCACGCCTAACGCAACCTACTTGACCTCTGTTCAGCTCGTTTACCTTCCAACTCTTCCATTGCCCACGTAGCTTCATTTTCTTGACCTTTCGTTGCTTCCATCCTTCCATCTACCAACCAACTCCGTGCACTCTTTCTCCATCTTATTTCTCTACCCCTGAGCCATCACAAGCTCCATCTCCATCTTACCTATCCACCCACACCGTTCCATCACTTCACCATCACCCAAAACTCCCACGGTAGAACATCCTGTAGAAGTTAGCAGACTTCCTGTAGAATCCCTGAGTTTCCTGTAGGATCCTCTGCAGACATCCTGTAGAAGCCTGCAAACTTGGTTGCCGAGCACCTGAACGTTGTGGACTTCTGTGGACTAATGCTAGGGATCCTCTGGGACCTCTCCTAGCCCTCCTGACCTTTCCCAAGCTTTCTCTCCCTTCGCACCACCTCTACACAGCCAAACCCTAATAAGAAACAAAACCATAATCACTCCAACCACTTAAGCAAAAATACAAAAACAATGTTCTTTTTAATGGAAGTAGTTTGAGTTCATGCATTTCACATCACTAGAAGTAATGGCATCATTTTTAGACATTTGCACTCTCACTATTGCATTATAGAGGTTAAACTAGTCAGATTAGGGTTTACTAGGGTTTCCATGTTTTGGTTGGCTTTCAGTTCATTTTTGCAAAGTAGATTACTTTCCTTTGAGATATCCTTCGTCCATCATTTAGAAAGCTTCTTCTGAGAACATATAGAAGTTGGCTTGAGCCCTAGCGGACTTGTGCCAGCTGACCAAGTGACAGCTGCAACAAGAGCTAGTACTTGTGCATACAGCACCATCGCTTCCAAGTTTGTACGAACTACCGGGTTGATAAAATTAGAGATAGGAAGCCCCAGGAGTTGTAGCATTATTGCTACAATACTGGAGCCCACCATCTTTTTGGCGCCGTTGCCGGGGAAGCGTCAGAGTATTAGTAATTGTTGCTTTTCTTCTATTTTCTTACTCTTGCCTTCTGCTAAGTAGTTTATTTCATTTCCATTCTGCAAAAGTAGCATAGACATTTCCTGCTTTCGTAGATTAGCATTTCCTGCTTTCGTAGATTATCATTTCCTGCTTTCATAGATTAGCATTTCCTGCTTTCATAGATTAGTGTTTCGATTCTGCAAGCGTAGACTAGCATTTCCATTCCTGCAATTTCATTTGAGCAAAGTAAATTAGTTCTTTCCTGCTTTCAGTTTAATTCTGCATCTTTATAGTTAGTTGTAGATCAATCTGTTTCAGTTTTGTAGGTACCACAGAGAAAAAAACAAAAGCAATCAAAAAAAAAAAAGTCTTTTCCATTTCATGCCTCGTAGAAACCGAGATAAATCAGGCAAATTCCTACCCAACACCCCCACCACATCACTGAGTCACCCTTCTCTCTTCTTTGGTGACAGTGACCCAGAAGAACCTATAGGTAAACATCCCGAGATATACGAAGATCCTATAGTAGAAGAAGAATTAGAGACCACTCCATCTGAAGCTATGGCTGACAATAGAAGAGAAGATGAGAGAATAGAAGGTGCCTTCCCCATCCGAGAGACCAATGGAGAGATGAAAATGAAGAACATTAGCCCCTCCGCCTTACCTCACTTCCATGGACTGACTACTGAAGATCCTGATACCTTCCTGTTTGAGTTTTCTATCCTTTGTAGAACCTATGACTATACTGAAGATGAGCAAAAGCTGAAACTCTTCCCTTCAACTCTTAAGGATGCAGCATTACGCTGGTTCATGGGCTTACCTGGGAATAGTATCACCACTTGGGCTCAGATGCAACAAGCTTTCAATACCAAGTACAGGGATTATTGTAGGTCTAAGGAAACCAAGGGAGAAATCTTTCGGATGACCATGGGAAATGATGAGTCCTTAGAGGATTATGAGGAGAGGTTCCAACTTAGCTATAAGCGGGCCAGGTGCACACTTGACCCTGAATCCCTCAAGTTGGTCCTGCTCCGAGGAGTCCCTGAGGACCTCTTAGATACCCTTCACATGTTAGCTGGGGGGGACATTTACCAACTGCCTTATGAGGACATCAAGACTGTGTTTAGAAACCACTCCAGGGTAGCACGGAAACGAGGTAGAGGAAACCTCCTCTCAACTACTGTCCCTTTCTCCAAACATGAGCTTGCAAATCAATTAGAAGATCTTAAGAGTGAGGTGAGACAGACCATTGCCATGCAACTGGACACATTCAGGATCCAGCAGAAGAAAGAAGAAGCTGAGAGAGCCTTGGCTGTCTTCTGCCCTAGGTGCACAAGGAGACACCCTAAGAACGAATGCCCATTGCATTCGGTTGAAGTATGTTTCGTTTGTGAGGAGGACCATCCCACAAATCAGTGGCCAACCTTACCTGGGTTTAAAGCCATGTACCAAGGGACAGAAGCTCCCACTGAACCTCTCTATTACCTCAACCAAAGGAGGCCACAAGGATCTAGACCTTATCAGCAGGGAATGCAAGGGGCACCTCAAGCTTATTACAACCCCAACCAATCGACTCCTATGCCTTCCTGGGGTCCCCCTGCTCATCCTTCCTGGTCCATGCCTCCTCCATGGTCTTATCCACCTCAGTACCCTACTCAACCTACTTCTCATTCATATCATTCACATGCCCAGCCACAGCCTCAGTGGAATGCACCTCAGTCGGGGTGGAGGCCCCAGTATAATACTCTTCCCGCCATTTTGCCTCCACCACCAGTTCAACCTCAGCCATTACCTCCTGCTCCTCCAAGGCAACCTCAAATGCCTGCTCAACCGAACCCAAACCCCAACAATAGACAGGCCCAGCAGGTATACACTGGGGAAACCTCATGCCCTACCTATGCTGTGGAGATCCAGGAGATCAATCTTCGATCTGGAAAGACTCTACCAGATCGCCAACCTCCTCCCCCAGAGGATGAGGAAGATAAACAGGAAAGTGAACCAAAGGCTATTCCACCCTTTCCTGAGAGACTAACAGCCACCACACAACCCAACCCAGAAGAGGATGAGCTTCTGGGTGAGCTCAAGCAGTTGTGTGTAAAAATACCACTTCTCCAAGCCATCAAGGATGTGCCAATATACAACAAACTGGTTAAGGAAAAGTGTTTCAAACACCCAGGCAGGCAGAAGAAAGATGCTTCAACCATCAATGTCATAGGACAACTGTCTGACCTTATGTTAGGACAAGTCATCTGCCCAAAGTACCTAGATCCTGGAAGTCCTGTAGTAGATGTCCACATCAATGGCACCATCATACCACACACCTTGATTGATCTGGGGGCTGCCATTAATGTGATGACCAGGGATACCATGCTCAAACTCAATCTTCAGGGTTCCTTGAGGAAGACCTCGACAGTACTGCAATTAGCAGATCGCTCCACTGTGACTCCCGAAGGGATTGTGGAGGATGTCTTGGTCTCTATCGACTCTTGGGAATACCCTGCAGATTTCTTGGTTCTGCAACCCAAGGCAAAGCTTACTGGATATCCTCTCATTTTGGGAAGGCCTTGGTTAGCCACTGCAGATGCTTACATAAGTTGCCGTGCAGGAAATATGACCATCAAAAATGGTCCTATGTCCAAACAGCTAGTCCTATACCCTCCTGCCCAACCCTCCTTAGAGCATGACTTACCACTCTAGTTAGAGGAAGGAGAGGAAGACGAGGTGTACTCAGCACCTCTGTGCACCCTAGATACCACTAGAAGAGACCCCCCAACCGAGGATGACTTGATCGAGACCTTGATCCAAAATCCACCTTCCAGTGCACTATCCTTAGAGAAATTGGTGGAGGATGCCCAAGCTAGCACCTTAGTGGATCTTTGTACAACCAACCCTGTCACTCCCAGAGTCAAGACTGTGGAGTTCGGCCCTGAGAGAACATTAAAGATCAGCTCCTCCCTATCTCCTTCCCAGGAAAAGGAGCTGTGTAGCCTGTTGGCCAGTCACCTAGATGCTTTTGCTTGGAGCTATAAGGAGATGAAAGGAGTCCATCCTTCAGTCTGTACCCATCACATATACATCAAAGAGGATTGTAAGCCGGTTAGGCAACCCCATAGGAGAATGAATCCAGCCCTTAAGGACATTGTCAAGGAAGAATTGCAAAAACTGTTGGATGTCGGATTCATCTACCCCATCTCAGATAGTGAATGGGTGTCCCCTCTGGTGTTGGTTCCCAAGAAAAATGGGAAATGGAGAATCTGTGTGGACTACCGAGAACTGAACAAAGCTACCAAGAAAGGCCATTTCCCTCTACCATTCATAGATCAAGTGTTGGATGGACTGGCAGGAAAGAAGTTCTTCTCTTTCTTGGATGGGTTTAGCGGGTACAACCAAATCCAAATCAGCCCGGAAGACCAAGATAAGACCACCTTCACTTGTCCTTGGGGCACCTTTGCTTACCGAGTCCTTCCCTTTGGGCTATGCAATGCTCCTGCTACCTTCCAGAGAGTTGTCTTAAGCATCTTCTCGGAGCTGGTTCATGATGCAGTGGAAATCTATATGGATGACTTTACTCCTTATGGGGCCAACTTCCAGGAAGCATTGTCCAATCTGGGAAAAGTCCTAACCAAATGCATTGAGATGAACTTGTCCCTTAGTCCTGAAAAATGTGAATTCCTAATGACTGAAGGGACCGTGCTAGGCCATACCATTTCTTGCCAAGGGTTACAGGTGGATCCTAACAAAATTGCTCTCATCAAGAAGGTTCCACCTCCTCAAAAGGTAAGGTATGTTCGGAGTTTCTTGGGATTAGCAGGATATTACCAGAGATTCATTAAAGACTTCAGCAAGCTAGCCTCTCCATTGTTTGGCCTGTTGGCAAAAGATGTGGAGTTTAAATGGACTGACGATTGTCAGAGGGCTTTGAATGAATTGAAGGACAAGTTGGTGTCAGCCCCAATCCTGAGAGGTCCAAACTGGGCCCTACCTTTCCACATCCACACTGATGCCTCGAACAAAGCCATAGGTGCAGCTTTAGGACAAGTTGAGCAAAAACTTCCATATGCCATTTACTTTGTTAGCAAAAAATTGTCCAAAGCTGAGCTGAATTACACTGTAACCAAGAAAGAATTCTTGGCTGTGGTCCATGCACTAAACAAGTTCCGGCATTATATCACTGGCTATCAAACCTTTGTACATACAGACCATGCTGCAATTAAATATTTAATGAATAAACCAGATGTGAATGCTCGTATTATTAGATGGTTACTTTTATTGCAGCAGTTTGATTTGACCATTGTTAACAAACCAGGTAGAGAAAATGTTGTTGCTGACTTTTTATCTAGATTGGATTTGTCTGTAGATGAGGAAGGAACAGTGGATGACCAGATGCCCGATGAACATCTGTTTGCTATTTCAGTACTCTCTCCATGGTTTGCTGATATAGCAAACTACCTTGTTTCAACACAGTTCCCTCCGCACCTATCTTCAATAGAGAAGAGCAAAATCATCAGAAAAAGTGCCTCATTTACTTGGATCAGGGGCAATCTGTTCAAGCTTGGCCCCGATCAGATCTTAAGGCATTGTGTAAGGGAGGAGGAAGTCTTTGATATCCTCCTCACCTGTCATGATGGGCCCTGTGGAGGACATTTTGCAGCAAAAAGAACTGCCTTCAAAATCCTGCAAGCAGGCTACTATTGGCCCACACTTCATCAAGATGTCAGAAGATATGTCAGCCAGTGTGACCAATGCCAAAGAATGGGGAAACCGACCCAAGGGGATGAGATGCCTCTCCAACCTCAGGTGACTCTTGAGCCATTTGAGAAGTGGGGTATGGACTTTGTGGGCCCAATCAACCCTCCTTCGAGGCAAAGGTCTTACATCATTGTGTACACTGACTACCTGACAAAGTGGGCAGAGACCAAAGCAATCAAAGCAGCAACAGAAGAAAAGGTGGCTGAGTTCCTAAGAGAAAACATCTTCTATAAGTTTGGCTATCCAAGAGAGCTGGTCACCAATCAAGGGAGCCAGTTCACCTCCAACCTGGTTGAAGATCTACTAGCTCATCACAAGATCAAGCATAGGACTTCCACCCCCTATCACCCTCAAGCAAATGGGCAGGTGGAAGTCACCAATAGAGCATTAGAAGGGATCTTGACTAAGGTGGTGAGCAGCAGCAGAAAGGACTGGGCAGATCGCCTGGTTGAAGCCACATGGGCTTACAACACCACTTGGAAGACCACCACCAGCTTCACACCTTATGAGCTGGTCTATGGGAAGAAAGCTTTGCTGTCCATAGAATTTGAATACCACACGTTGAGGATGGCAGCTCAGCTGGACCTAGATCTCAGCCATGCACAACAAGAAAGGTTATTGCAGCTGAATGGACTGGATGAGCACCGAATGCAGGCCCTCCTTCACTCAGAAGTGGTTCAACTTCAGAGAAAGGTGTGGCATGACCAACATCTCCATGACAAGCAATTTCAGTCGGGAGATTGGGCTTTGTTGTATGACTCCAGATACAAAGATTTCAAGGGGAAGCTGAGAACCAGATGGCTAGGGCCATATTCAGTGGAAAAATGTCATGACAATGGATATGTTCTTATTCGGACCATTGATGAGGAAGCCATCCCCATGCTTGTCAATGGGCATCGATTGAAGATCTACAGGAAGCCTCTCTCAAGACAAGAGTTCATCAAAACTATGGAGAAGGCAGTGTTGGTCATAGAGAAGGGTTCTGCCTCTGCTTTGGGCATACCCTGAAGAATCTAAAAAAAAAATTAAAAAAAATAAAGAAATAATAAAGATCCTTGGGTGAAAACCTTTCTGAGGCACCCAAGGCAGGTGGTAGGGGTGAAAACCACATTGAGGCGCCCCTATTGTCTTTCAAAAAAAAAAAAAAAAAAAAGAGATTGGAAAAAGATCCTTGAGTGAAAACCTCTTTGAGGCGCTTAAGGCAGATGGCAAGGGTGAAAACCTCAATGAGGCGCCCCTGTTCTCTTTCAAAAAAAAGAGAGAAAAAAAAAAACAAAACAAAAAAAACAAGGTCAGCAGATTCATTATGTAAAATTGCATGCAAGTGTTCTATGGAGGCGAGGAAGCCTCTCAACTCAGAGCTCAGGATCCTTCTCATGCTGTCAGGAGACCTCACCAGCACCTCCTCCAAGAATACTCATTTTCTCCAAGGTATGTGCAATTTTATTACAGCTTGAGTCTTCTACAGGAAGACGCAGATTTTCTACAGGAAGATGCAGAGTTTCTACAGGAAGATGCAGATTTTCTACAGGAAGGTGCAGACTCTC
This sequence comes from Pinus tabuliformis, assembly GCA_031772625.1. Classification (NCBI taxonomy): domain Eukaryota; kingdom Viridiplantae; phylum Streptophyta; class Pinopsida; order Pinales; family Pinaceae; genus Pinus; species Pinus tabuliformis. The sequence continues at coordinate 844,531,969 of CM062819.1, read as the reverse complement.
TACAGGAAACGCAGCCTTTCTACAGGAAGCTCTGTATTTCTACAGGAAACTTCCTGTAGAAGCTCAGAACAGCCCAGAATTCATTTCATGAGGAGATCTAATGGCTAAGGATCGGTTTGGACGCATGAAAGCCACTGTTGTCACCCTTGCACATTGCTGTTATCTTGCTCCACCATCCTTGTCGACATGCAACAAAGTTACCTGCACCAGCAAAGCAGATCGACGAGTTCTCAAGAAAAAGCAAATTGTAAATGAAAAAACGCTAGAGATCTCACACCATATTCATCCCAGTCATCCAGAAGCTCCGGGAGCGTGATCGTGAGGCCAGATCCTTCGTCGTGCAGCATGCACCCAAGGAGGAAGAACTGTTACAAGACATCCCGCGGGAGTCCTGTAACAGTTAAGCCTGCTAGAGTGGATACCATTCACAGCGCAGGCCATATGGAGTGAAACGCGGGCGCATGCAACCAAAGCATCCAATCCATCGTCGGTAGCCTGTAAACATGGACCTCCGGGCCTGTGTAAGTTCGCCAGCAGCAGGTAAATCCACTCATCAGCGTCCAAAGAACCGAAACATCGTGTGCAGCCGCGCAGGTAAGTGTCTCGACCCTTCCTTCCATCAGATTGCATGAATGTTACTTTGATTGATTGCAAAGTGTAAAGGTGAATGGGTTGAGCGGCCGTATGGCCATTTGGACGGCCACGTCGGCCAGTTAATGGTCTAGTTGGATGTTTGGGTGGCGGCCATGACAAAAAGAATGGGCAGCATGCACGTGAGAGCAATCCCGTCGGGAGAAAAACGAGTTTAACAGAAGAGGCGGTGGCAGATCTGCGGGAATTGATGCAGCAGCAAGTGAACGCGCAGTTGAATGATGGGATGACGTCGCCCAACGGTCCGGCGGGGACAGCTCACCCCCGCGCCACGAATTCCGCCGATTCAAAATCTAATTGGCTAGATTGCACTCATGCATTTATCAACCACCGTTTTGAACTCGAGTATCTATCCTGATCTTTCTGCAGTTCAATACGCTGAGCCTTTGGCTATCAGAACGATTGTGAAGCACACCCAAGGCGCAGACCAACTGCAGTCTTTCCCTAAAATCGCGCGCTGCTTCTACAGGAATGCAGTTTCTACAGGAAGGCGGGTGCCTCACGTAAAAAGGTGGCAAATTAAAAAGGTAACCCTGAGCTCTTCAAGCAACTGGTTTTTAAAGGTGGCAGAATTGTCGTCCACAGTCTGGTCATAGAAAAATGGTGAAATTTTTGTCTGCTGTGCCTATACTGTCATTCTACAGGATGTCAAGGTAATTAAACTGTGTTAAGTTCCTCAGGGATAAGTTTTGTGGATTATGTGCATGACATTCTACACTCTGTCTCAGTAGACCAAATTTCTTCCACAATCACCACCTCTGGTTAAGGAAACTGTTTTATCATGCCGGGTGGGTTTATTAGACGAGAACCCACTGATTCAACCAAGTTAAGGGAAAACCAGGAGGTGGTGGAGCTCTTCACACGGGTTCAATGGATATCTTTTTGTGACAAATTGCAGGGTTACGACGATGAAGTGGCAGAAGAATTTTTGCAGGCTCTGAGGCCGAAATAAAAGACACTGGCCACAGTGAACTTCAGGGGTCTAAGCCTCAAGCTCACCCCGCAATATATCAGTCGAATTACTGAACTTCCAATGGGTTTGCCATGGGATAAGGAAGAAAGGAAGTTGAGCCAGCAGGCCAAGAAAGAATTCTTTCCACCTGAGGAGGAATTCTCGGAGGACAAAAATGGGGTGCGAAGAACCAGCTTGCTGCCACCATGGAATGAAGTTAGCCTGCAAATCATGAAGTATATAACCTGTGAAGGCCGTTTTAGCATCGTGTACGCGTATCACTTTCGATTGCTCACTGAATTGAGGCACCGGATTGATCTTCCTATAGAACAGAAACTGAGCATTCCTTATTTCCTGTTACAGTCTCTAATTGAGTGTGCCACAAAGTTAAAAGAAGGCATACCAGATCAGGTAGCCCACCATGGGTTGATCAAACTTCTTGTGGAGGATGCGCTTCATTCATATAAGGTTCCCCTCTCATGGGAATCATTCAGGAATTTGACAAGAGATGGAGACATAAGGATGTTGATTGAAGAAACGGGTTCCTCCAGCAGTGAGGAAAAAGAATCAGTGGCCGAGGGAAAGAAGGAAACAGGCCAGAAGACCCTGACCACAGTGTAGAAGAAAGAACAAAAGAAGAAGCATGAGAAAAAGGATGACAAAGAAAAAGGTGACACACCCATCTTGTCAGCAAGAGAAAAGAGGTTGCAGAGCAGAACGGACAAAGCTGAGATGGTCCACATCAGCCCAAGTACCTCATCAGCACCTGCAACCAAACCAAAAAGCAAAACCCATGCAGCAAAGCAAGCAAAGGTGGTGACACCTGTGTCTACAGGAAAGCAGAAACAGGCTTCTACAGGAAGCCCGAAAACAGTAAAAGGGTCTTCTACAGGAAGCCCGAAAATCATTGAAAAAGGGGCTTCTACAGGAAGCCCGAAAATTACCAAAACAGGGGCTTCTACAGGAAGCCCGAAATTGGCTAAAACAGGGTCTTCTACAGGAAGCCCAAAATTGGTAAAGAAAGGGTCTTCTACAGAAGGCCCGAAAGTGGGTAAAGCAGGGTCTTCTACAGGAAGCCCGGAATCAGAAAGGAAGGGGCCCTCTACAGGGAGCCCTGAGAAAGCAAAACGCAAGAAAGAGAAGGTTGGCATTCTCGAAAAGGAGGCAGCAGCTGCGCTGGCCGCCCTCAGTACACCTCCAAAGCCAAAGGAGAAGAGAGAGAGGGAGATCCCTCTACCTTTTGAAGCTAGGAGAAGTAAGAGAATAAAAACGGGCAAGCCGCAGCCTCCACCCAGCAGCCAAACCATTTTAGGGGGTGTCCCTACTTCACCCAGTGAAAGATCCCCCTCTAAAACATTGGCCACCCCCAAGAGGGGGAGCCCAAAAATAACTTCCTGGACAAGAAGGATAGGCCAATCGGCTTCCGAAGCCCGGCTCAAGGAAACAGGAAAGAGGGAAGAAGCTCCACCCTCGTCACCGCCAGGGGCAGAAGAGGCAGGGAAACCAAGAACAGGAAAGGAAGAGCATGCTTCGGGCCCTAATTCTCGGCCAAGGACAAGGAGCTGGAGCAAAGTTGCTCAAGGATGAGCAAATATTTTAGCTGGGGGGTGATGATGAGCCCCAATTTTTGGTACAATTTGGGCTCATTTGGCCTACTTACCTTGCTCAACCATTCATCTTTTATCACTTATGCATTCATTTCTTAGTATATTCGTGTTGTTTGTAGGAAGAAAGGCAGGCATTATATCTATGTGGCTAATACATGATGATTTCAGGTTTTTGGCATTAAAGAGAGCAAAAGACCACACAAATGGAGACAAGGAGACAGCAAAGGTGACATTGCGGGTTCATAGGGAGGTTGTCCACAGTCTTGATGACCTTCCTCATGATTTTCACCTTAACTCCGAGCTCCAACAACTCTCCCCACCGAGCTTAAAAGCAGCCAACATGTTCTACAGGATCAGCAGTTTACAGCAGTTTGACTTTCAGTTGGACAGCCAAGCTCCACGAATGGAGGAAGCCAGCTTGATCTTCATTGTGTATAAATATGAAGGCCGTAGCCTTTGATAGGAGCTTTTTGAACTTTTGAACTGATATTGTAATTTCTGAGCACAAGCTACAGCTCGGTGTTTGTTTTTGCAAGCCAATTTTGGCATGACATTAGACTCTTGATTATGAATAAAGGCAAGCAGATTTGGATCTAATTCTGAGCTTTTAAGGGAGCTATAGCTCTCAGGTTAGGGCCCAACCTGAGAGCAATAGACCTCCTCCTCTTTTTAGTGTTATTTGCCTTTCTTTTCAGCACTTTGTTTCTTTGTTTTGATAGGCATTTCAAGAACACAGTCTGCTGATTTGATTTCTTTAATGAGATTGAGTAGGATTAGCTTATGGTTAAATCACTTTCAGTTGCTTAGATTAGAATAGGAGGATTGTAATTCACTGGAGCTCCAAGAAAAGGTTGATAGTGCCTTCACTGCCATCTCTGTTTAGAGATTGGGGTGCAGTCTGTACCAACCACCAAAAAACGCAGTCTTTTTCTACTTTTATGCAAGCTGCAACACAGTCATTTTAGTCATAGAACCATCCACGCACTCTGATCTTGAGCCATACTTCTTCATTACAACTCCATGCACGACTTCTCTTCACGATTTACATTGCTGTTCATTGGTTTAATAGCACAGGTAGCACAGGTTAATGGATTCTCGTTTTGATGCAAGACATAAGCAATTTGTTTTATTTACACTGCTCAGTATCATTCCATTTCCTTCTTCTTCTTCTTAACCACGCCTAATGCCACCTACTCGACCTCTGTTCAGCTCGTTTACCTTCCAACTCTTTCATTGCCCACGTAGCTTCATTTTCTTGACCTTTCGTTGCTTCCATCCTTCCATCTACCAACCAACTCCGTGCACTCTTTCTCCATATTATTTCTCTACCCCTGAGCCATCACAAGCTCCATCTCCATCTTACCTATCCACCCACACCGTTCCATCACTTCACCATCACCCAAAACTCCCACGGTAGAACATCCTGTAGAAGTTAGCAGACTTCCTGTAGAATCCCTGAGTTTCCTGTAGGATCCCCTGCAGACATCCTGTAGAAGCCTGCAAACTTGGTTGCCGAGAACCTGAACGTTGTGGACTTCTGTGGACTGATGCTAGGGATCCTCTGGGACCTCTCCTAGCCCTCCTGACCTTTCCCAAGCTTTCTCTCCCTTCGCACCACCTCTGCACAGCCAAACCCTAATAAGAAACAAAACCATAATCACTCCAACCACTTAAGCAAAAATACAAAAACAATGTTCTTTTTAATGGAAGTAGTTTGAATTCATGCATTTCACATCACTAGAAGTAATGGCATCATTTTTAGACATTTTTACTCTCACTATTGCATCATAGAGGTTAAACTAGTCAGATTAGGGTTTACTAGGGTTTCCATGTTTTGGTTGGCTTTCAGTTCATTTTTGCAAAGTAGATTACTTTCCTTTGAGATAGCCTTCGTCCATCATTTAGAAAGCTTCTTCTGAGAACATATAGAAGTTGGCTTGAGCCCTAGTGGACTTGTGCCAGCTGACCAAGTGACAGCTGCGACAAGAGCTAGTACTTGTGCATACAGCACCGTCGCTTCCAAGTTTGTACGAACTACCGGGTTGATAAAATTAGAGATAGGAAGCCCCAGGAGTTGTAGCATTATTGCTACAATACTGGAGCCCACCACCTGCCATTAGCTTGAGGGTGATAAGGAGTATTGTTATGATGATATACCTGGAATTATTTAAGCATTGATACAATGGCTTCATTTAAAAAGTGCATGCCCTAATCACTCATTAAAATTTTAGGATAGCCAAATTGAGACAACATAAACTCGAAGATAAACTTCGCGGTTGTAGTTGTGCTACAGTCTTTCACAAGATGTGCCTCCACCCACTTGGGAAAGTATTCAGTCACTGTGATAATGTATCCAGCCCCCGTATTTTTTCTTGGTGGTTTAATTGGACCCACAAAGTCTATTGCCCACTTGTCGAACACCTGCAATGGTACTTGCAAATTTAGTGACAATTCATCCCTTTGCGATGGTCTCCCTGTCCTCTGACAAACATCACATGCCCTACAATACGTCTTCGAGTCTTTATGTATCGTTGGCCACCAAATCCTTGCACACAGGATCTTCTGCGCAGTCACTCTACTTGCATAATGACCTCCCGCTACTCCTCCATGTGCTTCTGCGAAAATTCTTGGTCGTTCATAGTCTAGTACATATCTGCGCAATATTTTGTGAGACCCCATTTTAACAAATTTCCAACGATCACGGAGAAGTCAGCTACTCGGACCACCAATTCTTTATTCTGTTGCGTCAAATATCCTTCCAAGGCTGATCCTGTAGACAAAAACTGAATTATATTTGTGAAGTGATCATCTGCAACCCAAACAATGAAGAGTTGCACATCAGGAAACCCTTCCTCCAAACTTGTAGGCTTCTCACTAGTCTCAATCCGCGAGAGGTGATTAGGACCAGCATTCAAGCGTCCTAGCTTCACAACTCAAAATCATATTCCTTGAATAACAAAAACCACTTGTAAATCTTCCCCCCCAACATAGGCTTGTTGACCAAGTATTTCAAAGCAGAATGGTCCATATACATCTTGAAGTTCGCCACTAATAGATAGTCCTGAAATTTTTCAGTGCGTAGACCATCGCTAGTCCTTCATGCTTTGTGGTCGAGTAGTTCTTTTCTACCTTCAACAACTTCCTACTCGTGAATACTATAGGGTGATCAATATCTCCTTGGCCTGGTTGGGTTAATATTGCACCTAACGCAATACAAGATGCATCTACATGAACATGAAACTCCTTCTTCCAGTCTGGGGATACTAAAATTGGCACAATAACCATTTTCTCCTTCAAAACATCCAAATTTTTTTGACAATCCTCGTCCCAACAAAATGTTGCATCCTTTTTCAACAGTCTTTCCATCGGCTTAGTTATTTGCACATATGCCTTGATGAAATTCCTATAATATTCGGTATGGCCCAACGTTACGTGAAGCTATTTAACGTTCTTCGAGGCCTCCAAATTGATGATGAATACAATCTTCAAATTGTCTACCATCAATTCTTGCTTGCAAACCACATGACCAATAGTATCCCATATGGTATACATAATATGCACTTTTTCAGGTTAAGGGCTATTTGATGTCTTCGACAGGTATCCAACATGAGGTGCAGACTAGCAACATGGTGCTTGACCAACCCAAACATGGTCTAATGATCAAATTAGACCTCCAAAAATTTGTGGATAAATTCCTTAAAATCCACGATTACCACTCGTGAAAAGATTGTGGGTGCATTCTTGAATCCAAAAGGAATCATTGTGTATTGAAAGCAACCCCACTTAGTTACGAAAGTAGTCTTACTTCAATCCTCTGATATGATCATGATCTAATGGTACCCTGATAATCCATCTGTGAACAAGTAGGCTTCCTGTCCTCCAACATTATCTAATACTTCGTCCATAACTGGCGTAGGGAATGGATCATGGATGCACGCATCATTCAATTACCTTAAGTATACACATATCTGAATTTCATTCTACTTCTTCTTTTCTTAAACCACCATGGGACTCACCCAATCAAATCCTCCATAGGTTCAGTGATCCCAGCTTCCAACATCTTATCCAATTCCTTGCACACCTTTTGTTTATATTTTGGATTTAATCGGTAGGGGCGCTGCTTTACTGGCTTCGAATCTGGTTTTAAATTAATATTCATGACGCCCAACTACCGTACTATCCCTTTCAGATTAGAGAACTTGGTGGGAAACAAGTCCTGATATTTGCGCAACAACTTTTTGCGGCCTCAAAATTCTGCTGCCAAAACATGGGGGATAACCACCTGGTCTGGACCTTAAGACAACTCTTTTTCCGTTTAAAGTGGTGGCTACGACTGGGGATAATGGGACCAGTTTTCTAGTGTGGGTTTTAAGATGAGAGTGGGTGGTTTATGAGTGCTTTGCAATAGAGTAATCATAATCTAAGTGACCTATTCTACCATGCAATTTCTCTAACTAACTTATTCTAATATAAACCCAGGTGTTCTTGTGTGATATACAATTTACAAAGATATATATATTTAGCATGTGATAATAAAGATTGAACACAACTAAATAGAGATGATAACGTAAAAGATAATTCCTTTGACTAAATAGTTAGTCAAAGTAATTTATAAAATATATCGCATATATGATGAGTTATATATGAAAATCACAACTTCCGCTAGGCATCATACAAAAGTGAAATTAATGCTTAACAGAGATAGTAAATCTCACATATAATCCATGAAAGTAAAGTTTTGCCACTAATTAAATGTAAACAGAATCAATCATACACGATAATAGTACTATATGTGTGAAGTCCTGTTCATTTGACAATTGACATAGACCAACTTCTTTCTTCAAATCAAATTGTCTCCCAAGAATACAAAAGTGTATCAACAAAGGAAAGTAGTCTGATATCTAAAAGAAATGATCATGTTCCATCATTTCACCAAAGCATTCACAACCTTATAATAGTGCATTCTTTGCAAATGTTTTTGATAAAATTCTGGACCCTTCTCTAAATGCATGAGAAGGGTATAAATACTATTCTAACTAAATGTGTAAAAATAGATTATACAAAATTTGAGGAGCTTTCAAACAACCTTCCTCCTAACTAGGTAACTAACTCAAAAAATAAACAAAGGCTAAATAAACAAAACTAAGAGGATGACTTGTTGTTTGCCAGCTTGTCCTTTAAATCACAAATATTTGTCATCGATTGAATTTGAGGAGGTGGCTCGAAATGGGTCTTGAGTTGTCCTGTGAAGATCACATCAGTGAGCGATGGAAACATCCTTTGAGTCGTGTGAAGGGAAAAATTGAGGGCCATAATACAGCTATGTGGCTTAACTAGATACTGCGAATATGACTCCCAATTGGTCGTGGTCAGTTTCACAATTTCCTCTCTCTGAATCCCTGCCTTCTCTTGCCAGTCTTTATATAGAGCAGTTAAATTAGGCATTTCTTTCATATTTCCTTCCTTGATGAGATTGGTGGCGAATAAGATGTGGTTCACTACTTTAACGATTTTCTTTGATACTCCAGATGCCCTTGCAACTGCTAGCTCAGTCTGTTTGATTCTGGCATCCCAATCTGTAAAGAGAATGTCTTTATGAGTTTCTTCAATCTCGAGTAGATTGGCCTTCTTTCCATCCTCTGTTTCCTGCCACTCAATGAACTCAGAGATTTGGGTGTTTAAATCATTAAAATCTGTTCTCTGGTCGATTGGCTTATCTGTCAATTGGTCGCTAGTAGTCCGATAAAGAGTAATATGTGACATCTTTTGGCAGAAATACTCTTGCTGTCTCACTAGAAGGGAATTTAATTCCAAGGTCTCTTTGATGAACTCCTCAGTAGTGGGAACATCCTTGTATCTTTCCATGGATTGTTGCATTTCCTGGAGTTGTATGTTTTTGGCTGATATATCGGCCTCATGGCTTATTTTCAAGACCTCCATGTCTTGCTGCAATTGCTTTAGTTGCTCTACCACCTGCCTGTTTGCGCTTTCTTTCTTTGCCTTGAGCTCTTGTTCAAGCTAGACAATTCTCTCCTCTTTCTCCCTTAGTAGAGTAGAGACCTCAGTAGCCTTGCCCATAGTGGGCGATGCGTATGCTCACATGAACTGTGATAGTCTTGTCAAGTTCTCAGCTAGATTGAAAGGAATGTCCTTCCAGACAATGTCCATGGGCTCGTTTCCAGGTGGGAATTCAGGTGCATCTATCCTTCTCCTTTTCCTATGCCTTCTAACTACAGCCTTGTGGAGAGGGCCATAGAACACATCAAGTGGAGGTATTTCAGTCACTTTGAGAACAATCTCCGATGTGGGCAGAGCAGGGATAATTTTAGTATGTTGTGAGGTTGTTGCTTATTCCTCCATAGGTGTAGATTACTTGTTGGCAGACTTGGGCTCTGTATCCTTTTGAACATGTGGAGGAGTTTTGAATTCCTTTGTTTCTTGGGCATTTGAGGCTTTGGAGTGCCTTGTAATTTCTGATTAAATTGATCCCACTCCTGCTCCAAACTATCGCCTTTGGTCTCTAAACTAATTTCTATAGCCGGGGTGCTCATCACTTGCTTCTCTGCTGACTTCCTACTGGACTTAGCTATGTTGTCATCATCTTGGGGCTTCCATGTGTCTGGTGTCTTCTCAATGTTTACCTGAGAGTCTATTTGAGAGCTAGGACCTCCACTATCAATAGTGACGCTTGGAGTAAACTTATCCTCGGGTTTTAATAGAAGCATTGGGATTACTCGGAGCTTCTCATCTCTAAATTCCTGAAATATTTGAGAATCTTCATGTTTCAAATTCGCTTTTTCCCATTCGAATGCTTGTTAGAAGGATACGATTGACTATAACAAATCCTCAAAATGATTATCGTTGTGATTGTATGGCTTGAGTTTAACTCCAGTAGTGACATTGTATGCCACTTTTTTTGGATCAAATTGACTCTTAGGCAATGTATGAAGCCTAAGGGCTTCCATATGTGCTGATTCCTTAGTGGCATGAACAAAATTGGCTAAAGCAAAAGAACCACATTTGACAGGGAAAATGGGCCATAATGACTTCTTGTCGTCTTTGAGAACTTTAGTCAGGCCCTTTCCCACAGTCTGGTAGGCAATCTCTCTTGCTAATAACTTATCAGAAACATATAAAGGAAGGATGTGTGGATCAACTATGCTACCAAAAACCCTAATATAGGTGAACCACTCTTCAATAAAATACTTGCCAACAGTAAGCAGGTCTACTACAGCTTCTTGGGAGAACCTAGGGGCTTTCTTATTGAAAATCATTTGATGTAGGGGCAACACAACAACATGGAATATCTTATAGAAGTGAGGTATGTAATGTGACTCTTATATTTGTTTATGACTCATATGGATTTTCTAAGGATCTTGTAAGGTCCATTTCCAACCCGTGGTTGGAAATGTCATGCCAAAACAGATAGCATCCATAATGTAAGCACTAAAATAGAAGGGAGGGAGATTATCTGAAAAGGAGGCTTTCTTCTGTCGATATTCGGTGATGGTGGTGGCTAGGTTATCAGATAGGATGGAATTCCAATTCATGATATGGGAATCAACACAGGCATTAATCAGAGGAATCCATTCAATTGAAAACATAGTATTATTGGATAGCCTATACAATCTACATAACATGGCTACTGCATAGTTGTAGGGGTTTTCCAAGGAGGCTATAACATACATACCCTATTTTTCATACTTGAATTTGTTGTCCAATACCATCCAACCTTGAATTATCTGGAAGGGGTCTGGGTTCTTCTTTGCAAAGTTAGCCACAAATATATCGTCGTAGATATCCTGGGGATCAGGTATGTGGTACATCTTCTTTAGATCCTCTTCTCTGAATGACCCTATGAGCTCCACCTTCGAATTCCTGAACTTCCTATCTTCAATGATAATGTTTTTAATCACCCACCTGATCATGTTAGTATAGGGGAGGATTTTAGCCCTTACTCCTATCCTATGAAGGAATGAACAAGAATTATCTCTACATTGGAGTTCTAAACGCCTTTTAGAGTCAGCTGTTGCTCTCGTAACAATGATTTTAGGACGCTCATCCTCCAGCCTATTGTAAATTACTTGCCAAGCTATTGCACCTTCGACAACATCACAAACTATATCAGCAAAGATAGGAGCCATCTCTGTAAACTCAGCTTCAACAATGGTTTGTTTACTTTGCTTCTGCATCACCTTTTGAAGGGACATGTCTTTTGTCGCTTTCCTGAGATAGACAAGATATATTAGCGTAGATGGTATCTAGTAATTAAGATTGAAAGCTTCTGTGAAATGAATTTGGATCATGAGAAAGGTTTGAATGAGATATGTTATCACTCAAATTTTTCTCTAGAAGTTATCAGAAGAAAGAAAATGACTGAGGTAACCACAAACCAAGTTTTAAGCATAGGCTCTAGCCAACCTATGGCTCAGAGAGGGCTCTATCTATATGATTTAGCTTTGTTTGTTGGGATTACAGGCTAGTTCTGAATGTTCAGGGGGTTTTTTGATTTGTATGAAAGATTGGATGGCGGAATCCTTAAAACAAATGGATAGAATGATGTCTTTATACCATTGGGATATGGAGTCAACATAATGGAAGCATAACTGGAATTAACTCACTAAAGGGAGTGTTCAAAGGGAAAGCTAGTAGAGTACAGTGCAGGTCTTTGGGCCAAATGGGTGAAATGGTTTTAACCAGGGTGAGAGAGCAATTAAGAATTCTCAGACCAGGATTAAAATGAGGAACAAGGGGTAATCGGAAACAAAGGGCAATTAAGAATCCTTTGCTATAGATTACAAAGAGACAACCTAAACTAAGGAGCAATTAAGAATTTCTTAACTTAGATAATCAATAGAAGACATTTAAATGCATAACAGTTAAAATAGAGTGCAATTAAGGAAATTCTGAGATATCATTCCATTTTATAGCATTCAAATTAGATATACATTAAATATTGTGGAAAAACTTTAAGAAAGATAACAACAACATGAGAAAATACTTGTTCGCACTTCGCTCTACACATGAATCCTGTGAAATATCTTGCCTTTATTCATAAATCCATCTTGTTGGTCTAGTCAGTGGTACAATAGCTTTACAATCCTTTGATCAAGAAGTCTATATAAATATATAGGAATCCAACCTACATACTTTGAATTGTGAAGTATATATACAAAAGTTTATTACAAAATATCCCAAACTAAATTGGGATTTAATCTAGGAAATGAAAATATCTTCTTGCTAGAAGGTAGAGACAGTTATTGAACTAGTTTCATGCTATCCCTTTTATTGTGGTGTTGTTGGCCTTTATAGTTTGGTTTGTAGCCCTTTATGCTCTTTGCTGTTTGAACTTTCACGTAGGAGGCTCTAGTTACTTTTGGCTTTCAACTGATACTCCATGGCACTGATATTCTTTACCCATGCTGACTTGCCTTTACCTTTTACCCTGCTGACTGTACATTAACCTTTTTACTACATTTTACTATAGTAAATCAGTTATTTTTTCCCATGACTCAGTGTTAGGTAACTTGATTTTCAACATATTGTTGAAGACCGGGATATTGTTGAAAATGAGGATATTGGTTAAAACCAGGACATTAACCTTAAATATTGTTGAAATGAGGTTTTTTTCAACTTGTTTGAAGACCAAACAAAACTCATATTTGGTCCAGATGTTAATGGCAAACCATTAGAAGGAGGAGTTCCACCTTTTTACATTAGCCTTAGTATCCATGACAAAATTCTACACAATGCAATGTTAGATTCTAGGGCCTCTTACAACTTAATTCCCAAATCAGTGATGGAGAAATTAAACATAGACATTGCAAGGCCTTAGAAAGACTTATTTTCATTTGACTCTAATGAGATACAGTGTCTAGGATTGATTAAAGACCTGTGTGTCACTTTAGTCCAATATCCTGCCAAAAGCATCCTTATGGATATTGTAGTTGCTGACATCCCACCAAAGTATGGCATGTTGTTATCTAGATCATGGGGAGCCAAAATTTAGGGATCCTGACATTCATGCTGGAGGCTCTAGTTACTTTTGGATTTCATCTGATGCTCCTTGGAACTGATATTCTTTAACCATGTTGACCTGCGTTTACCTTTTACATGGCCGATTGTACATTAACCTTTTTACTACATTTTACTATATTAAATTAGTCAATTTTTCACATGAATCAGCGTTAGGTAACTTGATTTTCAACAACCTTCTATATATTTCATCTGCCTCGGTATACTTAGCAAAAGTAGGCCTAGTGATGAGTAGGTGTTTCACCTCATGCTGGAGAAAAAATAGGTTTTCAAATGTCTGGTAAAGAACTTTGCCTGTTGGCAATGCTTTTATCGATGGTGTACTGGCCTGTTCTTTAGCTAGCTCTCTAATTTTTTTGTTATAATCATGTTGTGTCATGAGCTTTTCATTTATGACCAAGGGACTGGGTAACCCTTTCTCTCTCAAAATTTGAAACTTGGTCATAAATCTATCAACTGTTACTTGCAAATTTTGACATTTGTCATCCAAGTTTATCATTAAGTTTCTCTTGGAAAGGACCTTTCTTCACTCCAAAATTGTTTTTGTCCTGTCCCCTATATACAATTCTTCAAGTTCATACTTGTTTTTACTGTTGAGGAAGTGGAGAAGTCTAGTTGCATCTTCAGGCATGTCTCCTAGTCCTTCCTTGACTTTTTGGATAGCTTCTGTAGCTATCTTTATTAGGTCTATCTGTTAGAAAATCACTTGAATTGATGGCCAAATATAATTGAAAGAGTTAATGATATTGGCCCATAATAGTTCCTTGGCTTGCCCAAGGGGTTCCTTTAGTGTTAGATCTTTCTCCATGGCCTTTAATCTTTCATTCATTCTGGCAACTTTCTACACTTCTTCCTTGTGCATGATCTTGGCAAGCTTGTAATCTATTTCGAAGCTTGTCACTTGTTCTTTCAATTTGTTCATTTCTGTAGCTTGAATAGACATTTCCTCCATGGATTTGACCAACTCTGCTTCTTTTTCTCCTGATGCACCTAGTGCTGATGTAGACTTTGCTGAAACTGGCTGTGCTGTAGGCATGGGAGTTGTGGGAGCCAATGAGGCTGCCAACATTGAAGGGACTGCTGTTGAGACTGTTGGGATGACATTTGGAGATGTAGTGGTAATATCACTTTGCTTCAATTGAATTAAAGTGTGTAATTATTTCTCTGTCTCCTACAACAGATCATTAAGTTTTAGGACCAAGTCCGTCAACTCTTCATGTCTGGTTTGGCTCTCTAAGACCTCCTGTGTTTGGGGATGTTGCAGTTGAGGTATCTTCAATTGTTTTTCCAGTGTTGCAATGTCATCGTTCTTCTTCTTTTTCATTTGTTCAATGGCTTTAATATCTTTGGGATCATGTCCCAATTCAATCACTAAGTCTTCCAAAGACTTGATTCTAGTATCCTTGGCCTGTGAGGAAGCCTTCTCTAATTGATATTGAGATGAGATATTGCTCAATGAATTCTGCAACTGATGAGAAGCTATGGCTTTACCTTTTAGGGTGGAGTATATCATCTCTCCAACCTGTTTGTGCAATTCAATTTGTTATATGGGATGAATATCGCTTTCCATTACTTCAAAATCAACTCTCTTGAAATCTGTTGATATCCTTGGCTATTGTGCAGTAGGTTTTATGAAGGACATCTGCAATTTTCCCTCCTTGATGTCAAAAGCTAACATCAACCTTGTTTGATTGGTAGGTCCAAGTTTGAGATACTGAGCATAAGTTTGGGCCTTTAGTTTCTCATTTCTCATCTTGATCTCTTTATATCTATCTTTTATATCCTTATCCTTATCAGCAAGCCTACTGAATGAGGATACTTCTACACTTAGTTGTCTTTCCAAAATCTGGGTTTGTGATGTAGATGCCCCTGTGTTTCCTCAGATAGAGTTGTGCCTTTACTTCTGTCCAGCTCAGTATTAATTATTTCTACTGAGCCTTCTGTGTCTTCCTGCTCTGTAACAAGATTTAACCTAGGCCTTTTGCTCTGACTAGTCTCATACTGTATATTTGATGTGCCCATTCCTAAACTTGAGGGTTCCTCCGTGGTCCTTTTCAGGTTCTTTCCCTTATTTTGAGGAGTTTGCATTATAGGAGGGTTGCCCATGGCTGGCTCTTGCTATTTAGGTACCTGTAGAAACGATCTCTCATCAAATTGTCTTTCTAAGTCACATAAGGCATTCTCTACATCTACCTTTGTACTATCTCTGTCTACAAGAGTGTTTTCCACCCACTCAGATTGATTTGCATATCTTTCTATCTCTAGTATGAGGTGGTGAATATAAGGTCCCAACATGGCCTTCTTTCTCAATCTGGTCATAAATTCTTGAGGGTCATACCTCCACATGAAACTCATTTGGAACTTCATTTGCCGCAAAATTTGGCCTACCTCCTTCCTTGCCTCTCTAGAATTGCAGATGAAGGGGTCTACCTGGTTTTTTACTTTGATTTGTGATATTTTCTTGGCCGAGACAAAATTTATCTCATCAGAGTTCATTATTTGTCTATGCTACTCTAGAGAAAATAACCTCATGGGGAGGTATTTGGGTAGTTTATATGGTGCAAGATGGCAACCATAAATCCTTATCTCTGTGTGGTTTTGGTAAAGGTACCAATCTCCCACTTTTCTTTGTTTAGGCAATTGAAGGACCCTTTTGATCTCTGGACTTATCCTGGGTGGAGGGCTTCCTTTCAGCATAGTCATGACTGGATGAACAAAAGAATCTATGAAATCTGAATAGGTATATGGTGACTCAAACTTATGGAATAGTGGGGTCCAAAAAATGACAGACATAGGATGGCCTGTGGTATCTAGCTTCTGGAGGGGAAAACGAAATCTATCTGGCTGATGATATAAGAACATCTGGTAGAGGATAGATGATTATTTGAACACTCTTTCATTGTGCATCCTGGTGAACTGTTCATGCATTCTCTCAGCTATGAACTTAGCATAATTGTACAAAACAGCAGGAGGTTGTCCTGGGGTATAGATTGACATGAAGGCTAGGAAAATTTCATCAAAAGTTCATCAGCGGATCAGCCTAGGACACATGATATCATGGTGATGATTTGTTTGCCCCTTTATGAGAACGTGGCATAAAGATAGGGTGGAGGATTTTAGTAATGTACTGCTCTTCAACAATGAAATATTGGAACACTTGGGCCAATATAGAGGGACTTAACTTGGAATATTGGTTTAACAAATCTACAATTGAGAGTGGAGTCAGGTTTGGTCCTGGTTGGAGTTGCAAAATTTCATTTATGGAATCAACTGTAATGGTGAATAGAATCCTTTGGTCAGGGGACATTACAGCTCTTTTCCTAGGAATGTAACAGGCATGGCACTGGTGGACAATTTCAAGGAAAACATGTACCTGTGGGAACTGGTATTTGGGAAAATTTGACTCCCAAAGGACAATATCATCAGCATGGTTGAGGTATCTATCCCTACTTAGATAATGGATTTTAAGCAAGAGGCCCTGGGTAGATGTATCTTTAATTTGGAAGTCCCTGTCAGCCAAGGGAAGGTGGTCGAGGTCCAAATGGGGAGTTGTGATAGGTCTAACGTCTAAGGCAATAGGGGTAGCCATAATTTAGTTCTTGTGGATTTAAATTAGGCTCTATAGGTTTATTCAAAGGTTTTGAATGGAAATTGGAAACTTTCAGAGGGTTTGGCCGCAGGTTTTCAAATTTAAGGTATTTTTCAATTAATTTTACTTAATGAAAATACTTGATAGGCTAAACGTTTCCAAATTTGAATAGGGAGTGGTATTCTATGGTGAAATACCTGGAATTGGGAAAATTGGCTTCAAGTTGATGGTTCATGGTAGCTGTAGAGGTTTGTACGGTTTTGGTACGGACTGAGAGGTCAGTTGGGTTGTCTGCAGCATCTTCTAACCGAATTTGAAGGTCTGTTGAAAAGTTCGGCATTTGTAGGAGTCACAAAGGTTTTAAGAGTTTATAGAGAAAAAGAGTGAAAAAGGGCAAAAGGAGGGCTTCATGGCCTTTTATAGAAAAACAATTACTTTTGGCGGGTTCATTTATGAATGAACAGTTGGCTTTTTTTTTCCGGTTAAGCGGGGAAGCGTTTTTTCTTGGCCATCACACCGCTTTTATGGAGGAGGTGGTATTTGGGTGGGGTCACCCGATGTACTTCAACATTTGACACGTAGCAATAATGGGGTTGGGGAAAACTGTTTTATCAAGCAGGTAAAGGTCGGCAATCTGGTTCGACCGATATGGCTGTAGGCTGTCAGATGAGGGGGGTGATGATCAAACAGGAGTTGGGTGAGGGAATTGCACGGGGGAGAAAGCAAAGGCTTTCGGGGGGACCCATAGCTTTAATCTTCGCTGGTATGGAATTAGTTTAGGATTTAATCACTGGATTAGCAGATCAGGCGCTGCTTAATGACAGGATTAGGTGATCGAGCAGGGTTAAATGTCAGGATTAATAAATTTTGTTGGGATATGGGGTAAAGTGTATAGTTTATAACTAAACTAGGGGTTGGGTTATTTATATAAAGGAATTATAATTAATACGGGATAATGGAATTTTGGGGATTATATAATAAAATAAAAAATTAATATGAAGTGAATGAGCGGGGTGGGTAATATCCCTTAAGCATAATATAACATGTAATATTTGCACGCTTTACATACACTTAATACTTAGGATAAAATTCTTTTGTGGGTTTTTGAATGAAATATGTTTTGATGTGGGGGGGTTTACTTTTCCTAGGTAAATGAAGTTTAACTTTAGGAAAAGGGGTTTTAGGAAGGGGAATGAATTGTTTGCAGGGGATTTTTAACACTTGGTGTCCTTAAGTCATTAATCCGAGGGTCTGGTCCCACCAAAAGTCAGAGAAATGCTTTGAGCCTCTTTGACTTAAAGGATTTAAGTACTTAGAACTTATTTATGGGAAATTAGTAAGTAGAGGGGTGAAATGATTGAAGGGATGTTAAATAAACCAAGTTGTAAACCATTGTCCTTGCTTTGTTTACTGCTTATGCACATTTGAAAGATGTATTTAAACATGACATAAGTGCTTTTGTGTAATCACTTGATATTTCTGCAACCTTTCTTCTACTTACCCATTTACTTACCCTACCATTTTTTCTTCATTTTATTTTGGTGCATTTAGGCTAGCAAACCCTTATCAATCCTTTTCTTTTACAAAGTAGACTATCTAATTCTATCCTTATATCATCCAAGGGCTCAGATTAAACTGATAAGTTCCTTTTATTTTCTCTACCTATCTAATGATCTGCCAAGATTAAACTGTTTGGTCATATTTCATTCTCTAACTATAAACACAAAATTCAAAGCATGGTATAATCAAGATTAAACAGTTTGATTACCATGGATTGTGGCATGAATAACAAGCTGCACACAATCATTATTACGCATAAAAGTAAATAGTAGTGGCATTTTCACTTGCACACTTTCATGGTCTCTTTTGTTTTTTGGGGTTCATATATTTTCATTTTTTGACCTTCTCTCATTATTTTTTGTCCTTTGATTATTCTTTTAGGACATACCCTCTTTACATTTTTTAATTTTTTAATATTTAAAACATTTGCAAAAATAAAAGGTATGTACAATATTACAAGGCTTAACGTTAGTCATTCAAAATTATGACTCCTATTGGTATAGGAGCCTAACAAGATACTTGATTATAACTACCCATATCCAGGAAAATGATTATCCTTCCTCGGGATGCTAAATATTTAATAACCTGTCAACTCGTTTATTTTAGCATTTAAGACGTAATTATTCCACACGTTTTACCAGACTTAATCGCGCATGCGGTATTAAAAGGGATACAGTATAGCGTTACTGGATGTATTAAGTAAAATGCAGTTGCAGAGATCACAATATCGCATTTCGCAAATCGTCATTATTTGTTATAATGGCTTGGTCAAGTTTCTCGTGAACTATGCGAAGTGATAAATGACAAGGTGATGTTATCGCAGTGGGAGACCTAATCACATATCACACTTTTGTAAAGGTTTTTTGACATGGTCATGTGGAAAAGTGTGATTTGTGATTTGCGATATGGATTTCATCCTTAGTTAGTTTTGCAAGATTTTGCTATGAATTTTCTTAGAGTTAGAGTTTTATTATCCTAAGCCTAAAAATTTAAAAGGGTCCCCATTTAGAATTCTCAGCCTAGCTATTGTTTGTTAATGGAGGGGTTGTTTCATAATACAACAACTAGCTATTCA
Organism: Pinus tabuliformis; assembly: GCA_031772625.1. NCBI lineage: Eukaryota > Viridiplantae > Streptophyta > Pinopsida > Pinales > Pinaceae > Pinus > Pinus tabuliformis. The sequence goes on along the minus strand of CM062819.1, from coordinate 844,512,500 downwards.
CTTGGGAGAACCAGTTATCTATTAATAGTTTTATGAAAATTCTAAAAAACTTTCAAAGTAATTAGGGTTATAATAATAATGACTACATGAGTTATAAAGTAAAAAACATGTCTCTGGAATCATCATTACTTGCTCAGCTTATTCACTTAATTACTTTACTCTTGTAGTGATAGATGTATAAACATTTTCATCAACCAATAAATTTTAAAGAAATATAGTAGGTGTATTGTGCAAATTAGTTTTTTGTAGTTTACTCATTTATCACAGATAGAGCCTCTACTGCCAGCAGGCGTTCATAGCCTCGACAAGGTTATCTTTTAACCAACAATGATTCATTGTCCCATCTGTATGAATTTTCAAATTTCAAAATGATACTCACTTGGATTGAATCTCACTTGGACCTTGTCCCTTTTTTCCTTTTTTATGAATGTAATCTTGCTCTTTTTGGTTTCTTAAAAGACATTGTCTAGGCGTGGTAACCTAATAATGACAATGCCATTCACTGGTTGTAACTAAACTAAACAAGCTGGCTCTTGATGAGACCCCTTGTCTTCTGATCAAGGAGACCATTAGCTATTACCCTGTTTGGTATGCAGTATTGGTAATATCAGTTTAATCACTTCCCTATGAACATGGTAAACAAGCTCGTAATGAGACTTTTTATCTTTTAAGTTTTTTATATTTTAGAATTACACTCTGAAAAAGGAAAATTTTTAGCAAATGGGGTGGATCATTGGCTCTTTTGAGAGTTTTGGGTGATAATGATAGAGTTTTTTAAGATGCTAATCGACAAGAAATCCTTAATAGGTTAAATATTCTTTTCTGGAATGATAAAAAAGCCCTCATATTCTATAAAGATAAGAGTTTGTTCGTAAAATAAATATTTTATGCAAGGTCAAGTTTTTCCAAAGAAATCAAGTTTACTTTAGCACTCAAATGTCCTAATCATTCCTTTTAACTCTTACTTTATTATAAAACCGAAAAAACAGAAATGTTATCAAAGATTTTATTTGTGAAAAGCCAAAAGTAAATACTAGTTAAGCATTATTTTCCTAGAAAGCAATATGTTACAAAATTGGAAAAGGTTATCTCCTAGGAGTACTTTTTCAAAATTTTCCCATTGACGGGCAAAGAATCCTTCTTACCTAATAAGTCTTGTAAAAGAAATGTTCATTGTCCAATTTTTTAATGATCTGAAAAGGGCCAAGCCATAGTCTTTGGAATTTGGTACATCTACTCTTTTCCTCGTGTGCTTTGTCCCATTTGAGAACTAAGTCACCTACTTCAAGATTTTTATGACTAACAGAAGTTGTGTCAAAAGTGCCTTTGACTATTTTTTGATGATGGAAGTGGGTTGCTTTAGCCTTTTCTCTTTCTTCTTCAAGCTTGAGAATTTGAAATTGTCTAGCTTGGAGAGAAGATGAAGGTTTTTCATCAATAAATTGCACTAGGGAAAGAGATGGGATTGCTACGTTTGTGGGAAGGACAACTTATTTTCCATAAACTAAAGCGAAAGGAGAAGAACTAATAAAGGATTTCTGAGTAATCTTGTCTGCCCATAGAGAAAATGTTAATGCTTTGTGCCAATTCCCGTGATTTTGATTAATACTCCTTTTGATAATTCTAATGAGGTTCTTGTTTGTTGATTATGCTAATCCATTACCTTGACGATAATAATTGGCTGAATATTTCAACTTGAAACCTCGCTTAAGAGAAAATTCTACCATTGTATTTCTAGAAAAGTAAGATGCATTGTCAAACATTAAAGCTGATGGTAAGCCAAACCTGGTAATTATGTACTAATCAATGAAGTCTATAATATTTTCTGTATTAGCTATCTTTAATGGGACAACCTCTACCCACTTAGTAAAGTAATCAGTAATTGTAAGGATGTATCTACGCTGTTTGGAAGAGTTAGCAACAATCTCACCAATTATGTCTAATCCCCGTTGTTAGAATGGTTGTTGGATGTTAACTGGTTGTAAAGGAAATGCTGGCTTTCTTTCTCTTGTGGCTATGGTTTGACAAGTTTTTCACTTCCTTGCATATTCATGTGCATCTTTAAACACCATTGGCCAATAATACCCTGCATGTAGGATTTTGTCAGCTGTGGTATTTCCTCTAAAATGTCCTCCAGCTGGTCCATCATGTAATTCCTGCATGACCTTTTCAGCTTCAGGTTTCTCTAGGCATCTCAGCAGTATTGAATCATAATTCTTCCTAAACAATAAATCATTAACTAGTTCACACTGATCTGATTTCAATCTTAAAGATCACTTTGTTTTATAATTAAGATGCATAGGAGCATACCCATTTTTTAGATAAAATTTCAAATCAGTGTATTGTGATTGCGTCTCGTTGAGGCTTACCTCTAATATTTGTACTTCATTACCTTGATCTTGTTCTGTTGGTAACTAGGAAGCTCTTGTTAACATCCTGCAAAAACCTTGGCCCCTGACAATTTTAGCTGGCCGAATTTCTACATCATATTCTTGGAGTGCAGTTACCTAATTAGCTATTTTCTCCCCTACTTCTCTTTGGATCACTAGTTGTCTTACTACAGGGTAGGGTACAATTATCTTTGTATGGGTTTTAAGAAGAAAAGGTATGAAATGTTTCAAAGTTTTAAAAACAGCGAATGCTTGTTTCTCTACAGATGAATAATTTAATTCGGCCAGAACTGAAAAAGGAGATAGGTGCTTCAACATTTTCATCGTTCAACTATGTCAAAACTGCTGCATATGATGTATCAGATGAGAAAGTATAATACAAAAGGTTTGATAAAGTCCAGGATTGTCAATGAGGGAGCATTAATAATAGCTTTTAATCAACTCGAATGACTATCTTTCATTCTTGTTCCATCTGAAAACTGCATTTTTTCTTATCATTGCTTGAAGAGGCAGAACAATTTGTGAAAAATATAGGACAAATCTTTTTACAAAATTTATTTGGCCTAGGAATGATTGCATGTTTTTCTTGTTGTGAAGGAGGGGAATTTTTTCAATCTCTTGGACTCTATCAGGATCAATGTAAATTTCTTTCTTGGATACTATAAACCCAAGGAGTTTTCCTTCTGGTAAAGCAAAATAGGATTTGTTGGGATTTAAGGAAATGTCGTATTTCTTGCATATTTCGAAAATGTGTTCCAAGTTAGCTAAATGATTATTCCTATCCACGGAATAGACAGTGATGTCATCCACATAAATAACCACTGATTTATTGATTAGACTTCTGAAAGCAATTTCCATAGCATGTTGAAATGTGGCACCCGAATTAATGAGTTCAAAAGGCATCTTCTGATAGGCATATGTTCCCCACTTGTTCCTGAATGTTGTCTTTAATCCATCATCTGGATGGACAAGTATTTGATTATATCCCAAGAATCCATCTAAAAAGGGCATTAATTCAAAACCTACAACTGATTGCAACATCTGTTCCATGGTGGGCAAGGGAAAATTATCTTTTTTGCAAGCTTGATTCAAGTTTCTAAAATCAATACAAATCCTGATATCTCCTTTCTTTTTCCTTACAGGTACCATATTCGATACCCACTTAGAATGTCTAACAGGGAAGATTATTTTGGCTTTCATAAGCTTCTTCAATTCCGATTTGATTTGACTTTCAAGGTTTGGGTGAATTTTGTGAAGCTTCTGTTGAACAGGCTTTTCATTTGAAGTCATGGGTATGGTATTGGGATTGGGTAAGGATCTTGTAAGGTCCATATCCAACCCATGGTTGGAAATGTTGTGCAAAAATAGATAGCATCCATAATTTAGGCACTAAAATAGAAGGGAGGGAGATTATCTGAAAAGGATGCTTTCTTCTATCGATATTCGGTGATGGTGGTGGCTAGGTTATCAGATAGGATGGAATGCCAATTCATGATATGGAAATTAACACAGGCATTAATCAGAGGAATCCATTCAATTGAAAACTTAGTATTATTGGATAACCTATACAATCTACATAACATGGCTACTACATAGTTGTAGGGGTTTGCCAAGGAGGCTATAACATACATACCTGATTTTTCATACTTGAATTTGTTGTCCAACACCCTCCAACCCTAAATTAGCTTGAAGGGGTCTGGATTATTCTTTGCAAAGTTAGCCACAAATATATCGTCGTAGATATCCTGGGGATCAGGTATGTGGTACATCTTCTTTAGATCCTCTGCTCTAAACAACCCTATGAGATCCACCTTCGAATTCTTGAACTTCCTATCTTCAATGATAATGTTTTTAATCACCCACCTGATCATGTTAGTATAAGGGAGGATTTTAGCCCTTACTCCTATCCTATGAAGGAATGAACAAGAATTATCTTACATTGGAGTTCTGAAGGCCTTTTCGAGTCAGTTGTTGCTCTCGTAATAGTGATTTTAGGATGCTCATCCTCCAACCTATTGTAAATTAATTTCCAAGCTGTTGCACCTCCGACAACATCACAAACTATATCAGCAAAGATAGGAGCCATATCTGTAAAATCAGCTTCAACAATGGTTTGTTTGCTCTGCTTCTGCATCACCTTTTGTAGGGACATGTCTTTTGTCGCTTTCCTGAGATAGGCAAGATATATTAGCGCAGATGGTATCTAGTAATTAAGATTGAAAGCTTCTGTGAAATGAATTTGAATCATGAGAAAGGTTTGAATGAGATATGCTATCACTCAGATTTTTCTCTAGAAGTTATTAGAAGAAAGAAAATGACCGAGGTAACCACAAACCAAGTTTTAAGCATAGGCTCTAGCCAACCTATGCCTCAAAGAGGGCTCTATCTATATGATTTAGCTTTGTTTGTTGGGATTTCAGGCTAGTTCTGAATGTTCAGGGGTTTTTTTGATTTGTATGGAAGATTGGATGGTGGAATCCTTAAAACAAATGGATAGAATGATGTCTTTAGACCATTGGGCTACGGAGTGAACAGAATGGTAGCATAACTGGAATTAACTCACTAAAGGGAGTGTTCAAAGGGCAAGCTAGTAGAGTACAGTGCGGGTCTTTGGGCCAAATGGGTGAAATGGTTTTAACCAGGGTGAGAGAGCAATTAAGAATTCTCAGACCAAGATTAAAATGAGGAACAGGGGGTAATCGGAAACAAAGGGCAATTAAGAATCCTTTGCTATAGATTACAAAGAGACAACCTAAACTAAGGAGAAATTAAGAATTTCTTAACTTAGATAATCAGTAGAAGACATTTAAATGCATAACAGTTAAAATAGAGTGCAATTAAGAAAATTCTGAGATATCATTCCATGTTATAACATTCAGATTCAGATATGCATTAAAGATTGTGGAGAAACTTTAAGAAAGATAACAAAAACATGAGAAAATACTTGTTTGCATTTCGCTCTACACATGAATCCTATGAAATATCTTGCCTTTATTCATCAATCCATCTTGTTGGTCCAGTCAGTGATACAATAGCTTTAGAGTCCTTTGATCAAGAAGTCTATATAAATATATAGGAATCCACCCTACATACTTCGAATTGTGAAGTATATATACAAAAGTTTATTACAAAAGATCCCAAACTAAATTGGGATTTAATCTAGGAAATGAAAATATCTTCTTGCTAGAAGGTAGAGACAGCTATTGAACTACTTTCATGCTGTCCCCTTTATTGTGGTGTTGTTGGCCTTTATAGTTTGGTTTGTAGCCCTTTATGCTATTTGTTGTTTGAACTTTCACACAAGATGCTCTAGTTACTTTTGGCTTTCATCTGATACTCCATGGCACTGATATTATTTACCCATGTTAACTTGCCTTTACCTTTTACCCTGCTGACTGTACATTAACCTTTTTACTACATTTTACTACAGTAAATCAGTCATTTTTTCCCATGACTCAGTGTTAGGTAACTTGATTTTCAACACCCTTCTATATATTTCATTTGCCTCGGTATACTTAGCAAAAGTAGGCCTAGTGATGAATAGGTGTTTCACCTCATGCTGGAGAAAAAACAGGTTTTCAAATGTCCGGTAAAGAACTTTGCCTGTTGGCAATGCTTTTATCATTGATGTACTAGCCTGTTCTTTAGCTAGCTCTCTAATTTTGTTGTTATAATCCTGTTGCGTCACGAGCTTGTCATTTATGACCAAGGGACTACGTAACCCTTTCCCTCTCAAAATTTGAAACTTGGTCATAAATATATCAACTATTACTTGCAAATTTTGACATTTGTCATCCAAGTTTATCATTAAGTTTCTCTTGGAAAGGACCTTTCTCACCTCCAAAATTGTTTCTGTCCTATCCTCTATATCCAATTCTTGAATTTCATACTATTGAGGAAGTGGATAAGTCTGGTTGCATCTTCAGACATGTCTTCTAGTTCTTCCTTGACTTTTTGGATAGCTTCTGTAGCTATCTTTATCATGTCTATATATTCAAAAATCACTTGAATTGATGGCCAAATATCATTGACAAAGTCAATGATATTTTCCCATAATAGTTCCTTGGCTTTCCCAAGGGGTTCCTTTAGTGTTAGATCTTTCTCCATGGCCTTTAATTTTTCATTCATTCTGGTAGCTTTCTGCACTTCTTCCTTATGCATGATCTTGGCAAGCTTGCAATCTATTTCCAAGCTTGTCACTTGTTCTTTCAGTTTGTTCATTTTTGTAGCTTGAATAGACATTTCCCCCATGGCTTTGACAAACTTGGCTACTCTTTCTCCTGATGCACCTACTGCTGATGTAGACTTTGCTGAAATTGGCTGTGTTGTAGGCATGGGAGCTATGGGAGCCAATGAGGCTGCCAGCGTTGAAGGGACTGCTGTTGAGACCATTGGGATGACATTTGGAGATGTAGTGGTAATATTACTTTGCTTCATTTGAATTAAAGTGTATAATTCTTTCTCTGTCTCCTTCAACTAATCATTAAGTTTTAGCACCAAGTCCATCAACTCTTCATGTCTAGTTTAGCTCTCTAAGACCTCTTGTGTTTGGGGATGTTGCAACTGAGGTATCTTCAATTGTTTTTTCAGTGCTGCAATGCCATCATTCTTCTTCTTTATCAGCTATTCAGTGGGTTTAATATCTTTGGGATCATGTCCCAATTCAATCACTAAGTCTTCCAAAGACTTTATTCTAGTATCCTTGGCCCGTGAAGTGGCCTTCTCTAATTGATTTTGAGCTAAGATATTGCTCAACGAATTTTGTAACTGATGAGAAGCTATGGCTTTACTTGTGAGGGTGGAGTATATCATCTCTCTAGCCTATTTTTGCAATTCAATTTGGTCTATGGGATGAATATCCCTTGCCATTACTTCAAAATGAACTCTCTTGAAATCTGCTGATGTCCTTGGCTATTGTGCAGTTGGTTTTATGAAGGACATTTGTAATTTTTCCTTCTTGATGTCAAAAGTTAACATCAACCTTGTTTGATTGGTAGGTGTGAGTTTGAGATACTGAGCATAAGCTTGGGCCTTTAGTTTCTCATTTATCATCTTGATCTCTTTATATCTATCTTTTATATCCTTATCCTTATTAGCAAACCTACTGAATGAGGATACTTCTACACTTAGCTATCTTTCCAAAATCTGGGTCTGTGATGTAGATGCCCCTGTGTTTCTTTAGATAGAGTTGTGCCTTTACTTCTTTCCAGCTCAGTATCAGTTATTTGTACTTAGCCTTCTGTGTCTTCCTACTCTGTAACAGGATTTAACCTAGGCCTTTTGCTCTGACTGGTCTCATACTGTATATTTGATGTGCCCATTCCTGAACTTGAGGGTTACTCCCTGGTCCTTTTGGGATTCTTTTCCTCATTCTGAGGAGTTTGCATGATAGGAGGGGTGCTCATGGCTGGATCTTGCTATTTAGGTACCTGTAGAAACGATCTTTCATCAAACTATCTTTCTAAGTCACATAAGGCATTCTCTACATCTACCTTTGTACTGTCTCTGTCTACAAGAGTGTTTTCCACCCACTCATATTGATTTGCATATCTTTCTATCTCTGGTATGGGGTGGTGAATATAAGGTCCCAACTTGGCCTTCTTTCTTAATCTGGTCATAAATTATTGAGGGTCATAACTCCACATGAAACTCATTTGGAATTTAATTTGCTGCAAAATTTGGTTTGCCTCCTTCCCTGCCTCTCTATAATTGCAGATGAAGGGGCCTAACTGGTTTTTTACTTTGAATTGTGATATTTTCTTGGCTGAGACAAAACTTATCTCATCAGAGTTCATTATTTGTCTATACTACTCTAGAGCAAATAACCTCATGTGGAGGTATTTGGGTAGTTTATATGGTGCAAGATGGCAACCATAAATCCTTATCTCTGTGTAGTTTTGGTAAAGGTACTAATCTCCCACCTTGCTTTGTTTAGATAACTGAAGGACCCTTTTGATCTCTGGACTTATCTTGGGTGGAGGGATTCCTTTTAGCATATTCATGACTGGATGAAAAAAAGAATCTATGAAATTTGAATAAGTATATGGTGACTCAAACTTATGGACAGTGGGGTCCAAAAAATGACAGACCTGGGCTGGCCTTTGGTATCTAGCTTCTAGAGGGGAAAAGGAAATCTATTTGGCTGATAATATAAGAACATATGGTAGAGGAAAAATTAGTATTTGAACACTCTTTCATTGTGCATCCTGGTGAATTGTTCATGCATTCTCTCAGCTATGAACTCAGCATAATTGTAGAAAACAGCAGGAGGCTGACTTGGCGTATAGATTGACATGAAATCTAGGACAAGTTCATCAACAAATTCATCAGCAGAGTAGCTTAGGACAGATACCTCATGTGTCTAAGTAGGGACAGATACCTCAACCATGCTGATGATATTGGCCTTTGGGAGTCAAATTTTCCCAAATACCAATTCCCACAGGTACATTTTTTCCCTGAAATTGTCCAACAGTGCCATGCCTATTACATTCCTAGCCTGAGAGTTGTAATGTCCCCTAACCAAAAGATTCTATTCATCATTACAACTGATTCCATAAATGAAATGCTGCAACTCCAACCAGGACCAAACCTGACTCCACTCTCAATTAGAGATTTGTTAGACTAATATTCCAAGTTAAGTCCCTCTAGATTAGCCGAATTGTTCCAAGATTTCATTGTTGAAGAGCAGTACATTCCTCTTCATTATCTATTGCTGCAATAAAGTTTATATCCAAGGCATGATAGTTCGATTCAGCCATGAGCTTGGCTAAACCTTGGCCTTTGATTAACTTAGTAGGTTTGATTTCTATATCATACTCTAAAATAGTAGCAATCCACTTTCCCCTCTTTCCATCAGGACCATCCTGAGTTAGGATGTCTTTAACTACTAAATTTGGAACGTAGGCTACTATATGAGAATATAAGATGTATACCCTAAAGTCCTTAATGGCTTTGACTAAAGCCAATGCTTGCTTTTCCATTATATTGTATTTCAAGGGGGCATCTCTTAGGGCTTTGCTAAAGAAAGCAATGGGTTGTTCATAGCCCTGGTTATTTTTCTGCAATAGAACTGCAGCTATTGTGTGCTTAGAAGCAAAGGAAAACGAGATGAAATCTCTGTCAAATTTAAGAATGATTAACATAGGTGTCTTAGTTAAGGCCAAATTAATGTCTTCAAAGGATTTTTTAGCCTCAATAGTCCATTTTATGGTGGAATTTTTTTCAGCATGTTGTTTAGTGATCTAATTAATTCTGCTAGATTAGATATAAATCTTCTAAGAAAGTTAATTTTTCCTAAAAAATATTGTAACTCTCTAATGTTCCTAGGGTATTGTATTTGCAATATGGGCTCTATTCTTGTAGGGTCTATTCTTATACCATCTTTTGAAATTATGTGACCTAACAACTTTCCTTCTTTTAATCCAAACAAGGACTTTTTGCGGTTCAAGGAGATTCCAAATTTCCTACATTTAATAAAAACTTGTCTTAGATGATCCAAATGTTGATTGTTAGATTTCGAAAATATGGTAATATCATCTAGATATATCACAAGGAAATCATGAATTTATTTTGCAAAGGCTACATTCACAGCTCTCTGGAAAGTGACTCCTACATTCATTAGCCCAAAAGGAATTTTCAGATACATAAATGTGCCCCAAGGAGTAGTAAAGGTAGTTTTTTGGGTTGGTCATCTGGATGAACCAAGATTTGATTGTAACCAGAAAACCCATCCAACAATGAGATTCTAGTTGATCCAACCACCCTTTGTAAAATGTGGTCCATTTTGGGGAGAGGGTAATTGTATTTTAGTGACACTTTGTTGAGGTTTCTGAGATCCACACAGAGTCTAATCTCACCAGTTTTCTTTCTAGTTGGCACCAAGTTTGAGACCCAATCAGAAAATCTGATTGGTGCAATTATTTTGGCATCATACATCCTCTGAATTTCTTTTTGAATTGCAAGTAATAAGACAGGATTAATCCTTGTAAGTTTTTATTTGAAAGGCTTTTGATTTTCTTTAATAGGAATTGTGTGCTGGATGATGTCGGTCTCATAGGATTTGAGGTCCTCATAACTCCAAGCAAAGACATCCTGAAATTATTTCAACAACTCACTGTATTTTACTTTTTCAGTTGGAGGTAATGCTTTTGAAATTTTTATCAGATTAGGATTTTCATTGGTGCCTATATTACATTCCTCTATATCAGACCTTAATGGTTCCATTGTAGGTTTCCTAGGAACATCATTTGAATCAAATAAATATTCCAGAGGGGTTAATACTTTTGGTAAAAAGTTATCCTTGATATTAATTACTTCGGTTTCTTTACGGATTATTTCATCAATCTCAATTTGCTCTAAATTATCTACATCTGATTTAGTAAATTTAGTTGGGTTGATTCTATCTAGTTTGTCACCTTCTATCTCATTTATTTCTATCTCATCTTTAGTGTTAGGATCTATGAATGTATCAGTATCTATATTTTTATTTACAAACTCTTCTTCTGAAAGTAAAAAGTTATTTATCTGTTTGTCATTAGAAAATATTTGCGAATTATTCAAATTATCAGGAACTGTGCCTAGCTTCAGCAGTGTATTGATGGTTAGGTTGGAAGGGTAATTTGCAAGTGCTAGCAAACATTGCTAAACTATGACCTTGCATATTGTGTTTTCTAGGGATTACTGCAAGCTTTGTTTCTAGGAAAGTGTTAAGTATTTCTACAATAGTTCCTCTATAACAACTTAACCTAGGGTCCTTTGTCATATATACAACATCAATCTATTTTATAATTAGTTCAGAGTCTCCAATGATAGAAACTCTTTTAGCTCCTAGATTCCTAACTAACTTAAGACCTAAAATTAATGCTTCATACTCGACCATATTATTGGTATATTTAAAATTAAATCTATATGCATGGCCTTCTGAGTGATTATTTTCCAAATTATATATCCACACTCCTGCTCCTGCTCCTAACTTATTAACTGATCCATCAAATTGTAAATTCCATAACATCTCATGCTCATAATTTTCACTATCTGGTGCAACCAACCTTGCATCATTTACAACAATTTGACCATCTTGTTCATTGAAAAGTTATGTAATTTGGTTAGTTTCATTTTGTGTAGAAACTACAATTTCTTTTGGTTCTATATTAATACTATTTAATTTTTTTTGTGTGTGTTTGATCAGCATTATATAAGATAAAAGAATCAATATCTGAGTATATGGAGTAGATGGGAAATTTTTGAGGCCGATCCTGGCTACCTACCATATATTTCATTAAGATTTCTCAATATAGTTTCTTAGGTTGTACAAAAATAGATATTGTTGCATATGACATATCTAGTTGTAAGGATCCCTGAAGTTTGGCTCCCCATGATCTAGGTAACAGCATGCCATGCATTGGTGGGATGTTAGCAACTACAATATCCATAAGGATGCTTTTGGCAGGATATTGGACTAAAGTGACACACAATTCTTTAATCAATCCTAGACACTGTACCTCACTGGAGTCAAATAAAAATAAGTCTTTGTAGGGCCTTGTAATGTCTAGGTTTAATTTCTCCATAACTGATTTGGGCATTAAGTTGTGAGAGGCCCCAGAATCCAACATTGAATTGTGTAGAATTTTGTCATGGATACTAAGGCTAATGTAAAAAGGTGGAACTCCTCCTTCTAATGGTTTGTCATTAACATCTGGACCAAATATGAGTTCTGGTTGGTCATCAAACAAGTTGACAGAATCCTCATTTTCAACAATATTTAAGGTCTGGTTTATCTGTGATTTGTAAGTTTCATTCTTGACTAGTTTTGTTAAAGGAACTAAAATCTTTAGCTTTGCTATCTCTACTCCCATATTGAATGGCACAGAGACCTTTTATGTTTGAAGGTTTTGAATTTTTGCAGTAGGGACTTGAGTAGGCCTATCTTCTTTTCCTTTATTGGGGATGTCCTTATGTGGATTTTCAGATCTGATGTTTTAAGCTTTGTCCACTAGTTCCTTAGGTGGAATTGAAATGGATGGCAGATCAACATAAGGTTTCTCTGAGGTTATATCTACAATCATGGGGCCAGAAGGATTTGGGTTCTGCCTAGGGAGAATTTGGAGGATTTTTGAAACAAGGGCTTCTTTTATTTTCTTGGGTTGACTTTGCACTGTTTTCTTGGTTTGGTCAGGGACATCAACATTATTTTTGCTTCTTAGATTATATTGTTTATGTACTTCAAAAATGGGATAATTTTATCCCTGTTTGTAATCAAATGACTCTCCAAACTGTATTTGTAATTGCTGCAGCATATGCAGTTCTTGCTCATCTTGGGTTAGAAAAACAGTGTCCTCATCATTTATTCCCATTAGGTTAATTTGTGTATCTTGTTCCAGATCTTCAGGATGGGATGTCTCTGCATAATTTTCTTGAAAATGAGGCCTAATGTTCTGATCCGGTCCATTTTTCCCAATGTTTTGATTTTGGTTTTTTCTAAAATTTAGGTTTCTAACTGGAGGTTCTTGTTGGTTATCCCATTGGGGTTTCCTTTCTGTGTTCTTTATTCAATCCATTAGTCTTTCCATACTTTTGGCTAAACTGTCTATTTTAATGTATGACATAGATATGGCATACCAACTTAGGGAAAGAAACCCCCCATCATTAGAAGAAATTCAAAGTGTAGCTGTTAGTGTTGAAGCTAATTTGTTAGCTAAAAGGGCTAGATTTAGAAATGAAAAAAGAGGAACTTCTAAGGATGAAAATTCACCATCTGACATTAAAATAGACAATTTAGACAAAAGTATGGAAATACTAATGGATAGAATAGAGAACATAGAAAGGAAACCCTAATGAGATAACCAACAAGCACCTCCAGTTAGAAACCCGAATTTTAGAAAAAACCAAAATCAAAACATTGGGAAAAATGGACCAGATTAGAACATTAGGCCTCCTTTTCAGGAAAATTATGCAGAGACATCCCATCTTGAAGATTTGGAACAAGATACACAAATTAATGACGAGGACACTGTTTTTCTAACCCAAGATGAGCAGGAACTACATATGTCGTAGCAATTACGAATACAGTCTAGAGAGTCATTTGATTACAAACAAGGATATAATTCTGCCATTTTTGAAGTACATAAACAATATAATCTAAGAAGCAAAAAGAATGCTAATGTCCCTTACCAAACCAAGAAAACAGTGAAAAGTCAACCCAAGAAAACAAAAGAAGCCCCTGTTTCAAAAATCCTCCAAATTCTCCCTAGGAAGAACCCAAATCCTTCTGGCCCCACAATTGTAGATATAACCTCTGAGCAACCTTCTGTTGATCTACCATCCACTTCAATTCCACTTAAGGACCCAGTGGACAATCTCAAAACATCAGATCTAAAAATCCACATAAGGAGATCCCCAATAAAGGAAAAGAATATAAGCCTACTCAAGTCCCCACTGCAAAAATTCAAAACCTTTAAACATAAAAGGTCTTTGTGCCATTTAATCTGGGAGTAGAGATAGCAAAGCTAAAGATTTCAGTTCCTTTAACAGAACTAATCAAGAATGAAACTTACAAATCACTGATAAACCAAACCTTAAATATTGTTGAAAATGAGGATTTTGTCAACTTGTTTGAAGACCAACCAGAACTCATATTTGGTCCAGATGTTAATGGAAAACCATTCGAAGGAGGAGTTCCACCTTTTTACATTAGCCTTAGTATCCATGACAAAATTCTACACAATGCAATGTTAGATTCTAGGGCCACTTACAACTTAATTCCCAAATCAGTGATGGAGAAATTAAACCTAGACATTACAAGGCCTTACAAAGACTTATTTTCGTTTGACTCCAGTGAGGTACAGTGTCTAGGATTGATTAAAGATCCGTGTGTCACTTTAGTCCAATATCTTGCCAAAAGCATCCTTATGGATATTGTAGTTGCTAACATCCCACCAAAGTATGGCATGTTGTTATCTAGAGCATGGGGAGCCAAACTTCAGGGATCCTTACAAATAGAGACATCTATTCAACTTTCATGTTGTCCCTTTTATTGTGGTGCTGCTGGCCTTTATAGTTTGGTTTGTAGCCCTTTATGCTCTTTGCTATTTGAACTTTCACGCTGGAGGCTCTAGTTACTTTTGGATTTCATCTGGTACTCTTTGGCACTGATATTATTTAACCACGCTGACCTGCGTTTACCTTTTACCCTGCCGACTGTACATTAACCTTTTTAATACATTTTATTATAGTAAATCAGTCAATTTTTCCCATGACTCAGCGTTAGGTAACTTGATTTTCAACATCCTTCTATATATTTCATCTGCCTCAGTATACTTAGCAAAAGTAGACCTAGTGATGAATAGGTGTTTCACCTCATGCTGGAGAAAAAACAGGTTTTCAAATGTCCGGTAAAGAACTTTGCCTGTTGGCAATGCTTTTATCATTGATGTACTAGCCTGTTCTTTAGCTAGCTCTCTAATTTTGTTGTTATAATCCTGTTGTGTCACGAGCTTGTCATTTATGACCAAGGGACTACGTAACCCTTTCCCTCTCAAAATTTGAAACTTGGTCATAAATATATCAACTATTACTTGCAAATTTTGACATTTATCATCCAAGTTTATCATTAAGTTTCTCTTGGAAAGGACCTTCCTTACCTCCAAAATTGTTTCTGTCCTGTCCTTTTACTATTGAGGAAGTGGAGAAGTCGAGTTGCATCTTTAGGCATGTCTCCTAGTTCTTCCTTGACTTTTTGGATAGCTTCTGTAGCTATCTTTATCAGGTCTATCTGTTCAAAAATCACTTGAATTGATGGCCAAATATCATTGAAAGAGTCAATGATATTGGCCCATAATAGTTCCTTGGCTTGCCCAAGGGGTTCCTTTAGTGTTAGATCTTTCTCCATGGCCTTTAATCTTTCATTCATTCTGGCATCTTTCTACACTTCTTCCTTGTGCATGATCTTGGCAAGCTTGTAATCTGTTTCGAAGCTTGTCACTTGTTCTTTCAGTTTGTTCATTTCTGTAGCTTGAATAGACATTTCCTCCATGGCTTTGACCAACTTTGCTTCTTTTTCTCCTAATGCACCTAGTGCTGATGTAGACTCTGCTAAAATTGGCTGTGTTGTAGGTATGGGAGCTCTGGGAGCCAATGAGGCTGCCAGCATTGAAGGGGCTGCTATTGAGATCGTTGGGATGAAATTTGGAGATGTAGTGGTAATATCACTTTGCTTCAATTGAATTAAAGTGTGTAATTATTTCTCTGTCTCCTTCAACTGATCATTAAGTTTTAGGACCAAGCCCATCAACTCTTCATCTCTAATTTGGCTCTCTAAGACCTCCCGTGTTTGGGGATGTTGCAGCTGAGGTATCATCAATTATTTTTCTAGTGTTGCAATGTCATCGTTCTTCTTCTTTATCAGTTGTTCAATGGCTTTAATATCTTTGGGATCATGCCCCAATTCAATCACTAAGTCTTCCAAAGACTTGATTCTAGTATCCTTGGCCTGTGAGGAAGCCTTCTCTAATTGATATTGAGATGAGATATTGCTCAACGAATTTTTCAACTGATGAGAAACTATGGCTTTACCTGTGAGGTTGGAGTATATCATCTCTCCAGCTATTTGTTCAATTCAATTTGTTCTATGGGATGAATATCCCTTGCCATTACTTCAAAATCAACTCTCCTGAAATCTGTTGATATACTTGGCTATTGTGCAGTTGGTTTTATGAAGGACATCTGTAATTTTCCCTCCTTGATGTCAAAAGCTGACATCAACCTTGTTTGATTGGTAGGTCCGAGTTTGAGATACTAAACATAAGTTTGGGCCTTTAGTTTCTCATTTCTCATCTTGATCTCTTTATATCTATCTTTTATATCCTTATCCTTATTAGCAAGCCTACTGAATGAGGATACTTCTACACTTAGCTGTCTTTCCAAAATCTGGGTCTGTGATGTAGATGCCCCTGTGTTTCCTCAGATATAATTGTGCCTTTACTTCTGTCCAGATTAGTATCAATTATTTCTACTGAGCCTTCTGTGTCTTCCTGCTCTGTAACAAGATTTAACCTAGGCCTTTTGCTCTGACTAGTCTCATACTGTATATTTGATGTGCCCATTCCTGAACTTGAGGGTTCCTCCCTAGTCCTTTTCAGGTTCTTTTCCTCATTCTGAGGAGTTTGCATGATAGGAGGGGTGCTCATGGCTGGCTCTTGCTATTCAGGTACCTGCATAAATGATCTCTCATCAAACTATCTTTCTAAGTCACATAAGGCATTCTCTACATCTACCTTTGTACTATCTCTGTCTACAAGAGTGTTTTCCACCCACTGAGATTGATTTGCATATCTTTCTATCTCTGGTATGAGGTGGTGAATATAACGTCCCAACTTGGCCTTCTTTCTCAATCTGATCATAAATTCTTGAGGGTCATACCTCCACATGAAACTCATTTGGAACTTCATTTGCTGCAAAATTTGGTCTACCTCCTTCCCTGCCTCTCTAGAATGGCAGATGAAGGGGTCAACCTAGTTTTTTACTTTGAATTGTGATATTTTCTTGGCCAAGACAAAATTTATCTCGTCAAAGTTCATTATTTGTCTATACTACTCTAGAGAAAATAACCTCATGGGGAGGTCTTTGGTAAGTTTATACGGTGCAAGATGGCAAACATAAATCCTTATCTCTGTGTGGTTTTGGTAAAGGTACCAATCTCCCACTTTTCTTTGTTTAGACAACTGAAGGACCCTTTTGATCTCTGGACTTATCCTTGGTGGAGGGCTTCCTTTCAGCATAGTCATGACTGGATGAAAAAAAGAATCTATGAACTCTGAATAGGTATATGGTGACTCAAACTTATGGAATAGTGGGGTCCAAAAAATGACAGACCTAGGATGGCCTATGGTATCCAGCTTTTGGAGGGGAAAAGGAAATCTATCCGGCTAATAATATAAGAACATATGGTAGAGGATAGATGAGTATTTGAACACTCTTTCGTTGTGCATCCTGGTGAATTGTTCATGCATTCTCTCAGCTATGAACTCAGCATAATTGTACAAAACAGTAGGAGGTTGTCCTGGGGTATAGATTGACATGAAGGCTAGGAAAAGTTCATCAAAAAATTCATCAGTGGAGAAGCCTAGGACACATGATATCATGGTGATGATTTGTTTGCCCCTTTTTGAGAACATGGCATAAAGATAGGGTGGAGGATTTTAGGAATGTACTGCTCTTCAACAATGAAATCTTGGAACACCTAGGCCAATCTAGAGGGACTTAACTTGGAATATTGGTCTAGAAAATCTCCAATTGAGTGCGGAGTCAGGTTTGGTCCTGGTTGGAGTTGCAACATTTCATTTATGGAATCAACTGTAATGGTGAATAGAATCTTTTGGTCAGGGGACATTACAGCTCTTTTCCTAGGAATGTAACATGCATGGCACTAGTGGAAAATTTCAGGGAAAACATGTACCTGTGGGAACTGGTATTTCGGAAAATTTGACTCCCAAAGGCCAATATGATCAGCATGGTTGAGGTATCTGTCCCTACTTAGACAATGGATTTTAAGCAGGAGGCCCTGGGGAGATGTATCTTTAATTTGGAAGTCCCTGTCAGCCAAGGGAATGTGGTCGAGGTCCAAATGAGGAGTTGTGATAGGTCTAACGTCTAAGGCAACAGGGGTAGCCATAATTTAGTTCTTGTGGATTTAAATTATGCTCTATAGGCTTATTCAAAGGTTTTGAATGGAAATTGGAAACTTTTAGAGGGATTGGCTGTAGGTTTTCAAATTTAAGGTATTTTTCAATTAATTTTACTTAATGAAAATACTTGATATGCTAAACGTTTCCAAATTTGAATAGGTAGTGGTATTCTATGGTGAAATACCTGCAATTGGGAAAATTGGCTTCAAGTTGATGGTTCGCGTTAGCTGTAGAGGTTTGTACAGTTTTGGTACGGACTGAGAGGTCAGTTGGGTTGTCTGCAGCATCTTCTAGAGCGAATTTGAAGGTCTATTGACAAGTTCGGCATTTGCAAGAGTCACAAAGGTTTTCAGAGTTTATAGAGAAAATGAGTGAAAAATGTCGAAAGGAGGGCTTCGCGGCATTTTATAAAAAAGCAATTACTTTTGGTAGGTTCATTTATGAATGAACAATTGGCCGTTTTTTTTCGGTTAAGTGGGGAAGCGTTTTTTCTTGGCCATCACACCGCTTTTATGGAGGAGGTGGTATTTGGGAGGGGTCACCCGATGTACTCCAGTGTTTGACACGTAGCAATAGGGGGGCTGGGGAAAACTTCTTTATCGGGTAGGTAAAGGTCGACAATCTGGTTCAACCGATATGGTTGTAGGCTGTTACATAAGGGGGTGATGATCAAATAGGAGTTGGGTGAGGGAATTGCACAGGGGATAAAGCAAAGGCTTTTGGGGGGACCCATAGCTTTAATCTTCGGCGGTATGGGATTAGTTTAGGATTTAATCACTGTATTAGCAGATCAGGTTCTTCTTAATGACAAGATTAGGTGATCGAGCAGGGTTAAATGTCAGGATTAATAAATTTTGTTGGGTATGGGGTAAAGTGTATAGTTTATAACTAAACTAGGGGTTGGGTTATTTATATAAAGGAATTAATTAATGTGGGATAATGGAATTTTAGGGATTATGTAATAAAATCAAAAATTAAAATGAAGTGAATGAGCGGAGTGGGTAATATCCCTTAAGCATAATGTAACATGTAATATTTGTGCACTTTACATACACTTAATACTTAGGATAAAATTATTTTGTGGGTTTTTGAATGAAATATGTTTTGATGTGGGGGGGTTTACTTTTCCTAGGTAAATGAAGTTTAACTTTAGGAAATGGGGTTTTATGAAGGGGAATGAATTATTTGTAGGGGATTTTTAACACTTGGTGTCCTTAAGTCATTAATCCGAGGGTCTAGTCCCACCAAAAGTCAGAGAAATGCTTTGAGCCTCTTTGACTTAAAGGATTTAAGTACTTAGAACTTATTTATGGGAAATTAGTAAGTAGAGGGGTGAAATGACTGGAGGGATGTTAAATAAACCAAGTTGTAAACCATTGTTCTTTCTTTGTTTACTGCTTATGCACTTTTGAAAGATGTATTTAAACATGACATAAGTGCTTTTGTGTAATCACTTGATATTTCTGCAACCTTTCTTCTACTTACCCATTTACTTACCCTACCATTTTTTCTTCATTTTATTTGGGTGCATTTAGGCTAGCAAACCCTAATCAATCCTTTTCTTTTACAAAGTAGACTATCTAATTCTAACCTTATATCATCAAAGGGCTCAGATTAAACTGATAAGCTCCTTTTATTTTCTCTACCTATCTAATTATCTGCCAAGATTAAATAGTTTGGTCATATTTTATTCTCTAACTATAAACACGAAATTCAAAGCATGGTATAATCAAGAATAAACAGTTTGATTACCATGGATTGTGGCATGAATAACAAGCTACCCACAATCATTATTACGCATAAAAGTAAATAGTAGTGGCATTTTGACTTGCACACTTTCATGGTCTCTTTTGTTTTTTGGGGTTCATATATTTTGATTTTTTTACCTTCTCTCATTCTTTTTTGTCCTTTGATTATTCTTTTAGGACATACCCTCTTTACATTTTTTAATTTTTTAATATGGAAAACATTTGCAAAAAGCAAAGGTATGTACAATATTACAAGGCTTAACCTTAGTCATTCAAAATTATGACTCCTATTGGTATAGGAGCCTAACAAGATACTTGATTATAACTACCCATAACCAGGAAAATGTCTATCCTTCCTCGGGCCGCTAAATATTTAATAACCTGTCAACTCGCTTATTTTAGCATTTAAGATGTAATTATTCCACACGTTTTACTGGACTTAATCGTGCATCGCTGTATTAAAAGGGATATAGTATAGCATTACTGGATGTATTAAGCAAAATGCGATTGTAGAGATCACAATATCGCATTTCGCAAATCGTCATTATTTGTTCTAATGGCTTGGTCAAGTTTCTCGTGAACTATGCGAAGTGAGAAATGACAAGGTGATGTTATCGCAGTGGGAGACGTAATCACATATCACATTTTTGTAAAGGTTTTTTGACATGGTCATGTGGAAAAGTGCGATTTGCGATATGGATTTCATCCTTAGCTAGTTTTGCAAGATTTTGCTATGAATTTTCTTAGAGTTAGAGTTTTATTATCCTAAGCCTAAAAATTTAAAAGGGTCCCCATTTAGAACTCTAAGCCTAGCTATTGTTTGTTAATGGAGGGGTTGTTTCATAATACAACAATTGGCTATTCACTTGGGAGAACCAGTTATCTCTTAATAGTTTTATGAAATTTCTAAAAAACTTTCAAAGTAATTAGGGTTATAATAATAATGATTACATGAGTTATAAAGTAAAAAACATGTCTCTGGAATCATCATTACATGCTCAACTTATTCACTTAATTACTTTACTCTTGTAGTGATAGATGTATAAACATTTTCATCAACCAATAAAGTTTAAAGAAATATAGTAGGTGTCTTTTGCAAATTAGTCTTTTGTAGTTTACTCATTTATCACAGATAGAGCCTCTACTGCCAGCAGGCGTTCATAGCCTCGACAAGGTTATCTTTTAACCAACAATGATTCATTATCCCATCTATATGAATTTTAAATATTCAAAATGATACTCACTTGGATTGAATCTCACTTGGACCTTGTCCCATTTTTCCTTTTTTTTTAATGTAATATTGCTCTTTTTGGTTTCTTAAAAGACATTGTCTAGGTGTGGTAACCTAATAATGACAATGCCATTCACTGGTTGTAACTAAACTAAACAAGCTGGCTCTTGATGAGACACCTTATCTTCTGATCAAGGTGACCATTAGCTATTACCCTGTTTGGTATGCAGTATTCGTAATATCAGTTTAATCACTTCCCTATGAACACGGTAAACAAGCTTGTAATGAGACTATTTATCTTTTAAGTTTTTATATTTTAGAATTACACTCTGAAAAAAAGGAAAATTTTTAGCAAATGGGGTGGATCATTGGCTCTTTTGAGAGTTTTGGGTGATAATGATAGAGTTTTTTAAGATGCTAATCGACAAGAAATCCTTAATAGGTTAAAGATTCTTTTCTGGAATGATAACAAAGCCCTCATATTCTATAAAGATAAGAGTTTGTTCATAAAATAAATATTTTAAGCAAGGTCAAGTTTTTCCAAAGAAATCAAGTTTACTTTAGCACTCAAATGTCCTAATCATTCCTTTTAACTCTTACTTTATTATAAAACCGAAAAAATAGAAATGTTATCAAAGATTTTATTTGTGAAAAGCCAAAAGTAAATACTAGTTAAGCATTATTTTCCTATAAAGCAATATTTTACAAAATTGGAAAAGGTTATCTCCTAGGAGAAGTACTTTTTCAAAATTTTCCCATTGACGGGCAAAGAATCCTTCTTACCTAATAAGTCTTGAAAAAGAAATGTTGATTGTCCAATTTTTTTAATGATCTGAAAAGGGCCAAGCCATAGTCTTTGGAATTTGGTATGTCTACCCTTTTCCTCGTGTGCTTTGTCCCATTTGAGAAATAAGTCACCTACTTCAAGATTTTTATGACTAACAGAAGTTGTGTCAAAAGTGCCTTTGACTAATTTTTGATGATGGAAGTGGGTTGCTTTAGCCTTTTCTCTTTCTTCTTCAAGCTTGAGAATTTGAAATTGTATGGCATGGAGAGAAGATGAAGGGCTTTCATCAATAAATTGCACTAGGGCAGGAGATGGGATTGCTACGTTTGTGGGAAGAACAACTTATTTTCCATAAACTAAAGCGAAAGGAGAAGAACTAATAAAGGCTTTCTAAGTAATCATGTCTGCCCATAGAGAAAATGTTAATGCTTTGTGCCAATTCCCGTGATTTTGATCAATAGTCCTTTTGATAATTCTAATGAGGTTCTTGTTTGTTGATTCTGCTAATCCATTACCTTGACGATAATAATTGGCTGAATATTTCAACTTGAAACCTCGCTTAAGAGAAAATTCTACCATTGTATTTCTAGAAAAGTAAGATGCATTGTCAAACATTAAAGCTGATGGTAAGCCAAACCTGGTAATTATGTACTAATCAATGAAGTCTATAATATTTTCTGTATTAGCTATCTTTAATGGGACAACCTCTACCCACTTAGTAAATTAATCAGTAATTGTAAGGATGTATCTATGCTGTTTGGAAGAGTTAGGAACAATCTCTCCAATTATGTCTAATCCCCATTGTTAGAATGTTTGTTGGATGTTAACTGGTTGTAAAGGGAATGTTGGCTTTCTTTCTCTTCTGGCTATGGTTTGACAAGTTTTGCACTTCCTTGCATATTCATGTGCATCTTTAAACACCAATGGCCAATAATACCCTGCATGTAGTATTTTGTGAGCCATGGTATTTCCTCCAAAATGTCCTCCAGTTGGTCCATCATGTAATTCCTGCATGACCTTTTCAGCTTCAGGTTTCTCTAGGCATCTCAGCAGTATTGAATCATAATTCTTCCTAAACAATAAATCATTAACTAGTTCATATTGATCTGGTTTCAATATTAAAGCTCACTTTGTTTTATAATGAAGATGCATAGGAGCATACCCATTTTTTAGATAAAATTTCAAATCAGCGTATTGTGATTGCGTCTCGTTGAGGCTTACCTCTGATATTTGTACTTCATTACCTTGATCTTGTTCTGTTGGTAACTAGGAAGCTCTTGTTAACATCCTGCAAAAACCTTGGCCCCTGACAATTTTAGTTGGCCGAATTTATACATCATATTCTTGGAGTGCAGTTACCTAATTAGCTATTTTCTCCCCTACTTATCTTTGGATCAATAGTTTTCTTATTGCAGGGTAGGGTACAGTTATCATTGTATGGGTTTTAAGAAGAAAAGGTTTGAAATGTTTCAAAGTTTTAAAAACAGTGAATGCTTGTTTCTCTACAGCTGAATAATTTAATTCGACACCTTGTAAGTTAGAACTGAGAAAGGAGATAGGTGTTTCAACATTTTCATCGTTCAGCTGTTGTCAAAACTGCTACATATGATGTATGAGATGAGAAAGTATATAATATAAAAGGTTTGATAAAGTCCATGATTGTCAATGAGGGAGTATTAATAATAGCTTTTTTAATCAACTCGAATGACTCTCTTTCATTCTTGTTCCATCTAAAAACTGCATTTTTTCTTATCATCGCTTGAAGAGGTAGAACAATTTGTGAAAAATATAGGACAAATCTTTTTACAAAATTTATTTGGCCTAGGAATGATTGCATGTTTTTCTTGTTGTGAAGGAGGGGAATATTTTCAATCTCTTGGACTCTATCAGGATCAATGTAAATTTCTTTCTTGGATACTATAAACCCAAGGAGTTTGCCTTCTCGTAAAGAAAAATAGGATTTGTTGGGATTTAAGGAAATGTCGTATTTTTTGCATATTTCGAAAATGTGTTCTAGGTCAGATAAATGATTATTCCTATCCTTGGAATAGACTGTGATGTCATCCACATAAACAACCACCGATTTATTGATTAGACTTTTGAAAGCAATGTCCATAGCACGTTGAAATGTGGCACCCACATTAATGAGTTCGAAAGGCATCTTCTGATAGGCATATGTTCCCCACTTGGTCCTGAATGTTGTCTTTAATCTGTCATCTGGATGGACAAGTATTTGATTATATCCTGAGAATCCATCTAGAAAGGACATTAATTCAAAACCTACAACTGATTGCAATATCTGTTCCATGGTGGGCAAGGGAAAATTATTTTTTTTGCAAGCTTGATTCAAGTTTCTAAAATCAATACAAATACTGATATCTCCGTTCTTTTTCCTTACAGGTACCATATTTGATACCCACTTAGAATGTCTAACAGGGAAGATTATTTTGGCTTTCATAAGCTTGTTCAATTCCGATTTGATTTGACTTTCAAGGTTTGGGTAAATTTTGTGAAGCTTCTGTTGAACTGGCTTTTCATTTGAAGTCATGGGTATGGTATTGGGATTGGGTAAGGATCTTGTAAGGTCCATTTCCAACCCGTGGTTGGAAATTTTGTGCAAAAACAGATAGCATCCATAATGTAGGCACTAAAATAGAAGGGAGGGAGATTATCTGAAAAGGAGGCTTTATTTTGTCGATATTCGGTGATGGTGGTGGCTAGGTTATCAGATAGGATGGAATGCCAATTCATGATATGGGAATTAACACAAGCATTAATCAGAGGAATCCATTCAATTGAAAACTTAGTATTATTGGATAGCCTATACAATCTACATAACATGGATACTGCATAGTTGTAGGGATTTGCCAAGGAGGCTATAACATACATACCCGATTTGTCATACTTGAATTTGTTGTCCAACACCCTCCAACCCTTAATTAGCTTGAAGGGGTCTGGATTCTTCTTTGCAAAGTTAGCCACAAATATATCGTCGTAGATATCCTGGGGATTAGTTATGTGGTACATCTTATTTAGATCCTCTGCTCTGAATGACCCTATGAGCTCCACCTTCGAATTCTTGAACTTCCTATCTTCAATGATAATGTTTTTAATCACCCGCCTGATCATGTTAGTATAGGGGAGGATTTTAGCCCTTAGTCCTATCCTATGAAGGAATGAACAATAATTATCTTTACATTGGAGTTCTGAAGGCCTTTTAGAGTCAGTTGTTGCTCTCGTAACAATGATTTTAGGATGCTCGTCCTCCAGCCTATTGTAAATTACTTCCCACGCTGTTGCACCTTGACAACATCACAAACTATATCAGCAAAGATAGGAGCCATCTCTGTAAACTCAACTTCAAAAATGGTTTGTTTGCTCTGCTTCTTCATCACCTTTTGTAGGGACATGTCTTTTGTCGCTTTCCTGAGATAGACAAGATATATTAGCGCGGATGGTATCTAGTAATTAAGATTGAAAGCTTCTGTGAAATGAATTTGGATCATGAGAAAGGTTTGAATGAAATATGTTATCACTCATATTTTTCTCTAGAAATTATTAGAAGAAAGAAAATGACCGAGGTAACCACAAACCAAGTTTTAAGCATAGGCTCTAGCCAATCTATGGCTCAGAGAGGGCTCTATCTATATGATTTAGCTTTGTTTGTTGGGATTTCAGGCTAGTTCTGAATGTTCAGGGGGTTTTTTGATTTGTATGGAAGATTGGATGGTGGAATCCTTAAAACAAATGGATATAATGATGTCTTTAGACCATTGGGCTATGGAGTCAATAGAATGGCAGCATAACTGGAATTAACTCACTAAAGGGAGTGTTCAAAGGGCAAGCTAGTAGAGCACAGTGCAGGTCTTTGGGCCAAATGGGTGAAATGGTTTTAACCAGGGTGAGAGAGCAATTAAGAATTCTCAGACCAGGATTAAAATGAGGAATAGGGGGTAATCAGAAACAAAGGGCAATTAAGAATGCGTTGCTATAGATTACAAAGAGACAACCCAAACTAAGGAGCAATTAAGAATTTCTTAACTTAGATAATCAGTAGAAGACATTTAAATGCATAACAATTAAAATAGAGTGCAATTAAGAAAATTCTGAGATATCATTCCATGTTATAGCATTTAGATTCAGATATACATTAAAGATTGTGGAAAAACTTTAAGAAAGATAACAACAACATGAGAAAATACTTGTTTGCACTTCGCTCTACACATGAATCCTGTGAAATATCTTGCCTTTATTCATCAATCCATCTTGTTGGTCCAATCAGTGATACAATAGATTTGCAATCCTTTGATCAAGAATTATATATAAATATATAGGAATCCACCCTACATACTTTGAATTGTGAAGTATATATACAAAAGTTTATTACAAAATATCCCAAACTAAATTGGGATTTAATCTAGGAAATGAAAATATCTTCTTGCTAGAAGGTAGAGACAGCTATTGAACTACTTTCATGCTGTCCCTTTTATTGTGGTGCTGTTGGCCTTTATAGTTTGGTTTGTAGTCCTTTATGCTCTTTGTTGTTTGAACTTTCACACAAGAGGCTCTAGTTACTTTTGGCTTTCATCTGATACTCCATGGCATTGATATTATTTACCCATGCTGACTTGCCTTTACATTTTACCCTGCTGACTGTACATCAACCTTTTTACTACATTTTACTATAGTAAATCAATCATTTTTTCCCATGACTCAGTGTTAGGTAACTTGATTTTCAACATCCTTTTATATATTTCATTTGCCTCGGTATACTTAGCAAAAGTAGGCCTAGTGATGAATAGGTGTTTCACCTCATGCTGGAGAAAAAACAGGCTTTCAAATGTCCAGTAAATAACTTTGCCTGTTGGCAATGCTTTTATCGTTGATGTACTGGCCTGTTCTTTAGCTAGCTCTCTAATTTTGTTGTTATAATCCTGTTGTGTCACAAGCTTGTCATTTATGACCAAGGGACTAGGTAACCCTTTCCCTCTCAAAATTTGAAACTTGGTCATAAATCTATCAACTATTACTTGCAAATTTTGACATTTGTCATCCAAGTTTATCATTAAGTTTCTCTTGGAAAGGACCTTTCTTACCTTCAAAATTGTTTTTGTCCTATCCTCTATATCCAATTCTTGAATTTCATACTTGTTTTTACTGTTGAGGAACTGGATAAGTCTAGTTGCATCTTCAGGCATGTCTCCTAGTTCTCCCTTGACTTTTTGGATAGCTTCTGTAGCTATCTTTATCATGTCTATCTGTTCAAAAATCACTTGAATTGATGGCCAAAGATCATTGACAGAGTCAATGATATTTTCCCATAATAGTTCCTTGGCTTGCCCAAGGGGTTCCTTTAGTGTTAGATCTTTCTCCATGGCCTTTAATTTTTCATTCATTCTAGTAGCTTTCTACACTTCTTCCTTGTGCATGATCTTGGAAAGCTTGCAATCTATTTCCAAGCTTGTCACTTGTTCTTTCAGTGTGTTCATTTCTGTAGCTTGAATAGACATTTCCTCCATGGCTTTGACAAACTTTGCTACTCTTTCTCTTGATGCACCTATTGCTGATGTAGACTTTGCTGAAACTGGTTGTGTTGTAGGCATGGGAGCTATGGGAGCCAATGAGGCTTCCAGCGTTGAAGGGACTGCTATTGAGACCATTGGGATGACATTTGGAGATGTAGTAGTAATGTCACTTTGTTTCAATTGAATTAAAGTGTATAATTCTTTCTCTGTCTCCTTCAACTGATCATTAAGTTTTAGGACCAAGTCCATCAACTCTTCATGTCTAGTTTAGCTCTCTAAGACCTTCTGTGTTTGGGGATGTTGCAACTGAGGCATCTTCAATTGTTTTTTCAGTGCTGCAATGTCATCATTCTTCTTCTTTATCAGCTATTCAATGGCTTTAATACCTTTGGGATCATGTCCCAATTCAATCACTAAGTCTTCCAAAGACTTTATTCTAGTATCCTTGGCCCGTGAAGTGGCCTTCTCTAATTGATATTGAGCTAAGATATTGCTCAACGAATTCTGTAACTGATGAGAAGCTATGGCTTTACTTGTGAGGGTGGAGTATATCATCTCTCTAGCCTATTTGTGCAATTCAATTTGGTCTATGGGATGAATATCCCTTGCCATTACTTCAAAATGAACTCTCTTGAAATCTGCTGATGTCCTTGGCTGTTGTGCAGTTGGTTTTATGAAGGACATTTGTAATTTTCCCTCCTTGATGTAAAACGCTAACATCAACCTTGTTTGATTGGTAGGTGTGAGTTTGAGATACTGAGCATAAGTTTGGGCCTTTAGTTTCTCATTTATCATCTTGATCTCTTTATATCTATCTTTTATATCCTTATCCTTATTAGCAAGCCTACTGAATGAGGATACTTCTACACTTAGCTGTCTTTCCAAAATCTGAGTGTGTGATGTAGATGCCCCTGTTTTTCCTTAGATAGAGTTGTGCCTTTACTTTTTTCCAGCTCAGTATCAGTTATTTCTATAAAGCCTTCTGTGTCTTCCTACTCTGTAACAAGATTTAGCCTAGGCCTTTTGCTCTGACTGGTCTCATACTGTATATTTGATGTGCCCATTCCTGAACTTGAGGGTTACTCCATGGTCCTTTTGGGATTCTTTTCCTCATTCTAAGGATTTTGCATGATAGGAGGGGTGCTCATGGCTGGCTCTTGCTATTTAGGTACCTGTAGAAACGATCTCTCATCAAACTATCTTTCTAAGTCACATAAGGCATTCTCTACATCTACCTTTGTATTGTCTCTGTCTACAAGAGTGTTTTCCACCCACTCAAATTGATTTTCATATCTTTCTATCTCTGGTATGGGGTGGTGAATATAAGGTCCCAACTTGGCCTTCTTTCTCAATCTGGTCATAAATTCTTGAGGGTCATACCTCCACATGAAACTCATTTGGAACTTCATTTGCTTCAAAATTTGGTTTGCCTCCTTCCCTGCCTCTCTAGAATTGAAAATGAAGGGGCGTAACTGGTTTTTTACTTTGAATTGTGATATTTTCTTGGCCGAGAAAAAACTTATCTCATCAGAGTTCATTATTTGCCTATACTACTCTAGAGCAAATAACCTCATGGGGATGTATTTGGGTAGTTTATATGGTGCAAGATGGCAACCATAAATCCTTATCTCTGTGTAGTTTTGGTAAAGGTACCAATCTCCCACTTTGCTTTGTTTAGATAACTGAAGGACCCTTTTGATCTCTGGACTTATCCTGGGTGGAGGGCTTCCTTTTAGCATAGTCATGACTGGATGAACAAAAGAATGTGTAAAATCTGAATAAGTATATGGTGACTCAAACTTATGGACCGTGGCATCCAAAAAATGACAGGCCTGGGCTGGCCTTTGGTATCCAGCTTCTGGAGGGGAAAAGGAAATCTACTTGGCTGATAATATAAGAAAATATGGTAGAGGACAAATGAGTATTTGAACACTCTTTCATTTTGCATCCTGGTGAACTGTTCATGCATTCTCTCAGCTATGAACTCAACATAATTGTACAAAACAGCAGGAGGCTGACTTGGCGTATAGATTGACATGAATGCTAGGACAAGTTCATCAACAAAATCATCAGTGGAGTAGCTTAGGACAGATACCTCATGTGTCTACGTAGGGAAAGATACCTCAACCATGCTGATAATATTGGCCTTTGGGAGTCAAATTTTCCCAAATACCAGTTCCCACAGGTACATTTTTTCCCTGAAATTGTCCACCAGTGCCATGCCTGTTACATTCCTAGCCTGAAAGCTGTAATTTCCCCTAACAAAAAGATTCTATTCACCATTACAATTGATTCCATAAATGAAATGCTGCAAATCCAACCAGGACCAAACCTGACTCCACTCTCAATTGGAGATTTGTTAGACCAATATTCCAAGTTAAGTCCCTCTAGATTAGCCTAATTGTTCCAATATTTCATTGTTGAAGAGCAGTACATTCCTCTTCATTATCTATTGCTACAATAAAGTTTATATCCAAGGCATGACAGTTCGATTCAGCCATGAGCTTGGCTAAACCTTGGCCTTTGATTAACTTAGTAGGTTTGATTTCTTTATCATACTCTAAAATAGTAGCAATCCACTTTCCCCTCTTTCCATCAGGACCATCCTGAGTTAGGATGTCTTTGACTACTAAATTTGGAATGTAGGCTACTATATGAGAATATAAGATGTATACCCTAAAGTCCTTAATTTCTTTGACTAAAGTCGATGCTTGTTTTTCCATTATATTGTATTTCAAGGGGGCATCTCTTAGGGCTTTACTAAAGAAAGCAATTGGTTGTTCATAGCCCTGGTCATTTTTCTGCAATAGAACTGCAGCTATTGTGTGCTCAGAAGCAAAGGAAAACAAGATGAAATCTCTGTCAAATCTAGGACTGATTAGCATAGGTGTTTTAGTTAAGGCCAGATTAATGTCTTCAAAGGATTTTTTAGCCTCAACAGTCCATTTTATGGTGGAATATTTTTTCAGCATGTTGTTTTGTGATCTAATTAATTCTGCTAGATTAGATATAAATCTTCTAAGAAAGTTAATTTTTCATAAAAAATCTTGTAACTCTCTAATGTTCCTAGGTTATTGTATTTGAAATATGGGCTCTATTCTCGTAGGGTCTATTCTTATACCATCTTTCGAAATTATGTGACCTAACAACTTTCCTTCTTTTCATCCAAACAAGGACTTTTTGCGGTTCAAGGAGATTCCAAATTTCCTGCATTTAATAAAAACTTGTCTTAGATGATCCAAATGTTGATTGTTAGATTTTGAAAATATGGTAATATCATCTAGATATATCACAAGGAAATCATGAATTTCTTTTGCAAGGGCTACATTCACAGCCCTCTGGAAAGTGACTCCTACATTCATTAGCCCAAAAGGAATTTTCACATACATAAATGTGCCCCAAGGAGTAGTAAAGGTAGTTTTGGGTTGGTCATCTGGATGAATCAAGATTTGATTGTAACCAGAAAACCCATACAAAAATGAGATTCTGGTTGATCCAACCACCCTTTGTAAAATGTTGTCCATTTTGGGGAGAGGGTAATTGTCTTTTAATGACACTTTGTTGAGGTTTCTGAGATCCACACAGAGTCTAATCTCACCAGTTTTCTTTCTAGTTGGCACCAAGTTTGAGACCCAATAAGAAAATTTGATTGGTGCAATTATTTTGGCATCATACATCCTATGAATTTCTTTTTGAATTGCAGGTAATAAGACAGGATTAATCATTCTAAGGTTTTATTTGAAACACTTTTGATTTTCTTTAATAGGAATTGTGTGCTGGTTGATGTCGGTCTCATAGGATTTGAGGTCCTCATAACTCCAAGCAAAGAAATCCTGAAATTATTTCAACAACTCAATGTATTTTACTTTTTCAGTTGGAGGTAATGATTTTGAAAGTTTTATCAGATTAGGATTTTTATTAGTGCCTATATTACATTCCTCTATATCAGACCTTAATGGTTCCATTTTAGGTTTCCTAGGAACATCATTTGAATCAAATAAATATTCTAGAGGGGTTAATCCTTTTGGTAAGAAGTTATCCTTGAGATTAATTACTTCAGTTTCTTTACAGATTATTTCATCAATCTCAATTTGCTCTAAGTTATCTACAGCTGATATAGTAAATTTAGTTGGGTTGATTCTATCTAGTTCGTCACCTTCTATCTCATTTATTTCTATCTCATCTTTAGTGTCAGGATCTATGGATGTATCAGTATCTATATTTTTATTTACAAACTCTTCTTCTGAAAGTAAAAAATTATTTATCTGTTTGTCATTAGAAAATATTTGTGAATTATTCAAATTATCAGGAATTGCAGGTCTGTGCCTAACTTCAGCAGTGTATTGATGGTTAGGTTGGAAGGGGAATTTTCAAGTGCTAGCAAACATTGCTAAACTATGGGCTTGCATATTGTGTTTTCTAGGGATTACTACAAGCTTTGTTTCTAGGAAAGTGTTAAGTATTTCTACAATAGTTCCTCTATAACAACTTAACCTAGGGTCCTTTGTCATATATACAACATCAATCTATTTTATAATTAGTTCAAATTCTCCCATGACAGAAACTCTTTTAGCTCCTATATTCCTAACTAACTTAAGACCTAAAATTAATGCTTCATACTCGACCATATTATTGGTTTATTTAAAATTCAATCTATATGCATGGCCTTCTGAGTGATTATTTTCCAAATTATATATCCACACTCCTGCTTCTGCTCCTAACTTATTAACTGATCCATCAGATTCTAAATGCCATAATATCTCATGCTCATAATTTTCACTATCTGGTGCAACCAACTTTGCATCATTTACAACAATTTGACCATCTTGTTCATTGAAAAGTTATGTAATTTGGTTAGCTTCATTTTGTGTAGAAACTTAAATTTCTTTTGGTTCTGTATTAGTACTATCTTTTTTTTTTGTGTGTTTGATCAGCATTATACAGGATAAAAGAATCAATATCTGAGTGTATGGAGTAGATGGGAAATTTTTGAGGCCGATCCTGGCTACTTACCATAGATTTCTTTAAGGTTTCTCAATATAGTTTCTTAGGTTGTACAAAAATAGATATTGTTGCAAATGACATATCTAGTTGTAAGGATCCTAGAAGTTTGGCTCCCATGATCTAGATAACAGCATGCAATACTTTGGTGGGATGTTAGCAACTACAATATCCATAAGGATGCTTTTGGTAGGATATTGGACTAAAGTGACACACGAGTCTTTAATCAATCCTAGACACTGTACCTCACTGGAGTCAAATAAAAACAATTCTTTGTAAGGCCTTGTAATGTCTAGGTTTAATTTCTCCATAACTGATTTGGGCATTAAGTTGTGAGAGGCCCCAGAATCCAACATTGAATTGTGTAGAATTTTGTCATGGATACTAAGGCTAATGTAAAAAGGTGGAACTCCTCCTTCTAATGGTTTGCCATTAACATCTGGACCAAATATGAGTTCTGGTTGGTCATTAAACAAGTTGACAGAATCCTCATTTTCAACAATATTTAAGGTCTGGTTTATCTGTGATTTGTAAGTTTCATTCTTGATTAGTTTTGTTAAAGGAACTGAAATCTTTAGCTTTGTTATCTCTACTCCCAGATTGAATGGCAAAGAGACCTTTTCTGTTTGAAGGTTTTGAATTTTTGCAGCAGGGACTTGAGTAGGCTTATCTTCTTTTCCTTTATTGGGGATCTCCTTATGTGGATTTTCAGATTTGATGTTTTAAGCTTTGTCGACTGGTTCCTTAGGTGGAATTGAAATGGATGGTGGATCAACATAAGGTTTCTTAGAGGTTATATCTACAATCGTGGGCCTAGAAGGATTTGGGTTCTGCCTAGGGAGAATTTGGAGGATTTTTGAAACAAGGGCTTCTTTTATTTTCTTGGGTTGACTTTGCACTGTTTTCTTGGTTTGGTCAGGGACATCAAAATTATTTTTGATTCTTAGATTATATTGTTTATGTACTTCAAAAATGGCATAATCATATCCATGTTTGTAATCAAATGACTCTCTAGACTGTATTTGTAATTGCTGCAGCATATGCAGTTCTTGCTCATCTTGGGTTAGAAAAACGGTGTCCTCATCATTTATTCCCATTAGGTTAATTTGTGTATCTTGTTCTGGATCTTCAGGATGGGACGTCTCTGCATAACGTTCTTGGAAAGGAGGCCTAATTTTCTGATCCGGTCCATTTTTCCCAATGTTTTGATTTTGGTTTTTTCTAAAATTCGGGTTTCTAACTGGAGGTGCTTGTTGGTTATCCCATTGGGGTTTCCTTTCTGTGTTCTCTATTCAATCCATTAGTCTTACCATACTTTTGGCTAAACTATCTATTTTAATGTATGACACAGATATGGCATACCAACTCAGGGAAAGAAACCCCCCAACATTAGAAGAAATGCAAAGTGTAGCTGTTAGTGTTGAAGCTAATTTGTTAGCTAAAAGGGCTAGATTTAGAAATGAAAAAAGAGGAACTACTAAGGATGAAACTTCACCATCTGACATTAAAATAGAAAATTTAGCCAAAAGTATGGAAAGACTAATGGATAGAATAGAGAACATAGAAAGGAAACCCTAATGAGATAACCAACAAGCACCTCTAGTTAGAAACCCAAATTTTAGAAAAAACCAAAATCAAAACATTGGGAAAAATGGACGAGATCAAAACATTAGTCCTCCTTTTCAAGAAAATTATGCAGAGACATCCCATCTTGAAGATTTGGAACAAGATACACAAATTAACCTAATGGGAATAAATGACAAGGACATTGTTTTTCTAACCCAAGATGAGTAGGAATTGCATATGTCGTAGCAATTACAAATATAGTCTGGAGAGTCATTTGATTACAAACAAGGATATGATTCTGCCATTTTTGAAGTACATAAACAATATAATCTAAGAAGAAAAAAGAATGTTAATGTCCCTTACCAAACCAAGAAAACAGTGCAAAGTCAACCCAAGAAAATAAAAGAAGCCCCTGTTTCAAAAATCCTCCAAATTCTCCTTAGGCAGAACCCAAATCCTTCTGGCCCCACAATTGTAGATATAACCTCTGAGCAACCTTCTATTGATCCACCATCCACTTCAATTCCACCTAAGGAACCAGTGGACAAAGCTCAAAACATCAGATCTAAAAATCCACATAATGAGATCCCCAATAAAGGAAAAGAAGATAAGCCTACTCAAGTCCCCACTGCAAAAATTCAAAACATTTAAACATAAAAGGTCTCTGTGCCATTCAATCTGGGAGTAGAGATAGCAAAGCTAAAGATTTCAGTTCCTTTATCAGAACTAATCAAGAATTAAACTTACAAATCACAGATAAACCAGACCTTAAATATTGCTGAAAATGAGGATTTTGTCAACTTGTTTGAAGACCAACCAGAACTCATATTTGGTCCAGATGTTAATGGAAAACCATTAGAAGGAGGAGTTCCACCTTTTTACATTAGCCTTAGTATCCGTGACAAAATTCTACACAATGCAATGTTAGATTCGAGGGCCTCTTACAACTTAATTCCCAAATCAGTGATGGAGAAATTAAACCTAGACATTACAAGGTCTTACAAAGATTTATTTTCATTTGACTCCAGTGAGGTACAGTGTCGACCTGTGTGTCACTTTAGTCCAATATCCTGCCAAAAGAATCCTTATGGATATTGTAGTTTCTGACATCCCACCAAAGTATGGCATGTTGTTATCTAGATCATGGGGAGCCAAACTTCAGGGATCCTTACAAGTAGAGACATCTATTGAACTACTTTCATGTTGTCCCTTTTATTGTGGTGCTGCTGGCCTTTATAGTTTGGTTTGTAGCCCTTTATGCTCTTTTCTATTTGAACTTTGATGTTGGAGGCTCTAGTTATTTTTGGATTTCATCTGATACTCTTTGGCACTAATATTCTTTAACCACGCTGACCTGCATTTACCTTTTACCCTACCGATTGTACATTAACCTTTTTACTACATTTTACTATAGTAAATCAGTCAATTTTTCCCATGACTCAGCGTTAGGTAACTCGATTTTCAACATCCTTATATATATTTCATCTGCCTTGGTATACTTAGCAAAAGTAGGCTTGGTGATGAATAGGTGTTTCACCTCATGCTGGAGAAAAAATAGGTTTTCAAATGTCTGGTAAAGAACATTGCCTATTGGAAATGCTTTTATCAATGATGTACTGGCCTGTTGTTTAGCTAGCTCTCTAATTTTTTTGTTATAATCATGTTGTGTCATGAGCTTGTCATTTATGACCAAGGGATTGGGTAAACATTTCTCTCTCAAAATTTGAAACTTGGTCATAAATCTATCAACTATTACTTGCAAATTTTGACATTTGTCATCCAAGTTTATCATTAAGTTTCTCTTAGAAAGGACCTTTCTTACCTCCAAAATTGTTTCTGTCCTGTCCTCTATATCTAATTCTTGAAGTTCATACTTGTTTTTACTGTTGAGGAAGTGGAGAATTCTAGTTTCATCTTAAGGCATGTCTCCTAGTCCTTCCTTGACTTTTTGGATAGCTTCTGTAGCTATCTTTATCAGGTCTATCTGTTCAAAAATCACTTGAATTGATGGCCAAATATAATTGAAAGAGTCAATGATATTGGCCCATAATAGATCCTTGGCTTGCCCAAGGTGTTCCTTTAGTGTTAGATCTTTCTCCATGGCCTTTAATCTTTCATTCATTCCGGCAGCTTTCTACACTTCTTCCTTGTGCATGATCTTGGCAAGCTTGTAATCTGTTTCAAAGCTTGTCACTTGTTCTTTCTGTTTGTTCATTTCTATAGCTTGAATAGACACTTCCTCCATGGATTTGACCAACTTTGCTTCTTTTTCTCCTGATGCACCTATTGTTGATGTAGACTCTGCTGAAACTAGCTGTGCTGTAGGCATGGGAGCTATGGGAGCCAATGAGGCTACCAACATTGAAGGGGCTGCTGTTGAGACCGTTGGGATGACATTTGGAGATGTAGTGGTAATATCACTTTGCTTCAATTGAATTAAAGTTTGTAATTATTTCTCTGTCTCCTTCAACTGATCATTAATTTTTAGGACCAAGTCCATCAACTCTTCATGTCTAGTTTGGCTCTCTAAGACCTCCTGTGTCTGGGGATATTGCAACTGAGGTATCTTCAATTGTTTTTCTAGTGTTGCAATATCATCGTTCTTCTTCTTTATCAGTGGTTCAATGGCTTTAATATCTTTGGGATCATGTCCCAATTCAATCACTAAGTCTTCCAAAGACTTGATTCTAGTATCCTTGGCCTGTGAGGAAGCCTTCTCTAATTGATATTGAGATGAGATATTGCTCAATGAATTTTGCAACTGATGAGAAGCTATGGCTTTACCTATGAGGGTAGAGTATATCATCTCTCCAGCCTATTTGTGCAATTCAATTTGTTCTATGGGATGAAAATCCCTTGCCATTACTTCAAAATCAACTCTCTTGAAATCTGCTGATATCCTTGGCTGTTGTGCAATTGGTTTTATGAAGGACATCTGTAATTTTCCCTCCTTGATGTCAAAAACTGACATCAACCTTGTTTGATTGGTAGGTCCAAGTTTGAGATACTGAGCATAAGTTTGGGCCTTTAGATTCTCATTTCTCATCTTGATCTCTTTATATCTATCTTTTATATCCTTATCCTTATCAGCAAGCCTACTGAATGAGGATACTTCTACACTTAGTTGTCTTTCCAAAATCTCGGTCTGTGATGTAGATGCCCCTGTGTTTCCTCAGATAGAGTTGTGCCTTTACTTCTATCCAGCTCAGTATCAATTATTTCTACTGAGCCTTCTGTGTCTTCCTGCTCTGTAACAAGATTTAACCTAGGCCTCTTGCTCTGACTGGTCTCATACTGTATATTTGATGTGGCCATTCCTGAACTTGAGGGTTCCTCCCTGGTCCTTTTGGGGTTCTTTTCCTCATTCTGAGGAGTTTGCATGGTAGGAGGGGTGCTCATGGCTAGATCTTGCTATTCAGGTACCTACAGAAAGGATCTCTCATCAAACTGTCTTTCTAAGTCACATAAGGCATTCTCTATATCTACCTTTGTATTATCTCTGTCTACAAGAGTGTTTTCCACCCACTCAGATTGATTTGCATATCTTTCTATCTCTGGTATGAGGTGGTGAATATAAGGTCCCAACTTGGCCTTCTTTCTCAATCTGGTCATAAATTCTTGAGGCTCATACCTCCACATGAAACTCATTTGTAACTTCATTTGCTGCAAAACTTGGTCTACCTCCTTCCCTACCTCTCTAGAATTATAGATGAAGGGGTCTACCTAGTTTTTTACTTTGAATTGTGATATTTTCTTGGCCGAGAAAAAAATTATCTCGTCAAAGTTCATTATTTGTCTATACTACTCTAGAGGAAATAACCTCATGGGGAGGTATTCGGTTAGTTTATATGGTGCAAGATGGCAACCATATATCCTTATCTCTGTGTGGTTTTGGTAAAGGTACCAATCTCCCACTTTTCTTTGTCTAGACAACTGAAGGACCCTTTTGATCTCTGGACTTATCCTGGGTGGAGGGATTCCTTTCAGCATAGTCATGACTGGATGAACAAAAGAATCTATGAAATCTGAATAGGTATATGATGACTCAAACTTATGGAATAGTGGGGTCCAAAAAATGACAGACCTAGGATGGCCTATGGTATCCAGCTTCTGGAGGGGAAAAGGAAATCTATTTGGCTGATAATATAAGAACATATGGTAGAGGATAGATGAGTATTTGAACAATCTTTCATTGTGCATCCTGGTGAATTGTTCATGCATTCTCTCAACTATGAACTCAGCATAATTGTACAAAACAATAGGAAGTTGTCCTGGGGTATAGATTGACATGAAGGCTAGAAAAAGTTCATCAAAAAATTCATCAGCGGTGCAGCCTAGGACACATGATATCATGGTGATGATTTGTTTGCCCCTTTATGAGAACATGGAATAAAGATAGGGTGGAGGATTTTAGGAATGTACTGCTCTTCAACGATGAAATCTTGGAACACTTGGGCCAATCTAGAGGGACTTAACTTGGAATATTGGTCTAGCAAATCTCCAATTGAGAGTGGAGTCAGGTTTGGTCCTAGTTGGAGTTGCAACATTTCATTTATGGAATCAACTGTAATGGTGAATAGAATCTTTTGGTCAGGGGATATTACAGCTCTTTTCCTGGGAATGTAACAGGCATGGCACTAGTGGAGAATTTCAAGGAAAACATGTACCTGTGGGAACTGGTATTTGGGAAAATTTGACTCCCAAAGGCCAATATCATTAGCATGGCTGAGGTATCTATCCCTACTTAGACAATGGATTTTAAGCAGGAGGCCCTAGGTAGATGTATCTTTAATTTGGAAGTCCCTATCAGCCAGGGGAAGGTGGTCAAGGTCCAAATGAGGAGGTGTGATAGGTCTAACGTCTAAGGCAACAGGGGTAGCCATAATTTAGTTCTTGTGGATTTAAATTAGGCTCTATAGGTTTATTCAAAGGTTTTGAATGGAAATTGGAAACTTTTAGAGGAATTGGCCGCATGTTTTCAAATTTAAGGTATTTTTCAATTAATTTTACTTCATGAAAATACTTGATAGGGTGAACGTTTCCGAATTTGAACAGGGAGTGGTATTCTATGGTGAAATACCTGCAATTGGGAAAATTGGCTTCAAGTTGATGGTTCATGGTAGCTGTAGAGGTTAGTACGATTTTGGTATGGACTAAGAGGTCAGTTGGGTTGTCTGCAGCATCTTCTAGAGCGAATTTGAAGGTCTGTTGACAAGTTTGGCATTTGCAGGAGTCACAAAGGTTTTTAGAGTTTATAGAGAAAATGAGTGAAAAAGGGCAAAAGGAGGGCTTCGCGGCCTTTTATAGAAAAACAATTACTTTTGGCGGGTTAATTTATTAATGAACAGTTGGCGGTTTTTTTTCGGTTAAGCGAGGAAGCATTTTTTCTTGGCCATCGCACTGATTTTATGGAGGGGGTGGTATTTGGGAGGGGTCACTAGATGTACTCCAGCGTTTGACACATAGTAATAGGGGGGCTGGGGAAAACTGCTTTATCGGGCAAGTAAAGGTTGGCAATCTGGTTTGACCAATATGGCTGTAGGCCGTCAGATGAGGGGGGTGATGATCAAATAGGAGTTGGGTGAGGGAATTGCACGGGGGATAAAGCAAAGGCTTTCAGGGGGACCCATCTGATTAGTTTAGGATTTAATCACCGGATTAGCAGATCAAGCGCTGCTTAATGACAGGATTAGGTGATTGAGCAGGGTTAAATGCCAGGATTAATAAATTTTGTTGGGATATGTGGTAAAGTGTATAGTTTATAACTAAACTAGGGGTTGGGTTATTTATATAAAGGAATTAATTAATACGGGATAATGGAATTTTTGGGATTATATAATAAAATAAAAAATTAATATGAAGTGAATGAGCGGGGTGGGTAATATCCCTTAAGCATAATGTAACATGTAATATTTGCGCGCTTGACATACACTTAATACTTAGGATAAAATTCTTTTGTGGGGTTTTGAATGAAATATGTTTTGATGTGGGGGGGTTTACTTTTCCTAGGTAAATGAAGTTTAACTTTAGGAAAAGGGGTTTTATGAAGGGGAATGAATTGTTTGTAGGGGATTTTAACACTTGGTGTCCTTAAGTCATTAAGCCGAGGGTCTGGTCCCACCAAAAGTCAGAGAAATGCTTTGAGCCTCTTTGACTTAAAGGATTTAAGTACTTAGAACTTATTTATGGGAAATTAGTAAGTAGAGGGGTGAAATGACTGAAGGGATGTTAAATAAACCAAGTTGTAAACCATTTTTCTTGCTTTGTTTACTGCTTATGCACATTTGAAAGATGTATTTAAACATGACATAAGTGTTTTTGTGTAATCACTTGATATTTATGCAACCTTTCTTCTACTTACCCATTTACTTACCTTACCATTTTTTCTTCATTTTATTTGGGTGCATTTAGGCTAGCAAACCCTTATCAATCCTTTTCTTTTACAAAGTAGACTATCTAATTCTAACCTTATATCATCCAAGGGCTCAGATTAAACTGATGAGCTCCTTTTATTTTCTCTACCTATCTAATGATCTGCCAAGATTAAACTATTTGGTCATATTTTATTCTCTAACTATAAACACAAAATTCAAAGCATGGTATAATCAAGATTAAACAATTTGATTACCATGGATTGTGGCATGAATAACAAGCTGCACACAATCATTATTGCGCATAAAAGTAAATAGTATTGGCATTTTAACTTGCACACTTTCGTGGTCTCTTTTGTTTTTTGGGGTTCATATATTTTCATTTTTTGACCTTCTCTCATTCTTTTTTGTCCTTTGATTATTCTTTTAGGACATACCCTCTAAGGTATGTACAATATTACAAGGCTTAACCTTAGTCATTCAAAATTATGACTCCTATTAGTATAGAAGCCTAACAAGATACTTGATTATAACTACCCATAACCAGGAAAATGATTATCCTTCCTCTGGCCACTAAATATTTAATAACCTGTCAACTCGTTTATTTTAGCATTTAAGACGTAATTATTCCACACGTTTTACCGGACTTAATCGCGCATCGCGGTATTAAAAGGGATACAGTATAGCGTTACTGGATGTATTAAGCAAAATGCGATTGCAGAGATCACAATATCGCATTTCGCAAATCGTCATTATTTGTTCTAATGGCTTGGTCAAGTTTCTCGTGAACTATGCGAAGTGAGAAATGACAAGGTGATGTTACTGCAGTGGGAGACATAATCACATATCACAATTTTGTAAAGTCTTTTTGACATGGTCATGTGGAAAAGTGTGATTTGCGATTTGCGATATGGATTTCATCCTTAGTTAGTTTTGCAAGATTTTGCTATGAATTTTCTTAGAGTTAGAGTTTTATTATCCTAAGCCTAAAAATTTAAAAGGGTCCCCATTTAGAACTCTAAGCCTAGCTATTGTTTGTTAATGGAGGGTTTGTTTCATAATACAACAATTGGCTATTCACTTGGGAGAACCAGTTATCTCTTAATAGTTTTATGAAATTTCTAAAAAACTTTCAAAGTGATTAGGGTTATAATAATAATGATTACATGAGTTATAAAGTAAAAAACATGTCTCTGGAATCATCATTACTTTCTCAGCTTATTCACTTAATTACTTTACTCTTGTAGTGATAGATGTATAAACATTTTCATCAACCAATAAAGTTTAAAGAAATATAGTAGGTGTCTTTTGCAAATTAGTTTTTTGTAGTTTACTCATTTATCACAGATAGAGCCTCCACTGCCAGCAAGCGTTCATAGCCTCGACAAGCTTATCTTTTAACCAACAATGATTCATTGTCCCATCTGTATGAATTTTCAAATTTCAAAATGATACTCACTTGGATTGAATCTCACTTGGACCTTGTCCCTTTTTTCCTTTTTTTTTTGAATGTAATCTTGCTCTTTTTGGTTTCTTAAAAGACATTGCCTAGGCGTGGTAACCTAATAATGACAATGCCATTCACTGGTTGTAACTAAACTAAACAAGCTGGCTCTTGATGAGACCCCTTGTCTTCTGATCAAGGTGACCATTAGCTATTACCCTGTTTGGTATGCAGTATTGGTAAT
The DNA here is from genome assembly GCA_031772625.1 of Pinus tabuliformis. NCBI lineage: Eukaryota > Viridiplantae > Streptophyta > Pinopsida > Pinales > Pinaceae > Pinus > Pinus tabuliformis. The sequence continues at coordinate 844,470,513 of CM062819.1, read as the reverse complement.
ATCAGTTTAATCACTTCCCTATGAACATAAACAAGCTCGTAATGAGACTATTTATCTTTTAAGTTTTTTATATTTTAGAATTACACTCTGAAAAAGGAAAATTTTTAGCAAATGGGGTGGATCATTGGCTCTTTTGAGAGTTTTGGGTGATAATATAGAGTTTTTTAAGATGCTAATCAACAAGAAATCCTTAATAGGTTAAAGATTCTTTTCTGGAATGATAACAAAGCCCTCATATTCTATGAAGATAAGAGTTTTTTCGTAAAATAAATATTTTAAGCAAGGTCAAGTTTTTCCAAAGAAATAAATTTTACTTTAGCACTCAAATGTCCTAATCATTCCTTTTAACTCTTACTTTATTATAAAACCGAAAAAACAGAAATGTTATCAAAGATTTTATTTGTGAGAAGCCAAAAGTAAATACTAGTTAAGCATTATTTTCCTAGAAAGCAATATGTTACAAAATTGGAAAAGGTTATCTCCTAGGAGAAGTACTTTTTTAAAATTTTCCCATTGACGGGCAAAGAATCCTTCTTACCTAATAAGTCTTGTAAAAGAAATGTTGATTGTCCAATTTTTTCAATGATCTGAAAAGGGCCAAACCATAGTCTTTGGAATTTGGTATGTCTACCCTTTTCCTCGTGTGATTTGTCCCATTTGAGAACTAAGTCACCTACTTCAAGATTTTTATGACTAACAAAAGTTGTGTCAAAAGTGCCTTTTACTAATTTTTGATGATGGAAGTGGGTTGCTTTAGCCTTTTCTCTTTCTTCTTCAAGCTTGAGAATTTGAAATTGTCTGGCTTGGAGAGAAGATGAAGGGTTTTCATCATAGAAAATTTTAGGGGCGAATGTTCGCCCTTTGGCGAAATTAAGTGGTTTTAAATTTTTAGTGGGTGAATATTTGTATCATAGTACATTTTTACAAATCACCTCAAATAGCCCACCTTATTTTAAGGGATAGGGTAAAAAAGGTAATTTTAGCCCTTGAAATTAGGAGTTACAACTTTCCATTCGCTCAGTTTCAAGAATAGGTTTTATTTAAGTGAATCACATGGGCCAAAGGCCCAAATACCATATTTATAAAAGAGGTATGGTAAATTAATAAAAATAAAACTAAATGAGAGGTATGGTAAATAAATAAAACATTTTTTATATTTACTCCATAAGTCACCTTATATACATGCAAGGGTGTAAACAAATAAAAATATAAGTAAAGTGGAGGTATGGTAAATAAATAAAAATATAAATAAACTAGACGCATGGTAAATAAATAAAACCTCTTTTTATATTTAGTCCATAACCCTCGTTCTATTTATGAAAGCTCAAGAAAGAGGTTTTATTTAAGTGAATCCTATGGGCCAAATACCATATTTGTAAAAGAGGTATAGTAAATTAATAATAATATAAATAAACAAGAGGTATGGTAAACAAGTAAAACATTTTTTTATATTTACTCCATAAGTCACTTTATATTTCAAACACTCAAAAAATGCGTTATATTTAGGTGAAACCTATGGGCAAAATACTATGGGACAAATACCATGGACTAGATTGTTATTAATACCATGAAAAAAAACATTATTAACCCTAATATTAGTATTAATAAAAGTAAAAATGGCACATGGTATTGACCCATGGTATTCACCAAAATGGCACATGGTATTGACCCATGGTATTCACCTGGAATGTAGCCTATTTAAATGGGGGAATTAAACCAGCATAGATCCATCTTTACTCTGGATCTACTAACCCTCCAGAGGTATCAAATATCGTGATATGCAAACTAGGATAGAGTGAAAAAATATTTGATCCGATCAAGAGTAAAAATGGATGTTGTAATTTAATGTATGTTAAACATTTTAGCTTGGTTAAAATAAAAAATAAAATAAAAATCAATTATTAATTTTATTAATTTTTATAAATTATTGATAGTAATTTTTAAGCTCCAGGTTTATGATAACCCATGGTATTGATGTTGTAGATCTAACCCAAAATATATATGAGAATACAAATATACCCAGAACAAGATCAAAATAAATGGAAATGTTTCTTTATTGATATCAAACCCTTAAGGTAGGGCAACACCATACATTCACTCCTTAAGGAAGGAGAACACTCCACAAGCCATATGCTTGTTCATAGAATAATACTTCTCTTCATCTTCATGTCCCTCCATGTGGAGTCTCTAGCCTCTATATAGGCCTCATACATACAATACCATGCATCATTACCATGGTTTCCTCATACCATCAACTAATACCATGGGCCCTTTACATTATTATTAACTACTTGTGGTCCCTTACATGACATGGGTTAACCACCTTATTTATTACTATGGCCCATCCCATTATTACATTATTACCTTGGGTACCTCCCTTGGTACCCCATATTATCCCACCTAGGTATATAACATTCCACCCCCCTAAGCATGTTTCGTCCCCGAAACATGGGAAGAACACAAATAATAAGATCTACTCAAAAGAGTAGTCCACTGATACCATGCACGTGCATCTATCCATCCAAGAGAAAGGTGAATCCTCGATCTTGCTGGTGCCTCGCTCGCTTGAGATGGAAGTTGACCGTGGCAGTTCTTCTGTGTTGATGTGTAGTAGGTGGATCGTCTCTCCTTTCTATCCATCATGTGACTACTTGGTTTCCATCTTGATGGTTGTCTTGCGGGGTGATGTGGGTGATGATATGTTGAAGTTTTAACCCACGATGGCTTTTGCTTGACTTCACCCTGATGTGGTGCCTGTTGTGGTGTCTTCTTTTTCAATATGACTTCAACCACTGATCCCTCCTCTGATGTATCATCACCTGTAACCTTTTCTTCTGCAGCCTCTGTTTGTGTTTGATTGTCGGTTATCAAAGGCTCATCATCTGATATGTCGGTCCCTTGAACATCTTCTGCTTCAGCCTCCATGTGCTCTACCTGTTTATGGATGGAAATATCCTGTAATGTAATTTTCTTCTTTTTATACCATAGCTTCAGGAATTTCTTCTGCACATTAATATTGATAATACCCACCGATTCCATCCAAGGATATCCCAAAACAACATCGATATTATCCATCTCTAAAGCATAAAAATCACCATGAAACACATACTTATCCATAGAAAGCTTCAAATCCTTATAGATTTGAACATCCTTATCATCAACTTGTGTATGTTCAATTTGTTTTGCTGGGACTTGCAATTTCTTTGTTAAGTTGATATTTATGAGATTTTGCTTGCAACTCGGATTTATATACACAATGATTTTCTCCTTCTGAATCAATCTATGAACCTGCAATAAGGAGACACTCGTACCAATTAAACTCTTATGTGTCTCATTCTCCTTTTTTCTAGCCCGAGACCATTTGTCCAAAAAGATTTTTTCAAATTCTGCATCTGAAATGTTGGCCATCTGCTGGTGGTCAAGTGATAACCACCACTTTTTAGCCTCATCTCTCATACTACATACTATTGGAAGCCTCCAATATTTCCCATGTGAGGACTTGTATCTTTGTATAAATTCTTCAATAGTAGGACCATCATCTGTTCCTGTAAAATATAGAACCTTGCTAGAAGCCATGAAGAGGGTTTTGAAAAAACTTGGCGAAAATTTGAAATGGCCACAAATCCATCAATATTGCTCAGAATCTCTATTATAACCTATTTTTGGAAATCGAACAATCATTCTGCATCTGCCCATATGATAAAAATCCTGATCCGGGCACTAGAATTCCAGATCTGCGCTGCTACGCTCCCGACGTCACCCAAAATTTCTGCAAAAAGCGCTGATTTTAAATCAGCGATATCTCCCTCATCCGGACTCCGATTCGACTGATTTTTTTTTTTAAATCATGTGTTTTTTCCCAAATATTCCAGATCTACAATTAGATCTTGCAGATCTGGCACCAGGACTTCTAGATCTGCGCCGCAAAACTCGTTGCCCTGAAAATTGTCTGCAATCCCACTGATTTTTAGATCAGCAATATCTCCTTCATCCGAACTCCGATTCAACTGATTTTTTTTTTGAATTTGGGTATTTTTTCACAAGGAATATAGATCTGCAATTATATTCTATAGATTTTTCACCAAAACGTACAGATCTGACCTGAAACTCGCCGCCCCAAAAACCCTGCAAAAATGAAAAAAAAAATCTCCACGGTTTGCCCAAGAAAGTGCTCTGATACCACTTGTTGTAGATCTAACCCAAAAGATATATGAGAATACAAATATACCCTACACAAGATCAAAATAAATGGAAATGCTTCTTTATTGAAAACAAACCCTTAAGGTAGGGCAACACCATACATTCACTCCTTAAGGAAGGAGAACACTCCACAAGCCATATGCTTGTTCATACAATAATACTTCTCTTCATCTTCATGTCCCTTCATGTGGAGTCTCTAGCCTCTATATAGGCCTCATACATACAATACCATGCATCATTACCATGGTTTCCTCATACCATCAACTAATACCATGGGCCCTTTACATTATTATTAACTACTTGTGGTCCCTTACATGACATGCGTTAACCACCTTATTTATTACTATGGCCCATCCCATTATTACATTATTACCTTGGGTACCTCCCTTGGTACCCCATATTATCCCCCCTAGGTATATAACAATTGACGCATGGTAATATCATGGTATTCATGTGAGCATAGACTATTTAAAGGGGAAATTCTATCATCTTAGATCCATCTTAATTCTAGGTCTACCAAGTGCTCAGAGGGATAAATAGATTTCATCCTCCTAAGAGTGGTAGATGTGGAGTTAAGATGGATATAGGTTGGTTTTTATGATAATGAAGATATTAAATAGACTTAGGAAATTATATTGTAAGAACATCTTAAGGTGAATGGTTAAAGCATAGACATTGGACAAGTATATTTGTATACTTCTATTTTAAACTGAAACAAATCTAGGGCTAAAAGGAATGGATTGATTGCACTAGTCATCCTTCTATAACTTTCCAACATATGTTGGAGTAAACAGATTGTAATTTTGGTAATTTTTCTAATTGCAAATAGGAACATACTTGTGTATTGGCAGGGTGGTTACGAGGTCCCTAGAAGTGATGAATTTGAATTTTTCTTGGTTTTATATATAGTATTAGGTTTTTTCTCATGCTTTATGTGAATGGCACGAGTGAATTTTATCCTACACCCACTAGGTTATCGATATGTAATTTCGGTAATTTTGATTTCAAAAGATATTTTAAAGAAATGCAATGATTTCATTTGTGTATTCAATAAACACAAGATTTTATAATTGAGTAAAATATTCGCCATGCCTAGTGAGAGATTCGCCAAAAAATTATATATACATATCATATTATTGATAAAATCGCCTTCCATTTTTCCTATATACCATGGAGATTCGCCCATTTATTATACATGTAAAGTTAGGGGGGGTTCTTAAAATTTTCCCTGGTTTTCATCAATAAATTGCACTAGGGCAAGAGATGGGATTGCTACGTTTGTGGGAAGAACAACTTATTTTCCATAAACTAAAGCAAAATAAGAAGAACTAATAAAGGCTTTCTGAGTAATCTTGTCTACCCATAGAGAAAATGTTAATTCTTTGTGCTAATTCCCGTGATTTTGATTAATAGTCCTTTTGATAATTCTAATGAGGTTCTTGTTTGTTGATTCTGCTAATCCATTACCTCGACGATAATAATTGGCTGAATATTCATTATATATGTCATTACGCCATACTAAACCTAAACTACTACATGCTCATATATAACTAACTACCACCATGCCCAGGTACGTTTACGTTAGTGACTCGACTGATAAGGAGAGGACCGGTAGGGGCTCGACTGATCAACTTGAAACCTCGCTTAAGAGAAAATTCTACCATTGTATTTCTAGAAAAGTAAGATGCATTGTCAAACATTAAAGCTGATGGTAAGCCAAACCTGGTAATTATGTACTGATCAATGAAGTCTATAATATTTTCTGTATTAGCTATCTTTAATGGGACAACCTCTACCCACTTAGTAAAGTAATCAGTAATTGTAAGGATGTATCTATGATGTATGGAAGAGTTAGGAACAATCTCACCAATTATGTCTAATCCCCATTGTTAGAATGGTTGTTGGATGTTAACTGGTTGTAAAGGGAATGTTGGCTTTCTTTCTCTTCTGGCTATGGTTTGACAAGTTTTTCACTTCCTTGCATATTCATGTGCATCTTTAAACACCATTGGCCAATAATACCCTGCATGTAGGATTTTGTGAGCTGTGGTATTTCCTCCAAAATGTCCTCCAGCTGGTCCATCATGTAATTCTTGCATGACCTTTTCAGCTTCAGGTTTCTCTAGGCATCTCAGTAGTATTGAATCATAATTCTTCCTAAACAATAAATAATTAACTAGTTCATATTGATCTGATTTCAATCTTAAAGCTCACTTTGTTTTATAATTAAGATGCATAGGAGCATACCCATTTTTTAGATAAAATTTCAAATCAGCGTATCATGATTGCGTCTCATTGAGGCTTACCTCTGATATTTGTACTTCATTACCTTGATCTTGTTCTGTTGGTAACTAGGAAGCTCCTACTAACATCCTACAAAAACCTTGGCCCCTGACAATTTTAGCTGGCCAAATTTCTACATCATATTCTTGGAGTGCAGTTACCTAATTAGCTCTTTTCTTCCCTACTTCTCTTTGGATCAATAGTTGCTTACTGCAAGGTAGGGTACAATTATCTTTGTATGGGTTTTAAGAAGAAAAGGTCTGAATTGTTTCAAAGTTTTAAAAACAGTGAATTCTTGTTTCCCTACAACTGAATAATTTAATTCGGCAGCTTGTAAGTTAGAACTGAAAAAGGAGATAGGTGCTTCAACATTTTCATCATTCAGCTGTATCAAAACTGTTGCATATGATGTATCAGATGAGAAAGTATATAATACAAAAGGTTTGATAAAGTCCAGGATTGTCAATGAGGGAGTATTAATAATAGCTTTTTTAATCAACTCGAATGACTCTCTTTCATTCTTGTTCCATCTGAAAACTGCAATTTTTCTTATCATCGCTTGAAGAGGTAGAACAATTTGTGAAAAATAGAGGACAAATCTTTTTACAAAATTTATTTGGCATAGGAATGATTGCATGTTTTTCTTGTTGTGAAGGAGGGGAATTTTTTCAATCTCTTGGACTCTATCAGGATCAATGTAAATTTCTTTCTTGGATACTATAAACCCAAGGAGTTTGCCTTCTGGTAAAGAAAAATAGGATTTGTTGGGATTTAAGGAAATGTCGTATTTCTTGCATATTTCGAAAATGTGTTCCAAGTCAGCTAAATGATTATTCCTATCCTTGGAATAGACTGTGATGTCATCCACATAAATAACCACCGATTTATTGATTAGACTTTTGAAAGCAATGTCCATAGCACGTTGAAATGTGGCACCCACATTAATGAGTTTGAAAGGCATCTTCTGATAGGCATATGTTCCCCGCTTGGTCCCGAATGTTGTCTTTAATTTTTCATCTGGATGGAAAAGTATTTGATTATATCCCGAGAATCCATCTAAAGAGGGAATTAATTCAAAACCTACAACTAATTGCAATATCTGTTCCATGGTGGGCAAGGGAAAATTATCTTTTTTGCAAGCTTGATTCAAGTTTCTAAAATCAATACAAATCCTGATATATTCGTTCTTTTTCCTTACAGGTACCATATTTGATAGCCACTTAGAATGTCTAACAGGGAAGATTATTTTGGCTTTCATAAGCTTGTTCAATTCCGATTTGATTTGACTTTCAAGGTTTGGGTGAATTTTGCGAAGCTTCTATTGAACTGGCTTTTCATTTGAAGTCATAGGTATGGTATGTTGAATTATAGACGAATCTTAAGTTTTGAGATCTGCATAATTCCAAGAAAAAATGCCTTTATATGTCTTCAACAACCTAATGAATGATATTCCTTCTTCAGATGATAGGCCTATACCTAGGTTGATATTTTGGGGTTTTTCGTTTGACCCTAGGTTTACTACTTCTAATCTCAAAGTAGAACTTTGAGTTTTGGAGTTAGTAGTTTTCTTAAATCTATCCTTTAGATCATAAAGATATTCCATTTTAACCACAGACTTTGGGATTGGGTTATGATCATGATTAAGTTTCATTTCTAGATCATGGTCATGTTCATCCATAATATGTTCTTCATATGATCCCTCTGATGTAAGGAAATTAACTATATCCACATCATTGTTGAATACTCTCCAATTTGTTACATTGTCAAGAATTGATGGGCTAAATATTAATTCTATTGAAAATTTGTTTGGACTAAAATCTTCTGAGGGTATAAGCCTAGATGCCACAATAGCAAGTAAGTCAGCACTCGCATTTTGTAATCTAGGGACTGAAGATATGTTGAAAGAAGAAAAATGAGAAGTCAATTTTTGAGCTAAAGATTGATAGTATTTAAGGTGCCCAGAGCCACAATGAATTGTTTCTCACCTGTTTCACAATTATCTCCGAATCACCATAGACTTGCAAGTATTTGACATTAAGACTAATGGCTTTATACAGTCCTTGGATTAGTGCTTCATATTCAGCGACATTGTTAGTGCACTAGAATTCAAGTCTGCAGGCTAGCATGGTTTTCTCTCCTTGTGGATTGATCAAAATGCATCCTGCACCTGCACCATCCTCTGATTTAGAACCGTCAAAATAGAGAGTCCAAAACGGAGAGTTATTAGAAACTTTATCTACTAAATTTAGACATTTGGAAGGATCCGTTTGTGAAAATTTTTCGATTTGAGAGACTACAATGTTATCTAAAAAGGGAGACCTCTGAGCATTAAAGGATCCTAAAGAGGACTCGGATGAGTAATTTCCAATGATATTATTAGTGAAAGAAATAGGTTCGTTTCTTCCCTCGTGGTCGGTGACCGTATATTTCATGAATTTCTCTTGGTCAACCCTAATTTGGTTAGGTTTACCATTGTGTGGCAACCACATGTGAGACCAATCAGTTGTGAAATAACCGTGCAACTTTTCAGACCAGTCCCTACTGAGAATTAAACCATAAAATTCAGGGATATCGGCTACCAGAATATCAATTATTTGGGAAACTTTTGGATTAGAGGAAAGCATAATTGAAACTGTTGTTAGTTCTCCAAACACCTCAACTTTAGTCCTTTCTAGCTTAACTATGTTCACTGCAGATTTTTGAGGTGTGATGTTCAATTTGGTACACACAGCCCTTGGAATTATATTTGAGGAGGCTCCTAAAGCAACAAGGCATTTGTGAACGTTCCTGTTGAAAATTTCATAAGTGAGCAAAAATGGAGGAACATGAGAAATAGACCTATCACCAATCAGAACTAGATCTGAGGGATCTACCTTGTTTGAGGATGAGGGAGGTTTTCCCATATTGTAGGTAGCTTGAGTAACTACAGCAGATGGCAGAGGGGATACTAGAACTTCTTTCAATTTCCTTAATAAAATCTTCAGCTGCAGTTTGAGTTTAGTGAGCTCATGCAGTGAGATGTTAGCTATAGTCTTTTTCATATCTTCTACTATATTGTATTTAACCGTATCTGAGATTACCAATGTTTTTTAGGCATTTGGGGAATCTGGAGGGATAGGATCGGTTTGGTTAGTCTTAGATTTCTTAGCTATTGTTTTCTCCTTTGTAGGAGTAGCAACTTTCTACTTGTGATTTGTGATAGACATGTGAGGAGAATTTTTGCTTCTTGTAGTCATTAGCATTGCTTATGCATCTTCTTCAGTTGGGAGAATAAAATCCCACATCTCGTTTAGTTCAATTTATTCTTTCATTTCAGTTTCCTCTTCGTTTGGCAAATCTTATTCTGCTTCTTGGTCAGATTCAGCATTTGAAATGGTGTTTGGGGGTTGTGACATAGAAGAAGGGTTCCTTTTGGATGATCAAAAAGGTTTCTTAGGAGCAGAGGATTCTGCAACTTGTTTTTTTAATTTTAACCATTTTTTTGGACATCGTCTTTAACACTTTTTGGAGGCCTTCAAGATCAAAAGGTTCTTTTGAAACTTTCTTCTTAGAGTCATCCTTAAATGTCAGTTTTTTGGTCTTCCTATCATATGTTTGTAATCTCTTTTCCAAAGCTATGATTCTTCTTTCTACAGATAGGGTGTTGGGTAGCGAAGGGCCCGCGTAATGGTTTTGGGACCCTAGGTCCACAATTTTGGGAAAAAAGTATAATAAAGACTCTACGAAGTGCACAAAGAGTGAATTGTAATGAGTCAAGTCAAAGGGTTGTCCGCCCGAAAATAATGAAAAATAATAGGAAGTGAGTCGGCCTGCCCATGGTCCGCGGACCATGGGAATGTATAAATAGAGCAAGGCTCTATGGCTAGAAGTCAGTTTTTGGAGAAGTCTTTTGTCTTGGATCTTGGTGTTATGGGTTTGTGAAGACAGTATTATCTGCATCTGTAAGTCCGAGTCAAGGGTGTTGGTAGATAGATAGAGGCTCTACAGCTGTGTGTGCAAAGGCCTAGTAGAGTTCGTAACTATGTGCATGGACCCCTGCAGCTGAGTGCACAGGACATATCTAGTTGTATTGACAGAGATTTTAATAAAGATAAGTGGTTTTTGAAGTATCGTGGATCTATTGTGTTCTGGTTTATGCATCTGTTATATGAGTTTATATCTTTTTATGATTGCGCACACTGGGTTTTATTGTTAAATGTTTTCTTAAAGACTATAACAAGAAGATCAGATCTATAATAATTTCCTTAATAAGAACGTACACCCACGCAGATATACGTGGAAGCCCGATAATAGCACAGAGTGGCACAAGGCCACAGGACAGTTCGCGACCCCTCCAGACCACATCAAGACATCCCAAGGGTGCGGAAACCTAGTTCTAGCACCCTCCCCTGCTACCTCAGGTGAGACCTCAGTCCGCACTCCATGGGCTGTTGCCAAAAGGGCTGGTAGTTGTAGGATATGTTTGGCTAATAACTCTTCCGAACCTGGGTCAGGGCCCAATAAGCCAACAAATGGTTCCATTGTCGGGACCGAGATCTACCTAAGGGATATCGGATGTCTAAACACTAGAACCCTACAAAGAAAGAACTTGAAGATTGGTTGGATCAAAAGCTTCACGAATTCGTGGTACAAGAAAATAGAAACAAGGATATCTGAGGAAAGGTGGCTAGATCGCTACATATACACAAAAATCCATGAGATTTTCTTCACGTTGTTCTCGACAGAGCTGTATGAGTGGATCGCAAGGCTAGCTGACAGTCACGGAAAGTGCAGACTAGATCAACCCATCCTGTGGACTCCAGAGTTGGTGCATAGGCTGGAAGCATCTGAAGACAAAATCTCACAGCAGTAGATCACTGGTTGGATCGAGTAATAGGAGGGTTTATAACCGAGTTTGCAATACACACAACTATGAGTTACAACGAGGTAGAAAGGCGCTTTCTCCAAGGGACGTGGGGTAAGTACATCAAATCATTGAATACTTGGATTAAAACATTGTTATGTGAAAAACAGGTTATGTGCATCCATTGATGTCTGGGGTAACGAGGAGTGGAAGAGGCTACTGAGGGACCAAAGTGTTGGAAATAATAATGAGAGGGGGGGGTGAATCAGTATTAGAAAATCAAACAATTTTCCATTTTCTCATTTTGATTCATATACGCTCCTTCAGTTAAATATATCCGCGTATATACGCGACTGTGTTAAAAGCAACTAGCGTACATACGGTAAACTTTATGATTTAGTTAGTTCATCTCTAGTGAATGCATCAGAACATTATTAACCATATGAGCCGCAAACAGAACAGATCATCACGTAAAGAGCACACATGAACACCATGATATAAGGTGGAAATCCAATGTGGGTGAAAACCACCTGTTGCAATTTGTTTCTATCTTCCTTTAATAAGAAAATTATTTTACAATGTACTGGTGCAGTCCTTTACCAGCACGCAGGCTGCAACCTGCAGAGGGCTACAACCCTCTCTCGTTCTCCAACTTCTTCTGGGAGGGAGCTACAACCCCCTTAGCTCTTGTACTAGCTGATATACTAGTACGTAGGTGCTGACCTATAGAAGGCTACAACCTTCTTATCTTCCAGGGACCACATTTCATCAATTTTCAGACTGGATCCATAAGTACAAAACAATCACTACTGCAATACAATCATCAACTTATACTTGCATCATAAATCTCTAAATCACCTAATAATGAATCACTGAAACCCTGTCATCAAAAACACAGTTACCAGAACGCAAACCAAAGCCCAGAAATCTGCAACAACCACTAGAACCAACAGCAACTTGAAACACCAAATCTCATAAAGCATACACTACTTGACTATATCAAAACCGCGTGTATATGCGCTTTCACCAGAGACAACCCACGTATAGATCTAAAGATAATTACTTATACCTTCGTTGTCATTTCCAATCTGAGCCAAGCGTCACAAACCCATAACCAGCATACTAGATCTTCACACTTCGTCAGACATGCATTCCTTGCTCATCCCCCTTTGCCTAATGATCTTCTCCTTATATAGGATTAGGCTTCTCTCAATACCATGGTCCAAAACCATGTAGAAACAATACCATGGACCCAATACTTGGGATCAATACTTTAGACGAGATACCATGGTCCACAACCATAGGTTCAAATACCAAGGACTAAATACCACGAACTAAAACATAAGTTATCCCACATGTACACGCTTTTTCTTGCGTGAAAGTGCGTGTATACGCATACACATCTTCAGAACATCTAACCTGCGTGTATACGCGGCTTTGTCACAATGAAACAACATATATCTCTCTCTTGACCTGTTGTACTAAGATTTGTCCTCTCATTGAGGTACCATCACCTGTATCAACCTCTGAGTGAGTTGCCATCAAGGACAACACTTATATCATAATGCAACAATCTCCCCCTTTGGACTTGATGGCAACAACCACACCAAGTCACTCTCCCCCTTTCACATCAAGGGCAAAGGGCAGACCAAGAAGTTCTTTCCCTCTGCTGTCCATACTCCCCCTTAGTACCTATTGAAATCTGTGATTGGGCTCCCCTTTTGTATATGCCAAGTTGTATCAATCCATCCATGCTCCCCCTGAACAGATGCAAGTTCAAAGACCAGCAATCCATTCAAGACCATGATAGTCATTAGCCACTATCATATATTATCTGCACCATAAGCATCAGCTTCCAAACTTGCAATGCCATTCCTTTGATCAAACGTCAAGGTATATCTTTTAGCTTCATAAAATTCATCAACGACTTCTAACCATAATTCCAACAATGCATTATTTGAAGTATATGCTCCCCCTGAGCCTGTGCCAACCATTACATATCATGACCGAACCATTTCCTGAGTCTGTTCTACTGCCTTTTCTTCTGAACTCCATATACGTGACTCTACAACCTCTAACTCGCGTATATACGTGACTTATCTTCATTATATCAGCGTATGCAAGATGGAATACTGAAGGTCTTCACTTTCAGTTTCCCCTATGTCTGTTATGTCAGCTAACTGAGTTATGACACACCTTTCTGTCTCTAATTCTATCTTCTTCAATTCCTAGATCTGTGATGATGTATGGTCCTCTTGATTTGAATTTTGAAATTTGCTCCTACATTCCCTTGCTTCATGTCCAAGCTTGTTGCATGTATATCATCTTACATATTTCATGTTCCTTCTATTGCAATCAATTTCTTTGTGTCCAAACACATTGCAGGAAAAACAATATCCTCTGAAATATGATGATCTTGTGTGATGGTCTTGAACCATTCTACTTCTACATCTGGCTGCAACATGTCCAAGATTATGACATACATAACATTCAATATTATTCAATGGAGGAAATAATCGTCTATCACTTCCATAGTTAGGAGCAAAGGGTTTTCTTTGAGGAATTTCTTTCCTTGGCTATTCCTTGTTGAGCATTTCAGATTTCTCATTAGAGTTCCTTGCCTCACCTTGTGAGCTAGATTGACCTTCAACAGATTCATAAAAGCCAAGATCAGTTTTGATAGTAGGGGATCTTTGACTACCAAGAATGTCATCCAAAATCTTAGTACTATCTTGAAATCGTAACAATTTATCCTTTTCTTCTAATTCACCTTTTAAGATATTTACCTCAGCCTGATGTTTTTCTTCCTTTTCCAGATACTGTTTCCTTATGTCTTCTTCAACTTTTCTTCCTTCTTTGACTTGCTGCTTTAATTTGATCACTTCATGTTCTTGTTCTTCAAGAGATTCTCTATTCTACTTTTTTGATTTTTCAAGATCTTCTTTTAGAGAGAGGATCTTTGATTCAAGTCTCTGAATTGTTATGCTCTGATCTTTTACTATATCCTACAATTTCTCACTTACTTTGGTTACTGACTCCAATTGTTCATTTAATTTGGTAACTTCTTCAGTTTCTGCATCCTTGTTTTCATATGCCATGAGACTTCTAATTTCTTCACTACCATTGAATGAGTCATTAATTTTAACATGGGTATAATAGCTTCTATTACCTTCTTCAGACATCTTTCCTTTGTTATGGGGGCATCTAGCAGCGTAGTGACCAACTCTACCACATGAAAAGAATTTGAAAGGTAGCTTACCTTTGAACTGTCCAGTTCCCCATTCAAGATTCTTGACAAAATTTACCTCATCTTCTTCTTCTGACCTATATCCTGATGCTTCGAATGCAGCTTCTGATGGTCCCTCTTTTCTCATCTCAAAAGCAGTTAAGATTCCGTGAAGCTGCGACATAGTGATTTTCTGCAGATTCTCCTTTTCTTCTATGGAAGACACTTTGGAATCAAATTTAGCAGACAGGGATCTCAAAACCTTTCAACTAAGACCACTTCCTTAAATTCTTCACCCAAATTCCTCATACAATTTACAATCTCATCTATACGCAGGAAGTAATTAGTTATGCTTTCATTACTATGCATATTAAGATTTTCATACCGGATTCTGAGAGTTTGAAGCTTTGCTCCTTTTACCTGTTCATCTCCTTCGTAGCTTAGAATGATTTTGTCCCATATTTCCTTAGCTGATTTGAAATGCATGACCTTCATAAATTCTGATTGTGACAAACTTCCCAATAAGACAGTAACAGCTTTGGCATTGAGCTCATATTGCTTTCTCTCTGCTGTATCTGTAGGAGTTGTTGATGGGTATTTGTATCCTCCTTCTATGATTCCCCAAACTTCTGCTCCAAGTGATTGTAGATATGTCATGGTTCTTATCTTCCAGTGGGTAAAGTTGTTCCCGTCAAAGATTGATGGCCTGATGGGTGCCTCTCTTTCTAGATTAGCCATTCTGATGGATCTTTCCTTCAAGCGATCAAACTTCTTCTAAAGGACCTACTCTGAAACCAATTGTTGGAAATAATACTGAGAGGGGGGGGTGAATCAGTATTAGCAAATCAAACAATTTTCCATTTTCTTATTCTGATTCATATACGCTCCTTCAATTAAATATATCCGCGTATATACATGACTGTGTTAAAAGCAACTAGCGTACATACGGTAAACTTTATGATTTAGTTAGTTCATCTTTAGTGAATGCATCAGAACATTATTAACCATATGAGCAGCAAATAGAATAGATCATCACACATAAAGAGCACACATGAACACCATGATATAAGGTGGAAACCCAATGTGGGTGAAAACCACATGTTGCAATTTGTTTCTATCTTCCTTTAATAAGAAAATTCTTTTACAATGTACTGGTGCAGTCCTTTACCAACACGCAGGCTGCAACCTGCAGAGGGCTACAACCCTCTCTCGTTCTCCAACTTCTTCTAGAAGAGAGCTACAACCCCCTTAGCTCTTGTACTAGATGATATACTAGTACATAGGTGCTGGCCTACAGAAGGCTACAACATTCTTATCTTCCAGGGACCACGTTTCATCAATTTTCAGACTGGATCCATAAGTACAAAACAATCACTGCTGCAATACAATCATCAACTTATACTTGCATCATAAATCTCTAAATCACCCAATACTGAATCACTAAAACCCTGTCATCAAAAACACAGTTACCAGAATGTAGACTAGAGCCCAGAACTCTGCAACAACCACTAGAACCAACAGCAACCTGAAACACCAAATCTCATAAAGCATACACTACTTGACTATATCAAAATCGCGTTTATACATGCTTTCACCAGAGAAAACCCACGTACAGATCTAAAGATAATTACTTATACCTTCGATGTCATTTCCAACCTGAGCCAAGCGTCACAAACCCATAACCAGCATACTAGATCTTCACACTTCGTCAGACATGCATTCCTTGCTCATCCCCCTTTTCCTAATGATCTTCTCCTTATATAGGATTAGGCTTCTTTCAATACCATGGTCGAAAACCATGTAGAAACAATACCATGGACCCAATACTTGGGATCAATACTTTAGACGAGATACCATGGTCCACAACCATAGGTTCTGTTAGAGTCGGTCTGGTCAGTCCTTCGTCAGAGATCAAAACTCTTTATTCATTTCATTTTTAGGAGTCCCGCTCCATTCACCCAACTACATTCTGCTAGGAGCATGCCATAATCTAACGGAAAAGGTCATGCTAGTCATTTCCCCTCATGTTTGGCTCCTGTTGGCTTAGGTATTTTGTCAATGATCACTAAAGTTCATGACAGTCAAGGTCTGGTCCTTTAATGGACAAAAGTATTTTTCGATAATTAGGTCTAGGGATTAATCAATTTGGCCTTCAACCATGTCCAATAAAGCCATGAAGGCCAGAGAGAGGCCCTTACAAAGTGATGATTCAGAGAGTTTCATCGTCATGTGGACAAATTTCGACTGTTCTTCAAAACTCTGTTTTGAAGAAAAGTCAAACAGTGTCATTTGTGATAAAATTTTCAAAAAATTCGTCAGTTGATTTCTTCAGGTGCAGTCATGGTTTCTGTGGCCAAATGCCCTGTCATGCAATCCCTGCAAAGAGTGTCGAGAACTTCATCATTTGACCTAAAATTCCAAAGGGAAAAGAGAAATTCAAGTGTTGCTTTAAGTCAGTGAAAAAAGCCAAAATGAAACATTAGCAAAGTGGGTTTTTGGAGAAGAAAAAATTAAACCCATGACTTCAAAGCCTTTAAATAGAGGTTTCCACAAGCAAACAAGGTCATTGTGCAAATCAAGGTCATAGAGAAACGTTGCAAAGTGATTAGGAGAGCAAAGTGCATGTTTAAGAGTGAGTGGGAGTCGTTTTCCAGAGCGCGGCGCACACACAGAGGGGCGCGACGCACACAGAGCGACCCCGCAGTGTAAAATTACGATGGGCGCGACGCATATACCGAGGGTGGCGCACTGGCTTTGGCGCGCAGCGCACACCCACAGAGGCCCGAATTTGTGCCAAACTTGCAACAAATCTCTTTGAAACCCTGCAAATCGACAGGTAGGGTCTATCTCTTGGCTTGCTCATCCAATTTTGTGAATGTTATGGTGGTTCATGTCTATGTTTAATTGCAACAAAACTCATAAAACCAACCATAAGAAAACACCAAAAGCCATTGTTGCTAGGGTTGCATAATTGTGGTGTTAATGCCAAGGTTCCGTTATCACCCCTATTTTCCCTTTCTTACCATTTTTCCCTATCCCCCTATCCCATTTTTTCCTATTCTCCCTACCCTAAAATATTACCAAACCCGTATTCCTTATCCCTCCACTCTTTGGTCAATATAAACCCCAAAACCCTACCCTATCAAATCCCCAAACCCTCCTATATATCCCTAAACAAAACCTCTCCCCATAACCCCTATTCCCATCATATTATTCCCCTCCTAATACTCCCTTTTTTTCATTGTTCCCCTCGGTGGCAGATATCACAACAACACCTAATTTCACACCATCATCAAAGGGCAGCCCAAGTACAATACACACAGTAGTCATGGCATCTGAGCGTTCATCGGAGTATGAGATGGAGACACAAAGTGATTCATCCTCGAAAGAACAGGCTCCCAGGAGACATCACAAGAGTGGCAAACATGTTAGGGATGAGCCAACCACCCTCACTGAATTGCAGGCATGCCCTCTTGCCATGTCATGCTTCCAGCATCTATCATGTTTTAAATTTTGTCAAAGGGTGGCTAATGTTTGAGTTCATCATGAGTTAGCCCGTCTTTTTGTGCTTCACCTACATGGAGATCACTCTATCTTGGCCGGGGTCACCTTCACACTGACACCCGAAACTGTCTCATTAGAAACCTGTATACCGAATGTTGGAGAACCATGGCACAAGAAACAGAAAGTTGATCGGCAACATTATGAGCCTTACATTAAGGCCAGTTGCTTGAGGCAGCTCACAAGAGTCTTTCCATTCAGATATTTGAAAGGTGAATATGCTCCACTCATGAAGTTGATCATGAAGTACTTCAGCTGTGAGGGGAGGTTCTCTCATCTATATGCCTATCACATCAGGTTTCTCATGCACTTTACCAGGGTACGGATGATGAACATCCCATTTTTCATTTGCAGGAACATAGAGAGGATGAACACCTTCATGCAGCATAAGACCCCTCAGCAGCAACTTAACAGTGTTTATCACTTTGCTCTTATTAAGATTTTGGTGGTTCATCAGTTGGGATTGCAGGGCATTACTTGGGATGATTTCATCTCCTGTGACCTCTTTAGCACTTCACAGGTATTATCAGAGGTTAAGCATGAGGGTGAGCCTTCTCGTCGGTATGAGCGCCATGAGACTGCTAGTGTGTCGGTTTTCATCACATATCAGAAAGGCACCAGATGTTTGTTTGCAGCGGCAAAGCGAGTGTTATCTCCACCCGGGGTGGAAGGGGCCTCGCTTCCTCCATCAGCATCACAGGAACAGGACAAAGGCAAGGAGCCAATGCAGGATGAGGGGCCTTCAGGTGAGCCATCAGGTGAACGAGAGACCGAATTCGTTCTCCTTCATGATGATGATACAGATACAGATCTGCCAAGTGCACAGCTTAGAGAGATCATCCAGGAGCAGCAATCAGAGATCGAAGCCTTATCCCTTGACTTGGAGAGGGCTAAGTGGAACATGAAATATCTAGAGCAGAGGAACAAATAGCTTGAGGATCAACAAGCGATCATGGAGCTACAAAACATTCATGAGCATCGCCAAGCTGCACAAAGGAGAAGAGTTGAGCTCACGTCATTGGAGCAAGAGATTAATGAGGATCGGAAGGCCAATCTCGAGAGAGTTAACATGCACTTGGAGAGGTTGCTGGACAAGGCCGACAAGGACCATGTATTGCTGAGACACATGGCTTTCCACTACATGGCTCGAAACAAAGTATGCAAGGCCCGAATCAGGAATTTGAAGGCGAAATTGAGGAAGGCAATCAAGAAGCAAAAGAGGCAAAGGGAGCTCGATCGACTTCAGATATTGGCCGAAGCCTCTTTGGCCCAGCATAACACTTGATAAGGAAGCTCTAGTCCAAATTTCAAGAAATTTGGGGCAATTTTGGTCACATGGCAAATTTTTGGTCAAAACACAGGTTTTTTCTCCCTGTGCACCGCGCCACTGGCACGGCGCTTAGGATTGGGAGCTCCAAATAACAAATGGTTTACATTTTTGGATTCAGCATGCAAAATCACGACTACTGGTGCTTGGACAAGAAATTTGGGCATGATTTGTGTCTCCAGGAGGTCAAAAACACTCAAAAAATGACCTCTCTGCCCCTATTTTGACACACAGGAAGCAGTCTTGGGAGAATGAAGATTTGGAGGGGAAAATGAGCACCAAATTCAGAAATTCCACTTGGGTTGGAAAGTAGACAGGCCAGGCTTTCCAAAACTCACACTTGGGAGCATTTTGGACTCCTACAGGTGCCTCAAAACAGCCTCCAAAGTAGCACGATGCATATAAAGAAAAAGGCCAAAATCGCGCCCACTTCGCGAAATGTCGATTCGCGACTTTCTCCAAGTGGGCCCACTCATTTACACTATTTTTTTCTTGGAAACTAAGGCAATGTTTAAAAATAATTTTCACTAAAGGTGGGCTCCTATCCAAGTGGAAAAGGAAGGCGAGCAGTCACCCAAAGCCATTTGTCATTTTTGTAACACTGCACTTGTAACTAATGGTTGGCTTTCCACTTCCACTTTGTAATGATTCGAAAAACTCCCCAACTCTTGGTCATTCTATTTCCTCATGGCATAGTCTATTTATTGTATGCAAACCATTTGCAAAGGGTTGGCTGTTAATTTATGGGAGACTGTGGGAGAGAAACTCAGTTCTTCATTGTATATTTTGACAGAGGATTAATGAAAGGCAGCGGCTCTGTCTCATGAGATTCATGTGGTTGTGAGTGTAGCAAATGTGTCTCTTATGTTTCATATGCATTCCGTAATGTTTCACAGTTCATTTCATATTCATTTCCAGTGAAATTTTCTAAGTTAGATAAGGTAGAATTCATTTTTATTGCTCTGCCTGTGGGAAAATTTCATGTTTAGTGTTCTTCTTCTATTGAAAAGGATTCATGTACTTATGCCCTTTTCACCCTCCTAAGAAATTCCTCCATTCCGCATTATTTCAAACTAAATTGCTATACTTTCCGCCTGTCTTGGCTCACGAAGTAATCTATGCCTTTGTATTAAATTCTCTGCTCATTGCTGTCCATTGGTCCCATACCATCCCAGAAACTCAGTCATTCATAAAAAATTGCTTCTTGTATCCATATTTACTTACTAGCCTAAGATCAATATTTCACTGTTAGTCATCTCAAACCATTCCGTTTACTTATTCGCTGAGCGTGACTCGAAGAGATCCCTCTCCTGTTCTGGTAGGGCTAGCTACCAGACTGAGCGTGGTTTGTGGTAACCTTGAATTTTGCCTTCCTTCAGCCTAAGGCAAATTTAGGTGCTAACAGGTTCAAATACCAAGGACTAAATACCACGGA
This sequence comes from Pinus tabuliformis, assembly GCA_031772625.1. Classification (NCBI taxonomy): domain Eukaryota; kingdom Viridiplantae; phylum Streptophyta; class Pinopsida; order Pinales; family Pinaceae; genus Pinus; species Pinus tabuliformis. The sequence continues at coordinate 844,449,638 of CM062819.1, read as the reverse complement.
CCAAAACATAAGTTCTCCCACATGTACGTGTATATGCATACGCATCTTCGGAACATCTAACCCACGTGTATATGCAGCTTTGTCACAATGAACCTGCGTATACCTCTCTCTTGACCTGCTGTACTACGATCTGTCCTCTGATTGAGTTACCATCACCTGTATCAACCTCTGAGTGAGTTGCCATCAAGGACAACACTTATATCATAATGCCAACACAAAGGATTAGAAAACAGTCCTCTGATTTCATTCTCACGAGAAAGTGAGGAGGAGCTCATAGGGTTCTCTCCGAGAAGCGCAACCCGATTGATAAAGCAGTGCTTTCCACCAATACCACTGTCGTCCATGCCATCACCTACATCCAACCCATCTTCACCTACCCGACCACCGCCACCACAGAGGGTAGGGATGGCAGGTGCGATCAAGTTGTTGGTTCTTAGAGGCATAGGAAATGAGGAACCAGATCAGTTCTTGTTCATGGTAAAGGTTGTATGGGAAGCCCAAGGTGTAACAAATGAGAACATCAAAAAGGCTTCTCTGGTGACCGCGCTGTAGGACTGCGCATTGACGTGGTATAGAAAGTACTCTAGTGATCACTCAAATGCGAGAATAGCGGCGATTCAGGATGCGCTAAACAAAGAATTTAGCCTACCAAAATTAGAAATGCAGTCAATCATTGGGTTCAAGGAGATCACGATGATGCCTGGTGAAACCCCGTGGGGTCTAGATCAAAGATTGAAAAGTACAATCCGTGAGGCAAACATGACACTGACGAACGCGCAACACTGCGCATGGTTTTTGGCGTCATTGACAACTCATCTAAGGATGGCACTATCACAAAAAAAAGATCTCAACCCAAGCTAAAGCATTGGAGACAGTGATGAGGTTGCATGAAAATTCAATACAGGATCTGGGGTTGGGAGTTCAGCAAATCCACACGCAACTACAAAACCTATGCTTGGAAGTGCAAATCTTGAAGCAAGAAATGGTGCCCTGACCGGAGGCTCATACAGAAGTAGGATGCATCAAATGCAAAGGTCAAGGTCATGACAAAGACCACTGCCCTGTATTCATGAATTATCTGGCGAGAGGGGGGCTGATTCCATTAAGGCTGGAAGTACAAGTAGGGCCAAGTGCAGCACCTGTCCTATGGTGTGCGATTTGTCAAGTAGGAGGAAAGCACGCAACAGACAACTACCACCTGTTGCAGAAGTATGCCCAGACTTCACAGCAGCTGTATTACAACTTTTGTAGGTCAGTACATCATGATGAGTGAAGTTGTCGAAGCTATGAGCGAATGATGGAGAGGAGCCCAGCTTATCGAAGGCAGATTGAGGCGCGGGGTTTCGACCCAGCCGCAGGGCCCCACGGGGGATTCCAAGGACGCGGACGAGGAAGAGGAATTGGGCCTAATGGTGCTGCAGATAGCTAATCTGTTATAATTTCGGCAAGTCGGGGCATTACACTCGTGATTGTACTAACCCTACGAGAATATCGTGTCCATACTGTGAGCAGTTTGACCATGAAATGGTAGACTGTTCAACGCTAATTGCCTAGATGCGCAAAAAGGGGGTATTACAACCCACTCCAACTCAAAATTTCCAAATGACGAAATCAGAACCGCACGAAGAGGACCCCAGCATAAACATTGTACTAAGGAGCGACACAACTACAAGGGGAGATGCATAGAAACAGCCTGCAGAAGATGAGAAGGGTCACAATGCCCCTACAAGGGAACCTAACTTTGAGATGGAACAAGTGAAGAAGACATCTAAGGAAGCTCAGAAAAGCTTCACGGAAGTCTCTACTCCAAGAAGAGGGGACCTAATTGAGCCGGGAATGGATCCCTCTATGCTTACCACCCTTTTAGAGACATGTATGAAGTTGTTGCGCGACAATAGAGTCGTTAAAGGGCTGCAAGAGCTGATCACTAAGTGCGCAGCATCAGGGGAGCTACGTGTAGTCTGGAAACTGGGAATACATGCTCTACGCACTGGACAGGAGATGTGAATGACGATGCAAATCGATGAGTACGAGATGGACTAGGTCATTCTGGATTTAGGGTTAGATGCGAATGTGTTGCCTAAGCAAACGTGGGAACGCATGGGTAGGCCCGCACTGCAGTGGTCTCCTATTCAATTGAGGATGGCCAACCAACAAAAGATCTTACTAATGGGACAACTACAAGGGGTGACAGTGGACATTGAAGGTGTAGTATGCAGACCGACTTCGAGGTAATAGAAATTGTCAATGATAGTATCCATACCCTGCATTGCTAGGAATAGATTGGGCCACGGACATGAATGGGGTCATCAACTTAAAAAGACAGAAAATGACGTTCGAAAAAAGTCACTCCAAGTAATAGTTCCATTAGACCCAACTGAAGGAGCACACTACACAAAACCGGTGCGCGACGAGGACAGTAACGATGAACTAGACTGCATCTACCAAATAACAATGCAAGACTAGGATCGGGTGAATCCCACAGCAGATGGGAGAATCTCATGGGAGTGCGATAGTTCCTGCACCTCGGATTCAGATGAGGAGATTGAAAGATGGTAGAACTGATTGCATGAAGTCACAACACTCAACTGTAACATGATGATTAGATCACTACGACACATGACAACCGAGGCATGACAATAGCCAGCGGACAACGACACAACAAAGGAGGAGGATTTTGTCAATCCTGGCAGAACTTCAATCATAAGGCTGAAGCCGCAAGGGGCAATGGAAGAGGAACTACGCACAGCAATCACACCAGGGTGGTGTGCACAAAGGAAGATGAGGAGGAATGAGCACAGAGGTAGAAGGTGGTTTCGGGTATGGATTGGCAGATGTGCGCGGCGAACGCAACTAGGGCAACCAAGACGGAGCAGGGCGGCCACCCATCTACAACGACGGACATAGTGGTATGTTGCACAACCATCAACCCAACTGAATCTGCACGTAACAAGGGTTCGCTGGGCTGATAAGACCGTAAACAGAGTAGGGTGTGCCAAGGAAACTCTATCCACAGTCGGACGGGAAGTAAAGGGAATTTCCCTGACCACTGCCCCTGTCGTTCGACCTGAACAAATAGACTTAGACGAAGGGAAGCAGTGATTGCAGGAAGCCATTCGGCACGATAGCCTGAGACTTCGTGAACTGAAGGAAAGAGGGGCAAGGCTAAGAAGGAAAAGCACAAGCCATGACCCTGCTATCATGGTTGTGACTGCACCTACTGAACAAGGGAGTACAAACCGCAAGAATCTATTCAATTTGAAGGTACGTTAAGGGTGCCCACGGCCTGAGCTAGCAAGGAAAAGCAAGACTCGCACGAAAGGTGTGACCACCTAACTTTTTGTAGGAGGCCTAGTCTCAGCGCTCCACGTAGTTGAAAGAGGGCACGATACTATAAAACAGGCTGTAGGAAAGCTGTGTGATTTGGCCATGGTGCGCAGGGCCAGTCAAAAGCATAGAATGCACCCGCATACCAGGGGTTGTGTTGCCGCATGGGAGGGATGGAAGGCGACCGTTGCAGATACTGTTCATGATAAGATGTCCCATTTAAGACATCGAGGAGTGGGCAGTGGATAATTAAGGCATAAGGGTAACTGCCAAGATCGCATTAATGAGCCACGAATGGGGCGAAAGGCCAAATTTGAATTCGAAATCGTATATAACAAACAAGTGAAGGGGCACACAACAAAGCTTGATCATTCAAAAAGTAGGATTGATTCAAACCGAGAGGAGAAAGATGAATGAAAAACTGATGAAAGAAAGCCCATGGTTTCAGGAATTGCCAAAGGAATTGCGAGAGTAATTACTCAGGTCGATAACCCCCACCAAGGAGGTTCCACAGAATCCTACACCATAGGTAGCTAAAATCCCTAAATCACCCAAGACACCGCGAACCAAGAAGGACCCCCAGATACCAGGACCAGTAAGGATGTCGCCACGAAATCCATGATTTAGCAAGGTCATAATGGAAGAAAAGGGAAAAGTTGTTACTATTGAAAGCGACAAGGAGGAAGAGGGACCTCCGACCTATGTTGAAGAAATAGAACCAGACGAAGAAGGCAAAGAAGATATCCAACTAGTAAGATGACCCAAGTATGTTCCTCCAAGTAAAGGGAAGGCTAAGGTCCCTACAAATCTGGATGACGTTGACAACATACTCATCACCCTGTCCCTTCCTAAAGAGGTGCCGCTTGAAGGAACGGTAACCAGCCGCATCTCGACTATGAAGTTTGAAGACTGGGACCTTGTAGATACCGATAAGTTTCCCCATTTGGTGACCAGCGAACTAATGGAGAAAAGTGTGGAGGGAACTGTTATGGCACTTCAGTCGAAGAAGTGGCTACGAAAGGTGGAGGAAGCTGGGTTACTCTGTCTCCTATCCATTACACATTTTCAACAGCCCCCCATCACAATATTGGTCATCCGAAAATTTCTCTGTTTGGTACATGATGTATACTTATGGATAGACAAACCCGTTCCCATCATGACCAAACTTATTCACAAGATCACGCAGCTTCCCTGTGAAGCCAGGGACCCCATGGAAATAGTTGCTATGATTGGTGATGTGACGATGATGGGAACCTTGAAAAACAAATACAATTTGGAGAAGAAGTAGCGAGGGTATGCTATTGATGGTATTTCAAACAAAGGGGTTCACGTTGCTACCTAGTTTCTGGCAGGAAAAGTGATGCAGAAATGTTGCACCAACGAGGTCCCAGCAATAGTCTTCGTGCTAGTGGAGCGGTGGGCAGAAGGGGAACAGTTCAATTGGGCACAGTTCCTCTGTAATGAATTCCTGACCAACTACAGGGAGGTCCAAGAGGAGGGTAAGGCTCTCCACTATGCATGGTTTCTGTTATCCATTATGTTGTTTACAAGTGACCTACCCAAAGATAGCCAATTCCCTTCCTTGGACCAGGATTGGCCAGAAGCCGCCAAATACACGTCGCTCTGGGCAACAAGGGATGCTGCAAGAATCTGGGGCATCAAGATTTTCTAGATACTAATGGAAGCAAACATCTGACAATGGATCAACCAGCAACCCTGTATGTCCGATGAGACATATGATAGTGTGAAGAACATCGCCGAGTTTAAGGCAAACATGCACTATGTATACATCCAGGCACGCAAGGACCAAGACCAGATGTGATCCACACTCCCCTTCATTGCCATTGACAAGGTTGTCTTTGCGGTATTGGATACCTAGCCACTAGAGTGGCAAGGACCCAACGCGGTTGGGCATGATGAGACCACTATCCAAAAATAGAAGGTTGAAGCTAAGCACGTAGCACAGCAAAGGAGGAATGAACAACACGCTGTAGAAGTACGGGCAACCCGGGAGGCAGCGTAGGCTTCTATAGGTAAAACACCCGCAGAAGGAGCTACGACAACAAAGGATGAAAGTGGTCCGAAGGTGCCCATATAGGTTGCCATGAATACAGGGATGGAAGCAACGCCGCCAACCACCACGGGTGCACCCTTAAAACGGTCGCAACCGATAGAACAGACGAAGCTGCGGAAGAAGGCCAAGGCATCTAAATGGGATGGAGAACTAACCACATTGACCAAGGGAAACCTAGGTGACATAGGGGACATAGTTCGCAAAGTCACTCGGGAAGAAATTGACAAGGCCATGTCGAAGCAACAGATTGTGTTGGGGGCGCTCTGCGCGCAAATAAAATAACTTGGGACACAGGCCTCACAACCAGGAACCATCGCTACTTATGGAGTTAAGGGTATGTTAGCCACTGAGAAGCTGCTAAAGGCCCAAATGGCTAATACTATCATGATCCCAGTAGGAGCATTGTTAACAGAAAATGCGGCGGACAGAGCTGTGGTGGGTCGGCTTACGAGGCTTGAATTAAACTTGGTTGCTCTCCTATGCAAAAGCTTGTACCAGCTCCAGGACAACACAACAATGGAGCTCCATGGCAGGGAAGGACGCGCGAAACAGGTACTCAGCAAACAAAGAATTAATATAGAACAGTTGAGCCTCCAATGGGACAAATCGGTCGCACAGAGTCAGTAGTTGGAACAACTTGTAGGGGAAGCATGTTCGTGTGCCCCTAGAGATTGCGGCCGAGTTGCCTGTTGGCATATGAATCCAAAAGCTGGCTAGTGGGTTTTGCAAAGCAAAGGAGGAGGCTGCGAGGATTTAGTTGGCTCTCAGCTTGCAGATCACAGAGCTGAAACTCAAAGCACAACCTTCTACACCACTGGAGGTCACCGAACAATGGAGAGGAATCATTCAATCCGGACGAGAAACAATAGCACGTGCTATGCAGGAGTGCTCTGATGTGTTGGACCAATCACTTCTTATGCTCATGTCCCTATAGGAGGATCCAACCTTACACCGGTTGAAAACAGAGGCAAGGGAGCTATAGCAAGCCTATGATAATGTTAATGGGACCACGCAGACGCTTGCTATTACATAGAATTTGGCCAAAATGAGGGAGGCTCAGGCTCTTAAGATACAAGCTTACGCCGCTCGGAAAAAAGCAGCAGTAATTAAAGAACAGATCCAACCTTGGCTTGATGAGGTGTTTGGGGTTTCCACCACCATCAAGTGAAAGGTGGCCCACATGCAGGCAGCATATGCAACCGGATAGGCGACTGAAGCAAATACTGATGCATCAATGGCTCGCGTAGAACAAGTATAGCAAATGGCAAAAGAATTTGTGGCAAGTGTAAGCAAAGCACAGAAGTTGTTGCATGACCTTCATGCAAAGATTACTGCACGAGCCGAGTGACTCGGGACGAGTCACATTGATTGTGTTGGGGGCCTGTTGGGTAGCGGAGGCCCCGCGTAACGGTTTTGGGACCCTAAGTCCACAATTTTGGGAAAAAAGTATAGTAAAGACTCCACGAAGTGTGCGGAGCGCGAATTGTAATGAGTCAAGTCAAAGGGTTGTCCGCCCGAAAATAATGAAAAATAATAGGAAGTGAGTCAGCCTGCCCATGGTTCGTGGACCATGGGAATGTATAAATAGAGTAGGCTCTATGGCTAGAAGTTAGTTTTTGGAGAAGTCTTTGTCTTGGATCTTGGTGTTATGGGTTTGTGAAGACAGTATTATCTATGTCTGTAAGTCCGAGTCAAGGGTGTTGGTAGATAGATAGAGGCTCTACAGCTGTGTGTGCAGAGGCCTGGTAGAGTCGACAACTATGTGCGTGGACCCCTGCAACTGAGTGCGCAAGACAGATCTGGTTGTATTGATGGAGATTTTACTAAAGATAAGTGGTTTCTGAAGTATCGCAGATCTATTGTGTTCTGGTTTATGCATTTGTTTAATGAGTTTATATCTTTTTATGATTGCGTGTACTGGGTTTTATTTTTAAATGTTTTCTTAAAGACTATAGCAAGAAGATTAGATCTATAATAATTTCCTTAATAAGAATGTACACCTGCATGGATCTACGCAAAAGCCTGGGAATAGCACAAAGTGGCGCGGGGCAATAGGATGGTTCTCGACCCCACCAAACCACATCAAGACATCCCAAGGGTGCGGAAACTTGGTTCCAACACCCTCCCCTGCTACCTCAGGTGAGACCTCAATCCATGCTCCATGGCTGTTGCCGAAAGGGCTGGTAGTTATGGGATTTGTTTGGCTAATAACTCTTCTAAACCTGGGTCAGGGCCAAATAAGCCAACATAGGGCTTCTTTCATGTTTTATACAAGGGTAGCTTTATTGTCTCTATCTACAAAATTACAATATTAGAAGGAAGAGATGATATATACCATTCTATTTGTACATCTATAGCAGGTTTAGAGGCAGTCGAGATTTTGTTTAGCAAATTGTTAAATCTGGAGTTGAAATCTTTGATATTTTCATCTAGATTAGCTTTCAAATTAGAAATATCATTGATCAAGGACACTATGGTCCTATCATCACCAAAATTTTGCAAGAAATACTTCTTGAAAAGTATCCCAGTCTCTAATTGAACTTGCTGGGAGGGAAAAATACCAAGACCTAGTGGATCCTTGGAAAGTATAAGGAAATAGTATGATTGCAACATCTTCATGTGCAACCCCATTGAGATTCACAACTAACATAAAATTATTTAGATGTTCTTTGGTCGGGAGATCATCGTCGGGATTATACATAGGCAACCATTTTTATGGGCTTGCTCGGAGTGCATTTGTATTTGCGACTAGGACAACACCAAGATTTGTCCAAGGTTGATTAGCCATAATTTGAGTCGAGGACTGAAAAAATGGGAAGGTTGGTCCAGAAGTAGGTATAGATGGTGAAGAACTTACTATTGGATTAGTATTGATAATTGTAGTACTAATTGGAGAAGTGGGTGTTTGAGAAGTCGTGGATTGAATAGAAATGGATGGAGGAGTAAATGGATGGAAAGGTGATGTGATCTCACTAGTATCTGATTCATATGTTGATGAAGTGACTTTCTTACGTCGTGGAGGAATGGGGAACTCGAAAGGGGTAACCCCAAGTCTTTCACTTTGGAGTCTAGTCAATACACCAGTTTGTTGTAATAAGGAGGTAACACTCTCTTCAGATACTTCGGGTCTCTGTGGTTTCTCTATAGAAATGGATATCTGTTCTAATTTTTGTATCAAAGAATGAACTTCAGGAGACTCAAGAGTGTAATCTGGGGAAGGTGGTCTCCTTACTACTTCAAGAGACGAGGGAGATGTTTCTACTACTTCAGACTTCCGATCAGGAGATTCTGAATGAGTTTGAGAAGGGGTAGAAATGGTGGAGGGGTTTTGACTCTTATGAATGCTTTTTGAATGATTTTTAGCTTCATCTGCCATTCACAATTAAATGCCCTCCTTCTAGTGCCAAAATGTTGTGGCCTCAAAATTCTGTTGCCGAAAGATGGGGGATAACCACCCGGTCCAAACCTTAAGACAACTCCTTTTCCATTTAAAGTGGTGGCTCCGACTAGGGATAACGAGACTAGTTTCCCAATGTGGTTTTTAATATGAGATTGGGTGGTTTATGAGTGCTTTGCAATAGAGTAATGATAATCTAAGTGACCTATTCTACCATGCAATTTCTCTAACTAACTTATTCTAATATAAACCCGGGTGTTCTTGTGTGATATGCGATCTACAAATATATCTATTTAGCATGTGATAATAAAGATTGAACACAACTAAACAGATATGATAATGTAAAAGATAATTCCTTTGACTAAATATTTATTCAAAGGAATTTATAAAATATATCGCACATATGATGAGTTATATATGAAAATCACAACTTCAGCTAGACATCATACAAAAGTGCAATTAACACTTAACAGAAATAATAAATCTCACATATAATCCATGAAAGTAAAGTTTTTCCACTAATTAAATGTAAACATAATCAATAATACACGATAATAGTACCATATGTGTGAATTCCTACTCATTTGACAAATTACATAGACCAACTTCTTTCTTCAAATCAAATTGTCTCCCAAGAATACAAAAGAGCATCAATAAAGGAAAGTAGTCTGATATCTAAAAGAAATGATCATGTTCCATCATTTCACCAAAGCATTCATAAAGTTACAATAGTGCATTCTTTGCAAATGTTTTTGATAAAATTTTGGACCCTTCTCTAAATACATGAGAAGGGTATAAATACTACTCTAACTAAATGTGTAAAAATAGATTATACAAAATTTGAGGAGTTTTAAAACAACCTTCCTCCTAACTAGGTAACTAACTCCAAAACTGAATAGAGGCTAAATAAACAAAACTAAGAGGATGAATTGTTGTATGCCAGCTTGTCCTTTAAATCTCAAATATCGGTCATCAGTTGGATTTGAGGAGGTGGCCCAAAATGAGTCCTGAGTTGTCCTGTGAAGATCGCATCGGTGAGCGGTGGAAACATCCTTTGAGTCATGTGAAGGGAACAATTGAGGGTCATAATATGGCTATGTGGCTTAACGAGATATTGCCAATACGACTCTGAGTTGGTCGTGGTTAGTTTCACAATTTCCTCTCTTTGAATCCCTGCCTTTTCTTGCCAGTCTTTATATAGATCAGTTAAATCAGGCATTTCTTTCGTATTGCCTTCCTAGATGAGATTGGTGAAAAACAAGATGTAGTTCACTACTTTGACAATGTTCTTTCATAGTCCAACTACCCTTACAACTGCTAGCTCAACCTGTTTGATTCTGGCATCCTAATCTGTAAAGAGAATGCCTTTATGAGTTTCTTCAATCTCGGGTAGATTGGTCTTCTTTCCATCCTCTGTTTCTTGCCACTCAATGAACTTGGAGATTCTGGTGTTTAAATCATTAAACCCCATTCTCTGGGCGATTGCCTTGTCTGTCAGCTGGTCGCTAGTAGTCAGATAGGGAGTAATATGTGATATATTTTGTCATAAATACTCTTGCTGTATCACCAAAAGGGAACTTAATTCCAAGGCTTCTTTGATGAACTCCTTACTAGTGGGAACATCCTTTTATATTTCCATGGATTGCTACATTTCCTAAAGTTGCATTTTTTTGGCTGATATATCAGCCTCATGGCTTATTTCAAGACCTCCACGTCTTCCTGCAATTGCTTTAGCTACTCTGCCACCTACCTGTTTGCAGTTGCTTTCTCTGCCTCGAGCTCTCGTTCGATTTGCACAATTCTCTCCTCTTTCTCCCTTACCAAAGTAGAGACTTCAATAGCCTTGTCCATAGTGGCCGATGCATATGCTCATGTGAATTATGATAGTATTTTCAAGTTCTCGACCGAATTGAAAGGAATGTCCTTCCAAACAACGTCCATGGGCTTGTTTCCAGGTGGGAATTCAGGTGCATCTACCCTACTCCTATTCCTCTACCTTCTAACTACAGCCTTGTGGAGAGGGCTATAGAACACATCAAGTGGAGGTATTTCAATCACTTTGAGAACAATCTTTGATGTGGGCAGAGCAAGGATAATTTCAGTATGCTAGGAGGTTGTTGCTTGTTCCTCCATAGGTGTATATTGCTTGTCGACAAACTTGGGCTCTCTATCTTTTTGAAAATACAGAGGAGTTTTGAATTCCTCTGTTTCTTGGGCATTTTAGGATTTTGGAGTGCCTTGCAATTTCTAATTAAATTAATCTCACTCCTACTCCAAACTACTGCCTTTGGTCTCTGAACCGATTTCTGTAGCTAGGGTGCTCATCACTTTCTTATCAACTGACTTCCTGCTAGACTCATCTATGTTGTCAGTGTCTGGGGGCTTCCCTATGTTTGGTGTCTTCTCAGTGTTTTCCTGAGAGCCTATTTGAGAGCTAGGACCTCCACTATCAATAGTGAGCTTGGAGTATACTTATCCTCAGGTTTTAATAGATGCATTGGGATTACCCAGAGCCTCTCATCTTTGAATTCATGAAATCTTTGAAAATCTTCAGGTTTCAGATTCTCTTTTGCCCATTCGAACGCTTGTTTGAAGGATACGACTGACTGTAACAAACCCTCAAAATTATTATTGTCATGATTGTATGGCTTGAGTTTAACTCCAGTAGTGACATTGTATGCCACTTTTTTTAGATCAAATTGCCTCTTAGGAAATGTATGAAGCCTAAGGGCTTCCATATGTGCTGATTCCTTAGTGGCATGAAAAAAATTGGCTAAAGCAAAAGAACCACATTTGACAGGGAAAATGGGCCATGATGACTTCTTGTCGTCTTTGAGAACTTTAGTCAGACCTTTTCCCACAGTCTCGTAGGTAATCTATCTTGCTAACAACTTATTAGAAACATATAAAGGAAGGACATGTGGATCAGCTGTGCTACCAAAAACCCTAATATAGGTGAACCACTCTTCAATAAAATACTTGCCAACAGTAAGCAGGTCTGCTGCAGCTTCTTGGGAGAACCTAGGGGCTTTCTTATTGAAAATCATTTGATGTAGGGGAAACACAATAGCATGGACTATCTTATAGAAGTGAGGTATCTAATGTGACTCCCATATTTGTTTATGACTCAGATGGATTGGGTAAGGATCTTGTAAGGTCCATTTCCAACCCATGGTTGGAAATGTCGTGCAAAAATAGATAGCATCCATAATGTAGGCACTAAAATAGAAGGAAGGGAGATTATCTGAAAAGGAGGCTTTCTTCTATCGATTTGGTGCTAGTGGTGGCTAGGTTATCATATATGATAGAATGCCAATTCATGATATGGGAATTAACACAGGCATCAATCAGATTAATCCATTCAATTGAAAACTTAGTATTATTGGGTAGCCCATCCAATCTACATAAATGGCTACTGCATAGTTGTAGGGGTTTGCCAAGGAGGCTATAGCATACATACCCGATTTTTCATACTTGAATTTGTTGTCCAACACCCTCCAACCCTGAATTAGCTTGAAGGGGTCTGGATTCTTCTTTGTGAAGTTAGCCACAAATGTATTGTCATAGATATCCCAGGGATCAGGTATGTGGTACATCTTTAGATCCTCTGCTCTGAACGACCCTATGAGCTCCATATTTGAATTCTTGAACTGCCTATCTTCAATGATAAGGTTTTCAATCACCCACCTGATCATGTCTGTATAGGGGATGAATTTAGCCCTTACTCCTATCCTATTAAGGAATGAACAAGAAGCATCTCTACGTTGTATTTTTGAAGGCCTTTTAGAATCAGTTGTTGCTCTTGTAACAGGGATTTTACGACGCTCATCCTCTAGCGTATTGTAAATTACCTCCCAAGCTATTGCACTCCGGCAGCATCAAAAACTGTATCAGAAAAGATAGGAGCCATCTCTGTAAACTCAGCTTCAACAATGGTCTATTTGCTCTGCTTTGGCATCACCCTTCTTAGGGACATGTATTTTTTCACTTTCCTAAGATAGACAAGATATATAAGCACATATGATATCTAGTAATTAAGATTGAAAGCTTCTGTGAAACGACTTTGGATCATGAGAAAGGTTTTAATGAGATACTCGATTATAACTACCCATAACCAAGAAAATGATTATCCTTCCTCGGGCCACTAAATATTTAATAACCTGTCAACTCGTTTGTTTTAGCATTTAAAATGTAATTATTCCACATGTTTTACCATACTTAATCATGCATCGTGGTCTTAAAAGGGATACAGTATAGCATTACCAGATATATTAAGTGAAATACGATTGTGGAGATCGCAGTATCGCATTTCGCAAATTGTTTGCATTTGTTCTAATGGCTTCGTCAAGTTTCTTGCGAACTATGCGAAGTGTGAAATGTAATTGTGAAATGACAAGGTGATGTTATCATAGCGGGACACCTAATCACATATCGCACTTTTGTAAAGGTTTTTTGACATGGTCATGTGGAAATGTGCGATTTGCAATTTAAGATATGGATTTCATCCTTAGTTAGTTTTGCAAGGTATTTCTAGGAATTTTCTTAGAGTTAGAGTTTTATTATCCTAAGCCTAAAAATTTAAAAGGGTCCCCATTTACAACTCTAAGCCTAGCTATTGTTTGTTGTAAATGGTGTGTGTGTGTGGGGGGGGGGGGGGTGTGCTATTTCATAGTCTAACACAACTCCACGACTTTATCAACTATATCTTCATCCCAATAGTCAACGATCTTCGCAAACTTCAGCTACAATTCTGATCCAATATTTACTTGCTTGTTCTTTAAAGCTTCTGATATATCAGGGATCTCTGCCTGAGATCCCTTGACTTCACGCTATCCTTCACACTCAGGGATGTTGATGTTTTGGAGATCTTCTTCACCCTCTTCTATGATCACATTATAACCTTCGAGTGCATGGCACAGTTGTGTACTCCAATATGGTTGTACCCACGCAATCAGTTCTTCAGGCATTTTGAATATCACAACTTTGATCATCTTTAGTGCTTAGTCTATACATTCAAACCCATATTCAAAGCTAAAATTTAACAAAAAAAATTCTTTGAACACATCCCATTCTGCGGTACCATGCCACAGCTCCGTTTCCAAATACCAGTTCATGGGTATTTTATCCAACATGTGGAATAAGATATGAACCCATTCTGGTCCTGTTCTTCTCCCCATCCTTTCATCCATCGCGCCAAATTCTTGCATGAATCATCCTTCCTTGTGTATTTTTCCATCAAGCGGGTATAGGCATACCCAAACATCAACTTCATTATTCTTCAGTACTCCTTCCAATCGAAAAAGTTGTCTTTATGCGTACCCCACCAATGGGCAAGCGTAGCTCGCAACACAGTATTTATAGCTTGGAATTGTTGTTCCTATAGTACATCCCTTCCAAACTTATCCAAAAGTAAATTAACATCTTCTAAACCATCATAATAAGGAAAAAAAATTACCTCAGTGGATATGCATAGAAGCTATTTTGTTAGCATGTTACAGTGTAACAACGATACTTCATGTAGTCGGTTCAGCCAATGCTCAAGCTCCTCTTCAGAATTTGAAGTGCAGGAACTGTCCTTATCCCATATGATTTGTCCATCCGTAGTAGGGTTAATCTAGTCCTCATCACGTGTAGTGATCTTATAGATTTGATCCAGGTCATCTTCTTCTTCATAATCACGGACTAGTTCAGTATATCGTGCACCCTTAGTCGAATCTAGTGGAACAATAACCCTGAGCTCCTTCCTTTCGAATGTCATTCTATGCTTTTTGAGATTAATGACCACATCCATATCAAAGGCCCAATCAATGCCAAGAAGTGTGGGGTACGAGTTACTATCATCAACTATCTTAATTACTTCAAAATCAGTTAAGGTTCTTGCTCCTTAAATATGTACCATTACCCCATATAGGCGGCCATAGGAATGATTTTTCATTGATTTTCTGTTCATAGCTAGATGGGAGACCACTGCAATGCAATTCTTCCTATTCTCTCCCAAGTTTGTTTTGGAAAAACATTCGCATCAAATCCTAGATCAAGAATTACTTGATCCATTTCGTACTCTCCAATTTGCGCAATTAGCCTCATCTCGTGACCAGTTTGCTTCTTGTTTTTTCCTACTTTGCATACTGCACGTTGTTCTAAAAGAGGTTTATTTTTACCCGTACAATTATCTATTAATTCCTGTAGCCCTTACACTACCTTTATATCCCTCAGAAGCTTCATACAATTCTTCAAAAATGTCGCTAACAATGAAGGGTCTACATTTTGTGCATTATCGTTTCCTTCAAATTTTTCCCGAATTTCAGATGTAGAGGCTTCCATGAAGCTCTTCTTAGTGTCCATAAAGGTTTCCATTGATTTTCTTAGATCAGACCCCACTTCCTTTTCAATAGCCTTGCATACCCATCCATTAACTTATGGTTTCTTCCCCTTATCTTCTCTAGTTGATCTTAAAATCACTCGTGAGTGATCTCAGTTAATTAATTAATGAATGCAGGTATTACAGACTCATGTGATGGTGTGTGTCTATGTTATCTTAGGCAACGGATCGATCAAATTGAAAAATACACAGACACTGGAAAATGGAAACTAGTAAGAGAAACACAGTAAGCAAATGCAAGAACACAACAAATTAATAAGGAATTCACCCTATCCTCCAGGGCTACGTCTTCGATCCAGCTTTCAGTTGTGGCCTTTTCTTATTGTGTCTTTAAGCAAAGTTTTTACAATGAAGAGCTCAATTTGAGTCTCCTAAAACAGATAATGCTTAGTAGGGTGGTTCTTGGATCCCCCAAGCCACTAGAGTGCACAGACTCTTCCTTACCAAGTCTCAACCTCTTCTAAAGAAAGAATCAAAGCATCTTGCAACACATCACCTCTTACATTCACTTCATGATTATTTTCTTGCTGCACATATCCTTCTTTTCCCTTCCGAGACATGCAGTCTTTCTTCAATTGTCCTTTCTTCCCACATTTCCAGCACACTATCCCCGATCCGGACTTGGATCTACCTTTTCTTGACTTACTGCAATATCCAGGGCTTTTTCCTCTTTGCATTTTTCTTCCCCTAGTCTCTATAGTCAAAGCATTACCTGATGTCTCATTGGAGCTTTTTCGTCGCATTTCCTCACTAAGGATTGCACCGACAACATCATCAAACTTTAAAGTACTAGATTTAGAGACAGAGTTACTAATGGCCATAACTAAACCATTCCAACTTTCTGGAAATGAGCACAGAAATAACAAATCCCTAACTTCATCATCAAAAGTTACCCCTACAAAAATTAACTGACTGGTAACTGTATTAAATTCATTTAAATGATGAGCAACAGATCCACCTTCTAAAATTTTCATACTAAATAAACACTTCATAAGAAATACCTTATTTCAGGCTGAGGGTTTTTCATACAGTTTGGCCAATGTCGAAATTAAACCCTCTGTTGTTGTTTCCTTTGAAATATTAAATGCTACTGATGCTGCTAGGCACAGCCGTATTGTTCCCAGTGCCTTTCTGTCAAGAATATCCCATTCTGTGTCTGCAATACTCGTCAGCTTATTTTCCTTTCCGCTCAATGGTTGGTACAGATCTCTTTGATACAGATAATCTTCCATCTGCATCTTCCATAGCTGGTATTTTTGGCTGTTAAATTTTTTGACCCTAAACCTACCATCTTCCACCATTATTCCCACTCGAACCAGGAACCCTTCTCTCCTGCAAGTTTATCAGCCAAATAGACCTTCGTCTCTGATACCAGTTGTTAGAAAATTATATATTACAGAGCAATGGAACACATAAAATATTGCAGAAATATAAACGCAGAAAACGCATAAAACAAGAGAGACACAGATATATGTGGTTCACCCAGTTTGGGCTACGTCCACGGAGAAATAGCCAGTCCTTCCTTTTATATTATCTAGCAAATTGAATAAATACAACCTATAGCAGATTCATTGTAATTCCCTCTTCGCTCTCAATCTCCTCTCTCTTCCTCACTCAGAATATAGATATACATAGACACAATACAATTCCCTCATATATAGCGAGGGGTTGCCTTCTAGGGCAAAAAACCCTAAATTAAACATACTTCTACCGTTAGATCTCTACCTAATGAACGGCCCATATTTACTATGAAATTACAACATTTTACAAGGCAATTTTACATCTATTTTTAGCCCCAGAAGGCCTCCCCCTAGACCCCCCCTGCATCAAATATTTTATGGGCGGCGTTGCCACCCCATTATGAACTGGGGTCCAATGTGGTGATACATTTGAATATAGAAGATAATTAGGCTCCACACCCAACAAGAGGGAATCATACCTTCTTGACAAATCTCAGATAAGTATGAAGTCCCTATCCTAATATGTGTTTATATGACATGTTTTCATGATGTGTTTAACGGAATGTTTTTCATGGCTAGGCCTTATCAGGTTAGGTCCTTGTTCCAGTTTTTCTTTAGAGGCATTTTCATCATGTTATTTATCATTTCTATAAGTTTCATGAAGTTCTAGGAAGAGGCCTGAGTCCTAGCCCTGGAAAGTGGCTCAGAATTTGAGATCACTGACACATAACTGCTTGAAAAAGGCCACAATCGCATGGAGGCCTTGCTGTGGGAGAGAATGGAGGGTCTCAGTCGTATGTAAGGATTTTTATGGGAGCAACTGGGGGTCTAGTTCAACAAGACATCAAGTTCTCTTAGGGGTTGGACACCTGGAGGGGTTGGTTGGCTCTTGAAGGTTCTGTAGCTCCTGAGTAAGGACATTTTGGTTTTGTTTAGTCAATTCCACTTTCTTAACTGTACTTAGGAGTTGAATCATATCATAGTAACTTTTTTTCACATGTTTACCCTGGTGGAATTGTTAGCTTGGGTAAATGTGGGAGGAGGGTATTACAGAGTGGTATCAGAGCATGGTTCACCCCTTGGAATGGATGGGAAGAATGTATTTGTCATGCATATATATTGGTTTCGTATGTGTTCTTTAAGTTTGTGATATATGTGATTTTTGTGTATGCATGGTGGTGGTCACTGTTGCAGTTTTGTCACCATGCGGAAGATGATGGTGTTGTTGTTGTATGTGGTTGTCATGAGTTCATGCCGGTTATGAATTTTTTATGCATGTCAGTGTCTATATGTCGGTATGCATGCATTTTCATGGTTACAGTATAGTCATGTATGATAACTAGATAATGGTTGAAATGATCTCTATATATTGATATGATTATGTTTATATATACATGTATGGTGCTAACCTAATTGATCTTGTGGACGAGATATCCTCCCCTAAAATATATTGAGGTATGTTGATTATATTCATATTTTTTGGTTTAGATGACATGGTATACCTGTAGGAATAAGATCAAATATGACTAGCAAGATGGTATACTGTGGTTCATGAGATTCTCCCTATAGATCATATGAGAAACATGGTGATGGACACTCTCCTAACATAAAAAATACATTGAGAAGTTTGAAGGTAGAAATAATAAGTTGCAAAGAAGATAACGAAATAATCATTTAGGAATAGGAGAAACAAACAAAGATTAATATAGTTATCCTTCAGAGTTTGTCAGATCTGCAGAGACATGGATTGATTAGGATCAACCATGGGAAGGAGGATAAGACTAATGGGGCTTATGGCACTAGGTATCATGGTGGACATAGGTCAGATAGAGATGACATGATAAAATATGGTAGGTTCTTAGATACACCTGATAACAGAGGCGACAGACACATGTTCTATTCTAGTTCTGGTTCTGATAGGTATCATGGTCATCATCATTATCATCCTTACATGAGGAGTGAAAGAGGATACTTTCCATATGAGTTCAAGAAAGGAAAGCCACCTACATTTGATGGATATTTGAATAAACCAGAAGATGCAGAGGCATGGTTACTTGGGATGAAGAAGTTCACTAAGTTGCATGACTACACAGAGAACATGAAGGCTAGAATAGCTATCTTCGGCCTCAAAGGGAAGGTAGACATCTGGTGGGAATATGTGAAGTGGATTAGAGACATCAAGGCATAAGAGTTGAGTTGGCATGAATTCAAGAGACTTTTCAGGAAGAAGTACTTGTCAGAGAGGTACTACGACAATAAGGCCAAAAAAATTCTATGAGTTAAATATGAGATCAATGATGGATGAGGAGTATATGACCAATTTCCTATAGTTATTGAGGTATGTATCGTATCTTAAGGATGAGAAAACTAATTTTTGGAGATTTGTCAATGGATTACCATTAGCATTTAGAGATGATATTTAGTATAATGAGCCTTGGTCACTTGAAGAAGTCATTGGTAAGTTGAAGCATTGTTATGAGAAATCAAAGAGAAAGGCAGAGTATCAACAAGGTTGTAAAGGGAAAGACAAGGCTAAATGAAAATGGTAGCCAAAGCGAACAAGACCCTAGGATGCAAGTGAGATGGAAAATGTTGCACCTCACAAAAAATTTAATGGACCTCAGCCTGGAGAAAAATAGAATAAAGGTGATGGTAAGGGACGGTTCCAATGTTAGACATGTGGTAAGGAGAATCTAAAGAGAGATTTTCTACAAAATTAGGGTGGTAGACCTCATATTTACAGTCCACAAGAAGCATAGATGTTTGGGGATGTTGGGCAGAGAAATCCACAGATCTATGCAACATTGGATAATAGGCAGGCAGATCACCAAGCATCTATTATCAAGATGGATGGTAAGCTTTGTGATCAAGTTGTTTCTATTTTTATTAACCCTAGATCTAATTATAGTTATGTTAATATTTAACTAGTGGATAAGTGTGGTTTGAATAAAAAAGTGCATGCAAAAGCTTGGTTAGTGTAGTTGGCTACAGGTACAAAGAAAATAGTTCATCATTGGATAATAGCTTGTGCATTTGAGTGAATTGGTATGCCTACATCAACGCATTTGAATGTGCTTCCATTGGGATCGTACAATATGTTGTTGGGTATGGACTTGTTGTATCTTCATAGGACCAAGTTGGATTATTATGACAAGGATATTACATGCTTGGATGATAATGGAGAATAAAGGATCTTGCAGGGTAAGAAGAAGGAAACATTAGTTAGAATGATCACATCTATGCAGGAAAAGTGTAGTCGCATAAAATGGTGTGTGTTATTTGCAGTACATATTTCTAATGATAAAGGTAAGGTTGTTGAGGATGCAGAGGCATTAAGGAGCTACCTGGTTTTATAACAGTTTCTGGATGTGTTTCCTGTAGAGATTTCAGACTTGCCACCTCATAGAGAAGTGGAATTTTCTATTGAGTTGGTATCATGGGCAACACTCAAATTAAATGCATCATACAAGATGAGAACACCAGAGTTAGTAGAGTTGAAGTTGTAGTTGAAGGAAATGCTTAACAAGCGATAATTTAGGCCAAGTGTATCACCTTGGGGTGCACCAGTGTTGTTCGCAAGGAAGAAGGATGGTACTCTAAGGTTGTGCATTGACTATAGGAAGTTGAAAAAGGTAACCATCAAGAATAGGTATCCATTTCCGAGGATTGACAACTTGTTTGATTAGTTGAAGGGAGAAACAATGTTCTAAAATGTTGATCTGAGATCAGGATATCATCTGACAAGTACACATCAAAGAAGAGGACATCTACAAGACTGCTTTTAGGACGAATTATGGGAATTATGATTTTTTTTTAGTTCCATTTTGTTTGACTAATGCTCTACCTATTTTTATGTGCTTGATGAATGTGTTGCATCCTTATCTGGACAATTTTCTTATTGTATTCATTGATGATATATTTATATATTCTAAGAATGAGGATGATCATGTCGAACATTTAGTAGCAGTACTAAGGTTTCTAAGAGAGAATCAGTTGTATGCCAAACTTATAAAATGTGGTTTCTATCAGATGGAGGTACATTACTTGGGACATGTTGTTTCCAAGGAAGGAAAAGGAGTGGATCTAGGAATGATAAGAGCTATCATGGAACGGGCAACTCATAGGAATGTGGATAAGGTAAGGTCATTTATGGGGTTCGTTCATTGCATATCCTATTACGTCATTGTAAAGGAAAGGTAAGAAATTTGAATGGATAAAGGAATGTGAAACATGTTTTGAATAGTCGA
Source organism: Pinus tabuliformis (assembly GCA_031772625.1). Taxonomy (NCBI): domain Eukaryota; kingdom Viridiplantae; phylum Streptophyta; class Pinopsida; order Pinales; family Pinaceae; genus Pinus; species Pinus tabuliformis. The sequence goes on along the minus strand of CM062819.1, from coordinate 844,428,751 downwards.
AGCAGTTGTTGATAAATTATCCAATTCTTAAGGTTGAAGATCCACATAAAGAGTTTTTGGTGTGCACTGTTACTTGCAAGAGAGAGCTTGGTGGAGTCCTTATGCAGGAGGGAAAGGTAGTATGTTATGAATTAAGGAAACTAAATGAACATGTGCATAATTATGTTACACATGATCTTCAGTTAGCATTGATCATCCATGCGTTTGTAGGTTTTAACCTCGTACAGAAATTACCTATATACGAATTCTAAAACACAGAAAAATAAACGATGCGAGAGCATAACACATAAAACACATATACACAGAGATTTTCCCACTGGATCCCAAAACCGGGACTACCAACTTGATTTTTCATTATGTTCCTCTCAATGTTATAATATATATTTATACATGCCGAAGCATCCAATACCATGGACCGAAAAACCATCGCATCCAATACCATGGACCGAAAACCATCATGTCCAATACCATGGACCAAAAAACCATCGCGTTGAAAAAACATGTGCAAAAATAATGCACAAAACCATAGGTGGGTCCGCCCAACCTAACATAGGGTCCAAAATCAAAATTTTCTGGGGTGCTGCCCTGGACCCCATAAAGTGGGGTTACGGGTACCCCTCAAACCCCCTATTAACTACGTGGAAAGAATATAACACAACCCAACATTCTCCCACTTGTTGTTTCTTTCCACAAGGGGCCACATGAGAGCTTAGTCATTTTTCCAGCCCTGTAATGCCCATTGTTTCTCTACACCAAGGGAACTTCTCAGAGCTCACAGATTTTGTCAATGCATCTGCAGTATTCTTCAAAGTATCCACCTTTACCAGCAACACCTTTTTGTCTTATATCATATCCCTCACAAAGTGATACTGAACATCAATGTGCTATGTCTTTGAATGATATGCAGGCTCCTTTGCCAGGAAAATTGCACTTTGGTTGTCACAGTCTATCCTTATATCTTCCTGTACTAAACCCATACTTGAACACAATCTCTACAACCAAACTGCTTCCTTGCTTGCATGAGTGGCTACCATGTATCCTTCCTCTGTAGTTGATAGTGCCACTACAAATTGTTTCTTACTCATCCAACTAACTGCACCTCCAAATAGGTTAAACACATACCCACTAGTAGATATTCTCTGATCCAGATCTCCAGCCCAGTCTGCATCAACAAAGCCATGAATATCCAACACTCTGTCCAATCCTGGTCTTCCTTGGTAGCACAAACCATAATCACTAGTGCCACGCAAATACCTGAAACCTGCTTCACTGTTGTCCAATGCTCCTTTCCTGGTTTTGACATAAACCTGCTCAATACTCCTACTGCATGTGCAATATCTAGTCTAGTACAAACCATTGCATACATTAGGCTACCGACTACACTTGCATATGGAATACAGGACATATCCTCTTCCTCTTCTTGTGTCTTGGGACACTGTTCAGCAGACAACTTTACACCTACAGGAATAGGAACCTTCACTGGTTTACTATCCTGCATATTAAACCTCTGCAATATTGTCTCGACATACTTCCTTTGGTTTAACCAGAGCTTCCTCTTTTCCCAATCTCTTTTAATTTCCATGCCCAAAATATAGTTTGTAGCACCAATATCTTTCATGTCGAATTTGGAGGACAATTGGCTCTTCAAATCCTGGATAATTTCTTTGTCATTTCCAACCAGCAACATATCATCCACATACAAGACCAGATAAATAACACGGTCACCAATTAATTTAAAATACACACAATGATCTGCTTTGCTTTTGGTGAAGCCAAGTCCCCGTATAAATGTATCAAATTTGTGATACCACATCCTTGGTGACTGTTTTAACCCATATAGAGACTTCTTTAACTTTCATGTTAGTTCTTTCTTACCCTTAACCGCAAATCCTTTAGGTTGTTTCATGTAGATATCCTCTTCAAGATCCACGTGAAGAAATGTTGTCTTCACATCCATCTATTCTACCTCAAAATCAAAAGTAGCAGCAACAGATAAAAGTAATCTAATAAAAGTTACTTTGGCAACAGGTGAAAAAATATCACCAAAATCAATTCCCCGCACCTGGGAATAACCTTTTGCTACCAACCTAGCTTTGTATTTCTCCATTGTTCCTTCTGCATTTGTCTTCTTTTTGAACACCTATTTGCTGCCAATGGGTTTCCTTCCATCCGGAAACTCCACCAGATCCCAAGCCTCATTTTTGTGCAAAGATACCATTTCATCAACCATGGCCTCTTTCCAGAGTTTTCCATCTTCTGAATCCACTGCTTCCTTCACAGTTCTGGGATCATTCAGTAATAGATAAATCAAAATTTGAACAGAAAGCAGATGGACTATACCTTTCTAGTTGCCTTCTTTCTCGAATTGATCTTCTTACACCCGGATTTTGTGGCTCTTCAGCTTCTGATTCCTCCTCTACTGTAGAGTCTGATTCTTCCTCATTTAGTTCAAACTCTATATTCTCAGGTTCCTCTGGTTAGACTTCATGTTTAATAACATCTTTCACCTCTCTGAACACCACATCTCGGTTGTACACAAGCTTCCTTGTTATTGGGTTCCAAAGCTTATAACCCTTCAAACCATCCTTATATCCAATAAAGATGCACTTTTCAGATTTACTATCCAACTTCGTTCGTTTCTCCTTTGGAACATGTACATATGCATCACATCCAAATACCCTCAGATGTGAAAGAGATGGTTTCTTACCAGTCCATACCTCTTGTGGAGTCTTATCCTCCAATGCTGATGAAGGTGACCTGTTGACCAGGTAACATGTAGTATCCACCGCCTCTACCCAAACTTCTTGTCCTAACCCAGCACCACTGAGCATGCTTGTTTCCCTTTCCATCAATGTCTTATTCATTATTTCTTAAACTCCATTTTGCTGAGGTGTATATGGAGTATTCTTCTATCGTGCTATACCACACTTCTTACAGAATTCTTCAAATTCCTTACTGCAAAACTCTCCACCATTATCTGTCCTCAGCACCTTTATCTTCTTCTCTGTCTAGTTTTCCACCAGAACCTTGAATTCTTTAAACCTTTCAAAGACTTCATATTTCTTCTTAAGGAAATATAACCATATATTCCTTGAGAACTCATCTATAAATGATACATAGTACACAAACTTACCCAGTGATGGAACCTTCACAGGTCCAAACACATCACTGTGCACAAGCTCTAATATATGTTTCGCCCTCTTACTTCCAGAGGGGAAACTCACCCGATTCTGCATCCCATATACACAATTTTCACATAAATCAAAATCCAAAGAGCTATTACTCATACCTTCTACCATACCTTTACCATGAAGTATTCGAAGGCACTTCTCTCCAATATTTCCAAGCCTTTGATGCCACAACATGGTCCTCTATCCAAAGACGACTAGATTTTCTGCTCCACTTTCAGGAACCATAGAACTGTTGCACTCATCAACAACAGTGTTACCATGTAGCTTGTATAGAATTTGAGTCCGAACTCCCCACATCAATACCAATGCTCCTCAAACCATCTTTAAGGTATCCTTCTCGAACATTGTTTTTACACTTGCATCATCCAGCTTGCTTACAGAAATCAGATTTTTGGCCAATGCAGGAATATGTATAACACCCAGAAGTGTTCTAACCCTTCCACCTTGCAACTTCAACTTTAATTTTCCACAACCAATGATTCTAGACTTCCTGTCATCCCTCAAGAAGACATCACCACCATCATATTTCTCGTACTCGCAGAACCACTCTCTATGGGGTGTGAAGTGAAAGGATGCACCTGAGTCAATCAACCATGCCTCATGATCTACATGTGTACTTGAAGAAGCCAAGTACACATCCCCACCTTCATATGAGGTGGTTTTTGCCTCTGTAGAAGGAGCATCATCATATCCCTTTCCTTTATTAGGAGCTTTAGATTTACAGTCCCTTTTGAAGTGCCCTTCCTTTCCACATTTCCAGCACACCACCTTTATAGGTTTTCCTATAGATTTATATCTCCCTATATATTTACAGCTCCCACTCGATGACTTATTTTTTTTTCTATTTTGGGATCATCCTCATACAGACAAGGCATCACCATTCTAGCTCTCCATATTTTTCCACCTCATCTCCTTCGTCAGTAAGGATGAGACTATTTCATCAAAATGCAAGGCAGTTGTATTGCTACCTATTGCAATAACTAGACTATCCCACAAATCTGGTAGAGAACACAACAAACTGATGCACTTATCTTCATCTGAAATTTTAATATCAACAGATGCTAATTGACTTACCACAGTATTAAACACATTCATATGCTCTATCACCGAGTCTCCATCTTTCATCCTCAGGTTATACAGCTTTTTCCGCAAGAACAGTTTATTCACCAGAGACTTAGATTGGTACAAAGTCCCTAACTTGTCCCACAAAGCCTTTGTCGTAGCTTTCCCTGATACATTCAGCAATACTATATTTGAGACACACAATCGTATTGTGCTCTTTGCCTTCCGATACAAATTCTTCCATTCTTCATCGGTCACACCCATTGGTTTAGTACTTGAATCTACCGCGATCCATTGATCTTTATCCACCAATAGATCCTCCATCTTGAGTTTCCACAACTCAAAACTCTGTCCATTAAATTTTTCGATCTCTATCTTTCCACCACTCGCCATCTTCTTTCACCAACAAAACCGATCTCACAGATCTCCCACTGAACAGGGTCTACCACAGGCCCGATTGAAACCCCTCAACAACAAAGGCGTCCCCTTGAAGCCAAAAACAACTCTGATACCAAATGTAGGTTTTAACCCTGTACAGAAATTACCTGCATACAAATTTTAAAACACAGAAAAATAAACAATGTGAGAGCATAACACATAAAACACATATACACAGAGATTTTCCCACTGTATCCCAAAACCGAGACTACCAGCTTGATTTTTCATTATGTTCCTTTCAATGTTATAATACATATTTATACATTCCGAAGCATCCAATACCATGGACCAAAAAACCATCACGTCGAAAAAACATGTGCAAAAATCATGCACAAAACCATAGGTGGGTCTGCCCAACCTAACATAGGGTCCAAAATCAAAATTTTCCGAGGCGCTGCCCCAAACCCCATAAAGTAGGGTTATGGGTACCCCTCAAACCCCCTGTTAACTACGTGAAAAGAATATAACACAACCCAATAGTGTTGAAGATGTGGAGGCACTATCTTCCTGGTAGTAGGTTTGTATTAATGAGTGATCATAGTGGATTGAGATACTTGTTTGACCTAATGAATCTAAATTCCAGGCAAGCTAGATGGTTGGCCACGATCAGTGAGATCGAATTTTAGATCAGGTACATTAAGGGAAAGGAAAATAGGGTTGCAGACACTCTTAGCATAAGAGTGTAGGTGAATCATATAACAGTTATGAGCTCTTATTGGACAGATCTACAAGATCGGATCTTATAGGTAGGACAACAAATGACAGGTATAGGGAGCTTATGCATAGGTTAAAATAAGGTACAAGTGATTAGAATGTGGACTATTGTCTCACAACAAATTGTTTGGTCATATTTAGGGGCAATATCTATTTTTCAGACAACAATGAGATCAAGAAGCTTGTCTTTAAGTAATTTCATGTTAAACCTTATTCAGGTCACGCAAGATATCATAAGACTTCGACAGTGGTGAAGAAGTTCTATTATTGGTCGAATATGAAGAAGGAAGTGGCAAATTTTGTGGCAAGATGCTTGGATTGTCAATAGGTAAAAATAGAGTGTAAACATCCAGGTGGTCTACTACAATCGATTCAGATTCTAGAGTGGAAATGTGAAGTCATTTCCATGGATTTCATTACAAGTTTTCTGAGGACATCTAGACAACATGATTCTATCATGGTTATGGTGGACAAGTTGATAAGGTAGCACACTTCATTCCAGTGAAGTCTACTTATTCAGCTAGTGACATAGAAAAGGTATTCATGGGAGATATAGTGCGGTTGCATGGTGTTCCAAAGAAGATTGTATCAGACAGGGATGCTAAGTTCACTTCCAAGTTTTGGAAGGAGCTGTTTGCAGGTTTGGGGACAGATTTGGCCTTCAGCACAACTTATCATCACCAGAAATATGGGTAGATAGGGAGGGTCAATAGGGTATTGGATGACATTTTGAGGATGTATGTAATGCATCAGTAGAGGAGATGAGAGGAGTACCTTCCATTGATTGAGTTTGCTTACAACAATGGGTATTAGAAGTCACTGAGGATGAGTCTGTTTGAAGCACTTTATAGGCATAGTTGTAATACTCCCATCAGTTGGAGTGATACAGTGAAAAGGGTGTTGATAGGACTGAACACATTAGAAGAAATGGAATAGGAAATGCAATTTATCAAGAAGAATTTAAAGGAACCATAGGATAGGCAAAGAAGTCATGCAAATCAGCACAGGATTTTTAAGGAGTTTTAGGTTCAGGAAAATGTGTACTTGCACATCAAGCCCAAGAAGAGCCCCTTCAAGATCGGGTCATGTGCGAAGTTATAACCTCGATATTGTGGGCCTTTCGAGATCCTTGAGAGGATTGGACCAATGGCCTAAAAACTTGCACTGCCTCCGATAGTGAAATTCCATGATGTTTTCCATGTTTCATTGCTTAAAATATGTGTAAAGTATGTTGATCATGTTATTGATTGGTTTGTATTACAGGTGGATCCAGAAGGATAATTCTAGCTAGAACCTCATTGTATTTTGTAGATAAATATGCTCATGCTCTGGAACTGAGAAATCAAGTAGATTAAAGTGTAGTGGGATCACTTTGGGCCTAATGAAGCTACATGGGAGATGGTTGATTAGATATAGACTATGTATCCTTTGTTATTTTTCAGTTGAGGAAGAGTAGTTTTGGTATATGTATATATGTATATGGATGTAAATACCACAATGAGCTATGTTATAAATATCCAATAAGAGGTATGGTTGTCATGTTGGTTTTCTTTTAAGAAAATTGATCATTGTAAATATTGCATCGAGCTAAGTTATAAAGCTCCATGGGTATGGGTGATCAACCATAATGACATATGCCCATATCTGCTCTCAATCTCTCTCATTCTCTGGAAGGGAAGGGTGGGAATTTGGTGCAGTGTGACAAAAAGAAATATGGGTGAGAACCAAACCCATAATGACATATATAATATCTGCTCGAAATCTCTCTCATTCTCTTCCCTCCCTTCTTTGGAATGATTTTTCTATAACAACTCCGGGTTAGAAATCCATGTAATAAAGTTAATAAAGGAAAAATAATAACCAATGTCATGGGACACTTATTCCAAGATGAATTTTGGGAAAAACATCATATTGTGGGTGTTCATTTGGTTTATTATGGGTAAGGAAATTTTTAAAAGAAATGGAAAAGGCATTGAAAAGGAAAATAGGGATTAATTGGCATTTTATTTATGAAAATAAAGGAAATTAGGAGAAAAGGAAGGTGAAAGGTCACAAGTTGCATGTGAGGAGTAAAATGAAAGAAAATAATGGAAAATGAATAAAATAGAGACCTCATTAATAAAAAGGCTCATGAGGATCAATTCACAACATTTTGTTAGTTTTAGCTTGGATCTCTCTCTCTCTCATACTATTGGACACTTAGAGCATTCTTGGAGCACTCTAGCATTGGAGGAAAAAAATCTAAGGAAGGACAAAGAAAGCAAAGGGAAGCAAAGATAAAGCAAGGAAGAGTGGGATCTAGTGGCTACAACAGATTACTTGCATGTATTGAGTTGCATGTATGATTTCCTTACTAGTTTTGGCATGCATGGTACATGCATCTTGGTATTTGGTTCTCTTGTTGTCATTGGAATGGGTTTTCCTAGGTGTGACAATAGTTTTCAGCATTAGCTTTCCATTTCCGGGTAGCCATGGTGTTATGGGGTTTCTATTACCTGGTTGAGATTGATTGCCAGATGGTTTCGAAACTGAGTGGGGTGGTCTCAAGGAAGAAACACAAGGCCTAGGAATCCTCGATTGGTGAATGGCGAGATATACGGTAAATCCTATGGGGTGGAGCCTCGTTGGTCCTAAGAATCCTTGTTGGCTTATTGGGGCCTAACCCAAGTTTAGAGTTGATTTAGCCAAAAAAAATATCAGTACTACTAGCACTTTTGGCAACAGTCTGTGGAGCGTGGATTGAGGTCTTGCTTGTAGTATGGGAGGGTGCTAGTACCAGGTTTCGCACCCTGGAGATGTCTGATGAGTTCAAGTGTTCCGCGGTTCGACCTTGCGCATAAGTCGCTTCACGCACTTTCCTGCGTAGCCCTACTCAGGGGTTGAACACTGCGCTTCTACATTATTACCAAAGATTTTACTGGTATTCCTATGTTAGTTGATTATCTTAGCCTACTTGCATGCTTTAAGTTATACTTAACAACATAAACCATTCATACAGGAGCGCGTAGTAAATAAACAGTATATTTGCAAAGTATATCAAACATGTATTAACCCAAGAATAGATAGACATAATTATGATAAAACTTCTCTTTATTAATTCCTTCCTCGGTTACAGACTTGACTCCGCCCTATGTACTCAGCTGCAAGGATCCGCACACTCAGTTGCGGACTACTAAGCCTCTGCACACTCAGCTGTAAATCCTTCTCCTACTCTACAATCCAAAGACACTTTACACTTGTGACTCAATCACTTAGAATTGTTATTCTTCTCTACCATTCATTATCTTTTGCACTTAGAGCCTTGCTCTATTTATACAATCCCATCGTCCACGGACCATGGGTAGGTCTATCCAGTTGACATTACATTACATACCTAGGGTGGAAAACCCTGTGACTCTATTATACTTTTGCACCCCACGCCGCCAATTCACAGAGCTTCACAACAAGATTGGGTCAAAACTTGGGCTTTGAGCCCCAAAACATGCCTTGGGGGGGATTCCATGCCCAACAAACCCCCAACACAAACATCGTCACTCGCCCTGGAGTCACTCTGTCGCCGTGGCTATCTTTTCTCGGAGTCCCTCCAACTGTTCTCAAACTACGCAGAGGTCAGCAACGTACTGAGTTATTGCTTGTTGGATGTGCTGCATACATTGTTTCGAGACATTTATGTTTGGGGTGCTTCCATACATATGTACCAGTATCTGTTGCATATGTTTATAATCCCGCGCCTTTTTCCGGATCCTTGGAGTGCAAATACTGTGCTTCTACCGGCTAGGTAGATAGTCGGCTCACCTATGTAGGGCTTCAAGCGGCTTCCATTCACTTTGCCTAGGAGGGGTTCTCCATTTAGTTTTACTAGTTGGACTGCGCCTCCATCTGTGACCTCCTTAACGATGTATGGTCCCAACCAATGTAGCACTAAGTCATTTACCTTGAAGGTGCGCAACTTAATATGGTGATCGTGCCAGGCCTTTTCACGCTACTTTTGTACTTGCTAATGAAAACCCATCAGGAACCGTTCCTCCTCAAGTTATTCCAATTGCACGAGCCTTTCTTCTTGAGATTCTGTTGAAAATAGCAACAAGAAATGCTAAAAATAGCACTTCTATAAATAGCATTTCGGGATACATTCCAATTTTAGTTAGTCCCTAAACTAAAATTGAGAATTAAAATTTGAATTTGATCTTAGCAGTTGTTTGTGAAATAATTTATTAATTCATCTTGAGTTAATTAGTTGTAGGAAATCAAACATGAAGTCTATGTGAATACATACAACAGTTTCTCCATTTGATTGAGGAAGTTATCCCTTGATTAAAGGAGATCAGGATGAGTTGTACTTTGAGTTGTAATTAGTTAGCTCAGTTAACTGAGTTAAGTCCAGTTAGATTAGTTCAAATAGTTTGTTGAAATAATTGTGAGTTCAATTAGTTAATGCATGCATGCATGTAACTGCTGCACTTCAGATAACTGAATATTCTCTCATAAATAACTCATGCATGTCAGTTCAATCAAGACCCAGTTGAGATCAAATGATGGGACAATGTACTATCAGTTGTAGGAATATTCCATGGAGGATATCTCTTGCATGCAGAAGGAACTCATTCCTTGGAGATTGCACAGTTACTTTTGAGTTTGATGAGTGTGTGATAAGGCCAATTCACACAGGTGGCAACATTGGACCCCAAGAGAAACTTCACAAGGAAATAGGAGGCTTGGAGGGCTGAGGGAAGGCATATGTTGTGTCTATTCAGTCTGTGAGTTGTATTGTTGGATTGTACTGAGAGCAGGATAGATTGTGAGCTAATGCTTTGTCTAATCTAAACATATTTCCACTTGTATGATAATACAGAGATCAGAGTTTTTAGCTGAGGCTTTCCCCAGAGTATTCTTCTGTTTTCATGTGTGATTGCTTTCTCATTCTCAATTATATGTGTTCTATTGGATCTTGCTCAAAATCGATTAAGCTTCCGCAAGTTTGTTATAGAAGTAGATCTTGTATTTTACTTTAGTATATTGCATAATCTGTTGATCTACGGTGGGAATTTCTACATGGTATCAGAGCAAAGGTGATCAAAGCATAGAACAGTATACAAAGAAGGGAGGAGTTCAAAGTTTCAAGTTCCTGATTATAGAATTCAAATTCTTATCACATCTCAAATTTCTCCAATGGTGTTCAATGGTTTAAGACATGCCCTTGATGGCAGCTTGAATTATATAGACTGGAAGGATTGCATGGAAGCAGTATTAGATTACAACGGTATAAAGGACTTCAATGATCAAGAAGTCCCCAAGCCGGTAGCAGCTAATGATACAGAATTGGCAGAATGGAAGAAATGTGTGGCTAGAGCGAGGAGAATCCTGCTGTAGGGAATTCAATACCACATTGTCTCGAGCCTCCATCGAAAGGAGACACCATTTTCAATGTGGAAAACATTGAAAGATCTATATCAGAACAACAATGATAAGAGGAAGTTGGCGCTAAAAGACAAGCTTTGGAAAGTCAAGTGTGAAAAGGGTGACACGATCTCTACATATCTGAACAAGCTCACCACCTGCAGGGATGAGCTTGGAAGTGTAGGGATCACGATAGTCAATGATGACATGGTGAGTCTTGCTCTCCTCGGTCTTCCTAAGAGCTATCATAGCTACCAAGACTCGGTAAATGGAAGAGAGAAACTGCCAGATTGGGAACGACTTTGGTCGGTTTTGATGTAGGAGGAGATAAGAAGAAGCACCAAAGATGGATCTCCATCTAAGAAAGATGATGAAGAAAATCTAGCCTTAGCGAGTAAGGCGAGGAAAGGGAAAGGGAAGGCGTCCCATTCCAAATCCAGTTCTTCCCATGGTGGGAAGAATTTTGACAAATCGAAAGTGTGATGCTTTCATTGTCATGAGGTGGGCCATTATGCTATGAATTGTCCACAGAAGAAATCCAAGAAGGGATCCTCGAAAGGATCAGACAGTGAGGCACTAGCCTCACAATTCGAGTTGGATTTCTCTCTCAAAGCATGCATGGTTTCATCCATGGTGGGATGTGTTTGGTACCTGGATAGTGGAGCCTCTTTCTACATGTCCAGCGACAAGAATCTTTTCAGTACCTTGGTGGAGAAGGATCTCCAGATGTGGATCGAGATGGGCGATGATGTAAAGTATCATGTTTCAGGTGAAGGTACGGTTGTGTTTCAGAGGGATCATGGAGCTCCTCTCACCCTAACTGATGTAAAGTATGTACCGGGTCTGAAGAAGAATCTTGTGTATGTCGCTATGCTACAAGACAAGGGCTATGATGTAGTCTTTAGTAAAGGAAAAGTATTCCTGAGGCATTTCAGTACTGGATAGACCAAAATGATTGGGATTTGAGTAAAGAATCTCTATAAGCTGGAGATAGACAATTCTACTACATTGAGTTCCAAAGTAGAGGTGGTTCAAAGCCAAGATGTTGGTGAGCTATGGCATAGAAGATTGGGCCACTTGCACCATGGGGCCTTGAAGATCATGCAGTTGATTTCTATCGGACTTCCCAAGGAAAAACTGGAACAGACGGATACATGCAAAGGTTGTACCTTGGGTAAGTATGCAAAATCTTCCTTTCAGGATCGAGACAATAGAGCTGGAGCAATCCTAGTGTGAGTTCACACAGATGTTTGTGGACCATTCTCTACAGCCTCCACCGCTAAACAAAGGTACTATGCTATTTTTATTGATGATTTTTCTTGTGGATGTTGGATCTACTTTATGCAAAATAAGGATCGAACTTTCTTGAGGTTTTGTGAATTTAAATCCTTGGTAGAGAAAGAATCTGGAAAGAAAATAAAAGCCTTGCATAGCGACAATGATGGAGAGTATGTCTCCCAATAGTTTAAGGACTTCTGCGCTGCAGAAGGAATTAAATGGGAGTTGACGGCACCCCATAACCCATAGCAGAATGGGGTGGCTGAAAGGAAAAATAGATCTATTGTGGGAGTAGCTCGAGCCATGTTGCATGACCAAAGCCTACCACTTCATTTGTGTGCTAAGGCATGCAATACAACAGTATACTTACAAAATAGAAGCCTGCCCTGTATACTGGGAATGAAGACACCTATGGAGGCCTTTTCCAGGAAGTGACCATATGTGAGTCACTTCAGGATCTTTGGATCATCGGTTTATTTCCATGTGACCAAAGATGCCCGGAAGAAGCTAGATCCAACAGCTGAGTTGGGGATACTTGTGGGGTACACTGATACACCCCACAACTATCGGGTGTTCCTTCCTACCAATTAGAGGATAGTGATACGCAGAGATCTGAAGTTCGATGAGCAAAAAGTCATGCGAGTATCACTTAAGAAGGAGCTCAAGTTCCATGCAGAGGAGGAACTTTCAGTTCCTAAGAAGGAGGAGCCTCAGATTGATGTGGAGCAACCGTATGCAGAGGATCTAGGAGTGGAGACATCCACTCATGCTGAGTCTTCCAGAGATGGGCAGAAATGCTCAAGGGAAGCTGACAGGTTGATCCTGGATGCGCGGGAGAATGTGGGATATCCATCTTCTCAGCGCAGACAGAAGAGGTCACCCGAGCGATACACTGGTTACATGGCCCTGGTTGGGGAGTGTGTAGAGTCCAAACCTTCTTCATTCAAGGAGGAAGTGTAGAAACCAGTCTGGGTTGATGCAATGGTAAAGGAGTACGACTCTATCATTCAAAACAGTGTGTGGGATGTTGTCCCAAGACCTCAGGACAAGTCATTGGTGAGTTCCAAATGGCTTTACAAGGTAAAGTAGGCAACTGATGGCAGTGTTGAGAAACATAAGGCAAGGTTTTTTGCCCATGGTTTCTCACAGGTCAAGGGGATCAACTACAATGAGACCTTTGCTCCTATAGCAAGGTACTCATCTATTAGATCGATGTTGGCACTATCAGCTCAGATGGGTTGGAAGAGCCATCAAATGGATGTGAAGACAGTGTTCCTCAATGGGAAGATTGAGGAAGAGGTGTACATTGAGCAGCCGGAAGGTTTTGAGACCTTCGATCGTGAGTCACATGTGTGCCGACTCAAGAGGGATTTGTACGGGCTGAAGAAAGCACATCGTGCTTGGTACACCAGGATTGACAGTTATTTCACCAAGAGTGAAGTAGATGTGAACCTTTATGACATCATGGTAGAAGGTAAGCCATTGATCATTTTTCTTTATGTGGATGATCTGATTTTGATAGGTGATGATCAGTGGATCAAGTCTTGCAAGGGGGACCTTGCAAGAGAGTTCGAGATGAAAGATATGGGTCTTATGCACTACTTTCTAGGCATGGAAGTGTGGTAGAAAGATGGGGAAGTATTTTTGTTGGGAAAAGTATCCATTCGGAATGCCCCTATCCCACTCTAAGGTGTGATAGTGCCTTAGCAACAAACAAGGAAACTTATTTGAGTATTTCTTCTTTATGAAATGTAAATGAGGAGGAAGGATGTAACTAACCTGTGTCTTCCGCTAGTTTTTCGATCCAAATCGCTCCTCTCTTCAGTAGCTCCCAGCTTCTTGCTCCTTCACCGGCCCAGCTTCACCGAATTCCTGCAAGATCACAAGAGAGAGAAACTACACAAAGATACAGATATACATTCATAAAAAGCTCAAGATCAGATTAAGCATAACATGTAAGCATAACAAAACATCATTGGTACACAGCATGTAGGAGAAACTCAAATAGTTTATTGATAGAATAAGAAAGTCCAAGAGGAGATACAACCAAGTGAGTTCTGATCCAGCATCTACCTCCCAGCAAAGGAATCCCTTCCTCTCCTCCAACAAAGCATAAATCACCCAATGTACTAATCTCAATCTCAAACCAATAGCAATTCTCTGCAAAGTACAAAATTCCAGCCTCCTGAACCTCTGGGTGAGAGATCCATATATAGATGTAAGCAGAGAGGATGAGTCAGCTTATGTTTTGACTTGTGGCTTCTCTCTGTCAGTTCTTGCTTCCACTTGGAGGTTGAGAGCCTCTTACTCATCACTAGTCGAATTCATTGAGGCAAGTGTCATTGGAAAATATTCTGGAAGCTTCCAGGGTCTTTCCACCTCGTTGAATGAGCTTGCCATTTGTCATTTCCCACTCAGCGCACCCTGGTAGTGCTTCCACCTGCGTTGCAGTGAACCTAGCCAGTGTAGTCTCTGCATTTCAACGCAGGCAGCTAGTGGAGCCTCTGAATTGATCCTGAATTCACTATTTCTGAGTGGTTTTTGGTGGAGAACTTCTGGGAGAAGTTGTCATTGGTTGACCTTGTTCCTTTAGGAGCTGTAACAACATCTTTAGGGACTTTGGATCCCTTGAATTATGGACATTTCATGCTTATAGCTGTAAGGCACAAAAATGTCTATAACAGTTCCCCCCTAAAGTATGAGGCCATTTATCGGGTGAAATGCTTTATTAGGAGGATCCGAAGTTCATTCAATGCTGGGAGGAGACCTGTAATAAGATACAATACAATACATTATTTTTCATACTGTTTTCATGATCTAGCTGAGGCGGGCATTCCCATGCTCAGCTTTATAAATTCATTTTTATGTACATAGGACAGACAATTGTCTGATGATAGACTGATGATCCTGCTGAAATCATCATCCTTTGGTAGGATGATTGTCTGTGCTACAATGTTGTACATGTCAATGTCTTTATTTTTTCCTGAATATATATCGCAACCCGGATGGATGAAACTAGATCCGGGGTCTTCAAACTCGTTCGATCTTCACTCTAAGTACAAGTCGATCCATGTGAGAAATGTTCTGAAGTCGAACATGGAAAGACATCGCTTGATTACCAGTCAATGATGTAAATTGTTAACAAGCGCGAGAGGAATCACCGATAATGATAATGACCCTCAAGGTACTACAGTACAATTCACGTGGTGTGAATAAAGGACTTGGCGTTGAACACCACGCAAAATCTTTCGGTCGAAGGTCATTGATGTATACCTGTCGCCGGAAGTGAGAAACTTGCCATTGAGGCATGCAAGCTTCAAAGTACTGAAGGGGGTGTCCCTAGATCAACTTCTTGGATAATGAGCTGATGTCGACAAGGAGCGATCCGTCAAAGGAGGGCCTTAATGTATCCCACAACAGTGACACAGAACGGAGCAAATGATTTTGATGGAGGTGAAAACGATCTGATGATATATGGTTCAGGGTGGCGGTCATGAAAAGAATGAAGGATAATATATGGTAGTGGATGGGACACGGTTGACTTCTCTGGATGACTTCTCTTGAACATATCAGCGACACTTATGTGATGGATTGGTAGCATTTACCCCAAAGATGGATGGTATGGCGAGACCATGGCGATGTGACCGGTGAATGAAACAACCCAACCCGACTCAGGTACGGAGTGGAAGTGTCATGTTCAAGAGCGACTTGCTACCAATAAAGTTCTTTGAGTTTCTTCCCAATTTTTCCCCAGTCATTGCTGACCAGTACCTCTTTATTTTTGTCAAGCTTGAGGAGGATAACATATGCTTGTTCTATAATTTGCCCTTCGGGCAAACCCATCGCTACGTTTTAACGAGCCTAGCGATAGTGAAACTCGTTCTCGTCTAAAGACAAGTTTGTCGCTATTTAAAGTTTTTAACGAGTCTAACGACAAAGATAACTCGGTCCTTTTCATTTTTAGAGAGTCTGAAAAGGTACGTAAAGTCAACTCCGAAAGTCCTTTTTCGTCATCTAATCCCTTAAGTCCGGAAAAGTATAAAACAATACAGAAGGGATGAATTTTCGATAGTTTTAACGAGCCGAACAAAACAAGCGCTCGATCTTTTTGTGCAATAATCCCTCAGGTCCAAAAATATTAAAATTTAAAGGAGGGATAGCACTTCCGGTCGCTTTAACGAGCTGGAAGGCCAAAACTCGGCAATCTTTTCATATTTTACGAGTCAGATGAAAAGAGCTTAAAGAAGACTCGTCTTTTGAGGAACGAATGATAAAACGGGTTAGCAGCTGATTCCAGGTAAGGGTTGGAATTTTCCAATCACGGAAGTGTCACAAGGATGGCTAGTGAAATCACTCTTCGCAGCTGTTCCTCAAAATGGGTAAACAATCAAATGGAGGTGAATGATCGGCCAATGGAAAAGTGGAGGTGACGGTGCAAACACGACCAAGGCTTTAATGGCTGATAATGTTACATTCACGATGGTTATTTACCGGAGGGTAGTTCATTTTTTAACGAGCTTAAACGCAGAAAAACACTGCTTGGTCTTATGTTTATTTTTTAACGAGCATGAACTATGTGCTAAAACTGCTCGATCTTATGTTTATTTTTTAACGAGCATGAACTATGTGCTAAAACTGCTCGATAAATCCAGTCATATGATAAGAATGTCTCATGTAAGATGCCATTTTTTATGGAGCTTGCGCCTTACAAAGCTCTGCTCCGGAATCCTTTCTTTATGCAAGTTAGGAAACGACTAACCCAAAAAACAGATAAATAATCGCTCTTTGCTTGCACTCCAAAAGGTTTGCATACCCCCAGGTATAAAGTACAATTTCAAGGTTACCTCTCAATTTGCAGATAAAACATTTGTTCTACCAGGAAAGGCCTACCTCTTTCAGGTTACCAAAGATTGTCTCATTTGCGCAGCAAACAAAACACTTCTTCGGCGATGTCTACCGAGATAGACAAAGGTGAGTGACAACAAGCGCCAAACACATAACTTTGACAAAAGAATATTATTCTAGAATAACCCCTCTTCCAAGACGGATGGGGTACAGACTAGTCATATTCTCCCGTGGAAACCTACCCCATACCCAAAGTTTTCCTGCCGAAGCAGACCAGGACGCATGCCCCCTGGGTTCCAGTCATATCCTTCTAAATTACTCGCGCTCATCGGGAGGACGGACCGTGGGTTGAGACATTTCTTGCATGAAGAGACCATTTAGGGATGGTATATGACTATTTGCGATGTGTGATCTGGGAAATGAAAGCTAGTCCACGAGCTTGACCACTCTTCCTTCATGCGGAAAACACATTACTCTAAAGAGTGAGGAGACGATGGCTCCCATGCAATATATATAGTCTCGTCCAAGGAGTAGGTTATAATCCAAGGGTCCTTGAACGACCATCACGTTCATTTGAACGGTCTTCCCTTTCAATGTTATGGGCACATTGGGGAGGATCCCTAAAGGTCGACTGGTTCCTTTATCAAAGCCTGTCAGATTTCTCATTTCAGGCAAAAGCGCTGGCAAACCAAGCGCTTTCCAAGCAATAGAGGAAAGGATACTCACAGATGTCCCCTCATCAATGATGGTGCCAGCCATGACCATTCTGTATATTTGGACGATAATTCTGAATGGTATGCTTGCTGGCAAACGGGGTCTGCCTAGTTGGTTCCAGTCGAAGGAGACAACTAGGTTGCTTGGTGGTGGGACTGAGTAGACGGTCGGGTATCGCTCTGACGAACTTCCTTCCTGCGATAAAGGAATGGGTGGATTGCCCCCGTGCTTGTCGGAGTCTGTGTTGATGAAGAGAATTTGGATGGTGTCATCTTTACCCTCTTCAGTGACTATATCATTCAAAGACAAAACCTCTGAAGGCAAGACCGGGTCAACTGCCGCCTCGACCTTTTGACTTTCGTCGGGTATGGATTCAGCTGGTTCATCTTCAATGACTGGCACTTCAGCTGACCACTTGAGCGGGCCAGCTGGATTTTCAACTAACGAAGGACTCGGCAAGAGTTTTTTATATCCAGGAGGAAGTCGTAACGGTGAAACCAGACGATCATCCAAAACTCTTTTCGCTTCATCTAAGAAGGGACAACGGTGGATGGCGTGGTTGCCTTCGCACAGTCTACAGGGGGATCTAGCTCTCCCTTTTTGTCCAAGGAATTCACTTTCGCTAGTTGACGGTATGCATTCAACATGGCTATCAGAGGTTGATGCCACCGGATTGTGCAAACGGGGAGACCAGTCCCTTAGTATCTGAGGGATGCAGGGACAATCTCTGTGGAAGTGGTCTCCCTTGCATATGACACATGGCGATTTAGGCCTAGTCAGTGTTGTGTGTGGATTTTTGTCATACGACACTTGTTTGCCCCCAGTCACTTTTGGCTCCTTCTTCTTCTTCTCTTTCTTCTTCTTTTCCTTCTTCTCCTTAGGAACTTGGTTTTTTGTTTTACCAGTTCCGTCAAGCGAAGAGGAAGGAGGAGAGGAAGAATTAGAGGAAGTAGAAGGCTGGTGGGCAACTCTGGACTGGTCTAACTGTTGATTCGACTGTTCAGGAATAGTGGTGTTCTGAATGACATTGGTTGAGAAGAGCCAGACTGGCAAGCCAATTGTCAGTCCTGGAAGCGACAATGTGGCCATATGGGGCGCACCAACATCTCCCCAAGAGGAGAAGGGACTAGGATTTCCACCAAGGGGAATTCCTTGGTTGGTGGGCTCCATTTTCTCAACCTAAAGATCAACGCAGGAAAAAGGGGTGATTGTTCCGTTTAAAATAAATTTTAACGATGCTTTAGACACAACTTGCTTTTTCAGTTTTAAAGAGTCGAGAAAAAGCAAAAGATGACTCTAGTCACCTTCGATGTTTTAATGAGCCCGAAGTGACAAATGCTCGGATGGACTTTTTCCGTTATAGAGTCTGAAAAAGGCCAAAAGGAACTGCTCTGGAGTTCTAGGTAGAGGGTGTGCCAAACTTTTCGCAAAACCGCAGAATACTTTTTAAGGTACGGGCGGTCAATCTTCCCGAATGCTGTGTTCAGTGCATTGCGATCAGTAGGGCGGCCAACACGGCTTCCTAAGGATAAAGATTTTATGCCTATAAGGGTCTCCCAATATATACTCGACGGTACGTGGGAGCACAATCCGTACTGGCGCTATCGTCTCTCAGGAGGAATCACCCAACCATCAGCGAGATCGACAGTCACCAGGTTTTACGACGCCGGAACACGTCTCTAGCCTAGACCTCTATGTTGTGCGTTAAGTTACAAAGCATTGTTAAGTTCATTCAATTTATTTTAGGTTGATCTTTCTTAGAAGTTTGCCTTTTTGGATCACCACGAGATGTATGATACAATTCCTAAATGCAGTCTAAAGATGATAAGCAAGCTTTTATATCTTTTCAACAATGAAAATCCTAGCTACAAGGGGAAAAGGAAGACACAAACTTTTCTCAAAGAGCATAGAGCACACTGTAATGCACTTTTCCCTAAATCAAACCATACAAACTATCAATATGCAAATGCACAAATGCATGTATTTGTTTTCGCTTTCTTAATATTGATGCCTAAAAAGAAAGCTGTTGTACAAATTTGAATTCGATTTCAAGTGAAAACATAAACAAGTTTCTTTTTGAAAACAAAAAGACGATTACGACACTTTATGATTTTGAAGTAAACACTTTTTTCGACACTAGAAATGCATAAATTCAAACCAAAAGACAAAAGTAAAAGCGTAATCAACTGTGACCAGCAAACAAATTCACTCCTAAGATCAAAACGACACTTACAACAAGTCTAGATCTAAGGGCGACAGTATGACTAGTTTACTTTTGTAATAGGAAACTGCAAATGATGTAACAAATACACAAAGAACAAATACAGTTTCTTTATACAACTGAGGCGGAATTAAGGCAAAGAAAAGGGGTTTCAGATAGGTACACTGACTGATAACAGGCTGAAAAAAACAGAGACAAAACTAAGCAAAAGGAAGCAGGGAACCACAGCTGCACACGGCAAAGGCTGATCAGTGCACCCTCAGCACAGAGAAACTGAACTTCAGCGCAGGTATCCTTCACGGGACCTGCGTTGAAATGCAGAACCTCTTCACAGAGTCTGCACTGAAGCATAAACGAGAATTGTCTCTGGGTTCTGGGTCATGGTTTGCAGTTTAAAAACTGAACTTCAGCGCAGGTATCCTTCACGGGACCTGCATTGAAATGCAGAACCTCTTCATAGAGTCTGCGCTGAAGCAGAAACGAGAATTGTCTCTGGGTTCTGGGTCACGGTTTGCAGTTTAATCTACAGTTTTTGGCCGGATAAAAGCTATCAATTGGGTACAATTAGGAGGATGATTTAAAGGAGGACTAAGATCTATCACAAAGGGCTGTTAGAGCACTTGTGGATCAGATGTTCAGATCATAAAAACGGGACCAGTGAGTGGACTAGAGTCACAGATCTCTACTCTACATTTGAAAATGGCAAATGCATTTCGATTCGGCACTCCTGAGTTTATGAGAAGAACAACAATAGAAACACAAATAAACTAACAAGATACGTTCCCCAGCGGAGTCGCCAATTTGTTGTTGGGAAAAGTATCCATTCGGAATGCCCCTATCCCACTCTAAGGTGTGATAGTGCCTTAGCAACAAACAAGGAAACTTATTTGAGTATTTCTTCTTTATGAAATGTAAATGAGGAGGAAGGATGTAACTAACGTGTGTCTTCCGCTAGTTTGTCGATCCAAATCGCTCCTCTCTTCAGTAGCTCCCAGCTTCTTGCTCCTTCACCGGCCCAGCTTCACCGAATTACTGCAAGATCACAAGAGAGAGAAACTACACAAAGATACAGATATACATTCATAAAAAGCTCAAGATCAGATTAAGCTAAACATGTAAGCATAACAAAACATCATTGGTACACAGCATGTAGGAGAAACTCAAATAGTTTATTGATAGAATAAGAAAGTACAAGAGGAGATACAATAAAGTGAGTTCCGATCCAGCATCTACCTCCCAGCAAAGGAATCCCTTCCTCTCCTCCAACAAAGCATAAATCACCCAATGTACTAATCTCAATCTCAAACCAACAGCAATTCTCTACAAAGTACAAAATTCCAGCCTCCTGAACCTCTGGGTGAGAGATCCATATATAGATGTAAGCAGAGAGGATGAGTCAGCTTATGTTTTGACTTGTGGCTTCTCTCTGTCAGTTCTTGCTTCCACTTGGAGGTTGAGAGCCTCTTACTCATCACTAGTCAAATTCATTGAGGCAAGTGTCATTGGAGAAGATTCTGGAAGCTTCCAGGGTCTTTCCACCTCGTTGAATGAGCTTGCCATTTGTCATTTCCCGCTCAGCGCACCCTGGTAGTGCTTCCACCTGCGTTGCAGTGCACCTAGCCAGTGTAGTCTCTACATTTCAACGCAGGCAGCTAGTGGAGCCTCTGAATTGATCCTGAATTGACTATTTCTGAGTGGTTTTTGGTGGAGAACTTCTGGGAGAAGTTGTCATTGGTTGACCTTGTTCCTTTAGGAGCTGTAACAACATCTTTAGGGACTTTGGATCCCTTGAATTATGGACATTTCATGCTTACCCCTAGATACTTGACCCTAACTAGTTTGATGCAGCAATTGAGGGTACAGTACTATCTTTGAAAAGGCAAAGCTATTTATGGTAAAAAATCAAAACTAGACCATGTTATCGAGCAGTTTTAGCACATAGTTCATGCTCATTAAAAAATAAACATAAGATCGAGCAGTTTTAGCACATAGTTCATGCTCGTTAAAAAATAAACATAAGACCGAGCAGTGTTTTTCCGCGTTTAAGCTCGTTAAAAAATGAACTACCCTCCGGTAAATAACCACCATGAATGTAACATTATCAGCCATTAAAGCCTTGGTCGTGTTTGCACCGTCACCTCCACTTTTCCATTGGCCGATCATTCACCTCCATTTGATTGTTTACCCATTTTGAGGAACAGCTGTGAAGAGTGATTTCACTATCCATCCTTGTGATCACTCCTCTCTTCAGTGGCTCTCAGCTCCTTGCTCCTTTGCCGGCCCAGCTTCACCGAATTCCTGCAAGATCACAAGAGAGAGAAACTACATGAAGATATAGATATACATTCATAAAAAGCTCAAGATCAGATTAAGCTAAACATGTAAGCATAACAAAACATCATTGGTACACAGCATGTAGGAGAAACTCAAATAGTTTATTGACAGAATAAGAAAGTCCAAGAGGAGATACAATCAAGTGAGTTCTGATCCAGCATCTACCTCCCAGCAAAGGAATCCCTTCCTCTCCTCCAACAAAGCATAAATCACCCAATGTACTAATCTCAATCTCAAACCAACAGCAATTCTCTGCAAAGTACAAAATTCCAGCCTCCTGAACCTTTGGGTGAGAGATCCATATATAGATGTAAGCAAAGAGGATGAGTCAGCTTATGTTTTGACTTGTGGCTTCTCTCTATCAGTTCTTGCTTCCACTTGGAGGTTGAGAGCCTCTTACTCATCACTAGTCGAATTCATTGAGGCAAGTGTCATTGGAGAAGATTCTGGAAGCTTCCAGGGTCTTTCCACCTCGTTGAATGAGCTTGCCATTTGTCATTTCCCGCTTAGCGCACCCTGGTAGTGCTTCCACCTACGTTGCAGTGCACCTAGCCAGTGTAGTCTCTGCATTTCAACGCAGGCAGCTAGTGGAGCCTCTGAATTGATCCTGAATTGACTATTTCTGAGTGGTTTTTGGTGGAGAACTTCTGGGAGAAGCTGTCATTGGTTGACCTTGTTCCTTTAGGAGCTATAACAACATCTCTAGGGACTTTGGATCCCTTGAATTATGGACATTTCATGCTTATAGCTGTAAGGCACAAAAATGTCTATAACAAGTATTTGTGTCTCAAGGAAAGTATGCCAATGAGATACTCAGGCGCTTCCACATGGAGAATTGCAAGCCCATGTAGACTCCTCTATCTGGGAACTGGAGGAAGGAGGATGCGACTTCAGGTGAGGTAGTAGCTGCTATTGTTTATCGGTATCTTGTGGGTTCACTGATGTATCTAGTGAACACACAACCAGACTTATGCTTTGCAGTGAACCAGCTAAGTCAAGCTATGGTTCAACCTACCAGGCTGTGTTGGAAGGCAGTGAAGCATGTGCTGAGATACCTCAGAGGCACATCTTAGTATGGATTGTGGTACAAACAGACAGAGGGAGTGAAGATTCAGGACTTTAGAGATGCAGATTGGGCAGGGAGTCCATCAGACCGGAAGAGCACTTCTGGAGGAATCTTCAACCTTGGTTTAGCTGCAGTTTCCTGGTACAGTAGGAAATAGAGGTTAGTTACACTTAGCTCAGCAGAGGCGGAATATATGGCTACCAGTCAGACAGCATGCGAGGCCATTTGGATGTGGAAGATTCTAGTGGGATTGTTTGGTCAAAGGATGGATCCAACTATGATCTACTGCGATAATCAAAGTTGTATCAAACTCTTTGAGAATCCAGTATTTCATGACAGCTCCAATCACATTGATATCTGGTACCATCATCTTCAAGACTGTGTGGTGAAGAGGATCATGTTGTTGCTGTATGTTTCGACCGAGGAACAAGATGCAAATATTTTGATTAAGGCATTATCAAAATGCAAGTTTGAGTTCCACAGAGACAAGATTGGGGTGACTAATAATCCCTTTCTTCTTAAGAGGGAGTGTTGAAAATAGCAACAAGAAATGCTAAAAATAGAAGTGCTAAAAATAGCACTGCTATAAATAGGATTTTGGGATACATTCCAATTTTAGTTAGTCCCTAAACTAAAATTGAGAATTAAAATTCGAATTTGAGCTTAACAGTTGTTTGTAAAATAATTAATTAATTCATCTTGAGTTAATTAGTTGTAGGAAATAAAACATGAAGTCTATGTGAAGACATGCAACAATTTCTCCATTGATTGAGGAAGTTATCCCTTGATTAAAGGAGATCAAGATCAGTTGTACTTTGAGTTTTAATTAGTTAGCTCAGTTAACTGAGTTAAGTCCAGTTGGATTAGTTCAAATAGTTTGTTGAACTAATTGTGAGTTGAGTTAGTTAATGCATGCATACATGTAACTGCTACACTTCAGATAACTAAATATTCTCTCATAAATAACTCATGCATATCAGTTTAGTCAAAGACCCAGTTGAGATCAGATGATGGGACAATGTACTATCAGTTGCAGGAATATTCCATGGAGGATATCTCTTGCATGCAGAAGGAATTCATTCCTTGGAGATTGCATAGTTACTTTTGAGTTTGATGAGTGTGTGATGAGGCCAATTCACATAGGTCGCAGCATTAGACCCCAAGAGAAACTGCACAAGGAAATAGGAGGCTTGGAGGGCTGAGGGAAGGCATATGTTGTGTCTATTTAGTCTGTGAGCTGTATTGTTGGATTGTACTGAGAGCAGGATAGCTTGTGAGCTAATGCTTTGTGTAATCTGAACATATTTCCACTTGTATGATAATACAAAGATCAGGGTTTTTAGCTGAGGCTTTCCCCAGAGTATTCTTTTGTGTTCATGTGTGATTGCTTTCTCATTCTTAGTTATATGTGTTCTATTTGATCTTGCTCAAAATTGATTAAGCTTCCGCAAGTTTGTTGTAGAAGTAGATATTGTATTTTGCTTTAGTATATTGCATAATCTATTGATCTACAGTGGGAATTTCTACAGCTTCACGGTCCTTCATACCTATGAGCATTGCTATGCGTAGACTAGGTACAATATACTCCATCGGCATGATAGCCTCCATGCCATAAACTAACCGGGAAGCTGTTTGTCCCGTCAGTTTCTTGCATGTTGTCCGATAAGCCCATAGTACTGTAGGTACTCACAGGTCCCAATCGCTTCGTTGCGCGTTGCACACTTTGGTTAGTGCAGTCTCCAGTATTTTGTTAAATTCTTCTACTGGCCGATTGGCTTGTGGGTGATATGGTGTTCTTTTTTTATGATACACAGGGAACTCTTCTGTAAGCGCGTTGATGGTTTCATTCAGGAAATGTGTACTGTGATCACTCATTAAGATTTCAAACAGCCAAATCAGGTCAACACGTGTTCAAACAAAAACTTTGCAGCCATAGCGGTCATGTAGTCTTTGATCGGCTACACTTCCGCCCATCGCGTCAAGTACTCCGTCACAGTGATGATGTATCGTGCGCCCATTTTTCCCTAAGGTTGGATGGGTCCTACAAAGTCGATTGCATATTTCTTGAATGGCTGCAGCTTCATTTGTCGATTCAACATCATCTCGTAACTCTGATGGTTTGTTGGTCCTTTACATATATCGCAGGCCTTACAATGTGCTTTTGAATCCTAGTGAAGGGTTGGCCACCACAACCCTGCATGAAGAATCTTTTGTGTGGTCGCTTGTCCTGCATAGTGTCCCCCTGCAGCACCCCTATGTGCTTCCATGAGGATATGACTTCGTTCAAATTCAGGTATGTACCTTCGCAAAATCTCACCATTTTGCATTTTGTATAGGTGCCCCGTGATGATAGAAAAATCCACCATGCACACCACCAATTCCTTCTTCTGTTGGATGGAGTATTTCTTCGGCACAGTCCATGTTGTTAGAAAGTGGATTATATCTTTGAAGTGTCCATCCGTGATGTTCACAGCAAAGAGTTGTGTGTCAAGTAATCCTTCCTCCAAACTAGTAGGTTCCTCGCCCATCTCAATACATGACAAGTGATCCGGTCCTGCATTCAGGCGTCCAGGTTTTACCATGACCTCAAAGTCATATTCTTGGAACAATAAGAGCCACCTATATATGTGCCCCCCCAATACCATCTTATTGACCAAGTACTTTAGCGCAGAATGGTCTCTATACATCTTGAAATGTCCTCCTAGTAGATAGTGCTAGTATTTTTGGAGCACGTACACCATAGCCAATCCCTCGCGCTCGGTTGTGGAATAGTTCTTTTCAACTTTGGACAATCTACGACTTGCAAATGCGATAGGGTGATCCAAGCCCTCTCTGCCCTCTTGTGTGAGAACTACTCCCAGCGAGATACACGACGCATAAACATGGACATGAAACTCCACATCCCATTTTAGGAAGACCAGGATTGCAGTGGAGACCAATTTACCCTTTAAGACATCCAGGCTCTTCATGCAATCATCATTCTAGCAAAATTTGACATCCTTTTTCAATAGTTTCTCCATCTGTGCGGTGATTTGGGCATAACTTTTGATGAACTTCCTATAGTACCCTGTGTGTCCCAAGGTAGCACGCAACTGTTTAACACTTTGTGGTGCTTCCAAATTTAGAATCATTGCAATCTTTGCAAGGTCTACCATTAGTCCCTGTTTGTAGACCACATGTCCCAGTAGGTTCCCAAAGGGAATGAGGAATGTGCACTTCTTAAGGTTCAGTGCAATCTGGTGTCGTCGATAAGTATCCAGCATCAAGAGTAAGCTTGCTACGTGGTGCTTAACCAATTCAAAGACAGTCCAATCATCCAGATAGACCTCCAGGAATTTGTGGATATATTCTTTGAAGGCGGCAACAACTATGTGCGAAAAGATGGTTGGCGCATTTTTTAACCCAAACGGCATGATGGTGTATTGAAATAAACCCCATTTAGTGGCGAAGGTGGTCTTTCTCCTATCTTCCGATGCGATTTGATCTAGTGGTACCCTGAGAACCCATCGGTGAAAGAATATACTTCTTGCCTGCGAACATTTTCTAATACTTCATCTGTGAATGAGGCCGAGAATGGGTCGTGTACACAGGCGTCATTCAACCTCCTCAGGTCTATGCATATTCATATCTCACCCTTCTAATTTTTCTCCTGCACTACTATAGGGCTCACCCAGTTACATTCTTCCACCGGCTCAATAATTTCAGTTGCGAGCATTTTGTCTAGTTCTACGCGGACCTTTTCCTTGTACTTTGGATTCAAGTGGTAAGGCTTCTGGTTAACCAGATTCACGTCGGTTTTTAGGGTGATTTTAATCATCCCTAAATCACCAACGATCCCCTTTAGGTTCGTAATCTTGGTCGGGAATAAGTCTTAGTACTCGCAGAGTAGCTCAGTGACCTTATCCATTGTAGCATCATCCCAATAGTCACTAAGCATTGCATACTTTGGTTCAACCTCCGTCCCAATCTTTACTTGGTTCATTTTTAGCGGCGCTGTGATGTCAAGGTCTTCAATCAATGGTCCTTGAACCTCGTGATAGCCTTCAGTTTCTGGAATGTTAATTTTCCATGGATCCTCATCATCCTCCTCAATATTTACATTATAACACTCCAGCACACACCTCAGCTAGGTTTCCCATTCCAGCTGAAGCATTTCCATTGGCTCCTGGGGTATTTTGAAGATAGCTGCTTTTACTACTTGTAGTGCATCATCAACAGTATCTCACCAACAATCCTCAAACATGAAGGTTAACAGGAATCCTTCGCGCAAGATATCTCATTCGATCTGCCATGGCAAAGCTCTGTCTCAGTATGGAAATTCATGGGTATGATATCCAGGGTATGATAGAACAAATGCACTCACTCAGGTTATGGCTCTTCCCCATAGACCTCGGTCCATTTCATGAGGTGTGCACATGGATCATCCCATCCGTCATATTTGTCTGTTGGCCACATTTGAGGCATCTCAAACCGCATGCGCATCATTCTTCTGTAGTCACGCCAATCCTCAAAACTCTGTTGGTGCGTACCCCACCACCTTGCGAGCATAGCGCACAGTACCCATTTTAGAGCATCGAATCGTTGTTGTTTCGGCACTTCTCTTTCAAATTTGTTCAGGAAATCATCCACCTCTGTCAACTTGTCATACATAGGCAAATCTCTGACCTCTGTTGCCACGTAGTGCAATGACCTTATCATCATGTTGTAGTTGAGCGTGGTTACCTCGTGTAACCGGTTCTGCCACCGTTCTATCTCTTTGTCCGAATCTGACGTGCAGGAGCTTTCACGCTCCCACGAAATCTTGCCATCCACTGTTGGATTCACCCAGTCTTGATCCTGCGCAGTTATCTTTTAGATATAGTCTAGATCATCGTCGCTCTTGTAGTCGTGCATCGGCTCTGTGTAGCGCGATCCTTCCACAGGGTCTAAAGATACCACTACACACAGTGACTTTTTCTCAAAAATCATCATGCGCTTCTTTAGATTTATCACTCCATTCATGTTAGTGGCCCAATCTATTCCCAGTAGCACAGGATAGGGATTGTTGTCAACAACAATCTCTATCACTTCAAAATCTTCAAGCATGCTCGCACCTTTGATATCTACTGTCATTCCTTGCAATCTTCCCATAGGTAGGATCTTTTGTTGGTTCACCATTCGCAGTTGAATAGGATATCGTTGCAACACGAGCCTGCCCATGCGCTCCCATGTTTGATTTGGTGGGACGTTCACGTCTGATCATAGATCCAAAATCACTTGATCCATTTCATATTCCTCGATCTGCGCGATCAATCTCATCTCTCTTCATGTTCACGTCGTGTTCTTTCTGAGCTCCTAGACTATGTGTGGTTCTCCTAGTGTGGTTCCAGCACATCTAGTGATGAGTTCTTGCAGCCCCTTCACAACCTTGCTTTCATGCAACAACTTCATGCATGTCTCCAGAAAGGTAGTGAGCATTGATGGGTCCATTTCTAGTTCCAGTTTGTCTTTACTGCCTAAAGTGGAGGCCTCCGTGAGGCTATTCTTAGCTTCCATGAACGTCTCCTTAGTGCACTCTAAATCAAATTCTGGTTCCTTTGTTGGAGCCTTGCGAACCTAGGCACTCTCTTTGGGTTGCTTTCCTTTGTCATCTCCTATCGTGATACCACTTCGAAGCACGATGTTTAAATTCGAGTCTTCCTCGCGTGGCTCAGAACTCATCATTTGCAGGTTCTGAGTCGGGGGAGGTTGGAGTGCTCCTTTGTCGCACAACCTGCTATCCGCGTGGGACATTCCTCTATCCCATGATCAAACTGGGTACAATATAAGCATGATGGTCTCGTCGGATTTGTACAATCGCGAGCATAATTCCCTGGCCCTCTACAATTGTAACAAATCAGATGGACACAACCTCTTCCTCGTCCCATTCCACCTCAACCCCGTCCGCGCCCCTAAAATCTAGTGCGCGCCATCCCTATATTTTTATTGAGGGCCTGTGTTTTGGTCTAAACTCTATAGGTAGGATTCTGATCCATCATCATTTCATAACTTCTACAGGTTTGTTCATCGTGGCCTACTGACCTATAGAAATTATAGAACAACTGCGAGGAACTCTCTGTATACTTCTATAATAGATGGTAGTTATCTGTAGCATGCTTCCCTCCTATCTGACAAATCGCGCATCATAATGTAGGCACTATGCTCAGTCCTTCTTGTGCCTCTGGTCTTAATGGCACTGATCCTCCTCCCTTCAGATAGTTCGTGAAGACTGGACAATGGTCCTTTTCATGTCCCTAGCCCTTGCACTTTACGCACCATACCTCCTCGCGTGCTTTTGGGCAAGCTGTTTTGTCTTGTTTCAAACTCTGCATCTCAAGACATAAGTTTTTCAATTGCGCGTGGATCTGTTGGACTCCCAGGGTAGGATCTTGTATCGGGGTATTTTGCAGTCTCATTGTGATATCCAAGGCCTCGGCCTGAGTGGATAGCTTCTGTTGTGACAACGCGTTCCTTATATGTGGCATTAGTGATGCTACAAACCATGCATGGTGTTGCCCATCCATCAAGGTCATGTTGTCTTCACGAATCATACCCTTCAGTCTCTGATCTAGCTCCCAAGGGGTCTCTCATGGAAGCATCATGATTTCCTTAAATCCAATAATCGACTGTGTCTCTAATTTCGGCCTACTAAATTCCCTATTTCGCGCAACTTGGATATCTGCAATCCCTCTGTTTGGGTTGTCATTAGAATGCTTAATGTACCACATCAGTGCGCGATCCTGTAAAGCTCTGACCAGCGTTGCTTTCTTTATATTGTCATCCATGACTCCCTACGCTTCCCATATAGTGCTTACCACAAACCAAAACTGGTCTGGATAGTCATTCCCTGTTCCTTTGAAAATTGGAAATTTTATCACGCTTGCCATATTGAACTATGGTGGTGGCAGAGGTGGTGTGGGCGAAGATGGGGGTGAATATGGTGAAACTAGTGGTGGTGTAGGTGGGGGTGGTATGCGTGGAATTTGCTGCTTTATCAGACTGATCGCGCTTCTTGGTGAAACTTTTATGAGCTCTTCCTCACTTTCCCGTGGAGGTGAAATCAAGGGGATAGCCTCTAGTTCTGCGCTACCTTCGTCTATAGATCCTCCCACTTCGTGTAGCACCAAACATCAATTTATTCGCATAACCCGCTTTTCACATAGTAACATTTTATTTCAAGTGTTCAAATATTTAACGTACTTACCTCACGGTCCTTTGAGGAAGCGTCGTTCCGCCTAGCTATAGCTAAATAAAGTATCTACCATGAACTCAGTGATAAACCCTCCTATAATTCAATCGGGCCAATGGTCCATAGTGTGTGCGATCTTATCTTCTGATGCTTCCAGTCTACACACCAACTCTAGAGTCCACACAATAGGTTTATCGAGCCTACATCTTCCTTGATTGTCTGCTAGCTTCACAATCCACTTGTACAACTCAGAGGGGAAGGATGCAAAGAAACTTTTGTGGATTTCCATATATAAATAGCAATCTAATCACTCTTCCTTCGATAATCGTGAATTCCTATTTTCCTGCACTGCGAACTCATGAATCTTCCTGTCCAACCACTCTTCAATTCCTTCTTTGTTGGATTCCAATGATACGACATCAGACATCTCATATGCAGATCTTGGTCCCAACAATGGAACCATTTTTCAGCTTATTGGGGCCTAACCCAAGTTCAGAGTTGATTTAGCCAAACAAATCCCGGTACTATTAGCCCTTTCAGAAATAGTCTGCGGAGTGCAGACTGAGGTCTCACCCGAAGTAGTATGGGAGGGTGCTAGAACCAGGTTTCCACACCGTGGAGATGTCTGATGAGTTTAAGTGGTCCGCGGTCCAACCCTGTGCGCAAGTCACTCCACGCACTTTCCCGTACCTCGCACCCTTAGATGCTGCCTTTGCGCATCCCTAATCAAGGGCTGAACACTACGCTTATACTTTATTACCCAAGATTTTACTAGTATTCCTATGTTAGTTGATTATCTTAGCCTACTTGCATGCTTTAAGTTATAGTTAACAACATAAACCATTCATACAGGAGCGCGCAGTAAATAAACAGTATATTTGCAAAGTATATCAAACATGTATTAAACCAAGAATAGATACATAGAATTATGATAAAACTTCTCTTTATTAATTCCTTCCTCAGTTACAGACTCGACTCTGCCCTGCATACTCATCTGCAGGGATCCATGCACTCAGCTTTGGTCTACTAGGCCTCTGCGCACTCAGTTGCAGAGCCTTCTCCTACTCCACGACCAAAAGACAAACTTTACACTTACAACTCAATCACTTAGACTTGTTATTCTTCTCTACCATTCATTATCTTTTACACTTAGAGCCTCGCTCTATTTATACAATCCCATGGTCTGCGGACCATGGGTAGGTCTATCCAGCCGACATTACATTACAAACCTAGGGCGGACAACCCTGTGACTCTATTATACTTTTGTGCCCCGCGCCTGCAATTCGCAAAGCTTTGCAACAAGATTGGGTCAAAACTTGGCCAAAACATCCCTGGGGGGATTCCATGCCCAACATTCCTTGACTAGTGAATAGCGAGATATATAGTAAATCCTAAAGTTGGATATAGACAAGCTCCTCATGGTTTAGGTGGAGAGATATGGAGGCATCCATTCTTATATAGGCCTAGTGATCCCTTGACCGATATATGGTGGGATTGTGGTAAATCCTAGTGGTGTATGGTTCTTGTTTAATCCTAGGAATCCCTTGGCAGGATTACAGTAGAGCCTAGTTGTATAGATGATGGCTTGGGCCTAAGAATCCCTTGGTGGATTGCGGTAAAGCCTGAGGAAGCCCTAGTTGTTTTTGTGTAAGTTCCACATTCATGCTTGAAATATGGCACAAGGGTGATTGGCTGAAGGAAAGATTTGGTTCAGCCTAATCTATGGTCTGGTGGTACGTGGAATTCCCTGACCTAGTTCAATTTTTCATATGTTAATAAGAGAACTTTTCCTCTTATGTATTATGCGTAAATGTGTTTTTTAATATGTTATTATAATTGTTGTTCTATTATTTTTATTTTGTTGGTTATATGCTGGTATAATCATGTATTTACGCTAGATCTTAGCCATGGCTCTCATCATGTTTTAATTAGTAAATGAATGAATAATGAATGTATGACCTAATAGATTATAATGTAGCTATTATGAGAGGGCATCATACCTTCTTGATGAATCTCAGATAAGTATGAAGTCCCTGTGCTCAAATATGTTTATATCACCTATAGATTATATGTTCATGATGTGTTTGATAGAATGTATGTCATGGATAAGAATTTTCAGCTCAGGTCCTTGTTAAAATTTTCCTTTATAGGCCTTCTCACCATGTTATTTACCATTTTTGGAAGTTTCATGAAGTTTTGGGCAGAGGCCTCAGTCCTAGCCCTGAAAAGTGGCTCATAATCCAGGGTCACTAGAGAGAATTTCTTGAAAAAGGCCACAGTCACATGGAGGCCTTATTGTGGGAGTGACTAGACGGTCTCAATCACATGGAAGACTTGTCATGGGAGTGTCTAGGGGTCTAGTTCAGTGAAACATCAAGTTCTCTCAATGGTTGGACACCTGGAGGGGTTGGTTGGCTCCTGAAGGTTCTATAGCTCCTGAGGAAGGTTAGTTTGGTTTTGTTTAGTCGATTCCACTTCCTTAACTATACTTGGGAGTTAACTCACATCAAAATAACCCTTTGTCACATGTTTACCCTAGCGGACCGATTAGCTTGGGTAAATCTAGGAGGAGAGTGTTACATTTGACTCCTTTCATCAATAATGAGCTATAACGAGGAACCCTTCACACACATATATGAGTGGAAGAGACTCTCCCCCTCCTCTAGATATTCAAGCACAATATTTTGTACCTTGGTAATGGTTATGGTGACATTGGGCTCCGCATCGATAATTTTCTTCCCCTTGTCAGCCCCCTTATTGAGTTTTGACTCTGATTCAAAACATGCATCTGACTCTGAAGCTTTTAGCTCGACCACCAGTGACTACTTAGCACGACACTCATTTTTGTTGTCAGTGGGACTCTTGTGGAACTCACACCATTTTCCTGTGTCCTTCTTTGACTTCGTGGTGTTATTCTTTTCTTGTGGATTTGGGGGGTTGTCCTAGGTCACCCCACCTTAGCTCTGTCCTTTGTTTAGTAGTTTGGAGGTTCCTTTTCCTTGCTTTAGATTCAAATATCCAAACTCTCACTTCTTCTGTTTTAATTTCTATTAGATATTGACATCGTATCAGTATGACACCAAGCGAGCAGATGTCCAGGAACCCATTTTTTTCTAAATGTATTTCTACAGATAGTTGCAATACCTGAGTACCATATGCCACTTAAAATTCTTGGTACCCAACTTCGTGCGAAGGGTATGAAAAGTATCCGACATGTCTTAGTCCCTTCCCTGCCAGAGTGTGGTACATTTTATGTACTTATCTTCATATCTTCTGGCAAGGTAATATTGTTCCTTGATGGCATCTCAAAAAGAATTCCAAGTGGATGTGGCTGAAAAACGTGTGGGTTCCTTCTCGTCCCTCTACTCAAAATAGGTTTCCCACCATCCCTTGATGTGGGGGGTAGATTTCAGAAGCGAAAAAGTAATTTTCCCCCCATTGGAAAATTATGGACCGAAAAATTTCCTTTCAATATATTTAACCATTGATCTACGACATTCATGTCTATTTTGCCTTCAAATATAGCAATCTAAAAGTTAACGTATACCTTAAAGGGGGTGATGCCTCTGAAGTCACTGCTAGATGAAGATGCTTCATCCGTCGATACCTGTTGTATGATCTGGGAAAAATTATCCATCATCTTGTTCCTTTTTTGCTCAAGGGCCTCTTCGAGAAACAATTTGAAAGGATCTCATGCCCCTCATCTTTCTTTTCTTCCGCCATGGGAGGTCATCGGGGTCAGTGAGGCTGGTCTTGTAAGGGTTCAACCAATTCAATTTCTAACTCTTTATACCCTTACCTCGTTGGGGATAGGCACATAAAAATAGAGAAAGAGAAGATCACTCTGATACCATTGATCCATATCTATATAAGAGAAAAATGAAATATTGATTTAAACTAAAACACAGAGCTACAATGAAAACTAAACTTCAATTAATTAATACAAATACTAAAAATTGTTCACATGAAAAATTGAAATAAACTAGATCAGACAATGGTATTTATCTCTAAGAAGAGATGTGATGGCTACATGCCTCTGAACTGTGTCACAATGAAGCTCGGAGGCCTTTTCATTATTGAGAAACAATGGAAAGCCCTAAACATCCAAAAACCCAACCCTAAGAGATGAGGCACCAAAATTTTGTGGGCCTCATTAGGGCTAGTGGGTACATCAACTTTCTAGGGTGGCATATGATCTATGTTTGACGTGTACAATACCTCATTAGAAATATCTATATGAGGATGATAAATTTTGACTATAGACCCCTACTGCCCTAGGAGATGAAGCACCAAAAGTTTGTGGGCTTCGTTGGAGTTAGTAGGTACATCAACTTTCTGAGGTCGTAACTTTGGAATATGATCTCCATTTGATGCATACGACACCTCGTTAGAAAGATATATCCAAGGAAATCAAATTTTGACTACAAACCCCCATCAAGTGTTATGGTTTTTCCAATTTCCAAAAACAACATCATTTAGGGCATCAAAATGGATCTATAAGTTTAAGACCTGAAAAACTTCCAAAAATAGTAAATTGTGCTACAATTAAGCAAACGAAAAGAAATATTATTTTGGATCCAAGTGGAATAGGTGGGTGGCCACCAAAATATTTCTAGATGAATCTTCCCCCCTTAGGAATCATTGATCCCCATTGCAATGAGTGCCTCCATGAGATGGAGAAAATTTTGTTGAACTTAGTCCCTAATGAGCCACTTTCCCTGGTGCAGGAGTTATCCAACTTTGACAACTCGATACCGTTGGATCCTATGTTTTTGAGTATTCTTGATCTATGTGTCCATGATCATATTAGTTTTGGCCTATTCAATGGAGTCTGGGTTGAGCTTGGTTTGTGTGAGTTTCTCAACAATGTCTAATGTGTCCAACAATGATGGAAAGTATGGATGAAGGTGGTCCACGTTGAATATGGGGTGCAAGCCAAGGAATGGGGGGATATTAACCTTGAAAGTGTTGTCTCCTAGAGCCATGGTGATATTATAAGGCCCTATATCGAGTGGTCAAAAATTCTGATGGGCTCCGACAAAGAATTCTTTCTACAAATGTAACCAGATTTTGTCACTGACATGAAACTTATGTGGCACTTGATGTTTATCATGTTGTTGTTTGTACTTGGAATTAGCTTTATCCAAGATGTCATGAACCTGCTAGCGGATGCGCTAAATTTGCTCAATAAAATTGTTGGCATTATTAGGTTTGGAGTGAACATGGGAAGATTATTTCTGTGTAGTTTCAAAAGGAAGTGAAACATCAAGGAGATATAATGGTTGAAATCATAGGCCTACTTGAAAGGGGTTGTGTTCAGTCGAGCTATGGAACACGGGAACACTCTCATACCATGTTCCTGGATACTTAGATTTGTACATGTGTACTATGTGCATAATCATCCCATTGGCGACTTCTATCTGGTTTTCAGTCTTGGGGTGGATTGAAATCGACTTGATGAGCTTAGTGTCAAACAATGACCAGAGGCTCGACCAAAATGCGCTTAAGAGCATACTATCCCAATCTAATATTATGGTATGTGGGACCCTGAAATGTACCCTTACTCATTCAAAGAAGAGTTAAGTACTAGCTTTTGTTGTGATACTCTTCTTGCAAGCAACCAATATGGCCATCTTAGAAAATCTATCAATGACCACAAATACACAGTCGTTACCATTCTTGGTAGAAATAAGGCCAGACATATAGTCCATGGAGATGGATTCCCAAGGATGGATATGAGTACACAGAAGAGTATACAAGCCTTTCTTATTAATAGTTGGTTTGGCGATGACACGTGCAGTGCAAGATATGATATATATTCCAACATCCTGTTAGAGATTTAGCTAGTAAAAATACTTTTGTAGAACTTCCACTGTCTTTTCTACGCCAAAGTTTCTTGCAACCCAAATGTAGTGTGCCTCCAAAATCATCTTGGCACACTTATTTGAAGGAACACATATGTGTCCTAGATGGCATAACAATCCATCATAGAGGTGGAATTCTAGAACTTGTTTTCCCTCTATCAACATTTGGTATGTGGTGGTAAATTCTAGATCATTTTTGTAAAGCTCCAACCTTCTAGAATTAGCATTCCCAAAAGAGTCAAAGACAGTGGTCAGTGCCACAATTGGTGGTTGAATGAGGAAATCTACAACAATATTGGTGCTTACCATCTTTTACTTAATGTTTATATGAAATTATTACAGGTATGTGGACCATTTCTGGTGGTGGTCATTCTAAAACTTCCCTTGTGTTTGTATAAAATAAAGAGGTCAGTGATCTGTGTATATGATCGTCTCCTTCCCCAGAGTGTAATGTTTCCACTGTCAGAAATATTGCACAATGGAATACATCTCTTTATCATATTAGGTGGGGTATTTCCAAATTGTATCAGAGAGTGTCTCACTATGATATGCCATTGGATGCCCTTATTGGGTGAGGACTGCAGAATTGGCATAATCAGAGGCATCTATCTAAATTTTAAATAGTTGTTGCATATTCGGTAATATGAGTACTTGTGCAAAGAAATTGTGGTGCTTCATCTCAATGAAAACCTTCTATTAGGACTCAGACCAGAATTGTTTTTCTTTTGATTTTCCCTTAGTAACCTGACTCAAAGGTCAAGTGATATGAGAGAATCCCAACTAGAACCTTCAATATAAATTTTCAAGGCCCAAAAAGATATGAAGCTCTATTAGAGTGGTGGGGAATGGCCGATCCTAAATGAATTGGATCTTAGCCGGATCCACATGCATGCCTTGATCATCAATGATGTAACCCAGATATTGGATCTGGTTCATGCCAAAAGTGCATTTCTCTAAGTTGGAACATAGTTTGTGTTGATGCAAGGTTTGCAAGACCTGTCAAATGTGCTACAAGTGCTCGTCCCAACTCTTATTGAATATGAGTATGTTGTCTAGATATATTTTGATGGTGTTGGACCCACCAACATGTCAGGGGATCTCTATGGTAAGAAGTCCCAACTAGACATCAGACCATTTGGAGTAGGATTCCCAGAAGTGGGTAGTACGGTATTTCCTTGACTATGGTTGCATGTAGAGGTAAGAAATATTTCCTTGTTGGAAGCAATGGTGTGAGCTTGTAGAAAGTGAGGGAAGGTGCATAAAAGGATATAAAACATGGAAGTGGAGAAGAATTCACCCCTTAGAAGCCTGTGATAGCATGCAACTTCAAAGGGAACACACGAGCTGACAGACATCACCGAATGGAAAACAGGATAGCCGAAGATCCAAAGTGATGAGTTATACCAACAACACGCTTCGATAAGATTCATACAAACACATACGGAATAGTCCATACATACATGCATAAATTACAGCTACATACATCATTAGAGTAACCAGGATAGCTGAACTACAATAACAATATATGCATGAAATGTGCTAGCTCTATTATATTAAAAGAGTTAAAGATCCAATCATACATACAACCATGAAAACCACTAGCCCCGATAGCATAACGTTACAGTCACTGTCGCTTTCTCCTCCAAAGAAATGTACTCACTCTACATTGTGGAGAAGCCAAGGCTCGCTACAATACACTCCAAGCTTTCTCTAAGTTATACCTATTAGAAGCTTGGCTCCCAAAAGCTTCTACAATGAGTTATGAGGTTCTATATATAGCAAAGGGTGGGGTGACCCTTGACATTCCCCGTTGTGACTCTTAGCCTACCCTCATGACTCTTCAACTTACACATGATTGTTTACATTCTACTATTAACACTCGGTCTTTCACTTTCCAACATGTTTACAATACAATCTGCACATGTACCCATGTGAGACAAAATGGGCTTGAGTAAGCCATGTAAGACATCACTAACACTCGACAACTATGTGAATACTAACTCGTCAACATCCTCTTGATGATCAATGGTGGCGAACTAATGCCAAGATTTGTAGTTTGTTATGGTGTCCACATACTCCGGTGGTGATATCCTTTTGAAAGTGAACTCTTGCCTTCATTGCATCCGGGTACACTAAGTTGGCTTCATTGTCCAACTCGTCAGATAGCATGCCCATCATGATCTTGAGTGCAACCAAACCAGTGACATACTAATGCATAGTGTCTGCGCTCATATGCAAGTTTGTGCTAGTGGTTATGCACATCAACTGATCAAAGTACATTTCCAAATCTAGTCGAATTGGTTATTTTATTTTGCCTCAGTGAGTATGCCAATAGATGGGATCACATGCATGTGGTCACTGACATCCATGCTCCTTAACACTCGTGCATGTCAAGCCTATACGCTAGTGATGAGCTGTGGGAGTTCCTCATAGTTTTGGATCTGACTTCGGATGTGTGCCTTCAATTCAACTGCCTTTGGCTTCATCATCTTTGGAAA
Source organism: Pinus tabuliformis (assembly GCA_031772625.1). Lineage (NCBI taxonomy): Eukaryota > Viridiplantae > Streptophyta > Pinopsida > Pinales > Pinaceae > Pinus > Pinus tabuliformis. The sequence continues at coordinate 844,389,922 of CM062819.1, read as the reverse complement.
GTGCAACGAGGCTTCCTTGTACCTCATTGTCTGTATATTCATGTGATCGAAAATAGTTTGTATGCCTAACAAGATGTGTGCTCTCCTAGCATAGCATTACTGCCAACTGTTAAGATGGAAAACTAACTTAAAAATGGTGATGAACCTGAAGTACAATTTCCGCATGACTGTCTCTAGAGATGATACTTCATCATGTATCACCTTATTCAACTCTTCTTTGGTGGATGTTGTAGCTTGCTCTTCTCCTTGCTTGGTTTCTTTTAGCTCCTTAGACATGCACTCATTCTCATCTATCAAGAATCTAACACTTGAGCTGGTGGATTTGGCATATACCCTTGTAGCATCGTCCAATGCAACTGGATGTTTTCGCACATTGGACATGATCACTCATTCTTCAACTACGCAGGAGATACATGGACATCCAGAGTGGGCACTTTGCATGACTACACAACTCTATGTTGTGACTCGTCGAAATATATGTTGTGCACATTTTCTTCTAGATTTTCCTCAAGGATTTCCATGTCTCCTTGATCGCTTGGGACTTGCTCTACTCCCAGATCTGGTGAAGCTGATGGACTAACCTCTTGGTTCTTAGGCATGAGGTCAATGTCTTGATCTTTCTCTGGTTGAACCACGTTTGTGTCCATCTGTTCCAACATTTGTTCAATCTCCTAAGAAAAGTCTTTCTCCTGCGACTTCTCGCTATGTTTGTTATTTGTTAGTTTTTCGTATGAATCAATAACCTGTATGGGTGAATTTTCATCAATTTGTGCATGTTTAACCTCCTACTCTTCTTGTTCCTATTGCACTTCCTTCTCTCTTATATGAAACTCTTGTTCTTCCCTTAGTTGTTGCTTCAACTCTTGAAACTCCTTTTCTACCTCCTCTGGCTTCTGCTTCTCCCTTTGTCTTTGTGCAATCCTTTTGTCATGTTGTCGCCTCTTTGCCTCAATCTCAAAAGCTACTCTTAACACAAGTGGATCGGCTTTGAACTTGTAGCTTTGCTTCGCCTCTGCATTGTCGGAAACCTTCCTCTTTCCTTTTTCAAGCGCAGGTCTACTACCCTTTGCTACTGTTGATGTTGTTTCTCTTTGCGATGTTGCCGCCTTCTGCGCTGTCAACCATTCTAACCAATTCATTGAGCCTTGAGAAGTTATAGCAATATCTCCATGGGTCTTCCTCAATGACATTCCCCGTGGATCCAAGGATGATACACTCTCATACCATGGTCTTCCATTAATCGATGCAGGTCATATGGATTGAAAATTCTTATGCTAAAGGTGAATCTCTTGAATTCCTCCGTCTCGGCTTCACCATGCTTGAGATTCTGGATCTCATACAACCTGATCCACAAAGGAAGAGCTGACCAAGGTGCCTTCTTCTTCCTATGCAGTATTGTTGACAACCTTGTTGAGATTTCATATGCAACCTCTTGCATGACCAACTTATCCATTGGAAAAATTTGGTAAAACATGCAGAGCCTTCTCCACACTATACATTTAGATGAAGGTGCCAAGGGGTGAGGAATACCAATCTAATATGTTTACCAATGCCTCCATCGCTTCCTGTGACATGCAAGGCAGATCCTGCTCAAAGATCATCCTGTACACCAGGGTGACGAAGTGGTCTAATAGCTATATTATAACTCCATGGAAGCTTCACTCAGAGAACAACCTGAAATAGGTGTGCACGGAGGTTTCTGAAGGTGTCCATGCCCAACCCAATCCAGGGAACTGTTGACGGGCACATATTGCATCAAGAATGTAAGCAGACATGAAAAAAATCTTGTTGACCCTTGGGTGGATGTCAAGCATATGTTACTTGTCCCTTCAGCTGGAGAGCCAACATATCAGACCAATTGAAAGGTTTTCCTTCATTTTCCAGCTGATCCAACACAATCACCCAACTCTGCGGGAAAGTTTTTGTACTCTCCTGGTTCTATAAGAAGCATGCAAATATGACCAAGAGCTAACAAGCCTTCCACAATATCATTGTATTGTAAACCTAGTTGGGTGTTTTCTTGAACTTAGATGGCTCTTTCAACCATCTCTTCAAGGCGTCTTTTGAGTTTGCATTGTTGTTGGGCCTAGTGAAGGGTGCATCCATTGTGATCACCAGCTACGGCAAGTGATACATCTCTTGAAAATCCTTTTCCCTACAGGTAGCAAGTTTTGTTCCACTGACACTACTCAACACCATGGCGAGGAGAATCCAACGCAATGCAAATCATCAAAATCTAAGTTGTAGAAGATGATATATAATTTTTTGAAGATATGATGGGTTAATATGTCTAGTTGGGAAAGTTAGCTTGAGTTCAAAGTGGTGCCCAAAGACAAATTCGTTCAAGCCAATTGACGCATATAAATATAGGTCAAGTGTGAGGCATAATATAAATCCAAGTACATTCACATCAAATGAATACCTCTGTGATTGGAAAAAAATATTAGAGGATGAAGAAGGCTAGGAGCATGAGTTTGGACCTATTTTAGGAGTGTGAATGTTTGAGGAACAGGGTCGCAGGTCTGAGGCATGTACAGGAGTAGTTGGGGCGTGTCTTGGCTTATTTAAATTAGTCCATAAGTGTAGATCCTAAGTTGTTGGATTAGAGGTGAGTTAGGGATTGTTTATGCATTGTTTAAGTGTGTTGTTGCTTGTTGTTTGGGTTGCAGATCATAGAAATTACAACAGTGTTGGGGAGGGAGAATTGAGTGGGATGAGAGGCCTAGGAGAGATCCTCTAACCCATATGCATCCATCTCTTCAAGGCCGTAACCTAAACAGACCTTTTCACTACCATTTTGGGGAAATTTTTATTGTTGGAAGGTACAGATATGTGGTAGGGTGTTGTGAGGAGGATCCTCAAGATCTTCTATTGTGCTTTGGTGCCTAGAATGAACAACAAGTGAAGTATTCTAGTTGGTGAAAGGTGAACACAAATATTCAGTACTAGTGTAGCCTTGTTGGTGTGCCCTAACCAGTCTGGTACATGCATATATCCCAAGGACAAGGAGGTAGCAATAGTGAGGTGTAGATGTCTTCTTGTTTGATGATTGGATGCTAGAGGACGGGTGTCCTAGAGAAGGACAGTTTGTGAAGTTTATTGGAAACCAAGAGGAAAGGTTTCTTAGGTGACTGGATGCCCTAACTAGGAGTAGATGTTATAGAAAGGATTCGTCACTCATGTTTTCTTGGAGAGCAGTGTGTGAGTGGACCAAGTGTGGATGTGGATTTTTCATTTATGGTTTGTTGGAGGACAATGTGATAGTGCCCAAGTTGGAGCCTGGTTTGCACCATCTTCATGGACTAGGTGGTTGCTAGAGTGGCAGAATTTGAGCTCAAGGTTTGATCAGCCAAAGTAGAAGTTGAGAAACCATAGACTTGTGTGTGGAGAAGGAATTATACAGAAGATTATGGGTAGTCCTCCTAAGCCATGTTCATTGTGGGAGTTGGACATCTTGTAGTGATATGTGGTAGCCCTTCGTGCCCTATGTTGGTCTTCATTGGATCAGTGCAGGAAGACCATAGTGGGTTGAAGTCCCTAAGTAGATGAGGAGAAGTAATGTGTAGAGGGAATTTTTCAAAAGCAAAGTTGTGAACAACTCAAACATGAGTCTCGATGTGGTGTTCCCTTGATGGACTAAGGTACAACTGGTGAGTAGATTAGATAGTCTAGGTTCAGTGGCTAGATGGCCTTGGATCATTGATAGAGGTAATGTTATAGATAGCGAGCCAAATGAACGGGAAGGAACAAGGTACGACTGAGGGGAGATGTGAATTCAACTACATCATATAGATGGTCAAAGTATCTTGTTGAGGGTATATTAGTTGTCGATGGATTGACACCAAGCTCTAGTTTTGTATTCTTATACTAGTGGATGTATAAGGGCTATTATCCCTGGCACAGGAGCCCTATATAATTTTATTATCCAGTTTGATTAATATAATGAAGTTGGGTTGAAAATTGTAAAAATTTGTTTATATTTTTTGCACTATTAGATTTATTGTTGTTTATATTCCACTGTGTGAAGTATCCTTGTTGTGATTCTTGGTTTAGTAGCATCATAGATTTAAGATTCTATCCTAGACACCAAGATTGTGGAAAAACAAGATGGTATCGAAGTGTATTTCAACTACTTTTAGGGATAGTGAATCAAAGTGTGCACAATGAAGCATCTCAGAGGGTGTTGTGGTTGTCTAGATCATGGAGCATAGGGTTCAGTTCAAGACATGGAGATGTGGTCTTAACTGGCTTGGCAGCGATATTGGCTGGGCTTTCTAGTGGATTGGTGGAGATCTTTGATCATAGACTTCATTGACTTTCCATAGATCATTAGGTCAATTCAAGGATTGATTTAGTATGGATGAGATCAAGATGATCAAGATTTCTTCATGTGATGGACTACAGATTGGCAGGCTAGAGTCTTTATCGGATCATGATGTTGCATATCTTATATTGGAGGGTTTTTTATGTGTAGTATATGATCTAGGAGGGTGAGTTATTGTAATAATGTGCTAGTGGAGATTGTATAGGCTCAAAGAGAGCCTAGCCTCAGAGTGAGTATCCCTATGGAGGTTTCATATCTTTAGGTTCATATCAGATGAGGTAGAGGCACTGCCGATATTATCAGGTTCATTCTACAGAGCATGTTGCAGCGATGGACGCCCTATGGGCTAGCGTCGCCAAATGATGATGGTTACTTCCAATTCTTGAGAGTACATCCCTTTCTAATATGGAGTGTTGATTTCTGTAGCTTGTGAGGTACTCCAAGCCTTGAGGATCGAGGGTTTGGAGGAAGGATCTCCACAAATGGCCTTGTGGGATTGAAACCCAATCCTGGGGTTTTTCACCCAAAGTTGTTGGAAAAAAACCATGGAGGTATTTCTACATGTGATGGATGGAGATGATAGAGAATGGAGAGGGGAATCCAATGCAATGAAAATTGTCGAAATTCAAGTTACAGAAGATGAGATGTGAATTTTTGAAGATATGATGGGTTAATTTGTCTAGTTGGGCAAGTCAACTTGAGGTCAAACAGGTGCCCAAAGACAAATTCTTTGGAGACACTTGATGCATATAAATATAGGTCAAGTGTGAAGCATAATAGAAATCCAAGTACATTCACATCAAAGTAATACCTTTGCAATTGGACAACAATATTAAAGCAGGACGAAGAAGGCTAGGAGCACGTGTTTGGGCATGTTTTAGGAGTACATATTTCTGAGCAACATGGTCGCAGGTCTGAGGCATGTATAGGAGAAGTTGGGATGTGTCTTGGCTTGTTTAAAGTAGCCCATAAGTGAAAATCCTAAGTCATTGGGTTAGAGGTGAGTTAGGGATTGTTTATGCATTGTTTAAGTGTGTTATTTCTTGTTGTTTGGGCCACAAATTAGAGAAATTGTAGCAGCATTGGGGAGGGACAATTGAGTAGGCCGAGAGGCCTAGTAGAGACCTTTTAACCCATCTGCATCCATATCTTGAAGTTTGTAGCCTAAACAAACATTTTCTTTATGATTTTGGGCAATTTTGTTATTTTTGGAAGGTACAGGTATGTTGTAGGGTGTTGTGAGGAGAATCCTCAAACTCTACTACTGTGCTTTGGTGCCTAGAATGAATAAAAACTAAAGCAGCCTAGTTGGAGAAAGGTGAACATAGAGATTGGGCACTGGTGTAGGGTTATTGGTGTGCCGTAACTAGTTTGGTACATGCATAGATCCCAAGGTCAAGGAGGAAAAAAACAGTGAGGTGCAGATGTCTTCTCGTTTAATGATTGGATGTTAGAGGATGGGTGTCCTAGACAAGGATAATTTGTGAATTTTGTTGGCAACCAAGAGGAAGGGTTTCCTAGGTGACTAGATGAATTAACTAGGATAATATGCTACAACAAGGATTGGTCACTCATGGTCTATTGGAGGACAGTGTGTGAGTGGACCCAGTGTGGACAAGCACAGGATACAATCGAGGGGAGTTGTGAAGTTGACTAGATCAGCTAGATGGTCAGAGTATCTTGTTGATGGTAGATTGGTTTTCAATGGATTGACACCAAGCCTCGGTTTTGTATTCTTGTAATAGTGGATGTATGAGGGCCATTATCCCTAGTATGGGAGCCCTAGACTGTTGTATTATTCATTTTTATTAATATAACAAAGTTGGGTTTAAAATTGTAAAGAGTCGTTTATATTTTGTGCACTAGTAGATTTATTGTTGTTTATATTCCCATGTGCAAAGTAGCCTTGTTGTGATTCTTGGTTTGGTAGCATCATATATTTAATATTATATCCCAGACACCAATATCGTGGAAAACAACAAGGAGTACACATGATGCATACTTCCAATGGACCCTACTACAAGGAAAATGTGAAATACATGAAAAGGCATGATTGCAATAATGTTTTTTCATGCATTTCACATTTTTCGTGTAGAAGGGTCCATTGAAAGTATGCAACATTGGTACTCCTTGGATGAAAAAATAGATTTTTCATCCAATGAGTGCTCCCCCTCAAAATTTGAGTAAAATCTTAGGGAGATGAGTTGAAAATATGAGTTGAAAAAGTAGCTTTCTCCTTTTTCCCTCCAAAACATGATGAGGTAATCTAATCTTATTTTATTATTTCCACTATTATTTTATAATATTCCTTAGGAGGCCTACTTTATACCTAAAAATTTCTTTAATGCAAATGAGGAGTCACACTCCTATTTATAGACATTGGAGGTATGCCTAAACCCTGAATTTGGTCATTTGTAAGCAGTTATTACTTATTTTACTTGTTATCAATCCCGGTAGCTATTATGCAACATGTTTTATATATTCTAATGTTGTTTTAAAGTATTTTTTAGTAGAATTAATAGTTATGCACCCAAAACGAGCCTTCTTTTTAGGGATTGTTTTCTTTCTCGTGAAACTGGAAAAACCCATAGTTAACTTCTTCGGGATCGTAAAACTCTTACGAAGAAGATTGGAGCCATTATTTTTCTACATTTTTCTCGCTCCCTAAACTGAAAAAGATACCATGAGTTTTCTTCATTTGACTCATTTCAAAATTTACGAAGGCTATCGAGTTTACTTTTTTCCCCTCATACTCATAACAAAATGAGGAAAACATATATTGAGGATAGGTTTATCACTTTATCCGGACTCAATGGACTAACTACCGAAAAGGAAATGTGCCAGGTATACTATTAAATATTTGTCTCACCCGGTCACCAACCATGACAAAGATACCCCTTGGATTCTTCTTTAAGCTCTTTTCAGACTCTCTAAATGTGAAAATATCATCGACTTTACGCTTTTGGAGTCATTAAATTTAAGTATATTAGGAAAAAATTGGAAGAAACAATGGTTACTACTATCTATCTTGGTCAAAAAAATTGGTAGTAGTCTATTGTCCATCCCTTGAACATGGCTCTTATCCTACATATTCCTCTTTTTCCAACTTCTTTGTGAACCATACCACATTTTGAGCCTTTCATTGATATTGTGATGTCTCTGCATCTTCATGAACTACTTCTCTTGGTGTTCTTGAAGGCTAAGCTGCCTAGTCTCTTTAGGTTTCGTGCCTTCTATTGTTTAATGGATATTGTACTCTTTGTTGACCTTATCAACCATTTTCTCATATGCCCTATTTCCTTGAGTCAGTTCATCCTATTGTTATATACTATCTCCAAAATCAATCATTTTTATCATGTTTCACGTCAACTAATGTTTCCCTTCCTATTAACTTGAGTGCATTATCTAGGAAGTGGATTGAGAAACTTCACAGTACCTTGGAGCTTGCAATCCTCAGTGGTAGTTTTTCATTCGTTTGATAGGGGGTTTACATTATTGAATCCCAATTGAACGATTCTACGAGTTTTCAACATCAAATCCTTTATTCACACTCTAAATTATACTACGCATCTTTGATACCATCATCCTTAACGGGGGTCATACTCGTGTCTGTTAACAGTTTTCGTCATTAATTGGTAATCATATGATTTATCACATGTTCAACTTTAGCTCATTTATTAACATGTGTAGAATTATGCTATTTTGTGACAGTGATGAAGACCTTGGGTAGAGGCTTACATCACTCAGCATTGTTTCTGTTATGAATACATAACAGTTTCCTCTCTCAAGCTGTGAATATTGTTTCTGGAGACAACTAATATTAGATTGATCACTATGACATCAATCCAAAATTTTCTTATTGGTGGATATGATCTATCATGGATCCATAGGATATCATTTTGGTTTAGCTATTGAGCATGGGAATTCCCGACTCAGAACATTATTTATATTTAACATATGTTTGTTTTTTTCATACCTCCTTCCATTCTGACACTCTAAAATTCTCTCTCCTTGACTATTTTATAAATTATTTCGGAAATCACCTTGTTCTTTGACCTCACACTTTAGGGGCCAATTGTTATCCATAAAAATACATCCTCATCAACTCAGAAGAGAAGATAATGATTTTTCCTAGAATACAAACCTTTGTCAAGCCTTTTGAGAATATAATGCACCCTTAAGGCTAAATCAAAGCATTATAACGTTGTTCCTAGTTCAAAAACATGTGTTACCCTAGGTAGTAATTCCCTGTATATCTTCACAAATCCCGCGTTACCATAATTTCACATAGCCACAAGAAAAAATCATGAGTTAACTCCCTATGAATCTATTGTTCACTCAATTGAACTCTAAAAAGATGGAAGAGGATCACCTCAAACTTAGCCATAGATGTTTCCTATCCTAAACAAATCCCATGAAATAGGGTAAAGCAATAAACTTGAGGAAACATCTTCCATCCTATGGCTTTTGCCCGAATTTCACTAAAGGAAGAATTTGGTAATATGAATAGCCTCCCCTTACCTATATATTGGAGGCTATGCCATTAATATTGGGATCAGAATTCATGTAGTATATGTTTTCAAGATATTGTTTGAGAGGGAAAGTTTGAGGATCTAGGATCTAGAGGAGGTCTTACTATAGCTACTTGTGGTTGTAATATTCCTTTTATTAACTTACTATATAGATATATTGTTGTTTCTTTGAGATTATTGTTCATTACTTCTGCATCTTGTGTTTATTTAACAATGGTTTAAATTATGGTCTTATATTTATGTATTCAACAATGTATTGTCATTCATTTGTTGATATCCTAGTTTGATAAGGTTTATATGCTATAAAGTTAGTCCTTGTTCTCTTTGTGTGTGGGATTGGTCCTTGGGGTTGGTTGGGAACACTTCTCAACCACACTAGTTACTCCAACTAGCCTACACAAGAGGATAATTAGCTTATCTGTCACCTTCGCTTTGTCAAATTCCAATTCATCGCTTGTATTGTTAAATGGGTCTTATCATAGAATAGTAGATCTCTTGGTTTTTCTGCCCTAGGTTTCTGGGATAAACTGAGAGGGTTTCTTGTTGTTCTATCTATGCATTAATCCCTATAGAAATTGGTTGAAGTATTTTCAGGAACTTTGTAGCCATTTATGATTGAGAACCAAACATCCACGCCTAAAGCCTTCAAGTAGATTTCCATGCAACTTCTCCATAGTAGATAATTATTTCCATCAAACACTGAAATGGTTCTTGAAGAGATGCCTTCCATTTCCATATATTCTTATGATATTCTCTCTAGTGATTAGACTATTAGAGGGTAATCATCTCTAATACCATATGATGGAAATACTTAGAGGGGAGTTGAATCAGTGTTTCATAAATTTCAACAATTTAAGTATCAAAACGATTAACCAATAACATCACATCAAATGAAAACTATATATATATATATATAAAGATATATATATATATATATAAAGATATATATATATATATAAAGATATATATATATATATATATATATATATATATATATATATATATATATATATATATATATATATATATATATATATATATATATATATATATATATATATATATATATATATATATATATAGATATATATATATATATATATATATTATAAAGGAAGCTACAACTTTTGGTTTACCAGCTACAATTGGAAGGGCTACAACCCCAAGATTTACCAGCTCCCAATGGAAGGAGGTGATAACCTCCTGAAGGAAGCTACAACTTCAATCCCTCTCACCACCCTGACACCCTATAGAATAAGAGATAAAATAAAACTTATTGGGCTCTCATACCAAGGACAATGACCAAATTACAACAACATCCAAACTAATTCATTTTTCCCCTCTTCAAAGTCAGATCCAAAAAGTCTACTTCAACACTTTCCAAATCTACTCAAATGAAGACCTCCAAATTTTCTTCAAGTTTTTTACAAAGATGACCTCAAGAATGCTTCAACAAGTGATCCAAAATTCAGCTTTAAGTATGCTTAATAAGTATCTCCAAGTTTACTTCAACAAGCCTGCTCCAAATCTTCTTCAAATCTACTCAAGGTCTGATCCAAAAGCTAATCAAAGTCTACTCAAGGATTTTATCCAAAGTATTCTTCAAAATATCCTTAAAAAAAAATTTCGAGGATGCCTTTAAGTCTGCTCTAAGGTCTATACCAAATCCTTTAATTAATTCTTCAAGGTGTTGGTCCAAAGTCTGCTTCACAAAGATGTCTTCAAGTTTTCAAAGCAATGTCTTCTTAAAACATCACCAAGCTCTATCCACTTCAATCAAGAATGTCCCACAAATGATTATTTCAAGACACTTATAAGAATGCCTTCAAGATAGCTCAAAGAGGTATCCAAGTTTTCTTCAGGAATTACTTCATCGTTGCTTCAAAATGTCTCTAAGAGAAGGATGGAAACAAAGTTATAAAGTGCCCTATGTCTCTTCACCAAAAATATTGAATTGTGAAGCTGAAATAGTTTCTTCCACTATTTTTTCTTGAATCTCCTTTCATTTGATTTTTGTAGCTTACTGTAGGGGCCAAAACTTTTCACAGAGGATTGAGTTCTATACCTTATTACAAGGTTGAAATTTTCTAATACTATAGGTCTGAATTCTACAGTTACCTCAGGGCCAAATTTATAAGGTTGAGTCTGCTTAGAGAGGCGAAATCTAATCCATAAGTGAGCTAAATAATTTGCTACAAGGAGGTCAAATTCTCCATAAAAGATAGCTAAAATTCTAAACAATAAATCCTCTAATACCCCTTAATGCAAATAGAAATAATTTTCAAGAGAAAAATCCTTCAATTCTCTTCAAATTTCATGAGGTGTGAACCTTCTTCTTCTTCCTCAGACCCTGAGTTGTATATCCTTCTTTCTTGGTTTTCTACCTCAAATTAGCAAATTTTCTTGCATCAATTTCCCACGATTGGGGTAATATATAGTAGTTGGGAGAGCCTAATTTCTAGTTGACCTACCCAATTAAATGTTGTGACTTTTTCTAGAGCTGACATGATATGTTTATGATCAAATATGACTATATTTGAAGCCGACCTGATGGAGATTAACATACATGTTTAGGGGAGGTTTAAGATACTTAAAAAATAAATTTTTTCTTCCACATCATCTTCTTTCAAGTTGATTATAACACGTGGATTTTGGTCAATAGTTTTGACTTTCTTGAAGGGGTTGTAATGAGATATTAAATTCATAAATTAATGGGGCATGATCTAGGGAAAAACTCATTCATTTAGGGCATCAATTTTCAAAAACTCATGTCTCTCCAACCAGGAGGACCTACAAAATGTACCACCTATCAAATGAAATGGCATGACAAGGGATATCACACTAGGAGGTCCTTGTATCCAAAATTATTAACTTGTGCACACAAATTACCAAAACAAGTGTGGGATCATTCACCCTTTGACATAAATGAAAAATTCTTCACACAATAACAACTATGTATAAAGTGCTAAAATTATCGAAAATAAATGTGCATTTACCAATAACAAAACACAAATCAAGAACAAACAATATTTATCCTTGAAAAGGTTGATTCAAAAAAAAAATGGCCAACAAAATATTCTATTAGTGTCCCTTTTCCAAACTCAACCAGGTCCTTCACTGCTCACATCCTTGGTACCCTTACAATGGAGTCTTTCCAATCCTTTTAAAGGCTTCATTACGTGCAATCCATGGGCACAATACCATGGGAAACTAAAACCATGTATTCATAACCACCATTGTTGAATGAGTATATTTGACTCTTTCATTGAGTCAAGAATACTTAACAGTCCCCCTTAAAACTTGGCATGGGTTTCCCTTGATCAAATCCTGCTAATTCGACCAAATGGGCCAACATTGCTCACCTTCAGGCCCTACCACCTTCAAATCTTATATCCAAGGTATCCAATAATTCAACATGTCTCCCTATCACCTAAATGTAACTCTAAACTTTGTTGGTAATTTCTCATGGGTTCATATGCCTTACCACATCTTACAGTCATATTCCCATTTACATCTAAAAAAAAAATCAACTCCATTATAATATTTTTCTTTCTTTAATTATATTTTTGTTGTTTACAATACACAACCAACATCTCTCTCTTCAACTGATCACATTTCACCACTAAAAATCTACAATATGAAGCAAAGAAACCATGATAAATCATATTGTTGAAACATTCCATCAAAAAAATTGTGTGCACCCTTAACATAAATATAGTCTCAGCAAGAGGCTTGGCATGGGTTTTCTTAGACACCCTATACATATCCATGGCTCTTGGTGTTGTGTTCAACACCCTCAATATGGTTGTTGTAGTTGTTCTCCTTGTTGGGTTGCACAGTCCATGGATTATAATGTGAACTTTTATTTATCCTCTTCCTTTGTAGTATACCTAAGGGGGATAGTATGGGGTACAAAGGGAGGTACCCAAGGGAATAATGTAATAATGGGATGGGCCATAGTTAATAAATAAAGTGGTTAACCCACATTATGTAAGGGACCACAAGTAGTTAGCAATAATGTGATAAGCCCATGGTATTAGATAGATGGTATTGAAGGAACCATGGTATTGTATGTATGAGGCCTATATAGAGGCTAGAGACTCCCCATTGAGAGATGTCAAGGAATATTGTATTGGCAAGCATATGGATTGTGGAGTGTTCTCCTTCCTTAAGGAGTGATTGTATGGTGTTTACCTACCTCAAGGGTTTGATATTAATAAAGATCTAAAGTTCATCTATTTCTATCTTTTTATTTATAAGTATATTTGTATTCTCATATATTTCTGGATCATATATATTACAAGTGGTATCTGAGCACTTTCTTGGGCAAAGAGGAGAATATTTTTTTGTAGCAATTTTTGGGCAACAAGTTTGCAGATTAGGTCTATAAGTTCTGGTGGAATTTTGCAGAATCTAATTGTAGATATGGATTATTTGAGCAAACATACCCAATTTCAAAAAAAACATTGGCCGAATCGAAGTTCGGATGAGGGAGATATCATTGATTTAAAAATCAGCTGTGTTGCAGAAATTTTTTGACGAAAATTCATGGATGGTGGATCTCCAGCTAATTTTTGTCATTTTTGTGGGGAATTTTGAGAAACAATTTGCATATCTAAGATCCTCTTGAAAAATTACCCAATTTCAAAAACCAAATCAGTCGAATCAAAGCCCGGATGAGGGAGATATCACTGATTTAAAATCAGCTCTTTTTTCAGAATTGTTTGTGATGGTGGGACAGTTGCAGCACGAATCTGGAATTCCAGTGCCTAGATCAGGATTTCTATCACATGGGAAGATGCAGAACAGTCATTCCATTTCCGAAAACATGTCATAATAAGGATTTTGAGCAATATTGACCGAACTGGTCCATTTTAAATTTTCGCCAAGTAAATGATTTTTTTTCAAAACCCTCTTCATGGCTTCTAGCAAGAAATATTTTACAGGGAAAGATAATGGTCCTACTATTGAAGAATTCATAACAGACCTTAATAAAACCATTCTATAATGTTGGACATATTTCGTATGGACTTGGATGAAATATGAGGCTGTCATATGGTGGAACTCACTTGACAGAGAGAAGTTATCCCAACTTTCGGATGAAAATTTTGAAAAACTCCTTTTAGACAAATGGTTTGATGTTAGAAAACAAGAGAATGAGACATTTAAAGGGTTATTTTCTGAAGGTATCTCCTTATTATAGGTTCATGGATGTATTCAGAAAGAGAAGATAATTGTGTCTATCAATCCTAGTTGCAAGTATAATTTTATTAATGTTCATTTGGCTAAAAGATTGCAAGTCCTAGCCAAACAAATGGAGCACACACGGGTTAATAATGAGGAGGTGAAAGTTTATAAAGGTTTGAAGATTTCTATGGAAAAGTATGTATTGCATTCTGATTTTTATGCTTCAGATATGGCCAATGTGGATGTTGTTTTGGGATACCCTTGGATGGAATTGGTACTATCAATATTAATGTGCATAAGAAATTCCTAAAGCTCTGGTATAAAAAGAAGAAAATTACATTACAAGATATTTCCATCAATAAACAGGTAGAGTCCAAGGAGACTGAAGCAGAAGATGTTCCAGGGACTAACACATTAGATGATGAGCCCTTGATGGTCAATAACCAAATACAAACATCAAACCAAGTACCAGAAAAACAGGTAGAGTCCAAGGAGGTGGAAGCAGAAAATGTTACAGGTACGGATACATTAGATGAGGAATCCACGGTTGAAGTAATATTGGAAGATAAGAAACAACAGCAGACACCACAACATGTGTCAGATACCAATTAGGCTCCATTAGGTGGTGAATTAAAGAAAGATACACCATTAATTAAAACTTCAGCATATCACCACCCACATCACCCCGCAAGAAAAAAACCAACACGATGGCAACAAATTAGCCACAAGGACAACAACCCTGCATGACAGATAGAGAGGGGCGATGATCCACCTGCTACACATCAACACAGAAGAGCCGCTAGGGTCAACTTCCATCTCAAGCGAGCAAGGCACAAGCTAGATCGAGGGTTCACCTTTCTCTTGGATGGCTAGAAGCACGTGCATGGTACCAGTGAACTACTCTTTTGAGTAGATCTTATTATTTGTGTTCTTATTATGTTTCGGGGAGGAAACATATTTAAGGGGGGTGGAATGTAGTATACCTAAGGGGATAGTATGGAGTACAAAGGGAGGTACCCAAGGGAATAATGTAATAATAGGATGGGCCATAATTAATAAATAAAGTGGTTAACCTGCATCATGTAAGGGACCACAAGTAGTTAGCAATAATGTGATAAGCCCATGGTATTAAATAGATGGTATTGAGGGAACCATGGTAATGACCCATGGTATTGTATGTATGAGTCCTATATAGAAGCTAGAGACTCCCCATTGAGAGATGTCAAAGAATATTGTATTAGAAAGCATATGGCTCATGGAGTGTTCTCCTTCCTTAAGGAGTGATTGTATGGTGTTACCCTACCTCAAGGTTTTGATATTAATAAAGATCTAAAGTTCATCTATTTCTATCTTGTTATTTCTGGGTATATTTGTATTCTCATATATTTATGGATCAGATATATTACATCATCTATCTTCCTTGAGTTTCCAACAATTTCCTTCAGGGTGCCACACACATGTTCCTTTCTCACACTTCAGCACCTTTGGGTCATGTGCCAATTCTAATACCAGTTATTAAAATTTACTTGAGATAAAAATACATTTACTTGCAACAAAACACAAATCATGAACGGACAAAAAACCCTTATCCAAAGGGAAAATATGTAGCATAAAAAAAATTTATTGTCCCTTCACCAAACCCATAAAAGCCATCCAAGTGATCCCTCACCACTTACATCCTTGGAACCCTTATAATGGAGTATTTCCAAACCTTTTAAAGGCTTCATAACATGCTCGAGCACAAAACAATGTGCCCAAAAGCACCACTATTGACTAAGTAACTTTGACTCTTTCATTGAGTCAAGTTTACCTAACATAAAGAAGAGATTGACATAATTTTCAAGTTACCCTAGTTTAGCAAACTGAGTACCTTCATCTTAAACACTAAGAAAATATTTTTGATGCTTTCCTATAAGAAGACGATGATGGAATTCTAAGACAATAAAGGAAAGGTCAAATTCGATACCTTCATCAAAATACATTAAAGATATCTTGAAGGTAATCCTTAAAGGAAATAAAAAAATTAATATCAAAGATACAGCAAAAAAATAAATAAAATAAATAAATTTTAAAATAAAAAATAATAATTAATAATTAATAATTAATAATTAATAATAATAAAAAATTAAAAATATGACAAAGTTATCTCGGATCGAAACAAAGAACTTTCTTGCTTAAAAGGCCACAATCAAAAGTTATGTGCACAAATAAAGAAAACAAAGATTACAAAGTAATACAATAAAAAATTAGAATAAGAAAAGGAACATGTCAAGAAGAAATCTAAGGGATACCTATCAAAGCAAGATGAAAAAAATCTCACTTGAAGAGCCTTAATCAAAATTTGTTAAAACAAATTATAACATTAAAAAATAAGTTACTTGACAATCCAAACATCACAAATGTTGATAAATCAAAAAATAAATAACTCTCACACTTAAGAATCATAATCAAAACCTACTTACATGAATTAAGAAAGTCAAGAATGATGAGAAATGACTAGAAAACAACTTATACAAAAAAAAAATATCGAACTTTTTACAAGTAAAAAAACAAGTGGTGGAATAAAGAATAAATACAAATCCAATCAATGTCACAAATGAAGAAGATGTCAATATAGTTGAAATAGAAATATATATATGGATGATAGAGTACAAACAATGAAAATTTCAAGTGAAATGTAGCGACCAACCAACCAATATCGATGCCTAAAAAAATCATATATCGAAAGTAAACTAAGAAAATGATATACGCATGATAAGGGTCAATCATGTTACAAATATTCCTTATAGACATCCAAATCATAAGAGCATATATCTTAACCAATCAATGTATGAATATTGCTCTGGATTAAAACCAGTAACTTATTTTTTTTAAGTATTGATGTCAACTCAATTAAGTCACATAATAACAATTCATCTTGAAAATATTGTAAGTAGAACTTTATGCCAAATACTAAATCAAGATGGTAAGATCATTTAGTAGATTGACAATTTTGTTAGCACTCAAAGGATCATATCATCTTGTATAATCAACTATGAAAATTCTAAGAACAGAGAATGAGGCAAAGACATTACAAGCCATGAAAGATATGCCAAGCCTTTCCATAAATATACTTTGAAGACAAAGAATTTCTAAAGAGACATAATAACAATATGATAAATATAAAAATATAAGCATAAATAAATAATAATAATAATAATCAATTAATTAATAAGGCCATGGAGTTTATAATAATCAGAAATAGAATGTGTTGTTAATCCACTCCTTGTGTAAAGGTCACTAGTTCAAAATACATGTGGGTCTATGATAGGCCTCCAAAATATCTAAATTATAAGGCCCATCAATCCACTCCTAAGCACATAAAACAATGTTTGATCGCAAATTTTGACTCAATTGTATATTTTCCTAGCTTAATGAGTTCCTAGAGGATTCGATGTGGTTTTCATTCTTTATGTGCGTTAATATGCTTATTGTGCATGATTTATAAATATATTGAGCATATTTTGAGGAATTCAACACTTGAGATATTCTAGGGACTTTCTCCTTGCAGCAGAAAGACTCAAACTCGGCTAGCTCAGGGCATTTAATGCCCCTTCCTATTGTTGTGAATTGAACCTAGGACAAGATCATTTCTTTTTAGAATTTTTAGAGTAAGATGTAGCCCTCCTAGAAAAGAGTTTGCTCCCCCACCTGATGTATAAATAAGATATTTTAATTAGCCCCAAAGTCAGTAGCAATAGAGAAGGAATAGATTAGGATTTTGCCTATTTCTGAGCAAATTTTGTAGCATTGTAATTTCTAATGTAAGACAGATTTTCAGTTAATGGAAACAATTCCTCATTTCAGTCCTTAGCTTATTTCTTCTTGAAGGACTCTTAGCATCCTTGAGCTACTTCGCCCCCAAAAGTTTCAGATCCCTCTTGTACTTCTATTGATATTATTTTAATGTTTTGCATTTGCCTTGTTTAGCTTTTGAATTAGCATTTCTAGAAATTATATTTGGATAGCTTTGTGCATGGTTAAGTGGAAATGTTTATCAGTTAATCCTCTTTTTGGGTCATTTATACAATATGTCAGCCTTTTAGACCATTCACATCACTTATCGTTTCATATTTAATAATTTTCCCATTTCATTTAATTTGTTGTTACAATTTCTACAATTCATTGTTTTACTATGCAACTGAGATTGTGGTTACATAGGGTAGATAGAGGTTGGTTTCATGACGTTGAAGCTTAGATATAATTGCCCCATGCCTTTAATAACAAAAGAACATCATTTTACATCATTCTTACCCCCCTTCCCCACCTTATATATGCATTTCAAGAGTTTGTTTGGCTTGTTAGTCTCTTCCTATAGCAAAACAAGGAATCTTATAGCAGTCTGCAAATAGTCCATTTTCCTCACCCAGTTTGGCAATAAACTCTTGGTTTAGTCTCCTTTGTTAACACCTAATCCTCGTGATTGGGTGAATTTATGTAAATAATTAAATTATAAATGTGAACAGTCATCGGGAGATGAACTGAACAGTCTCTCCCTGTTGTATAAGACAAAGACCTACCTGATGGAATAAGATACACAAAAATCATTTTTTCCTTCTGGAGTTACTGCCTGGCCTGACATGGTATCAGAGCCAACTCCTTTTTTAGCTCTTGTCCCTTATAACTCCCTTGTCTACTCTCATATACCTGCGCTGCTCCTCCATACAATTAGTTGCGCCCCCTGTCTGCCATATTCCATTTATACAGACCTGCCCCCTCCATAGTCGCTGCCAGGTCTAAACACTGTTTACTTGCGCTGTCTGGATTGTCCATGAAAGTTTCATAAAAAAAAAGGTGTTGTGCGTTAACATACCTATCCGCTCTTGCTCCATTTTACTGTGATAACTCACCACATTACGCTGTCATATGCATTTTTAAAATATTCCAAACAACGTTGAGCACCACACCGCCATTGTAATCGATCTCGCAGTGTCCTGTCTGATCGCTCCTCACAGCACCACACTACGGATTAATACCACGTTGCCTTTGTTGTTAATACTCCAGGTTGATACCTCGTTTCCTTTGTTGTTCATTACTCATGTGTAATATTGCTTGACTCTCCCATGGTTTACTTCCAAAGTCTCCCACGGTTTAATATCGATTTCCGCTGTCTCTCCAGGAAGAGATTCCCATACTTTGATATACCCAATATGCCTCTGCATATACCTGGGATATAACGCTGTGTCCACCACCGCTTGGACTCGAACCATACAGGCCCCTCGATCTGATTATATTTGATTATATTTTAACTATTCTATTGTGACTATCGATGCGGACTTGATACCCTACCTTGTATACGCCGTACTCAATTTGCATTTTCCCTCGCTGCCGCTGCTCTATCTACAGCAAATCCCTCTTATAGCCTCACCTTCCCTCTTTTCCGAACCATGGTTTCATTCGTTCTGCAAACTCACATGGTTTAATTTTGCATCTCGCCGCATGTTCTTTGGTAATTTCTTGGGGCACATTTGGTTTTCAGGGTAGAATTTGCAAGTGTAGCGAACCCGAGGAAGCCGTTAAATACCCCTTTCGATTGGGATTGTGCTCGACGTGTAGGAATGGCTGAAAGGAAACTTGATCTTCCGCAACATTCTGAGACGCAGGATCATCCGAATATCAAAGACAAAGACTGTACATGGAGAAAATGCCCTTTTTGAAATGTTAAAAAAAAATTACCATCAGAAGTACATTTTTATTGTATATTGGCAGAAGTATTTTCTTCTATCAGAAGAAGTTTTTTTTACAGAATGCATTCAATCATATCCATGGTGGGAATAGTTCTCACTGGCAAGGAGAACTATCCTGAATGGTCCCGGATGATAAAACACACCCTCATTTTCAATGAGTTGTGGAAAGGAGTGTGTGTCAGAGACAGAGAAAATGAACCAATGCAGCCTACCTCAGACAAAGAGATCGTCATTTGGGAAAACAAGAACAGCAAATCTTATGCATTAATCGCAGCATCTATAAATGAAGAGGTGAGTCACCATATTTCGTCATATTCAACTTCCTTTGAAGCCTTACAAAAGCGGAAATAACTCTATGACTCACATTCTACACTTGAAGTTGTTCAACTCATGATTAAACTCTTCACTCTTGAACTGCAAAATAATGATCCTCTTGCTCTTGCATCTGAAGTAAATTCTATAGTGCATGATATCAAATCCACTAAGGTTGAATTGGATATTCCTCTTATTTCTTTTCTCAAGGCACTTTATCCTACTTACTCCAATTATCTGGAGTCATTGCAAGCAAATGGAAATCTCAAAGATATAACCTTTGACTCTCTTGTGAAAAAGTTTGCTGAAAGAGAGAAAGCTTTTGGAAAGAAGATAGCCCCTGAATCTTCTGAAGAGGCTATGTGCCTTGCTCATAAAGAAAATCATCCTACTCAAGATTCTACAAGAGGAAGAGGTGGTTGAAGAGGAAGAAGAAGATATTTCAGAGGCAGGGGGGGCAGACATTCTCAAGGAGAAAAGGCAAATTTTCACTGCATACGCTGCAAAATAAATGGATCACATGATGCCTCTGCATGCAAGCTACCATGGGACAAAATTGAGTAGAAAATGAACCAACAGAAAAGTAAAACTGATGATACAGACAAAGGTAAATCACTTGAATCCGCTCACTATGTTGTGGCACAATGTAACATTGGAGTAAATGAAGATTTATTTAATGCTTCACTTGCTTCTTGGAAAAATGATTGGTTTCTTGATTTAGAAGCAACCTGCCACATGACTCATAGAAAAGATTTTTTTGGAAGATTTCACTGACAGTGTTGATGGAGCAGTATACTTTACAGATCAATCAAAAATCAAGCCATTAGGGCTTGGCACAATCAGGCTTAAACTGCCTGGTCTTCCAGAATTCCTTCTGCATCATGTACTATATCTCCCACAGCTCAAGAGAAACTTGTTTTCCTTGGTCCACATCCACCAACAAGGTCACTCCATTCATATGTTTGATGGCAAGCTTGAGGTAAGAAAAGCATCTGACCACTCACTTGTCATGAGGGGAATAGAAGAAGAAAGGCTTCTCAAACTGCAAGGAACCTCTGCTCATGAACAACATTTCTCATACAATTCTCATCATGAAGAAGGTACACTTCCATCAAGTTTATTATGGCATGCTAGATTTGGACATTTGAACTATGACAGTCTTCGCTTGTTGAAGAAAAATGGTGTTGCTGGTTTGCCTACAATTCCTAGAAAACTTAAGCAATGTGATGCTTGCATTCTAGGAAAGCATAGCAAACAGTCTTTTCATGATTCACATTCAAGAGCACATAGAAAAATTGAACTCATTCATTCAGATTTATGTGGTCCAATGCCTGTTCCTTCTACAAATGGAAATAAATATATCATGACATTTATTGATGACTACACCAAAATGTGTTGGGTTTATTTATTGAAGAACAAATCTGATGCTTTTCAAACATTCAAGAATTTTCATAAATGGATTGAAAATGATGCACAATCTCATATTGGATCTATTTGCACTGATAATGGAAAAGAATACACATCAAATGAATTTGAAAATTATCTTCGCCAACATGGGATCAAACATCAAACAACTGTGCCTTATAATCCCCAACATAATGGTGTAGCTGAAAGAATGAATAGGACAACCTTAAATATGGTACGATCCATGCTCTTCTTCAAAAATGTAAAGATAATGTTTTGGGCTAATGCTATTCTATGTGCTGCATATATAAAGAATCGATGTCCATCTAATGCTATAAGAAACAAGACTCCATATGAAATGTGGTATGGACATGTTCCTTCGGTAAAGCATCTCAGGGTCTTTGGTTCCACCTGTTATGCCTTGATACCAAAGGTACATAGAAACAAACTTGTTGCTAGAAGTCGTAAGTGTATCTTCCTGGGGTATTCAAACACCTCCAAAGCATACTGTCTCTATGATGAAGTAAATAAAAAGTTTGTTGTATCTAGAGATGTAATTTTTCTTGAATCATCCAAAACTGATAATGTTGTTGAGTGGCAACTTGATCGCTTGGATAGATTCACAAAAGCAAAATCATTTCAAGACTTTGATAATCAGATTCCACACCTTGAAGGGGGGATTCCTATACTAGATCAACATGTGGAATCTTCTTCTGAAGAAAACTCTTCCTACATGAAACTCCAACAACAGATGATGCTTTAAGTGATGTAATTGATAGAATTGGGAGACTCAATCTTGATTCAGTCCCAACTCAATCAACGGAGCAGCCTGGACCATCTAAAAAAGGTCCCCCAAAGTGGGTGACTAAGACACTTGAAAGTGT
Source organism: Pinus tabuliformis (assembly GCA_031772625.1). Lineage (NCBI taxonomy): Eukaryota > Viridiplantae > Streptophyta > Pinopsida > Pinales > Pinaceae > Pinus > Pinus tabuliformis. The sequence goes on along the minus strand of CM062819.1, from coordinate 844,367,553 downwards.
TCATCCTGATGAAGTTGGAAAGACAGGAACCAGAAATTCAAACCGGAAAAATGGAGGTGATGTAGATGACTCTAATTCACCTATTGATATGGATGTTTCTTATGATTGTGAATTGAACTTGTCTAAATATTTTGAACCAACTTCCTTCAAAGAAGCTACTTCTCATGATGAATGGAAAGAAGCAATGCAAAAGGAGTATGATGCCCTCATAAAGAACGACACTTGGAAGCTGGTTGATCCTCCATTAGGAATCAAACCAATTGGCTGAAAGTGGGTCTACAAGAACAAGTATAAAGCTGATGGCTCACTTGAAAAGCACAAAGCTAGGCTTGTGGCAAAATGTTTTGCACAGAAGGAAGGGGTCGATTATGAGGAGACTTTTTCCCCCACAGCAAAATGGGCTACCATCCAGACACTCTTTGCACTAGCAGCTCAGAACGGTTGGAAAGTCCATCAAATGGATGTAAAAACTGCTTTCTTGAATGGAGATCTAAAAGAAAATGTTTTTATGTCCCAGCCTGAAGGATTTGTTGTGAAAGGACATGAACATAAAGTATGCAAACTTGTGAAGTCCTTGTATGGCCTCAAACAAGCACTGCGAGCCTCGTATGAAAAACTAACTGAGCATCTTCTAAAACTCAATTTCAAACATTTTGATCTTGATGATGCAACTTTATTTGTCAAGAAAGTTGGCAAAATAGTTGTATATCTTGTGGTATATGTAGATGATCTTTTGATGACAAGGAACAATGAAAGCTACATTGCATCCATAAATAAGGAATTCGGGAAAAGTTTTGAAATGACTGATTTGGGCTATGTTCATTACTATCTTGGCATTGAAGTAACCCAACATCCAAAGTCTGTATTTCTTTCTCAAAAGAAATACATTTGAGACCTGTTGAACAGGTTTGGCATGACAGAGTGCAATCCTCTTACTACTCCAATGGAACAAAACTTAAAGCTCGCATCTATTGAAGGAAAAGAATTTGAGGATGCAACAAAGTATATACAACTTGTAGGAAGTCTCAACTACCTAACTACTACCAGACCAGACATTTCGTTTGTTGTTGGAATCCTCTCCAGGTTTATGCAAAAGCCTTGTGAGGGACATTGGTTTGCTGCAAAAAGAGTTCTAAGGTACTTGAAGGGAACTCAAGACTTTGGAATCAAGTATACACAGGTGGACGACTTCAGCTTGATTGGATACTCTAATTCAGACTTCGATGGAGACAAAGAAACTGGGGTATCAACTTCAGGATATGTTACGAGTCTTGGATTAGGAGTTGTCTCCTGGAGATCACGCAAACAATCAGTTCCAGCAGATCCCACAACAGAAGCAGAATACGTGGTAGTAGCTGAAGCAACAAAAGAAATTGTGTGGCTCAGGAAAATTCTTGAAGATTTGCAGGTAAAACAAGTATAATCAACTCCACTCATGATTGACAATACCTCTGCAATAAAGTTGGCCAAGAACCCAAAATTCCATGATCGAACAAAGCACATCAATACTAAATATCATCTGATTCGACATCATATTGAGGCCAAAACAATCCATCTCCGTCATTGTTCCACAAATGAGCAAATTGCAAACATCTTCACCAAAGCGCTTGGAAGAGAAAAGCTTGAACGATTCAGAATGATGCTTGGACTCACCAACATCCCTTCAGATTAAGGGGGTGAATGTTGACACCTAATCCTTGTGATCGGGTGAATTTATGTAAATAATTAAATTAGAAATGTGAATAGTCATCGGGAGATGAACTGAACAATCTCTCCCTGTTGTATATAACAAAGACCTACCTGATGGAATAAGTACACAAAAATAGTTTTTTCCTTCTAGAGTTACTGCCTGGCCTGACATCCTTAATACCTTGGAACATGTTTTTTATGTTGGTGGTGGAGTTTAGAATTACGTAAATCTCAAGGATTTTCCTTTATTGCTTATATCATATGCTTTCCGAGTGTGGTTTTTATCTTCTGCAACATATGTTTTAAGTTTACCTTACAAATCCTTTATTTCCAAGAAATTTTTATTTCCATTTCTTGCAATCACCATAGGTGTGTGCAATTTCATTTATGCAAGTTACTTCTATAATTTCACTTTCATGTAGCATAGTTAAGCCTGAAACTTACTTGGATTTTTGTTCATCTAGCCTACACCCTAGCACCTCACACATGTATAAGGATTAGAAGAGGAAGAAGATACTGTATGCTACATATATAGTGTTTATGCCTATCAATTTTGTGTGAACCCTCGGTTTATAATTAAATATGATACTCTTGTAGTTGCAACATTGTTGTTTCAATATTAAGTACCATCTCTTTTTGGTGTCATTGTCAGGGATGCGTCAAGGTATGCACTACTTTTTTCTTTAATTGATTCACTCATTTTTCTTAATTTGTCTTCTGCAAAAAGAAAAATAAAAATAAAAATTAGTATCCTTTCAAAAAATACAAAAATTGAATTTGTCTTTTTCAGAATTCTCTTTTTTTATGTCTCACAAAATTAGGGACAAGACAGGAAATTTTCTATCGAAACCCCCCACTTCTACTAGCAGTCAGCCATTTTTAGCTGACTATGAGCCTCCTACCTTATCCACAAGGACCTTAGAGGCCCTTTTGAGTGAGAAAGAAAGGATCTTTGAGGATATTGAAATAGGAGAAAATTATTCAACCCCCACTGCTACTATGGTTGAAGAAAGATAATTTGAAGTGTTCATATTCCCCATTAGACAGAAAGATGGAAAAGAAAAAATGAAAAATATTAACCCATATGTACTTCCACACTTCTATGGCCTAATAATGGATGTTCCTGACACATTTATGTCTGAGTTTGATGTTGTGTGAAGAAATTATGACTACACCATAGATGATAAAAATCTCAAGCTTTATTCTTCTACCTTGAAGGTTGCAGCCTTTTGGTGGTTCATAAGCCTTAAAGTTAATAATATCACCCTCGGGTATCAAGTGCAACAAGTTTTAAAAAATAACTATTGATATTATAATAGGGAAATGAATACCAGAGATGATATTTTCAGAATGACTCAAAGAGAGAATGAGTCTTTAGAGGATTATGAGGAAAGGTTCCAGCTAAGTTACAGAAGGGCACATAATTATACTCTATGATAAGATTCCTTAAAACTTGTACTATTGATGGAAATCAGAGAATATCTCATGGAAACTCTAAACTTTTTGCTAATGGAGATATCTACCAACTCACTTATGATGATATTATCAGGTATTTAAATATCATCTGACATCCACTAGAAAAAAGGGTATAATGGGCAAGAGTTTGGCAAGTCCTTCTTCCTCTATGCTTGTTAAAAACAAAATAGAAGGAATGTTAGAAGACATAAAAACTAAAATATTACACACATTTTCATGTAGATGGATACTTTCCAAATTAGGAGAAAATAAGAAGAAGTGGAAAAAGAATTGGTTGTGTTTACCCCTAGCGTACTAAGAGACACCCTAGGAATGAATGTCCTTTGAATTTTATAGAGGTTTGTTTGGTATGTGAAGAAAATAATTATATTGATAAGTGTCCATATTTTTGAGGTTTGGAGATTTTTTAACAAGAAACAGAAGGGAGCATGGAGCAATTATGCTTCATGAATCAAAGGAAACGACAAGCCCCAACACAGTTTCAGTAAGGTATAATTTTCGCTTCTTGTTTTATTCATAATCACAATGCTCAATATCAGCCTTGGCACCCTCCTAATCCTTCAACTTGGTCCATTCCCACTCCTTTTTCATATCCTCCTCAACCTATTGTTCATTCCTTCTAGCCATAATCTAACCAGCCTCCTCAATGGGGTAATCCATCACAAGGGTGGAGGCCTCATGTGGCCCAATCACCTACTTTGATGCCTCCTCCTCAGCAACCAGTACACCGGAATTTTCTTTTGAAATAACCCCAAATTCCTACTCAACCATATCCCAATCCTAATCATAAGAAAAATCAACCTATTTATAGTGGAGATATTTCTTATCAAACCTATTATGTAGAGGTCCAAGAAATTAATCTTAATTCGGGGAAGGTTCTCTTGAATTTCCATCCACCTTCCCCTAATAAATATCCTAATAAAGAGAAGGAGGAATTGTACCTCATATCATTCACCAGAAACCTCCCTACCCTGGAAGGTTGGTGACTCACAAAACACACACCCCAAAATATGCTTAACTTCTAGGAGAAATGAAAAAAATGTGTAAAAATACCTCGCCTCAAAGCCATCAAGGTTGTTCTAATTTATAATAAATTCATCAAAGAATAATGTCTTAGAAAGACTGGAAGGAAGAAAAGGGATGCCCCTACCAAAAACATTATTGGGAAACTCGTTGACCTTATGCTTGGATGAGTAATCATCCCTAAGTATTTAGATATTGAAAGTTCATAGGTAGATGTGCACATAAACAATATTGTAGTTCCAAACACTCTTATTGATTTGGGAGTTGCATTCAATGTCATGAACTGGGAAACTATCATTAAGCTTAACCTCCAAAATTCCTTGAGAAAGACCACTACCATGCTATAACTTGTTGACAAATCCACAATAGAGTCAAAAGGAATAATAAAATATGTAATGGTATCCATATACTCCTGGGAATATCCCACGGACTTCCTTTCCTCTAGCCTAAAACCATGTTCAATAGTTATCTGCTCTTTCTATGGACATTATGGTTTGCTATTGTTGATGCATATATCAGTTGTAGGGATAAAAACATGGCAATTTCTAATGGGAAATCCTGAAACAACCTGTACTATATCCCCGAGCTTAACCGCTTATTGAATATGATTTTCCAACATGGGTAGTAGAAGGAGAAGAGGATTCTAATGTTTCATTATCCTATCTTGTGTATACCATAGGTATTGCCATCAACAACAAGCAGGCTAATGAAGATAACTTAATTGAAAATTCTCAGAAAAATCAATATCTCACTGCTATGAACATTAATGGGCTGAAAGAGGAGTTATCACTCATAGAGAGTCATTGTTCCAAGCACAGTCCATGGGAAGAATTATTTACTATTGATCATGATAAGAAAAACATAAAAATTGTAGAAATCAACCCCTCCAAATTGTTTAAAATTAGTTCCTCACTTTCATTTGATCAAGAGGATCAATTTCTCATTGTCTTTAGGAAACACGTTAGTGAATTTGCATGGGATTACAAGGGTATGAAAGGTATACATATTTCTATATGAACCCATCACATATACATAATCGAATATCACAAGTCCTTTTTCCAACTTCAAAGGTGAATGAATCCTTCTTTAAAGGATATTGTGAAAGAAGAATTGCAAAAATTACTTGATGCGGGGTTCATTTATTGAATTTGAAATAGTGAATGGATATCTCATTTGGTTATTATTCCCAAAAATAATGGAAAATGGATCATTTGTGTTGATTATAGGGAACTTAATAATTCCACAAGGAAATATCATTTTCCTTTTCCCTTAATTGACCAAGTTCTTCATGTGCTTGCTGGGAAAAAAATATTTTCCTTCTTGAATGGGTTTAGTGGGTACAACCATATCCAAGTCAATCATGACGATCAAGATAAGGCCACTTTCACTTGTCCTTTGGGAATTTTTCTTATAAGGTCCTCCCATTTGGCTAATGTGATGCCCCTGCCACATTCCAAAGGGTTTTCCTTAGCATATTTTCTGATATTTTTTTAGTGTTTTTGTGGCAATAGTGTACCAAAAGACACCTCCTTAAAAATTGGTTATTCCCTGCAAAGGAACACAAAAAGAGATGGTGTTATTAGTGAATAGGCTTAGATAAACAAAGCATTGCAAATAGTGAAAACAATGAACATACAAACATGAACTAAAGCAATGAGATAAATACAGAAACAATGTTTAATGGAGCAAACAAGTGAACAAAATAATGGGAAAATACCGCTTTATTGATTGCTGGTAGTAGAAGTTGAATACAATAGATGAATACTAAAAACTTGAAGAGAATCATTTGAGCTATGGTGCTCAAAAATCCTTAGCAAGGAGGTTCCTTTCCTCAATCTCTTTGCAAGCTTCTCCTCTCTCTCAATGTAGTATGAAGACTCTCTCAATGGTGGACTCTTCTCCTCTCACTAAGATGATGGATTGATTAGAAGCAATATGGAAAACATGCTAGTGTTCTTACTTTGTTTACTTCAACAATGAAATTTTGGGTTGATCTGATAGCAATTTGGTCAGTTGTTGATAGTGTTGGACCTGCCAACATTCAAGAGGATCTCCCCAGTAAGAAGTCCCAACTAGACCTCAGACTGTTTGGAGTAGGAGTCCCAACAATGGGTGGTAATGTAGTGCCTTGACCATGGTAGCACACAGAGATAAGTATGATGACTTTGGTCAGAAGTAAGTGTGGGACCTTGCAGCAAGTCAAGTGAGATGCATGGGGGTTCTAACACACGAAGGGGAAAAGGAAGTGTGTCCCTTAGAAGCATGTAATACCTGGAAGGAACACATGAGTGGAATGACATCACAAGATGCAAAGCGGAATAGTCCACAAAACAAAGTGACAAGTTAATCCAACATGTTAACACCCAGGTTGTTCCCTTTGACTCCCAAGGGAATACGACCGGGGTAACCACTAACCAATCTTTGTATTACAGCTTCTAGCCGAACTGTAATCAGAGAGGGCTCTCTCTTTATGGTTTGTCTCTGTTTTGAGAAGAATTTTAGGCTAGCTATGATGCTCAAGGCTTATTCTTGGACTTGGTTGGGTGATGGTTTCAATCAAGATATATATGTGTTCACTAGTATGTTCTAGGCCATTGGGCATGGAGTCAGTGGTCCTTTAGTAGTTTGGTGTGCTGTGTTAATACAGTAGTGATGCTGCAGAGCTAGATTAGTGTCTGAGAAGCAATGCTTTGAAATTGTGATTAAGTGTGGTGTGTCCAGTTCATGAAAGGCAGTTAAGAATCTTCCAATAAACTGATATGCAAAAGAAGTGAGAGTGTTATTTAGAAGCAGTGAAGAATTTCTAGACAACATTCACATTATAGAATTAATGAAAAACATGAGCATTTAAGAATTCATGTTCATAGTTAATTCTGAAGAAAAACATTTACAGCAGTAAAAATTGAGCACAAGGTGTAACCAGACAATTCATGCACTATTCTTTTTCTTTACTGCTAGTCAGGGAAACATGAGTATGATTTAATAAACATAAGAAAACAAAACAGAGATTAAGGAAAACTTATTATTTCATCAGACGGCACAAGAATTCTGCAGCAGCATGTATGTCATCAGCAAGACATCAAAGTTCTAGGAAATCACTGAGCTTGTCCAGCCCTTTGTATTAGATAATCTGAAAGTGTACAATAGATTTGCCTCAGAGTGAAAATCACCAACCCCTTATGAGTTGCTAAGGGGGGTATATATACAAATTTACATAAGAAAATATCTAAGAAATGAGTTAATGGCTCATTAATGTTATGCCAACTCCTGGAGCCTTGTAGCTGAGAAATTTAATGCTGTAATAACTCTTCAGTGCTTTAGCTGTCCAAAATAGTCAGAAACTGTTGACTTGGTGGCTGCTGGAGTCGGTTGAGGGTACGCTGTCCAAAAATCCGTGTATCTTCTTATCCTTTGGGCTAGCTGTCGTTCTCCATGTGCTTAGTCACCTTTCGGCTGCCTTTAATACTGACTTTATTCTGCTGTTTGTCTTCTAGTGAGTTGGAGCTGGCAGTGACCGAGCAATTTAGGCTACCGTGGAAAAATTTGAAGCATTGCCTGCCACCAATCCTCCTTTGGCAGCTGATGTCTTCTAATCTTTATCAAAGTTTCGTCAGCCTCTGTATATCTGTAAAAGTTTGGAGGAGTTTCAAAAAGGTGATTTACCTCATTTTCAATAAAAAACAGGCCTTCAAGTTTATCATATAGGCTCTGTCCTGTTGGAGGCCCTGTTCCCTCAGATCTACTGCCAGATGCAGTGATTTGATTTTCAATATAAGTTGCCATCCTGTTGGTGAATTGATCTCGGGAGATCAATCTTCCTGCACCACTTAGTAGGCTGGGCAGTCCCTTTGCTTGCAGCACTGCCATCTTGACTCTATATTCCTCCACATCAGCTTGTATCTCGTAGCACTTCCTCTCCACAGTTTGTACATAATTTTTGAGAGTTAGCACCTTTTTGGCTGTGAGGACAGCCTCTGTTCTGTTGACAATGCCAATGGCTGCCAGCTCCTCCTTTTCTTGCCTGTTCAAGAAATCTATCATTCTGTTTGCCTGTTCAGGTTTGTCTCCCAGTAATGCTTTGGCCCTCTGAATTTCTGTTTGTGCTTGGCCAATTAAATCCATCTGCTCATGTATAGTCTTGATTGACCTCCATTGTTGAGTGATGGATTGGCCAATTTTGGCCCATAGAATTCTTTTTATCTCAGCCATGGCACTCTCCAGATTTAGCTCTTTCTCTAAGGCTTTTATCTTTTCTTTTAGAGCCTTTATTTCTCTGCCTTGCTCTGCTACGATCACTTTTGATTTATCATACTTGGCATCCAGCTCTGCCAATTTTTCCTTGGCCTTTTTTATCTCATTTGCCTGGAGCTCCATTTCTTTGATGGCCTTAGTCAATTCTTCTACACTTGTGCTGGAATCTGGAGCTGTTGTTGTTGTTGCTGCTTCTGTTGTAGGGGCCACTGCTGCCTCTGTAGTTGTTGCAGTGGTTGAAGTAGTTGGAGGAGCTTGGGATGTAGATTCTCCCTGTTTATCTTGTAATGCTCCTTCAAGCTCTTTCTCCAAATCGAGGACCTTTTGGTTTAGCTGCATTATGAGGTCCAGTTGCTCATCAACCTGTTTTTCCTTTTGTAGCTCTGTTGTTTGAGGGTGCTCTGTGGGCTGCAGCTTTAACCTCTTCTTTAATGCATTGAGGTCATCTTCTTTTTCCTTCATAAGGGCCTTTACACCCTTTGGATCCTTAGGATCATGTCCCAGGTCGATAATAATGTCCTCAAGTGATTTTATTCTGTTATCTTTGGCTAGGGAGGACATTCTCTCAAAATCCAACTGAGTGTTGGTATTTTTTAGTGATTCTTTCAGCTCATGGGCCATGGTTGCCCTGTCCACCAAGGTTGCATAGACCATTTCTCCTGCCTGCTTATGGAGTTCAATTTGGTCCATGGGATGGATGTCCTTGGCTAGGACCTCCACCCTTGTCTTCACATAATCTGCCGCTGATTTTGGATTGGGCACTGCAGGCTTGAAATGGCTGAGGAGCAATTTCTCCTCTTGAATTTCATATACAGACATTAGCCTTTCTTTTTGGGTTGGTGTAGCATTTAGAAATTGTTTGTAAACTTCCACCCTCAGCAAGTCATTCTGTGCCTTAATTTGCTTGAAAGAAGCCTTAGTGCTTTTGGGCTTCTTGCTCTGCTGAGAGGAGGAGGACACCTCCAAACCAAGTTGTAATCCTTGCTCCTGCTGAAAGGAGCTTGTACCTGTATGCTGGATGCCCTCCCTGTCTTTCCTTGAACTGTCAAGGATTTCTTCAGTGATGTCTTCTAGCTCTGGGGAGTCAGCCCTTTGCCTTTTGGTCTGGGGTTGTTGGGAGGATCCACTAGCAGGAGTGGACTCTTCTCTGTCTCTTTTTGTACCCCTTTCCTCCTGTGCTGGGGTCTGCATAATTGGAGTTGTTTGTGGCTCGGTTTGTGGAGGGGGAGTCTGCTCTTGTGGCTGCTCTTGTTGCTGCCCTTGTTGTTGCCCTTGTAGCTGCTCACTTGAAGGGGCAGGCTTTTCTTTCACGTTTTCTTCTTCAGCACCCATTATTCCTTTCCCTTTGTCTGTTCCTGGTGCTGCTGTAGACAGTTCCTATGTGGCTGGTGCTGTTCTTGAGGCCGAGGTCCCTTCTCCTGCTGAGTACGGTCGTTTGAAGGGTACCTGCTGCACAGAATCTAGGTCAAGAGTCTTTTCCAGTTCTCTGACATTCTTTAACATTGTCTCTTCTTCAGTTAATTTTTCAACTAAAGTGTCCTGCTGCCATTCTTGCTGGTTGGCATATTTTTCAATATGCGGATATTTGCAATGCCTATAACCTAGTAGCCTGTACTTGACTCTTCTAGCAGTAATGAAGCCTTCAGGGTCATAAGGGACCCACCGGAAACTATGTGATAGCTTGTATTTGTTTCTGAGGATTAGGTCAGCATCTTCCCATCCTTCTTTTTTATTCATGATGAAGGGGCCCACCTGGTGCTTGAACTTGAGATGGGCCTTCTTTTTGGAGCTGTGAAAGTGAGTGAGGTCAGATTGAATTAACTGCCTATAATACTCCAAGGCAAATATCCTCATAGGCACATATTTTGGGAGCCTGTATGGACAGAGTTCACAACCATAGACTCTGATGACTGTATGCTCCTCATATAGGTACCAATCACCTACTTTGTAATTTTTGGAGAGCTGGAGGACTTTCTGAATTTTAGTTGATATTCTGGGAGGAGGGGACCTCATCAATAAGCAAGAGACAGGGTATACAAATTGGTCAACAAACTCACAATAGGAATAGGGTGAAGTTTGGACTTGGTGATAGACAGATGTCCAGAAGATAACAGATCTTCTTTCCCCTTTATAATCCAGCTTTTTGATGTAGCATGGAAAAACCTCAGACTGATAGTACATAAAAAGGTGGTAGATATAGGATGAGTACTTGAAGACACCCTGTCTGTCTACTTTGCACAGCTGATCATGAATCTTGTTAGCTATGAACTTGGCAAAGTTATATTTGCGGGAAGGGGGTTGGCCTGGGCTGTAAGCAGCTAGCAATACCAGCATTGTTTCATCCACATGCTCACTGGTTCTATATCCCAACACATAAGCAATCATGTCTAGCAACAGTCTGCCTACCTCAGTAAAATAGACATCCAAGTAGGGAGGTGGCCCTGCAGGCTGACATTCAGGTTTCACAAATGTCCTGGTGACCTTCTGAATATCCTCACTGGTCATTTTGGCACCAGTGTCCAGCAGATAATTCATGGAAAATGGGAACAGCAGCTCAGTTTGATCAAAGTGGAGCATCTTATTGATGGTTTCAGGATTAATGTGAAAGAGGATGCTCCCAGATGGAGACTTAATAGCTCTTTGCTGCACATCATAGTTTTCAGCACATAGGCGAATAATCTCAGGAAAAACATTGACAGAGGGGAGACAGTAGTATGGCAGATTTGACTCCCATATCCCATATGTATCCTGACCATTCAGGTAGTCATCTCTTAATTGCCTGAAGGTCTGCAGAAAGTCCCTGTTACCCACAAAGTCTTCAATGAGGTAGTCCCTGTCAGCAAGAGGCAAGGACTCCAGGTCTTTGTTTGGTGCATTTAAAGGAGCAACACTGAGGGCTGATGGTGCAGGAGCAGCCATTGTGTAATCAGATTTTGGACAAGGTGAGTGCAATGGTTTGCAAGGTTCCTCAGAGCTTAGGTGACAGGTTTACTGTAAATAATGCTTGAAATTACCTTCAAAGTGGAGTTAAACAGGCTTGGCAGACTTGTCTCTGCTGTTTTTGGTAAATTGACAGGGATTGTGAATTGGTCAGGATGATTGCAGAGAGTGCACAGGCTTCAATTTGGTGACAAGCAGCCTTGGGCCTCCACCCGGCAAAAGGGAACAATGCCGGGCAAGTTCGAGGCCGAATTTGTAAATTTCAACCGTGAATTATCGTTTTAATACCGAATTCTCGGGGCAAAGGGTAATGCAGGTGGATTTAATGGCAAATTAAGTGGCAGACAGTGTGCAATTTAGGATTTGACCATTGCTTATGGGAGAATTCACATAGAAATGGCATGCATAGGGGCAAAACAGGGAACTTGCGGTGAATACATGGAAAACAAGCACGGGACGCCTTCGGGCCGAACAAGGGGAGCTCACTGCAGCTGAAATTCCAAGTTATAGTGGCCGCAACTTCGAATTTGATGGCTGGAGGCAATTTCGCGGCAAATAGGTCGACAATGGCTGCGTCATTTTCGCGTGAAAATGACCACAAACGGCTAGTTCGGGCGTTTTTAACGGCAATTTTGGAAAAAAGGGTCACTGGCGCTTTTTCCGCCGATGACGTCAGCATGACGTCATGGCGGGCCCGGGTACGAAGGGTGACGTGGACCCTGAGCTGGAGGCCAGCGTGGCTGGACACGGTGGCAGGCGGATGCAGTGGCAGGGCTACGTGGAGGGCCACGGGGCGCGGGGGCGGGCGAAGGCGACATGACGTCAGGATGACGTGAGGGTGACGCGCGCTGGATGGGCGGTATCAGGGAGGCGGTAAGTGGTCTCCCCGCACCACCTTTGGTGATAGGCGGTATCGGGGAGGGGGGCTCCGAACAACCCCAGCGCGTGCCACGCGTCCTGGGTACGGCCCCCAATACCGCCCTTCCCCAGACGTTAAAGGGAGGCAGGTCGGGGCCAGAGATTGACCGCCCACCGTTAGATCTGGGGCGGCGGACGATCAACGGCTGGCGGGTACTGCTGTCTGCCGCGCAGTTTTGGGTTGGGCCCCGCTCGACCATTTAAATATTGGATTTAATATTTGGGAGGCGGGACTTAGGTTTAAAGGGTTTTTGTGGGTTTTTTCGGGTTTTTGGGTTAATCTGTGGGGGAAAAGAGGTTAAAAGGGTTTAAGCAGAGGGAAAGGGGTTTTTTGATGAAACTTTTTTGAAAAGAGGGGAGGTAAGGGCTTAGGGGGAGGTTATTACCCCAGCCAGAGGCTAGAGTAACCCCATGACAGAGTTGACCATGGTCCCTGGTCGACTAATGTCTCCCTTAGACAAACTTATTTAGCTATAGTGCTAACAAGGGAGGATATTATACATGTTTAGGGGTTTATACACCATGGTGTTATAATAGTAGGGGGAAAGGGAAACATAAGGGATTTAGTATAGATACAGTCAGTAGTTAGTACTGGGGGGAATAAGAATGGGAAATGGTGTTTACTAAGCTTTTTGGCACTCAAACGTAGTTAGGAAGTAGATCAAAATGAAAAGAATTTTTACACAAGAAATGTGGCTTCTTTTCAGGAATAAGAACCAACATAACACCTTAAAAGCTTTCATTAATCACAACTGATGAAGGGATGTTAATAATGAATGTAAAAGGGGGAAAAGGAAGTTAGTGATGCTCGTTTGCTTTGCTGTAACATAATAGAGAAGAGGAGCTTCTCTATTCACTGATATTCCTTTGCAAACAGGTTATCAAGCACTCACTTGAAAGGAATAACAATTCTGCAACCCCATCTGCCTACCCCTCTATTTCCTAGCATTTTTTCTTTCTTCATGAAGGGTGCACTTAGACTTGCAGACCCTTATGTGCCTTTTCTTTTCTTTTGGCTTTTTCTTTGATTTTCTATCTAGAACTACCCTTATTGCTTCCAAGGTCCCAGATTAAGCAGTTGGGAGCCTTACTTCTCTACCTAGCTACTTGTCTTCCAAGGTTAAACAGTTTGGACAGACCTCTTTCTCTATTCTACAACAGAAAATTAAAACATGGCATGATCCAGATTAGGTTGTTGAACCACCCATCAAAATTGAGTCAACATCAAGCTATGTACACATGTTTTCTCCTGGAAATATGGGATCTTTGCATCACCAAAGCAGAGCATATTTGGACCTTTCTTTGCCAATCATGAAATATGAAACCTATTGGTATAGGTATCTAACAGTGGCTCCACATGGGGATGGTTTTTCTATTTGAAAGACCAAGAACAGCAGGTCAGAATGCCTTGGCCCTTGACATCTTTTACCAAACTTGGAATATTCCTCTTTGAAATGCCAAAATTATGCTCTTCCCATCTTGGTAAATCCCTGAACTTGATTTCCTTTTGCTGATAACTTATAAAACTTGAGAAACTGCATTTTTACATGTTTAACAGAAAGTAATATATACACATGGATATGTACAAGGGAAACTCAGGTTACACTTATGGATAGTAGTCAAAATAGTGCTTCAGCATCCTGCTATTCACAGGACCTTCATCCAGATCAGCTTCATCAAGACTTTTAAGGAAGTAAGTATTGTTTCCTTGTACTGCTTGAACAGCAAATGGTCCTCTCCAAAGGGAATCAAATTTTCCATGTTTTCCCTTATCTTCTCTTCTTGAATCCCACTTGAGGACTTTGTCACCTATGTTGAAATCTTCAGCCTTAGTCCTTCTGTCAAAGGCTTTCTTTAACTTTTCTTGCAAAACTTGAACTCTGTTGTAAACTTGGTCTCTAGTTTGCTGCAAGCATATTATTTGATTTATCCTTCTTTGCATATCATTTGGCTCAGCTTGACTTTCTTGAAGTAATTTCATAACCGGGACCCCTAGTGATGAAGGAAATTTGGCTTCTAATCCATAAACTAACTCATATGGGCTGATCCCAATTGATCTCTTGGTTGTTAGTCTATCTGCCCACAAGGCATTTACAAGCTTCTTATGCCAATTCTTCTTATTTTCTTCCAACACTTTCTTTATGATGTTTACAAGGCTTTTATTTGATGATTCAGCAAGGCCATTTCCTTGGGGATAGTATGCAGTAGAGTGGCCCAAGGTAATGTGAAATTTGTGGCAGAAATTCACCATCTTCTTAGATCTGAAAGCAGCAGCATTGTCTGTTATTATCTTATCAGGACAACCAAATCTAGAGAGAATATTGGTCTCAAGGAACTGAATGATAGTGGAATCATTTGCTTGTCTGCATGGAACAGCTTCAATCCACTTAGTGAAGTAGTCTGTAGCTGTTAGAATCCATCTATGTTGGCCTGAAGATGAGGGATGAATTTCCCCAATGAAATCCAAGCCCCATTGTTGAAAAGGTGTCTCTATTGCAATAGGCCTCAAAGGAAGTGGCAGTAACTTTCTCTTTCCCTCAAACACTTGACATTTATGACATGAGGTGGTAAATTTCTTGACATCAGAGAAAACAGTGGGCCAATAGTAACCAACCCTCAGTATCTTATCCACAGTGGACTTCCAATACAAGTTTCCACCACAGTCACCTGCATGAAATTCTTTGGTGACATTATTAGCTTGATTCTCAATTAGGCAGTTTAACAATATACCCTCATGGTTTTTCCAAAGCAAATTGCCATCCATAACACAAAATCTTGAAGCTTTCATTTTTAGGAACCTACACTTAGTTTCGGACAATCCTGGTGGAGCACACAGGTTTTGTAACACATAACATATATCAGAGTACCAAGGGGATTGTTCAAAGGCTACATTGATCTTTGGAGTCGCCAGCTCCGGTTCATTGTCCAGCTGGTTTATGTCTAAGGCTTGGAAGTTTGCTTATGTCATTAGTTTGGCCAAACCTTGCCCTTTTATTAGTTTTGTAGGTTTTATTTCAATATCAAATTCTAAGATGTTGGCTATCCATTTTCCTCTTCTGCCCTCTAAGTTTTCTTGAGTAAGTATGTCTTTTACAATGGGACTTGGCACATAAGCTATAACATGGGAATAAAGGATGTAAATCCTAAAGTCTTTAATGGCCTTGACCAAAGCATAAGCTTGCTTTTCCATGATCTGATATTTCAGGGGTGCATCTCTGAGAGCTCTACTAAAGAATGCAATGGGTTTCTCATTTCCTTGGTCATCTTTCTGTAATAAAATAGCAGCAATAGTATGCTGGGAGGCAAAAGAGAAAATGATAAATTCTCTGTCAAATTGAGGATTTGTTAAGACTGGGGTTTGGGTAAGGGCCAATTTTATACCTTCAAAGGCTTGATTTGCTTCAACTGTCCATTTCACTTTTGAATCCTTCTTTAGCATGTTATTTAGTAATCTGATCAATTCTGCTAAGTTTGGGATAAACCTTCTTAAGAAGTTGACCTTCCCTAAGAAAGCTTGCAATTCTTTGATATTTCTTGGGTGAGGCATTTGCAAGATAGCTTGTATCCTGTCTGGGTCAATTCTGATGCCATCCTTTGAAATGATATGTCCTAACAGCTTACCTTCTTCCAAACCAAACAGAGACTTCTTTGGATTCAAGGAAATTCCATATTTCCTACATGTCAAGAAGATTTGTCTCAAATGCTTCAAATGTTCTTGGTCTGATTTTGAGAAAGGTGTGAGGTCATCCAAATAAATGACAAGGAATTCATGAATCTCTTTGGCAAAAGCAATATCCATTGCTCTTTGAAATGTTGCCCCTGCATTTTTCAACCCAAAAGGCATTTTTACATATTTGAAAGTTCCCCATGGGGTTGTGAATGCAGTTTTGTCTTGATCATCAGGGTGTACGAGGATCTGATTAAAGCCTGAGAATCCATCAAGTAATGAAATCCTTGAGGCCCCTACCACTCTTTGGAGAATGTGATCCATCTTAGGTAAGGGATAGTTGTCTTTGAGGGACACTTGGTTTAGATTTCTAAGATCAACACAAAGTCTTATTTCACCAGTTTTCTTTCTTGTGGGCACCAAATTTGAGATCCAATCAGAAAACCTGATTGGTGCTATGATACCAGCTTTAAACATTTTTTGTACCTCTTTCTCAATTGCAGGGAGAAGCATAGGGTTTATTCTTCTCAATTTTTGCTTAAATGGCTTTTGATTTGGCTTGAGAGGGATGGTATGTTGGATAACAGAGGTGTCATAGGATTTTAAGTCCTCATAACTCCATGCAAAGACATCTTGGAATTCTTTGAAGAGGTCAATGTATTTGGGCTTCTGATCAGGAGGTAGGGAAGCAGAAAATTTTATTATCTTGGGCTTTTCCATGGTTCCAATGTTGCATTCTTCAATGGCAGAGTTAAGGGGCTGCATTTTTGGTTTTCTAGGGACATCATTTGAATCAAAAATATCCTCTAGTGGAGTTAGGCCTGTTGGAAGAAAATTGTCTTTCAATTGTATCACTTCAGCCTCAGCATCAGCCACTTCTTCACAACTGATTAGTTGAATTTCTTGTATGTTGTCCTTGTTGAAAATTGTTGGATGTAGGATTTGGTTAGCTGTTTTAGGTGGTATTGGCTTATATTTCTGTTGATCAAGTATTTGTGATTGACTTGCTCTTTCAAGTATTTGTGATTGACTTGCTCTTTCAGTGTCAATATTTAGTCCTGCAAATTCTTGTTGCAAGGTCAAGAAATTATTTATTTGTGTATCATCTTCAAATACTTGCCAGTCCTTGACATTGTTTGGGACAGAAGGTCTGTGTTTTACCTCAGCTATAAAGCAATGGTGGGGCTCAAAAGGTAGCTTGCAGGTACTTGCAAATGTGGCCAAACTGTGAGCATGAAGATTATGGTCTCTAGGGATTTTGGTGATTTGGAATTCAATGAAAGAGTTTAATATTTCAGCAGCAGCAGATCTATAAGATCTCAATCTTTTGTCATTAGTGACAAAATTTCCCTTTACTTGTTGGATAACTAGGTCTGAGTCTCCTAGAATTGAAACCTTTATGGCTTGTAAGAATTTTACTAGTTTAAGGCCTAGTAAAAGAGCTTCATATTCTGCCATATTATTAGTGCATCTGAAATTTAGCCTATAGGCTCGACCTTCTACATGATTGTTCTCCTTGTTATGTATCCAAACTCCAGCTCCTGCCCCTAATTTGTTGACTGACCCATCAAATTCAAGGAACCATAGGACTTCTTGTTCTAGGGGAGACTTAATAACTTCTCTGTGATCTGGGCTTGTGAGTTGAAGTTCTGGTTCTTCATTTAGTTTGTCTTTTAGGACGGCCTCATCACCTAATTGGATCAGCTTTATTTCTAGAGCAGCAGCTTGTTCATTAACGTCCTGATCTTGTTTAAGTGTCTTGGTTTCTTCATCATTTGTAAGACCTGAATTATCATTGAAGAGAATATATGAATCTATATCAGAATGGACAACATATATGGGAAAATTTTGAGGTTTTTCTTCACTGCTGACCATGTACTTCATAAGTGACTCTCTATATAACCTCTTGGGTTGACCAAAGACCGAGATGGTTGCATACGACATGTCTAGTTGTAGGGAACCTTGGAGTTTAGCCCCCCATGACCTTGATAACAGCATCCCGTATTTAGGTGGGATATCAGCAACCACAACATCCATGAGAATTGTTTTATTTGGGTACTGAACAAGGGACACACATAAGTCTTTTATCAAGCCTAAACACTTAACTTGGCTGGAGTCAAATGAGAATAAGTCCTTATATGGTCTTGTAATATCTAAATTCAATCTCTCCATGACTAATTTTGGCATCAGGTTGTGAGAGGCACCTGAGTCAAACATTGCATTGTGTAATATCTTATCATGAACATGTAAACTGACATAAAAAGGTAAGATCCCTGTGACTGCTGTTTTTCCATCAACCTCTGGACCGAATAGCAATTCTGGCGTGTCATCCAACACATTGACATTATCTTTATTACAAGTAATTTGAAGGGACTTCTTGATTTGTTGTCTATAAATGTCATGCTTGGCTAGTTCTGAAAGAGGAATAGCTACTTTTAATTTGCCAATTTCAGCTTCTAAGTCAAAGGGTCTTTCAGATGGTATCTTGGTGTTGTGGGTGACAGCCTTTTCCTTATTCACTAAGTCTTCTTCTTGTTTCTTTTCTTGATCTAGAAGCTTGTCCTTCTTCCTCATTTCTTGAGGAGTTTTACTTGAGTTGTGTTGGAAGGGTGTTGTATCTACTGGCTGTTGTTTTGAGGGGGATGTTTGAGTTACTTCTTCAACTGTTACCTCATCTGTACTTGGGCCAGTTTTGTCCCTTGGTTCTGTGACAATAGCTTCCTTAGGCTGTTGGCTATCCTTTGTTTTTTCAGGCTGTGTTACATTTATAGTTCTGCTCCTTAGCTTGTATTGCTTATGAACTTCATAAACAGCTGTGTCATATCCTTGTTTAAAGTCAAATGATTCACCTGACCTAGTCTGGAATTGCTGAATGTCATCATCCTTATGATCTTCTTGACTCAGAAAAACTTGCTGCTCATCATTCAGGCCCATTAGGTTAATGTGGGTGTCATCTGTTTGCTCATTTGAAGTGGATGCCTCAGTATAGTTTTCCTGGAAAGGAGGCCTTATGTCTGGATCAGAACCGGTTTTGCCAGTGTTTGGGTTTTGATTTCTCCTAAAATTTGGATTCCTGATAGGGTTATTTTGTGGTGCTTCCCATGATGACTTTCTCTCAACTGATTCTACTCTATCACCCAATCTCTTCATACCAGTGAGTATTGCATCCAATTTTTGATCAAAGGCTGAGGGTTCTTCTTTAAAGGTGGTTCTCTTTTCCAATCTTGCCCTGTTTCTTTTGGCAATCAGGTTAGCCTCTACTGTGACAGCAACCTTTTGGGCATCTTCAAGGGTTTCAGGAGCTCTTTCCTTCAACTGATATGCCATATCAGGGTCAAAACCATCCGGAAATTTGTACAAGGCTAAATCGGGAGGAGGTCTTAAATTCTGTGGTATTGCGTTATATACATTGTTGAATCTTGCACAATACTCCAAAACGGTCTCTTGAGGACCTCGTTTGATTGTATCATATTCACCAAGTATGTGCAGGGGATCTTTCTTTTTCTCCCATCTGTTAGTAAAGGCTTGATAAAGCTCATCAGGGGTTGTAATGGTATTTGCTGCCAGTGATCTAAACCAAGTTCTTACATCCCCTGTGAGGCTCTGAACAAAGATTCTCATTCTCACACTGTCATCATCTATTTCATAGTTCTCAAAGTGGTCTTGCATCCTTCTGGCATGTTGAATTGCTGTGAAAGGGCCAGTGGAGTCAAAATATGAGATCTTGGATTGGTAGTCCTGGGGTAGGGCTGCAGCATTGGCAGGCAACTGCAGGGGTGCATATCTATTAGCCATAGTTGCAGGATTTATAGGATTGACAGGGATAGCATGAATAACTGGTACAACAGGGGTTTTGGGGACGGTAGAAACTAGAGTGTTGGCCAAGGGAATATGTGCAGTGGATGGAGGTGTGAAAGAAGGGCTTTGAGATGTGGATGGTGAACTGGGGGAATCAAGGGTAGACCGAAATAGAACCTTGATTAGAGTGGGAACAAGGTTTGGATGAGCTGTCTCAAGACTTGAATCTGCAAGAGTTTCCTGTCCCTGCTGCTTCCTAATGATCTTAGGGATTGTATTAGGATTTTCAAAGACAGTTGGAGGATTGGGGTCCGGATTTGACCTTGTATATCGCGGATTCTTCTTAGGAGCCAGCTTCTGAACTTGTCTTTTGAGTATGTTTTTGGAATATTTTTTGTGTCTACAAAGACCAGACAAGATTTTGGAATGGCTATGTATACCTTAAAGCTAGTATCAAGATTGAATGAAGCACCTCTAAGAAACATACAGACATTAGAAAATCCTGAGGAATTCCCCAGTGGAGTCGCCAATTATGTTAACACCCAGGTTGTTCCCTTTGACTCCCAAGGGAATACGGCCGGGGTAACCACTAACCAATCTTTGGATTACAGCTTCTAGCCGAACTGTAATCAGAGAGGGCTCTCTCTTTATGGTTTGTCTCTGTTTTGAGAAGAATTTTAGGCTAGCTATGATGCTCAAGGCTTGTTCTTGGACTTGGTTGGGTGATGGTTTCAATCAAGATATATATGTGTTCACTAGTATGTTCTAGGCCATTGGGCATGGAGTCAGTGGTCCTTTAGTAGTTTGGTGTGCTGTGTTAATATAGTAGTGATGTTGCAGAGCTGGATTAGTGTCTGAGAAGCAATGCTTTGAAATTGTGATTAAGTGTGGTGTGTCCAGTTCATGAAAGGCAGTTAAGAATCTTCCAATAAACTGATATGCAAAAGAAGTGAGAGTGTTATTTAGAAGTAGTGAAGAATTTCTAGACAACATTCACATTATAGAATTAATGAAAAACATGAGCATTTAAGAATTCATGTTCATAGTTAATTCTGAAGAAAAACATTTACAGCAGTAAAAATTGAGCACAAGGTGTAACCAGACAATTCATGCACTATTCTTTTTCTTTACTGCTAGTCAGTGAAACATGAGTATGATTTAATAAGCGTAAGAAAACAAAACAGAGATTAAGGAAAACTTATTATTTCATCAGACAGCACAAGAATTCTGCAGCAGCACGTATGTCATCAGCAAGACATCAAAGTTCTAGGAAATCACTGAGCTTGTCCAGCCCTTTGTATTATATAATCTGAAAGTGTACAATAGATTTGCCTCATAGTGAAAATCACCAACCCCTTATGAGTTGCTAAGGGGGGTATATATACAAATTTACATAAGAAAATATCTAAGAAATGAGTTAATGGCTCATTAATGTTATGCCAACTCCTGGAGCCTTGTAGCTGAGAAATTTAATGCTGTAATAACTCTTCAGTGCTTTAGCTGTCCAAAATAGTCAGAAACTGTTGACTTGGTGGCTGCTGGAGTCGGTTGAGGGTACGCTGTCCAAAAATCCGCGTATCTTCTTATCCTTTGGGCTAGCTGTCGTTCTCCATGTGCTTAGTCACCTTTCGGCTGCCTTTAATACTAACTTTATTCTGTTGTTTGTCTTCTAGTGAGTTGGAGCTGGCAGTGACCGAGCAATTTAGGCTACCGTGGCAAAATTTGAAGCATTGCCTGCCACCAATCCTCCTTTGGTAGCTGATGTCTTCTAATCTTTATCAAAGTTTCGTCGGCCTCTGTATATCTGTAAAAGTTTGGAGGAGTTTCAAAAAGGTGATTTACCTCATTTTCAATAAAAAACAGGCCTTCAAGTTTATCATATAGGCTCTGTCCTGTTGGAGGCCCTGTTCCCTCAGATCTACTGCCAGATGCAGTGATTTGATTTTCAATATAAGTTGCCACCCTGTTGGTGAATTGATCTTGGGAGATCAGTCTTCCTGCACCACTTAGTAGGCTGGGCAGTCCTTTTGCTTGCAGCACTGCCATCTTGACTCTATATTCCTCCACATCAGCTTGTATCTCGTAGCACCTCTCCACAGTTTGTACATAATTTCTGAGAGTTAGCACCTTTTTGGCTGTGAGGACAGCCTCTGTTCTGTTGACAATGCCAATGGCTGCCATCTCCTCCTTTTCTTGCCTGTTCAAGAAATCTATCATTCTGTTTGCCTGTTCAGGTTTGTCTCCCAGTAATGCTTTGGCCCTCTGAATTTCTGTTTGTGCTTGGCCAATTAAATCCATCTGCTCATGTATAGTCTTGATTGACCTCCATTGTTGAGTGATGGATTGGCCAATTTTGGCCCATAGAATTCTTTTTATCTCAGCCATGGCACTCTCCAGATTTAGCTCTTTCTCTAAGACTTTTATCTTTTCTTTTAGAGCCTTTATTTCTCTGCCTTGCTCTGCTACGGTCACTTTTGATTTATCATACTTGGCATCCAGCTCTGCCAATTTTTCCTTGGCCTTTTTTATCTCATTTGCCTGGAGCTCCATTTCTTTGATGGCCTTAGTCAATTCTTCTACACTTGTGCTGGAATCTGGAGCTGTTGTTGTTGCTGCTGCTTCTGTTGTAGGGGCCACTGCTGCCTCTGTAGTTGTTGCAGTGGTTGAAGTAGTTGGAGGAGCTTGGGATGTAGATTCTCCCTGTTTATCTTGTAATGCTCCTTCAAGCTCTTTCTCCAAATCGAGGACCTTTTGGTTTAGCTGCATTATGAGGTCCAGTTGCTCATCAACCTGTTTTTCCTTTTGTAGCTCTGCTGTTTGAGGGTGCTCTGTGGGCTGCAGCTTTAACCTCTTCTTTAATGCATTGAGGTCATCTTCTTTTTCCTTCATAAGGGCCTTTACACCCTTTGGATCCTTAGGATCATGTCCCAGGTCGATAATAATGTCCTCAAGTGATTTTATTCTGTTATCTTTGGCTAGGGAGGACATTCTCTCAAAATCCAACTGAGTGTTGGTATTTTTTAGTGATTCTTTCAGCTCATGGGCCATGGTTTCCCTGTCCACCAAGGTTGCATAGACCATTTCTCCTGCCTGCTTATGGAGTTCAATTTGGTCCATGGGATGGATGTCCTTGGCTAGGACCTCCACCCTTGTCTTCACATAATCTGCCGCTGATTTTGGATTGGGCACTGCAGGCTTGAAATGGCTGAGGAGCAATTTCTCCTCTTGAATGTCATATACAAACATTAGCCTTTCTTTCTGGGCTGGTGTAGCATTTATAAATTGTTTGTAAACTTCCACCCCCAGCAAGTCATTCTGTGCCTTAATTTGCTTGAAAGAAGCCTTAGTGCTTTTGGGCTTCTTGCTCTGCTGAGAGGAGGAGGACACCTCCAAACCAAGTTGTAATCCTTGCTCCTGCTGAAAGGAGCTTGTACCTGTATGCTGGCTGCCCTCCCTGTCTTTCCTTGAACTGTCAAGGATTTCTTCAGTGATGTCTTCTAGCTCTGGGGAGTCAGCCCTTTGCCTTTTGGTCTGGGGTTGTTGGGAGGATCCACTAGCAGGAGTGGACTCTTCTCTGTCTCTTTTTGTACCCCTTTCCTCCTGTTCTGGGGTCTGCATAATTGGAGTTGTTTGTGGCTCGGTTTGTGGAGGGGGAGTCTGCTCTTGTGGCTGCTCTTGTTGCTGCCCTTGTTGTTGCCCTTGTAGCTGCTCACTTGAAGGGGCAGGCTTTTCTTTCACGGTTTCTTCTTCAGCACCCATTATTCCTTTCCCTTTGTCTATTCCTGGTGCTGCTGTAGATGGTGCCTGTGTGTCTGGTGTTGTTCTTGAGGCCGAGGTCCCTTCTCCTGCTGAGTACAGTCGTTTGAAGGGTACCTGCTGCACAGAATCTAGGTCAAGAGTCTTTTCCAGTTCTCTGACATTCTTTAACATTTTCTCTTCTTCAGTTAATTTTTCAACTAAAGTGCCCTGCTGCCATTCTTGCTGGTTGGCATATTTTTCAATGTGTGGATATTTGCAATGCCTATAACCTAGTAGCCTGTACTTGACTCTTCTAGCAGTAATGAAGCCTTCAGGGTCATAAGGGACCCACCGGAAACTATGTGATAGCTTGTATTTGTTTCTGAGGATTAGGTCAGCATCTTCCCATCCTTCTTTTTTATTCATGATGAAGGGGTCCACCTGGTGCTTGAACTTAAGATGGGCTTTCCTTTTGGAGCTGTGAAAGTGAGTGAGGTCAGATTGAATTAACTGCCTATAATACTCCAAGGCAAATATCCTCATAGGCACATATTTTGGGAGCCTGTATGGACAGAGTTCACAGCCATAGACTCTGATGACTGTATGCTCCTCATATAGGTACCAATCACCTACTTTGTAATTTTTGGAGAGCTGGAGGACTTTCTGAATTTCAGTTGATATTCTGGGAGGAGGGGACCTCATCAATAAGCAAGAGACAGGGTATACAAATTGGTCAACAAACTCACAATAGGAATAGGGTGAAGTTTGGACTTGGTGATAGACAGATGTCCAGAAGATAACAGATCTTCTTTCCCCTTTATAATCCAGCTTTTTGATGTAGCATGGAAAAACCTCAGACTGATAGTACATAAAAGGGTGGTAGATATAGGATGAGTACTTGAAGACACCCTGTCTGTCTACTTTGCACAGCTAATCATGAATCTTGTTAGCTATGAACTTGGCAAAGTTATATTTGTGGGCAGGGGGTTGGCCTGGGCTGTAAGCAGCTAGCAATACCAGCATTGTTTCATCCACATGCTCACTGGTTCTATATCCCAACACATAAGCAATCATGTCTAGCAACAGTCTGCCTACCTCAGTAAAATAGACATCCAAGTAGGGAGGTGGCCCTGCAGGCTGACATTCAGGTTTCACAAATGTCCTGGTGACCTTATGAATATCCTCACTGGTCATTTTGGCACCAGTGTCCAGCAGATAATTCTTGGAAAATGGGAACAACAGCTCAGTTTGATCAAAGTGGAGCATCTTATTGATGGTTTCAAGATTAATGTGAAAGAGGATGCTCCCAGATGGAGACTTAATAGCTCTTTGCTGCACGTCATAGTTTTCAGCACATAGGCGAATAATCTCAGGAAAAACATTGACAGAGGGGAGATAGTAGTATGGCAGATTTGACTCCCATATCCCATATGTATCCTGACCATTCAGGTAGTCATCTCTTAATTGCCTGAAGGTTTGCAGAAAGTCCCTGTTACCCACAATGTCTTCAATGAGGTAGTCCCTATCAGCAAGAGGCAAGGACTCCAGGTCTTTGATTGGTGCATTTAAAGGAGCAACACTAAGGCCTGATGGTGCAGGAGCAGCCATTGTGTAATCAGATTTTCCTCAGAGCTTAGGTGACAGGTTTACTGTAAATAATGCTTGAAATTACCTTCAAAGTGGAGTTAAATAGGCTTGGCAGACTTGTCTCTGCTGTTTTGGTAAATTGACAGGGATTGTGAATTGGTCAGGATGATTGCAGAGAGTGCACAGGCTTCAATTTGGTGACAAGCAACCTTGGGCCTCCACCCGGCAAAATGGAACAATGCCGGGCAAGTTCGAGGCCGAATTTGTAAATTTCAACCGTGAATTATCGTTTTAATACCGAATTCTCGGGGCAAAGGGTAATGCAGGTGGATTTAATGGCAAATTAAGTGGCAGACAGTGTGCAATTTAGGATTTGACCATTGCTTATGGGAGAATTCACATAGAAATGGCATGCATAGGGGCGAAACAGGGAACTTGCGGTGAATACCTGGAAGACAAGCACGGGACGCCTTCGGGCCGAACAGGGGGAGCTCACTGCAGCTGAAATTCCAAGTTATAGCGGCCGCAACTTCGAATTTGATGGCTGGAGGCAATTTCGCGGCAAACAGGTCGACAATGGCTGCGTCGTTTTCGCGTGAAAATGACCACAAATGGCTAGTTCGGGCGTTTTTAACGGCAATTTTTGAAAAAAGGGTCACTGGCGCTTTTTCCGCCGATGACATCAGCATGACGTCATGGCGGGCCCGCGTACGGAGGGTGACGTGGACGCTGAGCTGGAGGCCAACGTGGCTGGACACGGTGGCAGGGCTACGTGGAGGGCCACGGGGCACGGGGGCGGGCGAAGGTGACATGACGTCAGGATGACGTGAGAGTGACGTGCGCCGGATGGGCGGTATCAGGGAGGCGGTAAGTGGTCTCCCCGCACCACCTTTGGTGATAGGCGGTATCGGGGAGGGGGGCTCCGAACAACCCCAGCGCGTGCCACGCGTCCTGGGTACGGCCCCCAATACCGCCCTTCCCCGGACGTTAAAGGGAGGCAGGTCGGGGCCGGAGATTGACCGCCCACCGTTAGATCTGGGGCGACGGACGATCAACGGCTGGCGGGTACTACTATCTGCCGCGCAGTTTTGGGTTGGGCCTCGCCCGACCATTTAAATATTGGATTTAATATTTGGGAGGCGGGACTTAGGTTTAAAGGGTTTTTGTGGGTTTTTTCGGGTTTTTGGGTTAATCTGTGGGGGAAAAGAGGTTAAAAGGGTTTAAGCAGAGGGAAAGGGGTTTTTTGATGAAACTTTTTTGAAAAGAGAGGAGGTAAGGGCTTAGGGGGAGGTTATTACCCCAGCCAGAGGCTAGAGTAACCCCATGACAGAGTTGACCATGGTCCCTGGTGGACTAATGTCTCCCTTAGACAAACTTATTTAGCTATAGTGCTAACAAGGGAGGATATTATACATGTTTAGGGGTTTATACACCATGGTGTTATAATAGTAGGGGGAAAGGGAAACATAAGGGATTTAGTATAGATACAGTCAGTAGTTAGTACTGGGGGGAATAAGAATGGGAAATGGTGTTTACTAAGCTTTTTGGCACTCAAACTTAGTTAGGAAGTAGATCAAAATGAAAAGAATTTTTACACAAGAAATGTGGCTTCTTTTCAGGAATAAGAACCAACATAACACCTTAAAAGCTTTCATTAATCACAACTGATGAAGGGATGTTAATAATGAATGTGAAAGGGGGAAAAGGAAGTTAGTGATGCTCCTTTGCTTTTCTGTAACATAATAGAGAAGAGGAGCTTCTCTATTCATTGATATTCCTTTGCAAACAGGTTATCAAGCACTCACTTGAAAGGAATAACAATTCTGCAACCCCATCTGCCTACCCCTCTATTTCCTAGCATTTTTTGTTTCTTCATGAAGGGTGCACTTAGACTTGCAGACCCTTATGTGCCTTTTCTTTTCTTTTGGCTTTTTCTTTTGATTTTCTATCTAGAACTACCCTTATTGCTTCCAAGGTCCCAGATTAAGCAGTTGGGAGCCTTACTTCTCTACCTAGCTACTTGTCTGCCAAGGTTAAACAGTTTGGACAGACCTCTTTCTCTATTCTACAACAGAAAATTAAAACATGGCATGATCCAGATTAGGTTGTTGAACCACCCATCAAAATTGAGTCAACATCAAGCTATGTACACATGTTTTCTCCTAGAAATATGGGATCTTTGCATCACCAAAGCAGAGCATATTTGGACCTTTCTTTGCCAATCATGAAATATGAAACCTATTGGTATAGGTATCTAACACAACAACACACCTTCAACTAGATTCATATAATTGCA
Organism: Pinus tabuliformis; assembly: GCA_031772625.1. Classification (NCBI taxonomy): domain Eukaryota; kingdom Viridiplantae; phylum Streptophyta; class Pinopsida; order Pinales; family Pinaceae; genus Pinus; species Pinus tabuliformis. Next base: position 844,340,170 of record CM062819.1, on the reverse strand, counting down.
TACAATGTAGTCATAAGAAAATGTGTAAGTTAAACAACATACATTGCTAAAGAAACCAGAATAGTCCAACTACAATAACAAGATATGCATGAAAATGGGTTGGCTTAATTATTATATTATTAAGTGAAAGTTCCATCCATACATACACCATTGAAATCCACTAGCCCTAATAGTGGAACATTACAGTCATGAAAACTTGCTCCTCCAAAGAATTATACTCGCTCTATGTTGTGGAGAAGCCAAGGCTTATCACAATACTCCCAAGCCTTCTCTAAGCTTAAGCCTAGCCAAAACTTGGCACCCAAAATCTTGTTCTATGAGGTATGAGATTCTACTTATAACAAAGGGTGGGGTGACCCTTGAAATTCCCCTTTGACTCTTTGACTACCCTCATGACTCTTCAACTTCCTTTACAAATAACTCATTACATTACATAGTGACTATTCACATTCCAATAATGACACTTGGAATTTCACTTACAACATATTTACAAATAATATACATTTTCCACATGTACCCATGTAAGACAAAATATGCTAGATATATCCTAGCAAGACAAAACACTATGACTCCAAATTTTGGGGAAAGGCCAACTCGAAAACCTCCACTTGGTGCTTTTTAGTCACATGCCAAGCCTAGTACTGCATGATGGTGTCCCCAAACTGCTTGATGTTTTCTTCCTGAAGGCGGACTCTTTCCTCCATGTAATCTAGTTGTATGGTGTCATAACCTGTATCTGACTCATCTTAAAGCATATGCAGCATCATGGGGAATTCAATAGGGAAGCAATACCATACCATGTGGGTTCATATTGGGGGGTATATATTGAGCAAAAAATGACATTATATATTGGGGTATATATAGGGGATAAAGGGCTTTTATATTAGCAAGTATAAAAAATGGAGCTCAAACTTACTGGAAAAATATAAAGGGGTATAAAAAATGTTAATGAAAAAATAGATACCTACAATATCTAGTGAAACTAGGGGCTTTTTAATTTGGGAAGGTGTATTGGATTCATATTGGTATGGGGTTAAATAATGTAACTTTTAGAGATATTTTCCAATATGTAGTCAAATTAAAGGTATTGTTTAATATTCCATGAAAGCATGTGATATATCAGAGGTTCATTGAGTGAAGTCCCCATGTGCATCATGGTGTTGACCATGACAGGACCACCAATGTACTTCTTCATGTTATGTGTGTACAACTCTGAGTCATCCCTAGTGGCCTCTCGCCTTAGCTACTCCATGTACTCATTGATATCTAGTTAGACATGATTCTTATTTTTAGCTTCACTGAGGGAACCAATTGACGGGATCCTATGCATTTTCACCATGACATCAAAACTCTTGTACAACCATGCATATGAATCATATATGCTGCTGACGAACGGGGTGATCTGCTCATAGTTCTAGATCAACATCCAAACCTTTCTTTGTCTAGCTCTGCATGCATCTTCATCATCTTTGACAAGTGAAGTGGGGCCTCTTTGTACCGCGTTGTCCACTATTGCACATGGGTGATAGAGGAATGTATGTTCTATGAGTTATGAGGTTCTATTTATAACAAAGGGTGGGGTGACCCTTGAAATTCCCCTTTGAATCTTTGACTACCCTCATGACTCTTCAACTTCCTTTACAAATAACCCATTACATTACATAGTGATTGTTCACATTCCAATAATGACACTTAGGATTTCACTTACAACATATTTACAAATAATATACATTTTCCACATGTACCCATGTAAGACAAAATAGGCTAGAGATATCCTAACAAGACAAAACACTATGACTTTGAATTTTGAGGAATGTCCAACTCGACAACCTCCACTTGGTGCTTTTCAGTCACATGCCAAGCCTAGTACTGCATGATGGTGTCCCCAAACTGCTTGATGTTTTCTTCCTGAAGGCGGACTCTTACCTCCATGGAATCCAAGTGTATGGTATCGGAACCTGTATCTGACTCATCTTAAAGCATATGCACCATGGTGTTGACCATGACACGACCACCAATGTACTTCTTCATGTTATGTGCATACAGCTCCGAGTCATCCTTGGTGGCCTCCCGCCTTAGCTACTCCATGTACTCATTGATCTCTAGTTAGACATGGTTCTTGTTTTTAGCTTCACTAAGGGAACTAATTGACAGGATCCTATGCATTTTCACCATGACATCAAAACTCTTGTACAACAATGCATATGAATCATATATGCTGCTGACGGACGGGGTGATCTACTCATAGTTCTGGATCAACATCCAGACCTTTCTTTGTCTAGCTTTGCTTGCGGCTTCATCATCTTTGGCAATTTAAGTGGGGCCTCTTTGTACCGCATTGTCCACTATTGCACATGGGTGATATAGGAATGTATGTTCCTAAGAGTTTGAACAAACTTCTTGCTTCGTTGCTGCAAGCCATGCACATGGACAACTGCTTTCTGCATGGTGACAAATTCATCATAGTGTTTCCGCATGGTGGCCTCAAGTGTTGATACTATAGTGAGTATCACTTTCTTCATCTCTGCCATTGTAGAAACTTCACTCTGTTCTTGAGATTGTCCTATCTCTTTCCTGGCTGCCTGTAAGTTCTTTGTCATTTGTTCATTCTCAACCAACAAGTACTTGACATTGGAGCTTGTTGCTCCGACATAGGCTAAGGTGGCTTAAGCAAGGGAAACTGGATGCTTCCTGGTGTCTAGAACTATCACCCTTTCCCTCATGAATGCAGGTGATGCATGATCATCCAAAAAGTGCTTCCTTCGTGTTTGTACAATCTTCTTCTACAACTTGTCAAATGATAGATTGTACACATCTATGACCAGATCATCATCAAGGAGGACAACATCTCCTTGTTTTCCTGGGACTGGCTCTAATACTAGAGGTGGCAGAGACTAAGAAGTGGCCTTGGGTGCTCTCGGCATGAGGTCGGTGTCTTCATTATGTGGCTCATGTTCTACTTCCATGTCAGTCTACTCAATCTACTAATACATTTCCCGATCCTATATTTTTTCACTATCTACCTCAGGTGTTGGTTGTTCCGACTCCTCAACCTGTATGGGCACTTTTTTCTCTATCATTACGCCTTTCCTTTCTTCTTCCTCCTGTTTCTTCTTTCTTATCTTTCTCTTCTTCTCATCTCTTTCTCCTGCTTCAACTTATTCTCTATCTCCTACAACTTCATTTTTGCTACCTGCAAGCTCTGCTTTTTCTCTTCCTCCACTCTATTGTCAGTGTCCTCTGCTTCCTTTTGCTTCCACCGCCAAAGTTGCCTGCATGAAGATTAAATACACTTTTAATCTACAAATTTTTTCTCCCTATATTATATCAGCAACTTCCTCTTTCTGTGATCTTGACTGGATTGCTTCCTTCTGCTTATGCGGCTAGAATTGCTGCCATGTTAGTGTTTACTCCTTTTCTATGGATAGTTGAGTGTTTGCATATATTGGCAAGTTAACTGGAACTTTCTCAACTACTTCCCCAGTACTGCTTCTAGTGTTCTCTCTTGAAGAAACTATTTTTGGTGCCATGGTATAATTATTGTTGGAGATAAGTGCTTCACGAGTTTGGTACCTATGAGACAAAAAAGACACTCATGGAAAGTAAACATTAGCTCTTATAAATCTAACTTCACAACATGATCAAGCAGTAACCAAGGCATCTAATGAGAGGGATTTCGCAATTTGGACCAACAGTGGTGACTGATTGACTGTAGGAACAACACACTACGTAATCCCAGTAGTCAGTGTGAAAGCTTGATGACTAGAACTACACAATGCACAATTCAGTCTGGGGCATATCTCGGAGAGACGGTGCATTGTGCAGTCTCAATGACCAAGCTTGGAGACTGGCTCCTAGAACTGTACTATGAACAATTGGAACCAGGCAAGGATAGCCTCTGCGCAATTCTAGAAGCCAAGGCAGAACCATTGAGCTGCCCGATTGCACAGTGCATGCAAGTGAATGTGACATCCGAGCAAGGGGATCCTAGATCTACCCAAGGGGAATGTGCAATCAAGAAGATCTGAATGATGGTGTGATGTTTAGTACAGATCTGATTGAGTGATTATGAATGCAATTAATGTAGGTTTTAACCACGTACAGATTACCTGCATACGAATTCTAAAAACAGAAAATAAACAATGGTGAGAGCATAAAACATAAAACATATATACACATAGATTTTCCCCTGGATCCCAAAACCTGGACTACCAAATTGATTTTTATTATATTCCTTTCAATGTTACAATGCATAAATACACATTTTGAAGCATCCATAAACCCAAATCCTTTAACCCTAGATTAGAATATAATCATAGTTCCCTTGACCAGATCTACAAAATACCATGGGGAGAAAACCATCATCCCCAAAACCATGTGTGAAAACCACGCACAAAACCATAGGTAGGTTTTCCCACCTAATATAGGGTCCAAAAAAAAACTCACAGGGGTGCTACCTCGGACCTGTTGTGGCCAGCAACAACCCCCCTTCTTATTTAGTGTTATTCCTAATACTAAATAAGTGGGTACCCTTAGTTAAAAATCTAAGAAACCAAAGTAGTGGTTAAATTTCCTTTTTGAATAAAATTACCATCATAAGCTTAGGAAGCCCCTTGGAAAATCTAAAAAGCTAAGTTTTATGATAAGGTAAAATGCAAATCTTTCCTTAGGAAACATCGCATCGCATAAGATAGCGGGATACCACCTTACAAGCACAATTCCAATATCTGCGAGATCGCGATATGCGATAATAAACAAATATCGCATCGCATTCAACACAACTTACATTGAAACACTTCAATTTTCCGATATGTGATGACGCCGATCGCAAAATCGCATTTCGCAGAAAACAAGTTAACAAAGATTGTCATACATAACAATTCTACGATCTGCGATATTGTGATATGGCGATATTGCAATATGCAATCTTGCGATATAATGATAAAGCGATAATGTGATGTCATGCCAGATCAACATTGCGATGTTGTGATTCTGCGATTTTGCGATGCTGCGATGTCGCGATATGTGATGTTGCGAAGCAATTCGCAAAATCGCTTCATCGCATATCTTTTGGGCGCGTTATTCAAGAAAAGTATTTTCCCTAAGCTGACACCTGGTTATGTGTTTTAATGCTAATAAATGAGGTAGTTCCCAGTTATTAATGGAATATGGGATCGTGTTTATTGAAAGAATAATTTCATGTAAGGTGGTATACTTGATGTGTTTGCGGCATTTAAAACTTTCCCATCACCCTTCCTTATGATTCATTTTCACTTCACTTGTGAAGTGCAGGAATGGAGAGTAGAGGCCAATACGAAGCAATACGCTGGATAAAATGGGAAAGAAAAGCAAAGCCCCGAGCCCTGAAGAAAAGGAAAAAGCAATCCAAGGGTTAACCAAATTGAACTGGGATTATTACTGGGCATACTTGGTAAAGCCACATAGCCAGTGGATGATTGTTAAGTGTATCATTAATTCGGCCGAAAAAATGGCACTAGCTCTTGTCGATTCTGTTTTCTCAGCTCAGCTAAAAGCAGAAGTCAGCCAGCCGACTCTTCTCGAACAGATGTTGCATGCGTGCAATTCCAAGGACCAAATACAGAAGTAGTTTAATTTTAGATTTAATTTTAGCTTTAATTTTGTTTTATTTTCCTAAAAGGAGGACGATCATTTAAACCGCATCCTATATTTTTGTAATAATTTATTTTTAGAATTAGTTAGTAGTATTTAAACCCTTCTCATGCATTTAGAGAAGGATCCTGAAATTTATCAAAAACGTATCCCCAGAACATGCACTTCTGTACCCTCTGAGGAGGTTTTGATGAATGAATGGAACAAGATTTATTGATGTTTGCATTTGATATCTGCTACTGATGTTGCACTTTTGTACTCTTAGTGGATATTTGATCAAGGAGAAATAAATCGTTATCGCTTGAAGCTCATGAGTAGGACTAGTTATAAATGGTATTTCTATCTCTTAACTATTTTTGCCTTGTGTTAGAGTGATTTCCAGTTCAGTTATTTATATATTAATGTATGAATGCTTGAGTTATCATTTGGCACTTTTGTACGGTGATAGCTATTTATTTATGCTTAGTGTATGAATAGCTCATTATGTGATATGTTTTTCACAACTGTTTCGTCTAACTTTTTATACGAAGTGGTTCATCTTTATTGAATTCTTTTCTCATAATAGCTAAATGATATTTATTACCAGTTGTTGTTTGAAATCATTTTAGATCGCATAGAAGAAAGATCACACCCCGGGTTAGCGTAGATTTACATATTTCTGTTTATTAGAATATATTTTCCTTATTATTAGATTAGAATTAGAGTAGAAGTATTCCATTTAGAAACTGTTAGAAACAAAAATATTCATCTTTCTCACACACACACTGAAATTGGGAAACTGGTCCCATATCCCTAGTCGGACCCGCTATACCAAACAGAAAAGGAGCTGCCAACCAAGGTCCGGACCGGGTGGGTATCCCCCTTGTTGTAGACCCGATTTTCAAGGCTTCAACATATTTGGCGCTAGAAGGAGGGCCTCGAACTGTGAATGGCAAGCAAATCTAAATCTAAATACCATTCTGAGAGTAAATCGCCCTCACCATCTCCTCCGACTTCTCCATTGCATTCAGGAACCTTAAATCCAGAGTCAGAAGTCGCTGGATCAACAGCCGCTACTACAAACCCTGACATTTCAGAACAATCTACTATTGAACCTCCTGAATTTGAATCTTTGATTCACAAACTTCAGTGATTTTCTATATCTCCTCAGAAATCTGATAAATCTCAAGGCAACGTGACTTCGCAATATAACCCTGCTCACCCTCTTACTAGGTTAAAGAGCTAAAAGTTTGGTGTTCAGCCAACCGAATTACCTCTACCTACTAGGAAGATAGCAAGGAAGTCTCCTAAAATATCTGATAGTGAGACTCTTTCAGCATCATCATCCATCTCAACCTCTTCACCGCGAAGTCAACCATCCACTCCTTTGCTTCAGATCATCATCCATCAGCCTATTGCAACTTCCTCAACTCCTTCTCAACCATCTGGAGTCATAATATCCTCATCTTCTCAACCACAAGGATCATCTTCTGCACTTTCCTCTATTAGTAGTTCAGCAATGGCCCCATCTCCATGGAATAACCCAGGGGCAGTCTTAATGCCTGCACCCTTGAGTCAGATACCGGCCCACCCTAAAAAATGGATGCCTAAGTTTAATCCTGAGGCAGGCATGCTAGCAGAAGAACATATAAATAACTTTATGTTGTCCATAAATCTCAATGGAGTTGTTAATGAAGATGCTATTGTTCGACTTTTCCCTTATACTTTGTAAGGGACAGCCGGATCATGGTATTTCTCGTTACCATCTGGATCTATTACTAGTTGGGACATCTTCCAAGAACAATTCTTGACCAAGTTTGGTGATGACATGTCTACAGCAACATTGATCAATGACTTGTCCAACCTTAGGGCCGAGTCAAGAGAACCTATCAAAGATTTCAATTTATGTTTTAATAAAATCTTAAACAAAATTACTACTACTTCTCAGCCTAGTGAAGAAGTGCGAAGTGAATGGTACATTATTGCTTTACCATCAAACTTAGCAATCTTTGTTGATAGGGCTAACAAACCAACCTTAGTTGAAAACATGAAGGAAGCAATAGTAGTAGAGAAATGTATTACGGCCTTAGAAAATAAAAACACGATGGAAGAACGAAAATCTAAGAAGGTCTCATTCAAAGAAGATCCCAAGAAAAAACAATCGAAAGATCCATTTGATTTAGAAGGATTACAAAAAGTTTTGAAGACCATGTCTAACGAAATGGTCGACATCAAGAAGCAGGTAGCAGAAACGTCTTCTAAAAAGCCATACAGGCCTTTTAAAAGAAATCCTTCAACTGATTCCAAACCCCCTAACGCTATTTCAAATGCTGAATCAGAAGAAGAAGAAGAGGAAAACGTTACTGAAGAACATACCGATGAAGAAGAAGTTGTAGAATTACAAGGTATGTGGGATTTCATCCTCCCAAATGAAGAGGATCAGGAGGCATTCCCGGTTAGTACTCGTAGCAGAAATCAGCTTGATCCTCCTCAATCTACACCTAAGCCAAAGAGCGCAAGCTCAATGACTAAGGATAAAGTCGCAGCCAAGAAAACATCACCTAAAGCGACTCAAACCAACCCAGTCCAAACAGACACATCTACTCCATCTAAAACGCTAATCGTTTCAGATGAAATGGAGTATAATATCGTAGAAGACATGAAAAAGACTAGGGCCAATATTACTCTTTTTGAATTGAGCAAGTTAAAGCACCAGCAGAAAGTACTTCTGAAAGAATTGCATGCTGTACCAGTTGCACCTTTACCAGCTGCTGTAATCTCTCAAGCTTGTCATGATATGGGAAGGCCTCCAACTAGTACGATGAATAAAGTTGATCCAAATGATATCACATTAATTGGAGGAAGATCAGGATTGCATACTCCCCCATTTCTCCTTACCTATGAAATTTTCAATAAAAATGTGCATAATTGTTTAGTGGATTCTGGAGCTTCATCCAATATTTTACCAAGATCAATTTGTGCAAAATTGAATGTTCAACCATAGAAATCTGATGTGCGCATAGTTCAGCTAGATCAATCGCAAGTCGAAGTGATTGGCGAGTTAAATCAGGTTACCATAAGGCTGTCATCCAACCCAAAGGTATGTCAAGTTATCGACATTTTAGTTGCTGATATTCCTGAATTTTATGGCCTAATTCTTAGCAGAGATTGTTCAGAAAAACTTCACAGATACTTTACAACTGATTTGTCACACATGTGGCTCCCTTACAATGGTAAACCCAACCAAATAAAAGTTGAACGTGAACGACATCAGAAATACATAGTAACAGAACTCGAGGGAGAAAACGAACCAGTAGCATATAATTCTAACATCATTGGCAACTATTCAGTAGATTCTTTCCTAGGAAATTTTAATGTTCATTCTTCACCGTACTTAGAACATTCTGTTTTGTCTCAAGTAGAAAATTTTCTCAAACAGATAGTTCTAAATGCATTAATTTTATAAATAGTCCTATAAATAAATCTTTGTTTTGGAAATTATTTTTTGATGGTTCTAAGTCTAACAAAGGAGCAGGAGCAGGATGCGTATTAGTAAGCCCAGAGGGAGATAATACCATGCTAACTTGTAGACTTTAATTCGAATGCACCAACAATACCGCAGAATACGAAGCTCTAGTCCAAGGGTTGTACAAGGCAATCGGATTAGACGTCAAATACCTGCAAGTTTTCGAAGATTCTGAAATTGTAATCAGACAGGTACGCAATACTATACACTTTTTATCAGGTCATTTAAAGCATTACCAATCTTTAGTTCAAGATCTGATTGAACTTTTTATAGCATTTAATATTTCGTCAATTCCCAGACTCCAGAATGCTAGCGCAGATCTCTTAGCCAACGTAGCTTCCAAGCTCATTCTTTCAGAAGATTTTAGCCCTAACCGTCAATTGAGTTAATTTTTAGACCATCTATCCCTGATAACATCACCAATTGGAGGATTTTCAATGATGATCCTGATATCGTGAGTTTTCTCACATCTGAAGGATCCTACACCAATCAAATAATTGACGAAGACCAACATGACCAACAATCGCAATAGGATAGTACTAACAATGCTATACCTAAATCAGTAGCCAAATTAGAAGACCTTTATGATTTGAAAGATCGATTCAAAAGATCTACCAATTCAAAACTCCAAAGTTCAACTTTGAATTATGAATTAGTAAATCTAGGAACTGATGCTAAACCACAGAACATCAACCTAGGCCTCGGCCTAGCCCCTGAAGAGAAATTAGCATATATTCGTCTCTTGAAACAATACAAATGTGTTTTTGCCTGGAATTATGATGAACTCAAAACGTACGACACCTCCATCATCCAGCATACTATCCCAATGATCGATAATGAAAAACTTGTCCAACAAAAATTGAGAAAGATCCATCCTAATTTAGAAAATCAGATCAAAACTGAACTCAACAAGTTATTGAAAGAAAAAATAATCTTTCCCGTTAGACATTCTAAATGGGTTTCCGATATGGTACCTATTAGAAAGAAAAATGGAGATATCAGAATCTGCATTGACTTTCGAAACCTTAACAAGGCCTGCCAAAAGGATAATTTTCCTTTACCTCCCATGGAACAAATACTGCAGGTAGTTGCGGGCTCAGAACTAATGTCATTCTTGGATGGATTCTCAGGATACAACCAAGTGCTGGTACATGCCAATGATCAATTGAAAACTACATTCAGAACTAAATGGGGCACATACACATATCAAAAGATGCCATTTGGTTTGATTAACGCGGGTGCCACATTTCAGAGAGCCATGGACATTACATTCAAAGGGTTAATTAACAAACCAGTGGTAATCTATTAGGATGATATAACTGCTTATTCCAAGAAACGAAACAACCATCTCAGGGATTTAAAACAAATCTTCCAACGTTGTTTAAGGTATGGGATTTCGCTTAACCCGAAAAAAATCCTTTTTCGCATTGAGTGAAGGAAAGCTTCTAGGATTCGTAGTGTCAAAATCCGGAATTCACATAGACCCTGACAGAGTCAAGGAAATCTCCGCAGTCCCCCTACCTCACAACAAGAAATCCATGCAATATTTCCTTCGCCAGATCAACTTTGTAAAGAGATTCATTCCAGACTTTTCAAGAATTGTGTCTCCTTTACAAGCCATGATTAAAAAGAACACAAACTTTAAATGGGGCCAAGATGAACATGAGGCTTTCAATCTGATCAAACAAGCCATTATCAATGCTCCATCATTAACAACTCCAAATTTTTTCGATCCTTTTATTTTGTACACTTTTGCCTCAGATAAATCATATGCTGCGATACTCACTCAAGCAAATCAAGAAAAGGCAAAAGCCCCAATTGCTTTTTTCAGTTCCAATTTACAAGGTGCTGAATTGAATTATTCAGATGTGGAAAAACAAGCTTATGTTGTTTTTAAAGCAATTAAATATTTCAGACCTTTTTTACTCAAAACGCATACCAAGATCATAGTATCGTTTCCAGCGGTAAGAAATCTTCTAGTACAGAAGGATGTGGGTGAGAAAAGGGCAAATTGGGTTACTGCCTTACAAGAATATGACGTAGAAATCAAACCAGCAAGTATTGTAAAAGGCCAAGGCTTTTGCAAAATGCTGGCAGGAGCATCGCTAATACCCGAAATTCCATATGAAGAGGTACAAGTGTATGAGGTAAGCCTAAACGATGTTGAGTCATTATATGCTGAGATTATTTATTATTTAAAGAATGAATATGCTCCTCCAAATCTTGATCACACCAAGAAAAGAGCCCTGAGGTTAAAAGGCAAACAATATCAACTTGTAAATGACGTTCTTTTCAGAATAAATTATGATTCTATTCTACTTAGATGTCTTGAGAAAACTGAAGCTGAAAAAGTCTTGCAGGAACTCCACGACGGGCCAGCAGGTGGACACTACGCTGGAGATGCAACTGCTCATAAAATTTTATGCGCAGGCTATTACTGGCCCACATTATTTAAAGATGCACATAACTACGTAAGGAAATGTCAAGTCTGCCAAAATGCTGCTGGAAGACAAAAGAAACCATCCTTGCCACTGCAACCAGTTACTATTGAACAGCCTTTCGATCAGTGGGGATTGGACATAATAGGTGAGATCGTTCCTCACTCTTCTAAACAGCATAGATACATCCTTACAGCAACAAATTACTTTACCAAATGGGTAGAAGCAATTCCACTCAAGACGGCTAATGCTGAAAATATCATTGAATTCATAGATCAGTTCATAATCACCAGGTTTGGATTGCCTTTCGCTTTAATGTTTGATAATGCATCATACTTTTCTGGAAATGCAATGACTGATTTTGCACTCAAAAGAGGTTTCAAACTTAAATATTCTGCCAATTACTATCCACAGGGCAATGGTTTAGCTAAGTCCACAAATAAGAACTTAATGAGAATCATCAAAAGAACCATTGACAAAAATCATAAGAATTGGCATAAGTCTTTAATGTATGCTTTATGGGCAGATCGAATAACACAGAAAGCCTCTATCGGCACTTCTCCCTTTAATTTAGTTTATGGGAAAGAAGTAGTTCTTCCAACACATCTGGCAATTCCCTCTTTAGCCTTGGTTCAATATATTGATGAAGTACCAACTTCTTCTTTACAACTTAGGCAGCTGGAATTAATTAAATTAGAAAAACAACGAGAACGGGCTAAGGTAAATCACGCTCATCATCAAGCATTGGTGAAAGCCTCTTTTGATTCCAATATGGTATCCAGAAAATATTTTCAAATGGGAGATCTAGTTTTAAAATGGGACGAGGCTCATGAGGAAAAGGGAAAACATACAAAATTTCAAAGAATGTGGCTTGGTCCTTTTCAAATTATAGAAGTCATAGGTTTGTCTACCTTCATGTTACAAGATTTAATAGGGAAAAGAGATTCTCTACCTGTTAATGGTCAAATTCTCAAGAAATATTTTCCATAGAAGATCAGTCTTCTATTTTTGTAGAATAGTGGTTTTTCTTTTCATAATAAAACCGGTTGTGAATGGTTACTTTTGAGATTCACGAGAAAGACACAAATTCTCTTCTAGATTTTGATCTTTCACTTGTATAAATAGCAAATCTTTTGGAAAATTGATCTTTATTATTGAAAGATACAGTTAAAAACTCTAGCCTAGATATGATACTAGTTTCAACTTCATAAAATTTGATGAACACAACCTTTAGTGAGAAATTGTTTTATATCAGTGCAATGAAAAGTATCAATAACAAAATAAAGATTCTCTATATAACAGTTATTTCCAAAAACTCTACTATTGTCGTCCAGAGCTATCTTAAGGAAACAATGACTTCCTCCCTACTAAGGAAATCACAACTTTCAAAGGAACAATCCAAGGATACACTTTATCTTAAAGAGTGAGAGGTCTCATCACAAGCCGACTTATCATAATCACAGATATTATAACTTGCTGACTTTGCCAATACTGCATACCACAACAGGGCAAAGACTCAAGATTGTTTCAATCAAAAGACAAGGGGTCTCGTCATGAGCCAGCTTGTTCAGCAAAGTTATAAATCAGTGAATGACGGTGTCATAAATTGGCTACCAAACCAAGACATTGCTCTTTAAGAATAAAAAAAGAAAATTAAAGCAATAAGTGTGGATGTGGATTCTTCTTTGGGAATTGTAGGTTTCTTTAAGTAGGATAAAGGATCATTGCTGGGTAACAGGTAACCCTGTCGAGGCTATAAACGCCTGCTGGTAGCAGAGGCTCTACCTACGACAAATTAGCATATTTAAAACTGGTTTATAGAGAAGACTTTGTTTTATCTTTACAAACCAAGTAATGATTGATGTAAATACAAGGACTAGCTTGAGGCAGCAAATAATCAAAGTTGAAAATAGTTGAAACAAAATGTCATTGACAGGTTAGAATATAATGTACTTTATCTTTCTGTAATAAAGTTTAACTTTCTGTAATAAAGTTTAACTTTCTGGAAAATTTTCTGTTTTGGAAGTTTTGAAAATTCAAAAAGCAGTAGAGATAACTGGTTCTTCCAAGTGAATCGACAATTGTTGTGGCCAGCAACAACCCCCCTTCTTATTTAGTGTTATTCCTAATACTAAATAAGTGGGGACCCTTAGTTAAAAATCTAAGAAACCAAAGTAGTGGTTAAATTTCCTTTTTAAATAAAATTACCATCATAAGCTTAGGAAGCCCCTTGGAAAATCTAAAAAGCTAAGTTTTATGATAAGGTAAAATGAAAATCTTTCCTTAGGAAACATCGCATCGCATAAGATAGTGGGATACCACCTTACAAGCACAATTCCTGTTATCACAAAATCACTACTAAGGGCTGCAACCAAGTAAGATTTTATGTAACTCTTTCAACCAGACTTTAGACTAGGAATTAGCCTTCCTAGTCAGAGAGGGCTCTCTCACAGACTTATAATAGAAATCAATCACAACAAAAGATGGCTAACTCTTCACTCATTCATGAAAACAACAGCTGGTTGAACACATATCAAATTGGTCTTCATTGGGCTATGGAGTCTTACACATTTAATAAACAAAAGCACAGTCATTTCATGGAAGTCAAGGCTCTTTGCATTAGATGTTCAAACATATTTCACACAAACCACAGCTTGCCAAACATACAGGAAGTCAGAGCATTAGAAATGAATTCTGAGTGATTATGTTATAACAAGGCTGTACAAGAACATATAAGATAAAACACCACCATCATATTTGAACAAAATAATCCATTGAGAATCTTGAGAAGAAATAACCACTGTTTTACTATTACTGTAACAAGTCTTACATTGGCCCAAATAACTCTGTTTTTGTATAAAATGTCCAACCCCTTTTACATCAGAGTCATTTCTATATATAGGAAAACCAAACTATAACTACTTGAGACTCCTCAACAAGCATGAAGGGAGCTCGAAATTCTATCATTAATTGCCTTATCCATATCTAAACAAACTAATTAATTACAAAAGTACTGAGCTATAATTACATAAAGTCCTAATCAAACTAAAACACTAATTCCTTTCTCCTCGTAATATGATTCTTCTTGGATGCTGGACAGCTGTATGATTTCTGTTATGGCTAAGATATGTTGAGGGAACATTCACCGAGCAAGCTGGTCTCGGATGCTAGCTGTATAGACAGCTTATTAATTGATAAAGATGATCACCCTATATCCACGGTCCCATGTCTTCCATTCCTCTTCATCATTTAAAAAACCACGCTCCAAGCTCTTTAAACCTTTAATGACAACGCATAATCACCATATGCCATATGATCTGGATGCTTCGTGGACCAAACAGGTGTACCAACCGAAAATTCTGGTAACCCTACCAATACCCTAGTAGCTCGGTCATAAAGTGCCTTTTAGAAAACTTTATCAAAGAACAAAATATTTCACTTTCCCTTCAAAACTTACACCTGTCACTATTTGAGCTGCTATGAAATCCATGTATGATCTCCCTCCTGTGTTTGAGACCTTCTTTTTAACATTCGCTGACCTCATCATCAAAATTCATTATTTTTTACAAAACAGCAATCTACAGCAGTTTCGTAGCGCGCTACGAAACTGCTGTAGATGTCAAAACAGAACATATGTATTTGAAATTTTTCTACTTAAACTCATGATCTCTTCTGACACTTTCAATGGATGTGATGAACCTCAAGAGCTTCAAAAAGATGGAGCTTGAACCAAAATTTACCAAAATTTGGAAAGCACCTTTGTTTTTACCTCAATGAGCTAGTTTACCTAGCTAGCTTCCTCTTCAAACTGCTAACCTCCTCCTTTAATGCTTTGATTTCTGATCTCAGGCTCATGTTCATCTTTCTGACATGTTTGGCTTGTTTGATGGCTGAAACCGTCCAGGTGTACACCTCAGCCACTGCATCTACCTGACTAGCAAAGCTTTTGCTACCTTTCATTACAGCTACGAAACTGTTATTCTGCCTGAAAAATAGCTCTTGGGACAGAGCTCATAACTTCTCACAGAAAACGTATTTGGAAAAACTGAAGGAGGCTTTTGTGAACCAATCCGTGCTGAACAAAAACCTCTTTTAGTTTTTTGAAACCTTACTCCAGCAACCCAGAATCGATCCTTGAAGACTATGTATAAAACAGGAAATTAAAAACTGCATCTACAGCAGTTTCGTAGCGCAACTTTAGTCACTCGTTTCTCCCAGCTCATAATCAATTTGAAGAAACTGAAAGAGGTTTTTCTAGTTCAGTATGTTAGGAATAAAAACCTCTTTCAATTTTCGAAAATATGCTTTCATATGCTCTAAATACCTCCTGGAAGTTGACAACTTAAAACAGATAAATATGCCTTATTTGCCTTGTTTCAATATCATGATGACAGGACCTTGAGTCAACACATGAAGCCTGAATGCAAACATTTGTTACAATATCATCTGCTAGTTCAGTGCCAACGGTCAAAACTCAAGTTTGCTTCACGTTGTCTTTGAGAGAGAAAGCATGTGTGCTTGAAATCATAATCATTGTAATACAATTGTGAACCTTCCAAAATGCAGAGAAACTTGGGCATGTCTCAGCAATAGCACGAAGTGATGATGGCACCAAATGGTGGAAAGAAGACCACTCCTGCTCAAACCTAGGAGTAGTTGAGGCAAAATCATGTGTCTGAGTTGTGAAGATCTCATTTCCAGTCACTTGAATGAGTCGTTGCAATCGATGCTTGTCCTTCAAAATCCGTTGCCAAAACAGAATTGCACAAAAATTTGCCATAAGAGTCTTTGTATGATATGAAGAACCAACAGATCCATTAGCATCATTATAATAGCTGTCCACATATTTATTGAACAAAGATTGCTGCCCAAATGGCTGTATGATAGGCATTGGTCGTGCATCCATCAATAAACCAATTATTGCACCCTCTCTAAGAAACCCACACTGACCAAACTTAATGACAAGCATTGATGCCTCCAAAGAAAGGGGAAGACTCCCAAGCAAATTGCCATATAATGTTGGTTCACACTTTCCCCTATGATGAGATGGTGCCTTCAGAGCATCTAAAGAAACCAACAAATCTAGTGCATCTTGAAAAACAGAATGCTGCACTAAGGAACTCGGCAGTGCAATCACTTCAACCCTTTCATTCTTACCAAGATCTTTAATGTAGTCCCTGTATCTTGTTACATCTGCACCTTTGGGGATTAGGTGGTTTTGCAGCTGCAATACCTCAGACTTTTCCTTTGTCTCTGCCCCAGAGCTATTTTGCATGACAGTTGCTATAGATTCGAACAAATCCCCAATTTCGTAGCGCAGCCAGTGCAAAATATGGATTATGCGCTACGAAATCACCTAGAAGATGTTGCGCTGCAAAACTGTCTTCAAGCTAGTCTGAGAAATTTTGGCATTAGAATTTTTAGTGATAACAATTCCAATATCTGCGAGATCATGATATGCGATAATAAACAAATATTGCATTGCATTCAGCACAACTTACATTGAAACACTTCAATTTGCCGATATACGATGACGCCGATCGCAAAATCGCATTTCGCAGAAAACATGTTAACAAAGATTGTCATACATAACAATTCTAGGATCTGCAATATTGCGATATGGTGATATTGCAATATTGCGATCTTGCGATAAAGCGATAATGCGATGTCATGCCAGATCAACGTTGTGATGTTGTGATTCTGCGATTTTGCGATGCTGTGATGTCGCGATATGCGATGTTGCAAAGCAAATCGCAAAATCGCTTCATCGCATATCTTTTGGGCACGTTATTCAAGAAAAGTATTTTCCCTAAGCTGACACCTGGTTATGCGCTTTAATGCTAATAAATGAGGTAGTTTCCAGTTATTAATGGAATATGGGATCGTGTTTATCGAAAGAATCATTTCACGTAAGGTGGTATACTTGATGTGTCTGCGGCATTTAAAACTTTCCCATCACCCTTCCTTGTCATTCATTTTCACTTCACTTGTGAATTGCAGGAACGGAGAGCAGAGGCCAATACGAAGCAATACGCCAGATAAAATGGGAAAGAAAAGCAAAGCCCCGAACACTGAAGAAAAGGCAAAAACAATCCAAGGGTTAACCAAATTGAACTGGGATTATTACTGGACATACTTGGTAAAGCCACATAGCTAGTGGATGATTGTTAAGTGTATCATTAGTTCGGCCGAAAAACTGGCGCCAGCTCTTGTCGATTATGCTTTCTCAACTCAACTAAAAGCAGAAGTCAGCCAGCCGACTCTTCTCAAACAGATGCTGCATGCGTGCGATTTCAAGGACCAAATACAGAAGTAGTTTAATTTTAGATTTAATTTTAGCTTTAATTTTGTTTTATTTTCCTAAAAGGAGGACGTTCGTTTAAACCACATCCTATATTTTTGTAATAATTTATTTTTAGAATTAGTTAGTATTATTTAAACCCTTCTCATGCATTTAGAGAAGGGTCCTGAAATTTATCAAAAATTATCCCCAGAACATGCATTTTTGTACCCTCTGAGGAAGTTTTGATGAATGAATGGAACACGATTTATTGATGTTTGCATTTGATATCTGCTACTGATGTTGCACTTTTGTACTCTTAGTGGATATTTGATCAAGGAGAAATAAATCGTTATCACTTGAAGATCATGAGTAGGACTAGTTATAAATGGTATTTCTATCTCTTAACTATTTTTGCCTTGTGTTAGAGTTATTTCCAGTTCAGTTATTTATATATTAATGTATGAATGCTTGAGTTATCATTTGGCACTTTTGTACGTGATAGCTATTTATTTATGCTTAGTGTATGAATAGCTCATTATGCGATATGTTTTTCACAACTATTTCGTCTAACTTTTTATACGAAGTGGTTCATCTTTATTGAATTATTTTCTCATAATAGCTGAATGATCTTTATTACCAGTTGTTTGAAATCATTTTAGATCGCATAGAAGAAAGATCACACCCCGGGTTAGCATAGATTTACATATTTCTGTTTATTAGAACATATTTTCCTTATTATTAGATTAGAATTAGAGTAGAAGTATTCCATTTAGAAACTGTTAGAAACAGAAATATTCATCTTTCTCACACACATACTGAAATTGGGAAACTGGTCCCATATCCCCAGTTGGACCCGCTATACCAAACGGAAAAGGAGCTGCCAACCAAGGTCCGAACCGGGCGGGTATCCCCCTTGTTGTAGACTTGATTTTCGGGGCTTCAACAAGACCCTGTAGAGGGGGCTAACTCCCCCACTATTGCGCCCGGCACAACGAACAAGCAGAGCTATCGCCCCCACACCCCCCCACCCCCCCCCCCCCGCGCGTGTGGGGCTAGTCGTGGAAAGAATATAACACATACCCAACATTCTCCCACTTGTTGTTTTCTTTTCATAGGAGAGCTTAATCATTGGTTCAACTCTACAATGCCAATTATTTCTCTACACCAAGAGAAATTCTCAGTGCTCACAGACTTTGTCAATGCATCTGCATTATTCTTCAAAGTTTCCACATTTACCAGCAACACCTTTTTGTCCTCAACCATATCCCTTGCAAAGTGATATTAAACATCAATGTGCTTTGTCTTTGAATGATAAGCACATTTCTTTGCCAAGAAAATTTCACTTTGGCTATCACAATCTATCCTTATCGCTCGTTGTACTAACCCCATACTTGAACACAATATCTGCAACCAAACTACTTCCTTGATTGCAAGAGTGGTTGCCATGTATTATGCCTCTATAATTGAAAGTGCCACTACATACTATATCATCCAACTGAATGCACCTCCAAATAGGTTAAACACATACCCACTTGTAGATCTTCTCTGATCTAGATCTTCGGCCTAGTATGCATCAACAAATCCATGGATGTCCAAAACTCTATCCAATCCTGGTCTTCCTTGGTAGCTCAAACCATAATCACTAGTTCCACGCAAATACCTGAAAACCTAATTCACTGTTGTCCAATGCTCCTTCCATGGTTTTGACCTAAATCCGCTCAATACTCCCACTTCATGTGAAATTTCTAGTCTAGTACAGACCATTTCATACATCAGACTACCGATTGCACTTGTGTATGGAACACGGGATATGTCCTCTTCATCTTCTTGTGTCTTGGGACATTATTCAGCAGACAAATTTACACTGACAGTAATAGGAACCTTCATCAGTTTACTATCCTGCATATTAAACCTCTACAATATTGTCTTGGCATACTTCCTCTAGTTTAACTAGAGCTTCCTTTTTGCCCGATCTCGTTTAATTTCCATTCCCAAAATATAGTTCGCAGCACCAATAGCTTTCATGTCAAATTTGGTGAAGAATTGGGTATTTAATTCCTTGATAATTTCTTTTTTATTTCTAATCAACAACATATCATCCACATACAAGACAAAATAGATAACACAATCACAAATTAATGTAAAATACACACAGTGATCTACTTTTCTTCTGGTGAAGCTAAGTCCCCATATATATGTATCAAATTTCTGATACCACATCGTTGGTGACTGTTTTAACCCATACAAAGAATTTCTTAACTTGCATACCAGCTCTTTCTTACCCTTCACAAAAAAGCCTTCAAGTTTCTTCATGTATGTTGAAGAATCAAGGGAAATTATGTATAGCGGGATTCTTCTAGATTTGATAACAATTTGTGAAGAACTTTTACAATTTATCTTTGTTAGCTTGATCTTCTTCTATTATTATTAGTGTGAGTGATTACTTCATCAAACTACTAACAAAACACAATATGTTGGCTCTCTGCCAGGGAAAAACCTCTCTCTCTTAGAGATGAAAACCCTTTCGTAAATTTCTCTTATTGAAGCTTCTATTGATCAATGCCAAACCCTAGACCCTTGACAACAATATCCTCCAAGCACAATTCAATTCCTTCCTCCTTCATGAACTTCGTTCCCTGGCACTTCTTCCTCCTTCTTTCAGTACTTCATTCTTCTTACAATTGTTGATATTCCTTGTTGCACTTGCTCTAGAAGAGACACTTATCCTTTATATTTAGTGAGACCATTTACTTGTGATGATTACTTCCTTCCTCTTGACCAACCGAGCTCCTTCTTCAAGGTGTAGTTGCAGACTTGATATCACTGTCCTACAACCCTAAATTCTCTGGGATGTTTCCTTCAGTATTTGGTTCCTTTTTTCTTCGATTGAGAGAGTCTCCTCTTCTCTCTAATGGGAGGCCTTATAGGCCTAAGTTTCAAGCCCAAACAATGAGAAGTATGAGACTGTTACGTTGTTTTTGTTATAACGTAGAGATGCCTCCTTTTTCTTGCACGTGTGATTGTGTTTTACCCTATAAATAGTCCTCCATCCTTCGGTGATGACTTCTCCCTCTTTATTGCACCAGAGGCTCCTTATACTCGTCCTTTTTCACCCTTTTCTTGGTATTCCTTGCTCGCTGATTTTAGAGGTGGATTGCTTGTCATTTGAGGGAGTGGACATCCTCTATATATAGAGTATTGTCCCTCCTTTAGGCTGACATGATGAATGTAGGACGAATTGAGTTTCCTTCATCATTTTTTCTACTTTGATGATGTCATTGCATGGAGAGGACTTGTCTTTTCCTGGGGGGATATTCATTGACTCTTATACAAATATGTGTTAGAAATTATATATTATGGAGCAATGGAGAAAAAGCATAAAACAAGAGAGACACAGATATACGTGGTTCACCCAGTTTTGGCTACGTCCACCCCGAACAGCCAGTCCTTCCTTTCTATTATCCAGCAAAATTAAGAGACACAACCTACAGCAGATCCGCTGTAATATCTTATGTTTTCTCTCACAGTCTCACCTCTCTATTTCTCGCTCACACAATACACATCTGTTACCTAGCCTCAAATACAATGGCCTCATACAAAGAGAGGGGGTTGCCTTCTAGGGAAAAAAACCCTAAACTAAACACAAGTTCTACCGTCAAATCATCCGCCTAATGAACGGCCCAGATTGACTAGAAATTACTATACTTTTACAAGGCAATTTTACAGCTGTTTTTAGCTTCGAGGGCGCTACCCCCGAAACCCCCCGCCAAGGAGGGGCTCCCAAAGGTCACAGCCGCCCCCCCCTGCAGCGAATATTTACGGGCAGCGTTGCCACCCCCATTTCGAACTGGGGTCCAATGTGGCGATACCTTTGAATATAGAAGATAATCAGGCTCCACACCCAACAATCTCCCACTTGGAGACTGATTGTAGCAACTCCACCGCTGCTCCATATGCTGGACAATGACTCCTCTTTGGACCTAGTTATTTCTCATATTCATCGTCATCCTTGAAGACCAATTGAAACTAAGCATATTCTCAGTTTCTCCCTGGTTACAACTTTTGTTAGCATATCTGCAGGATTCTGGCTAGTGTGTATCTTTTCCAGCTTCAACTCTCCATCTTCCAACACTGATCGTATGAAATGGTACTTGAGCTGTATGTGTTTAGTCCTGGAATGAAATGCTGAGTTCTTTGCAAGATGAATGGCACTTTGGCTATCACTGTATAATGTTCCCTTATCATGCTGCTTACCCAATTCACCCATAAACCTTTGTAACCAAATCATTTCTTTACTAGCCTCTGTAGCAGCAACATACTCTACTTCTGTTGTTGAAAGTGCAACAACACTTTGGATTTTTGAAACCCAACTGACAGTTGTTCCTCCAACAGTAAATAAATATCCTGTAGTGCTCCTCCTATTATCTCTGTCACCTGCCATATCTGCATCAACATATCCTTGTAGGGAAATGTTTGAACCACCAAAGCATAATGCTTGATTTGTGGTACCTTTCAAATATCTGAGAATCCATTTCACTGCCATCCAATGTTCCTTTCCTGGATTGTTCATGTACCTGCTTACAACTCCCACTGCATGTGCAATATCAAGCCTTGTGCAGACCATTGCATACATTAAGCTTCCAACTGCTGATGCATATGGAACTTTAGACATATAATCCATGTCTTCTTGGGTCTTTGGGCACATTTCCTTGCTAAGTTTGAAATGGCTAGCAAAAGGTGTACTAATTGGTTTTGCATTGTGCATGTTAAATCTTTTCAACACCTTTTGTATGTACTCATTCTGAGACAATGTTAATTTACGATTTTTCCTGTCTCTAGTTATTCTCATACCAAGGATTTGTTTTGCAGCTCCCAAATCCTTCATTGCAAATGAATTTGCCAATTTTCTTTTGAGCACATTTATTTCCTGCATATTAGATCCTGCACCAAGCATGTCATGTACATACAATAACAATATAATATAGCTGCCATCATTTTGCTTTTACAAATAAACACAATGATCAGAGTGACATCTAGTATAACCTTGTTCAGACATAAACTTGTCAAATTTTAGATACCACTGCCTTGGAGCCTGTTTTAAGCCATACAAGCTCTTCTTCAACCTGCACACTAGTTTCTCCTTCCCTTTCACCTCATATCCTTGTGGCTGCTGCATATATATCTCTTCCTCCAAATCCCCATGGAGAAAGGTTGTCTTTACATCTAACTGCTCAAGATGCAAATCTTCAGCTACTACAAGACTTAAAATAGTTCTAATTGAAGTCATTTTAACAACAGGAGAAAATATTTCATCAAAATCAATACCTTTCTTTTGTGCAAACCCCTTCACCACAAGTCTAGCTTTGTACCTCTGTTTTCCTCCATCTTCTTCCTTCAGCCTGTAAACCCATTTATTCTTCAATGTAGTTTTTCCTACAGGCAACCTGACTAAATCCCAAGTCTGGTTATGCATTAAGGAGTCCATCTCTTCTTCCATGGCTACCTCCCACTTCTTCCTGCTTTCAACCTGCATTGCTTCTTCATAACATTCGGGTTCATCGGAATCAGTCAACAATAAATAATATAATGAAGGAGAGTATCATTCAGGGGGTCTACTTATCCTGGTAGATCTTCTAACACCACTTTCAGGTGTTTGGGGTGTCTGTTGCTGTTGTGATGGTTGTTGTTATTGTGGTTGTTGATTATTATTATTTTCAGGCACCTTTACTTTTTCAGTGATTTCATCAAGAACTGCGTATTCTTTGTTTTCCTTTTCTTGTTTCTTTTCCTGTAACTGATTCTTATACAAGACCTTTTCATTGAATATTACATCTCTACTCCTAATGATTTTGTGATTTTCATAATCATATAAGCGATAACCAAAATCATTAACACCATATCCAATAAAGGTACATTTCTTTTACTTTGCCTCAAGCTTTGTTCTATTTTATTTATCAATATGGACAAAGGCCTCACAACCAAAAGGTTTTAAAATAGAGTAGTTTACCTTTTTACCTGTCCATGCTTCCTCTGGAACACCACCATCCAAGGAACTTGAAGGCCCTCTATTTATTATATAAACAGCAGTATCTACAGCATCTGCCCAAAACTGTAAAGGCAATCTTGCATGCAATCTCATGCACCTTGCATGCTCCATGATTGTTTTGTTCATCCTTTCTGACACACCATTTTCTTGTGGTGTTCTTGGAACTGTCTTCTCTCTGCAAATTCCATGCTCTGAATAGTACCTATCAAACTCTTTGCTACAATATTCACCTCCATTGTCTGATCTAAGACACTTCAATTTCTTTCCTGTCTCAATCTCAACCAAAGCTTTCCATTTCTTGAAAGTATCAAATACATCAGATTTATTCTTAATACAATAAATCCAAGTTTTTCTAGTTGCATCATCAATAAAAGTAACATAATAACGAGAGCCACCAAGAGATGATACCTGAGCAGGTCCCCATACATCTGTATGCACAAGCTCTAGGTTTTCGCTCTTCTTTTCTTTCCCAACTCTGAGAAATCTGACTCTTTTCTGTTTTCCATAAATGCAATTCTCACAGAAGTCCAAATCAACATTCTTCAAACCCAGCGACAAATTCCTTGAGTGAAGAATCTTCATCCCCTTTTCACTCATGTGTCTGAGCCTATGATGCCATAATGCTGCATCTGCTCCTTTGGAAGTTAAAGCATTAACAGAGTTAGAAATACCATTGCATAAATACAATGTACCAACCTTTTCGCCTTTTGCTATTACCACCGCTCCTTTGGTGACCTTCCAAGCTTTATCTGTGAAAGTTGTCACACAACCTTCATTGCCTAACTGCCCTATTGAAATCAGATTTTTCTTTAGATCTGGAACATGCCTTACCTCCTTTAATAGCCATTGGTTTCCATTCTGCTGTTTTACAAGAACCTTACCCATTCCAACGATTTTATAGTGTTTATCATCACCCAGACGAACTTGTCCAAAATCTCCTTGAACATATTCATGAAAGTATTTCTTATCAGGTGTGGCATGGAATGAAGCCCCTGAATCTACCACCCAAGAATCAGTAATATTTTCGAAAGAAAGAATCAAAGCATCTTGTAACACCTCACCTATCACATTTGCTTCACGATTGTTTTCTTGTTGTGCATCTCCTTCTTTTCCCTTCCGAGATCTACAGTCTTTCTTTAGGTTTCCTTTCTTTCCACATTTCCAGCACACTATCCCCAATCTGGACTTGGATCTACCTTTCCTTGATTTACTGCGATATTCTGAGCTCTTTCCTCTTTCCATTTTTCTTCCTCTAGACTCTGCACTCAAAGCATTTCC
Organism: Pinus tabuliformis; assembly: GCA_031772625.1. NCBI lineage: Eukaryota > Viridiplantae > Streptophyta > Pinopsida > Pinales > Pinaceae > Pinus > Pinus tabuliformis. The sequence goes on along the minus strand of CM062819.1, from coordinate 844,314,989 downwards.
CGATGTCTCACCAGAGCTTTTCCGTCGCATTTCCTCACTAAGGATAGCACCGACAACATCATCAAACTTTAAAGTACTAGATCCAGAAATGGAGTTACTAATGGCCATTACCAAACCATTCCAACTTTTTGGTAATGAGCACAAGAATAACAGAGCTCTAACTTCATCATCAAAGTTTACCCCTACAGAACTTAACTAACTTGTAACTGTATTAAAATCATTTAAATGGTCTACAACAGATCCACCTTCTGACATCTTCATATTAAATAACCATTTCATAAGAAATACCTTGTTTGAGGCCGAGGGTTTTTCATATAGTTTCGAAAATGCCTGAATCAAACCCTCTGTCATGGTTTCCTTCGAAATGTTGAAGGCGACTGACGCAACAAGGCACAACCGTATTGTTCCGAGTGCCTTTCTGTCGAGAAGGTTCCATTCTTCATCTATCATACCCATCGGCATCTTTGATTTTCCGCCCAATGGTAGGTATAGATCTTTCTGATACAGATAATCTTCCATATGCATCTTCCACAGCGAGAAGTTTTGGCCATTAAATTTCTCGACCCTAAACTTGCCATCTTCCGCCATTGCTCCCACTCGAACCAGGAACCCTTCTTTCCTGCGAGTTTATCAGCCAAATAAACCTTCGGCTCTGATACGAGTTGTTAGAAATTATATATTATGGAGCAATGGAACACATAAAATATTGCAGAAATATAAACACAGAAAACACATAAAACAAGAGAGACACAGATATACGTGGTTCACCCAGTTTGGGCTACGTCCACCCCAAATAGCCAGTCCTTCCTTTCTATTATCCAGCAAAATGAAGAGACACAACCTACAGCAAATCCGTTGTAATATCTTCTGTTTTCTCTCACAGTCTCACCTCTCTATTTCCCGCTCACACAATACACATCTGTTACCCAGCCTCAAATACAATGCCCTCATACAAAGAGAGGGGGTTGCCTTCTAGGCAAAAAAACCCTAAACTAAACACAAGTTCTACCGTCAGATCATCTGCCTAATGAACGGCCCAGATTAACTAGAAATTACTGTACTTTTACAAGGCAATTTTACAGTTGTTCTTAGCTTCGGGGGCGCTGCCCCCGAAACCCCCCGCCAGGGGGGGGCTCCCAAAGGTCGCAGCCGCCCCCCCCTGGACCCCCCCTGCAGCGAATATTTACGGGCGGCGTTGCCACCCCCATTTCGAACTGGGGTCCAATGTGGCGATACCTTTGAATATAGAAGATAATCAGGCTCCACACCCAACAATATGTACATGGTGTAACATGCCCTTAAGGGTATTCAAACTTTTTTTTTACTCTTTGACTTACCTATAGCACTTTAACATGTGCTAGACCTATTTCAGTGAGCAAGAAACTCATTGATAAATATAATAAAAATAATATTTCTTTTCTTGAATAAATACAAATATCAAAAGTACATTTATGAAGACTGAACCTAGTTACACTTTCTTCAACAATGTAGATCTCTTCTTCCAAATCCCCGTGAAGAAATTTTTTCTTCACATACATTTGTTATACCTCAATATCAAAAGTTGTAGAAATAGATAAAAGTAATCTAATAGAAGCTACCTTGGCAACATGAGAAAAAATATCACCAAAATCAATTCCCGACACCTGGGAATGACCTTTTGTTACCTACTGAGCTTTGTATTTCTCCACCTTGCCTTCTTCATTCATATTCTTCTTAAACACCCATTTTCTGCCAATGTGTTTCCTTCTAGTCAGAAAGTCCCCCAGATAACAACCCTCATTTTTGTGCAAAGATGTCATTTCATCAACTATGGCCTCTTTCCAGAGTTTTCCATCCTCTGAATCTATTGCTTCCCTCGCAGTTCTGGGATCATCATCAGTAATAGATAAAGAAAAATTTGAATAGAAAGAAGTTGGACTATACTTTTTTGGTTGCCTTCTTTCTCGAACTAATATTTTCACAGCTGGAGTTTGTGGCTCTTTATCTTCTCAGGTTCCTTTGGTAGGACTTCATTTTGAATAACATATTTCACCTCTCTAAACACCACATCATGGATATACACAACCTTCCTTGTTTCTGTGTTCCAAAACTTATAACCTTTTAAACCACCCTTATACCCAATACATATGCACCTTTCAGATTTATTATCCAACTTGGTTCTTTTCTCCTTTGGAACATGTACATATGCATCACATCCAAATACCCTCAGATGTGAAAGAGAGGATTTCTTACCAGTCCATACCTCTTGTGGAGTCTTATCCTCTAATGTTGATGAAGGTGATCTATTGACCAGGTAACATGTAGTCTCCATTGTCTCTACCCAGAATTCTTGTCCTAACCTAGTACCACCGAGCATGCTTCTTGCCTTTTCCATCAATGTCCTATTCATTCTTTCTGCAACTCTATTTTTCTGAGGTGTGTATGGAGTAGTTCTCTGTCGTGCTATACCACACTTCTTACAGAACTCTTCAAATTCCTTCTTGCAAAAAACCTCCACTGTTATCTATCCTCAACATCTTTATCTTATTCTCTGTCTAGTTTTCCACCAGAGCCTTAAATTCTTTAAACATGTCAAAGACTTTAGATTTCTTCCTGAGGAAATATATCCATGATTTCCTTGAGAATTCATATGTAAATGATACATATTACATAGACTTACCCAATGATGGAACTGAAAAAGGTCAAAACACATCACTGTGCACAAGCTCTAATATTCATTTCGCCCTCTTAGCACTAGAGGGGAAACTCACCCGATTCTGCTTCCCATATACACAATTTTCACAGAAATCAAAATCCAAAGATAAATTATACATACCTTCTACCATACCATTACCATGAAGTATTCGAAGGCCCTTCTCTCCAATATTTCTAAGCCTTTTATGCCATGGCATGGTCTTTTATCCAGAGACCACTAGATTTTCTTCTCCACTTTTAGGAACCACAAAACTATTGCACCCATCAATAACAGTGCTACATTGAAGCTTGTACAGAGTTCCAATACAAACTCCCTGCATCAATAACAATGTTCCCTGAACCATCTTGCAGGTATATTTCTCGAACACTATTTTTACACCTGCATCATCCAGCATGCTTATAGAAATCAGATTTCTGGGCAATGTAGGAATATGCAGAACACCCATAAGTGTTCTAATCCTTCCACCTTGCAACTTCAACTTGACTTTTCTGTGACCTGTGATACTAACCTTCTTTTTATCGCCTAAGAATACATCACCTCCGTCATATTTATCATACTCGCAAAACCACTCCCTGTGGGGAGTGAAGTGAAAGGATTCACCTGAGTCAATCAACCATGCCTCATGATCTACATGTGTACTTGAAGAAGAAGCCAAGTACACATCTCCACCTTCATATGAGGTAGTTTTCACCTCTATAAAAGGAGCATCATCATATCCCTTTCCTTTCTTGGGAGTTTTATATCTACAATCCTTTTTGAAGTGCCCTTCCTTTCCATGTTTCCAACACAAATTTACAAGTTTTCCTGGAGATTTAGATCTCCCTCTAGATTTAAAAGTCCCACTCGAGCATTTATTTTTGTTTCTATTCTATGACCATCCTCATATAGATAAGGCATCACCATTTTTTCCCTCCGTATTTTTCCGTCTCATCTCCTCTGATAGCAAGGATGAGACTATTTCATCAAACTACAAGGCAGTTGCATTGCTACCTACTACAACAACCAGACTATTCCACGAATCTGGTAGAGAACACAAAAATTGATGCACTTATCTTCATCTGAAATTTTTGTATCAACAGATATCAACTGGATTACCACAGTATTAAATGCATCCAGATGCTCTGTCACCAAGTCTCCATCCTTCATCCTCAGGTTATACATATTTTTCTGTAGGAACATTTTATTCACTGGACACTTAGATTGGTACAAAGTCCCTAACTTGTCCCACAAATCCTTCGATGAAGCTTCCCCTAATACATTCAACAATACTAAATCTAATATACACATCCATATTGTTCTCTTTTCCTTCCGATCCAACTTCGCCCAGTCTTCAACTGACATTGTCGTTGGTTTAGTACCCGGATCTACCGCGATCCACTGATCTTTATCCACCAGCAGATCCTCCATCTTGAGTTTCCACAACTCAAAAATTTGACCATTAAATTTCTTTATCTCTATATTTCCACTACTCACCATATTCTTTCACCTCAAGAATCAATCTTGCAAATCTCCCACTGAACAGGATCTAACATGAGCCCGAGAAGAACCCCTCAGTAGCAAAGGTGTCCCCTTGAAGCCAAAACAACTCTGATACCAAATGTAGGTTTTAATCCTGTACAAAAATTACCTGCATACGAATTATAAAAACAGAAAATAAACAATGGCAAGAGCATAAAACATAAAACAGATATACAAAGATATTTTCCCCTGGATCCCAAAACCGGGACTACTAGATTGATTTTTCATAATATTCCTTTCAATGTTAAAATACATATATATATACATGTTGAAGAATCCATAAACCCCAATCCATTAACCCTGGATTATAACATAACCATAGTTCCCTTGGCCGAATCTACAAAATACCATGCGCAGAAAACCATCATGCCCAAAACCATGTTCGAAAACCAATCACAAAACCATAGGTAGGTCTGCCCACCTAATACAAGGTCCAAAAAAAAATTCCCCAAGGCACTACCCCATACCCCGTAGAAGGGGGCTACCATGCGTGGGGCTAGTTGTGGAAAGAATATAACATATACCCAACAAGTAAAACAAGTGAAGGGATCAACCAAACAGAAGGAGAACGAAGCATGTGGAGAGAGTCACCGCAACGGTGACCATTAGTGCAAAAACAGGGTAGTGCATGTGACACTTGGGAAAGGCAATGAAAAACTTGAAACAACACTTCTACAAGCTAAAACAAGTTAAAATGCTAGCATTTGCTCAAAAAACAAGTGAAACAATACTCTCACAAGCTAAACAAGGAAAAGCGACAAAAAAGGCGACAAAAGACGATAAAAATCAAAACTCACCTGGAAAAGTGAAAACGATGCTCCAAAGGTTCCTTGGTCTCCTCAGGCATGCTAGGCTTGATGATAGAGTATACAAATGAGCTCTAGAAACATCTATTACATCGAATTGAGAAAAATTGGAATTCATGATGTGCATGCTTGAGATCAAGGACAAAAGCAACACTTGGTGGAAACTTCTAAAGATAGCATTCTATCACCTTTGGAAAACTAATAATAGATCCTTAATTCCTAAGGATTTTTTTTTCTTTTCTGGGAAATTTTCCATGCATTTCGCGGAGAGAATGTGCAGTTTTGTGAAGGATTGTGTAATCCTTTCACTTATGCACTAAGCAGCTTCTGGGCAGAAATAGTTCTGCACAATTTCTGGGTTGAGTGACTCTAGGCTTCCTCTCATGCTCTGCGCATTTTTCCAACTGAAGGTTGTCTATCAACTAGCTCTGTGCAATTATGGAGTTGAAGGCTCGCTACTAGCTTGGACTGTGCAATTCTCGAGGTCAACACTGCTTTCCCTCAAGGATTGCATTGTTCACTAAGGCAAGCCTAGAACCGGGTTGAAACCAAGTCAAGAGATCGGCTTAAGGATTAGACAATAAAGCAAGTAAGAAAACACAAGCCAACATTCAAAAGAAGAATCTCAATGAAAGAACAAGTACCTGGGTCAGCGTAAGATGAGTTGTTGTGATTTGAGGAGGGAGGATCCAAAACAAAGCATAGGCAAACTTTTGGAGGGTGGTTGTAGACGCTACAACACCAGCATAACATTGTCTCATATTTTTTGTTCTCCCTTGGCCTGTTTATATATATTTTTTGAATCCATCTTCCTCTCTTGGTTCATGAATGACAATGACTCAAGATTAGGACAAGATGATTCCATTGAGGGATTTATATCTTCAAGGCGACTCAAATTCATTTTTTCTAGACTGAGATCATGTGAGGGAATCACCTCCAAGTGTGGGAAGTGTTCTCAATTTTGTTGAGTGAGTCATTTTCTTGACCACGCAGCTTTCGAAGGAAATACCTCATGGTGCACGGCTATCGAAGAAATAGCTACGTAGACTTCAATTTTTTAAACTCCATAAACTTTGGGCCTTAGGAGAATTTAAATTTTTTGAACTTCATAATGCCTTTAGCTGGAAAATATTCTATTGTGCATTCTGCTAGATGACTTTTAACGTCCTCTGGATTTTTTAAACATGTGTACAATATTTTTCGGTGTTAACAGTTTCCCCCTTATGTATGAGGTTAGGAGAAAATGTATAGCCGAAATACATCACGTTTTTCTATTCTGGCGGAGAATTTGATCAAATTCTTAAGAGAGAGGATAACTTATTTCAGAGATGAGTAGGGAAACCCCTTGACTGAGTATAAAGGATGGCCATGACCTGAAGAAAACTTAAAAATTAAAAAGTGCCTATATGAGGCGGGCATGTCCCTTGCTCATTATGATGATGAGTGACAAATTATTACAATCGAACAGGAAATGGTTATGTCCATTCAAAATTGTGATGATTGACAAGCTAATGGTTGATGATGATAATTGTTGACGCCATCAAGGGAATTTTCTTTGAAAAATAGACTAAATCAGGTTCTCTCATGCATAAGAAAGGTGAAGCATTGTTGAATGAGGTGTTGAGGTATGCATGGGTCTTTGACTTTGTGTACCTCCCCCGTATCATGATGTAAGCATTGTTGAATAAGGTGCTTATTGATATGGGGCGTCTAGGACTTAATGAAAGAACTGTAATGGTCATTAAGTATGGTAACACCTTGACATGAAAACTTGTGTTAGTGTCAAATGTCAGGGAGCCAATGACATCAATGGGAAATAGTGATTCCCATTATTCCACCCGAGGATATCCCTTCAAGGCGGGGGGAGGGGTATCCAAGGTATTGTCTTGATCCTGGAATATGAGTGTTGAAGCCGACATGAAAGAAGCGTCAACAGCTCGAAATGTTGATTCGGGGAATCAATATAGGGTGCAAACATATTGTAATTGTGTGGGTCAGAAAATACATGATAATAAAGGTTGGCGATATGAATGGATATGGCCAACTAGCCCAAGGTTGGAGCTATTATGCAAATGGAAGTAGTCAAAACACTTTTGCTAATATGGATGGCCCTTAAGTCGATAAGATTTCCAAGGTAGATGTAAGTATGTTTTGACTAGCAGGAAAATGGTAAATAAATGTGGGTGATGTGCGGGCTCTAACCAATGGTGACTAGAAACTATCGTCAGGTAAAAAGACATGAAAATATGGGTGGGAATATTTTTCTTTAAAAAAATATTTTTACTCTTTCCAAAAGGATATGAAGGTGGTTTGGATGTACAGACACGGAGATGGGTGCCCCATGAGAATGGTGACCTATATGGAGGTATGGTGTTTTTCTTTAGGGTGGGGGCCCCATTGGTTGGTCTATGTGTTGGGTTGGTGAGGAGGACAAAGTGACGCAGATGGTCTAATGTAATATGGGTGAATTATAGGCCAAATGTAGAATACGGTGGTGCATCCGCCTCGATCTATCGCAACATTCAAGGGGTGGCACGGAAATGGGGTTCGTGAGCAATGAGTGAAGAAGAATGAGGTTGATTTACAAGGCATGCAATCTGAAGTGGTTCTTGGGCCTGGGTATATGGTCATGGATCCCAGTAGTATGTGGGGTTATATTTCATGAGGTGATCCATGAGTGGGGAGGTTCTATCGACTGACATGGACATTTACCATATGCAAGGAGAGGTTATGGGAAACGTGGTCGAGATGGTGGACCATATGGTGCATTTAGAGAAATAATATCAAGATATGCAAATATTTGTGGGAAGCGTATCGTGATGAGTGATGAATGATACATGCTCTGTCACTGGCCACGAGGGTGTTGAACCTAGCAGGAATTTTGTTGATGTGCCTGCAATTTAAAAGCAAACACCCCAAGTGAAAAAATCTAGTTTGATCTTATAAATAATGTGAAAGTGATTGATCCAAATGAATTGAAAAACAAGAGAAGGCGCACCTGAAGTGGTAATTTGAGCATGTGGCAAGTCCAAAAAAGAGTTTTGGGTTGAAATGGGATGGAGGGTGCCATGACGAAGATGATGTGGTTGTGATCCCTGTGTCTTTGACGGTTTTGAAAACGGATAATCTGATCTCATTTATTAGTCTCGAGAAGATGTCAAAAAGGATGATATATAGGGAAAGGTGGGACCAATGCCACCTCATTTGCACTTACTATTTTTGGAGGCCATAGCTTGTCGAGGATTTGTTTATTGCCATTGTGATCAGTCAGTGTACCAGGGTAGCGTGTGGGGACAGAAAAGTTAGAACATTGAAACTTTTCTTCATCAATGTTGTAGACTAGGTGTTGGGATAAGGTCCCTATGGTTTATTTTTGACATTTTTGTAATAGCTTTGTAAAAGAATGTAAAGTCTCCATGAAATGAGGAAGTGGAGCAAAAAGCTAAGTAAGATTCAAAGGGGAATTATTCCCTTGTATGTGTAGGTGATAGGTCAGTTTTGAGACTCACCCATGGGCTGCGAGCCATGGTATTGTAATGAAAAGGCTATATATAGTTGAGTCATAGTGAGTCTAAATATAGAAATTTGGATCGAAAATAATTATAAGGGAAAGGTGATAAGGAAGGAAAGGTATATTTCCTATACTTAGGCGAAAGGTGAAGGCTCCTGCAGCTGAGTGCGCGAGACCTTAGTAAGTCCGCACCTGATTGCACGGGCCCTTACAGCTGGGTGCGCAGGGCGGAAATAATCTGTAAATGAATGCTAAATCTAATAAAGACTATTTTGGATCGATTCTATTGCATCTATGCCTTGTTTTTTATCTCTGTTTAAGTTTATGCATATTCTCTCAATGATCTATTTTCTATGAATTAAAGTGTCTTTTTTGCGCAAAATTATGGGATCTATAATATTTATGCATGATAAGAGTAATTAACTACCTTCGCGAAGTATTAAATAGATCTGTTGAAATTAACTGTTCAGAAAGGGGCATATCTTCACGAAGGTAGGTCTAGGGGTATGATTTGTTGCGCGAAAGTAGTGAATTTGTACCTTTGTGCAAGTTAAGTACGATCGTGTCCCTTCACGAAGATCTAAAGGTCATTTCAATAAAATTGCAGTAGTTTTCATTCAGAAGGAATAGATCTACGTGAAGGAAGATCTAAGCTATAAGAACCTTCTAAAGACCATCACACAGGCCTCTGGATGCAGAAACCTAGTTCTAGCATCCCCCAATATTGCTTTAGGTGAGACTACAGCTTGCGTTCCACAGGTTGTTGCTGAAAGGGCCAGCAGTTAAGGTTTTGTGGGTTGGCACGAATTACTATGAACCTGTGTCAGGCCTCCTTAATCCAAAAAATGGTTTTGTTTCCAAGACCAGGATCAATCTAAGGAATGTGTGATGTCGAATAATTGGTTCCCTACAAAGAAAGAAATTGAGAAGTGGCTCTATTGAAAGGAACACGCCTTTGTGACTTAGGAGAATAGAAATCTATTGTTATCCAAGGAGAAGTGGTTGAGTAGATACCTATACTCAAACGAAACTAAGAACTTTTTATGTTTCTTCCCTAGAAAATTGCACGAGTGGTTGTCTAGATTGGTGGACAGTCAGGATACGTGGAGACTTGATGACCCTATTGTGTGGACTCCAAAGCTAGTGAGGTGCTTAGAAGCTTAGGAAAACAACATTGCACAAGTTGTTGATCACTAGATTGACCGAACACTTGGAGCATTTTTACTGAATTCACGATTGATACAATTGTCAGTTACATTGAAGCAGAGTGCATGCTCTTCAAGGGACCGTGAGGTAATTACTTACAATATTTGATGGGATTAAGATGTTTTTATGTGAAAAAAGGGTTATGCCATTACCTTGATGTTTTGGACTACGCAAAGTGGAAAACCTTTCAAAAGTAATGGAGAATCAGGCTCTAAGTATAGTCTGTTGATCGGATCCCCTTGAAGTGACGACGAAGGGACAGCCCTAAGTACACCCCAAAGTGTGGTACAGTTGATTAGGTAGGGTATCCCATGAATGCCTTGTCCTTCCACTCCACCTCCACCTCCACCTCCACCGCATACACCTACACCTTCACCTCCACCTTCACCTCCACCTCCACCTCCACCATTCAACATGGCAAACTCAGTGAAGATGCCAATTTTTAAAGGGGTAGGGAGTGAAGACCCCGAACAGTTTTGGTTCATTGCAGGCACTGTGTGGACAACACCACAGATTACGAATTATAACATCAGGAAAGTGCAACTAGTCACAGCCTTACAAGATTGAGCATTAACATGGTACATTAAGTATTGCACTGAAAACCCCAATGCGATGTTGACAGAAACCCAGTAGGCGTTGAATAAAGAGTTTAGAAAGCCTAAGTCAGAGGTGCAGTCGGTAACTGAGTTCAAATAAGTTCGACAAAATGTAAATGAGTCATCCTAGTATTTCGATCAGAAGTTGAAATGTCTAATCAGGCAAGCCAATATGGTGATTACAGATTCCAAGCATCGGGACTGGTATATCACGTCGCTCTTACCACAATTAAGATTTCCGCTGTCACAACAAAAGATAGCAACCCAAGCAAATATTTGTCGGAAGCGTATCGTGATGAGTGATGAATGATACATGCTTTGTTACTGGCCACTGGGGTGTTGAACCTGGCAGGAATTTTGTTGATGTGCATGCAATTTAAAATCAAATACCCCAAGTGAAAACATCTTGTTTGATCTTATAAATAATGTGAAAGTGACTGATCCAAATGAATTAAAAAACAAGAGAAGGCGCACCTAAAGTGGTAATTTGAGCATGTGGCGGGTCCAAAAAAGAGTTTTGGGTTGAAATGGGATGGAGAGTTTCATGATGAAGATGATGTGGTTTTGATCCTTGTGTCTTTGATGGTTTTGAAAATCGATAACTTGATCTCATGTATTGGTCTCGAGAAGATGTCAAAAAGGATGATATATAGGGAAAAGTGGGACCAATGCCACGTCATTTGCACTTACTAATTTTGGAGGCCATAGCTTCTTGAGGAGTTGTTTTATTTCCATTGCGATCAGTCAGTGTACCAGGGTAGCGTGCGGTGTTGTGGGGAAAAATGCCTATGCAGGACGATCCTATCCACCCAAGGTGTGACAGTGCCTTAGCAACAAACAAAGACAGCTATTCTGGTTTCTTCCTTTATGAAATGTGAAAGAAGAGAGATAAAGAGACTTACCGGTGTCTTCCGTTTGTCCTCGATCCGGTCTCTCTTCTCTTTGGGAGTTCACAGCTACTTGCCTTCTTGCTTGTCCAGCTTCAACGGGTTCCTGCAAGATCACAAGAGAACAGCTACTTGCGACAAGAGAACAGCTACTTGCGACAAGAGAAGAACACTACACAAAGACAGATATTCACATTCATAACTAGTTTAGGATTAGAAATAAACTAAACATACTAATGCATTCATACATCAAAAATATATCAGCATATAGGAGAAACCAAGATAGCTTTATTGATGAATAACAAGGTTCAGGAAGAGATACAACCCAGAGGGCTCCAATCCAGCATCTCCTTCCCAGCAAATGGAATTCCTTTCTTCACCCCCTTCAAAGCATTAAGCACCCAATGATTCCAATCTCAAACCAACAGCAATTCTTTGCAATAACAAAATTCCAGCCTCTAGATCTCATGGAGGAGAGATCCATATATAGATGTTTGGAGAGAGGATGAGTCAGCTTGAGATCTGACTAGTTTCCTCTCCCTCTGTCAATTCTTGAGTCCACTTGGAGGTTCTTGCTTCCACTTGGAGATTTGGAACCTCTTACTCATCACCAGTCGAATTCCCTGAGGCAAGTGTCATTTTGGAAGCTTCCTGGGTTTTGACACCTTGAGAAATGAGCCTGCCACATGTCCATTCTCGTTCAGCACAGGTAGCCAGTGTTCCCTTTGACATTCAACGCAGGTAGCCAGTGTAGCCACTGAAATGATCCTGAATTGACTTGTTTTTGAGCAGTTTCTGGTGGAGAACTTCTGTGAATTGCTGTGGTTTGTTAGCCTTGTTCCTCTAGGGGTAGGAATAACATGTTTAGGGACTTTGGATCCCTTAGATTATGGACATTTCATGCTCAATGCTGTAAGGCACAAAAATGTCTATAACAATTGCCCCCTAAAGTATGAGGCCGTTTATCGGGTGAAATGCTTTATCAGGGGGATCCGAAGTTCATCCAATGCTGGGAGGAGACCTGTAATAAGATACAAAACAATACATTATTTTTCATACTGCTTTCATGATCTAGCTGAGGCGGGCATTCCCATGCTCAGCATTATAAATTCATTTTTCTGTACATAGAACAGACAATCGTCTGATGGTAGACTGATAATTTTGATGAAATTATCATCCTTTGAGTAGGATGATTATCTGCTGCAATGATGTACATGTCAATGTCTTTATCTTTCCTGAATATATATCGCAGCCCGGATGGATGAAACTAGATCCGGGGTCTTCAAACTCTTTCGACCTTCACTCTAAGTACAAGTCGATCCATGTGAGAAATGTTCTGAAGTCGAACATGGAAAGACATCGCTTGATTACCGGTCAATGATGTAAATCGTTAACAAGCGCGAGAGGAATCACCGATAATGATAATGTCCCTCAAGGTACTGCAGTACAATTCACGTGGTGTGAATAAAGGACTTGGCGTCGAACACCACGCAAAATCTTTCGGTCGAAGGTCATTGATGTATACCTGTCGCCGGAAGTGAGAAACTTGCCATTGAGGCATGCAAGCTTCAAAGTACTGAAGGGGTTGTTCCTAGATCAACTCCTTGGATAATGAGCTGATGTCGACAAGAAGTGATCCGTCAAGGGAGGGCCTTAATGAATCCCACATCAGTGACACGAACGGAGCTAATGATTTTAATGGAGGTGAAAACGATCTGTGACATATGATTCAGGGTGGCGGTCATGAAAGGATGAAGGATAATGTATGGTAGTGGATGGGACACGGTTGACTTTTCTGAACGACTTCTCTTGAACATATGGCGACACTGATGCGATGGATTGGTAGCATTACCCCAAATATGGATGGTATGGTGAGACCATGGATGTGACCGGTGAATGAAACAACCCAACCCGATTGTGGTACGGAGGAAAAGTGTCATGTTCAAGAGCGACTTGCTACCATCAAAGTTTTCTTTAGTTTCTCCCAATTTTTCCCCAGTCATTGCTGACCAATACCTCTTTATTTTTGTCAAGCTTGAGGAGGATAACATATGCTTGTTCTATAACCTGCCCTTCGGGCAAGCCCATCGCTATGTTTTAACGAGCCTAGCGATAGTGAAACTCGTTCTCGTCTAAAGACAAGTTTGTCGCTATTTAATGATTTTAACGAGTCTAACGACAAAGATAACTCGGTCCTTTTCATTTTTAGAGAGTCTGAAAAGGTACATAAAGTTAACTCCAAAAGTCCTTTTTCGTCATCTAATCCCTTAAGTCCGAAAAATTATAAAACAATACAGAAGGGATGAGTTTTCGATAGTTTTAACGAGCCGAATAAAACAAGCGCTCGATCTTTTTGTGCAATAATCCCTCAGGTCCAAAAAGATTAAAATCTAGAGGAGGGATAGCTCTTCCTGTCCTTTTAACGAGCTAGAAGGCCAAGGACTCGGAAATCTTTTCATATTTTACGAGTCAGATGAAAAGAGCTTAAAGAAGACTCGTCTTTTGAGGAACGAGTGATAAACAGGGTTAGCAGCTGATTCCAGGTACAGGTTGGAATTTTCCAATCACAGCAGTGTCACAAGGATGGCTAGGTGAAATCACTCTTCGCAGCTGTTCCTCAAAATGGGTAAACAATCATATGGAGGTGAACGATCGGCCAATGGAAAAGTGGAGGTGACGGTGCAAACACGACCAAGGCTTTAATGGCTGATGATATTACATTCACAGTGGTTATTTACCAGGATAGTTCATTTTTTAACGAGCTTAAACGCGGGTGGAAACATTTGCTCGGTCTTATGTTTATTTTTTAACGAGCATGAACTATGTGCTAAAACTGCTCGGATCTTGCGTTTATTTTTTAACGAGCATGAACTTTGTGCTAAAACTGCTCGAATACCCAGTCATATGATAAGAGTGTCTCATTGAGATTCTATTTTTTATGGAGCTTCATCTCACAAAGTTATGCCCCGCATCCTTTCTTTATGCAAGTTAGGAAACGGCTAACCAAAAAAACAGATAAATAACCGCTCTTTTCTTGCACTCCAAAAGGTTTGCATGCCCCCAGGTATAAAGTACGATTTCAAGGTTACCTCTACTTCTTTTCCTTCAAAACAATTGTTTTAAAGAGAGAGGCTTACCTCTTTCAGGTTACCCAAAGATTGTCTCGTTAATCTTTCAAACAAAACACTTCCTCAGCAATGTCTACCAAAATTGACAAAGGTGAGCGGCGATGCCCGCCAACTCACATAACTTTGACAAAAGAATCTTATTCTAGAATAACCCCTCTTCCTCTACGGACGAGGTACAGACTAGTCATATTCTCCCGCGGAAACCTACTCTATACCCAAAGTTTCCCTGCCGAAGCAGACCAGGACGCATGCCCCCTGGGTTCCAGTCATATCCTCCCGGATTACTCGCGCTCATCAGGAGGACGGACCATGGGTTGAGACACTTCTTGCGTGAAGAGACCATTTAGGGATGGTACATGACTATTTGCGATGCATGATCCGGGAAACGAAAGTTGGTCTACGAGCTTGACCATTCTTCCTTCATGCGGAAAACACATTACTCTAAAGAGTGAGGAGACTATAGCTCCCATGCAATATATATAGTCTCGTCCAAGGAGTAGGTTATAATCCAAGGGTCCTTGAACGACCATCACGTTCATTTGAACGGTCTTCCCTTTCAATGTTATGGGCACATTGGGGAGGATCCCTAAAGGTCGACTGGTTCCTTTATCAAAACCTGATAGATTTCTCATTTCAGGCAAAAGCACTGGTGAACCAAGCGCTTTCCAAGCAATAGAGGAAAGGATACTCACAGATTCCCCCTCATCAATGATAGTGCCAGCCATTACCGTTCTGTATATTTGAACGATAATTCTGAATGGTATGCTTGCTGGCAACCGGGTCTGCCTAGTTGGTTCCAGTCGAACGAGACAACTAGGTTGCTTGGTGGTGGGACCGAATAGACGGCCGGATATCGCTCTGACGAACTTCCCTCCTGTGATAAAGGAATGGGGGCATTGCCCCCTTGTTCATCAGAGTCAGTGTTGATGAAGAGAATTTGGACGGTGTCGTCTTTATTCTCCTCTGTGATGGTATCATTTGAAGATAGAGCCTCTGAAGGCAAAACCGGGTCAACTGCCATCTCAACCTTTTGACTTTCATCAGGCATGGATCCAGACGGTTCATCTTCAATGATAGGTGCTTCGGTTGACCACCTAGGCGAGCCAGCCGGGTTCTCAACTAGTGAAGGAC
This sequence comes from Pinus tabuliformis, assembly GCA_031772625.1. NCBI lineage: Eukaryota > Viridiplantae > Streptophyta > Pinopsida > Pinales > Pinaceae > Pinus > Pinus tabuliformis. Next base: position 844,299,511 of record CM062819.1, on the reverse strand, counting down.
TTGGCAGGAGTTTTTGATATCCAGGAGGAAGTTGCGCTCATAAAATCGGGCGATCTTCCAGAACTCTTTTAGCCTCATCTAAGAAGGGACAACGGTGGATGGCATGGTCGCCTTCACACAGTTTACAGGGAAATCTAGCTTTCCCTCTCTGTCCTGGGACTTCACTTTCACTAGTCGATGGTGAGCAGTCAACATGGCTATCAGAGGTTGATGCTACCGAATTGTGCAAATGGGGAGACCAGTCCCTTAGTATCCGAGGGATGTAGGGACAATCTCTGTGGAAATGGTCTCCCTTGCATATGACACATGGCGATTTAGGCCTGGTCAGTGTTGTGTGTGGATTTTTGTCAGACGACACTTGTTTGCCCCAGTTGCCTTTGGCTCCTTCTTCTTCTTCTCTTTCTTCTTCTTTTCCTTCTTCTCCTTAGGAACTTGGTTTTTTGTTTTACCAGTTCCGTCAAGCGAAGAGGAAGGAGGAGAGGAAGAGTTAGATGAGGTAGAAGGCTGGTTGGCAACTCTGGTCTGGTCTAACTGTTGACTCGACTGTTCAGGAATCAATGATCATTTTAGGGGTGAATGTTCGCCCTTTGGCGAAATTAAGGGGTTTTAAATTTTTAGTGGGCGAATATTTTGTATCATAGTACATTTTTACAAATAACTTCAAATAGCCCACCTTATTTTAAGGGAGAGGGTAAAAAAGGTAAATTTAGCCCTTGAAATTGGGACTTACAACCTTCCATTCGCCCATTTTCAATAATAGGTTTTATTTAAGTGAATCCATTCACCCATTTTCAAGAATAGGTTTTATTTAAGTGAATCCTATGGGCCAAATACCATATTTATAAAAGAGGTATGGTAAATTATAAAAATATAAATAAATGAGAGGTATGGTAAATAAATAAAACATTTTTTATATTTACTCCATAAGTCACCTTATATACATGTAAGGGTGTAAACAAATAAAAATATAAGTAAAGTGGAGGTATGGTAAATAAATAAAACGTCTTTTTATACTTACTCAAAAGGTATGGTAAATAAATAAAACGTCTTTTTATACTTACTCAAAAGGTATGGTAAATAAATATAAATATAAATAAACTAGACGTATCGTAAATAAATAAAACCTCTTTTTATATTTAGTCCATAACCCTCATTCTATTTATGAAGGCTCAAGAAAGAGGTTTTATTTAAGTGAATCCTATGGGCCAAATACCATATTTGTAAAAGAGGTATGGTAAATTAATAAAAATATAAATAAACGAGAGGTATGGTAAACAAATAAAACATTTTTTTATATTTACTCCATAAGTCACCTTATATTTACGAACACTCAAAAAATGGGTTATATTTAGGTGAAACCTATGGCCAAAATACTATGGGACAAATACCATGGACTAGATTGTTATTAATACCATGCAAAAAACCATTATTAACCCTAATATTAGAATTAATAAAAATAAAAATGGCACATGGTATTGCCCCATGGTATTCACCAAAATGGCACATGGTATTGACCCATGGTATTCACCTGGAATGTAGCCTATTTAAATGGGGGAATTAAACCAGCATGTAGCCTATGCTAAGATTCACTAGGACTTTACAAAGTTTTATTATTTAGTGAAAGACTCGCCAAGATCTTACAAGATTTTATAATTGAGTAAAATATTCGCCATGCCTGGTGAGAGATTCGCCAAAAAATTATATATACATATTATATTATTGATAAAATCGCCTTCCATTTTTCCTATATACCATGGAGATTCGCCCATTTATTATATTTATAAATTTAGGGGGGGTTCTTAAAATTTTCCCTGTCAGGAATGGTGGTGTTCTGAACGACATTGGTTGAAAAGAGCCAGACTGGCAGGCCAATTTTCAGTCCTGGAAGCGACAATGTGGCCATATGGGGCGCACCAACATCTCCCCAAGAGGAGAAGGGACAAGGATTTCCACCAAGGGGAATTCCTTGGTTGGTGTGCTCCATTTTTTCAACTTAAAGATCAACGCGGGAATAAAGGGTGATTGTTCCGTTTAAAATAAATTTTAACGACGCTTTAGACACAACTTGCTTTTTCAGTTTTAAAGAGTCGAGAAAAAGCTAAAGATGACTCTAGTCTCCTTCGATGTTTTAACGAGCCCGAAGTGACAAATGCTCGGATGGACTTTTTCCGTTATAAAGTCTGAAAAAGGCCAAAAGGAACTGCTCTGGAGTTCTAGGCAGAGGGTGTGCCAAACTTTTTGCAAAACCGCAGAATACTTTTTAGGGTACAGGCGGTCGATCTTCCTGAATGCTGTGTTCAGTGCATTGCGATCAGTAGGGCGGCCGACACGGCTTCCTAAGGATAAAGGTTTTATGCCTATAGGGGTCTCCCAATATATACGCGACGGTACGTGGGAGCACAATCCGTACTGGTGCTATCGTCCCTCAGGAGGAATCACCCACCATCCACGAGATCGACAGTCACCAGGCTTATCGACGCCGGAACACGTCTCTAGCCTAGACCTCTACGTTGTGTGTTATGTTGCAAAGCGTTGTTAAGTTCATTCAATTTATTTTAGGTTGATCTTTTTAGAAGTTTGCCTTTCAAGGTTCACCACGAGATGTATGATACAATTCCTAAATGCAGTCTAAAGATGATAAGCAAGCTTTATATCTTTTCAACTTTGAAAATCCTAGCTACTAAGGGAAAAGAAAGACACCATCTTTTCTCAAAGAGCAATCAGCACACTCTAATGCACTTTTCCTAAATCAATCATGCAAACTATCAAATGCAAATGCACAATGCAGGTGTTTGTTTTCCGCTTTCTTAGTATTGATGCCTACAAAGAAAGCTTTTTGTACAACTTTGAATTTGCTTTTAAATGACAAATACAAACAAGTTTACTTTTTCCGAAATCAGAGAGGGTAGAAGAGATTACAACACTTAACGATTTTCGAAATGAAGACTTGTTTTGACACTTAAAAGAGACAAACTCAAACCAATAAGCAAGAGTAAATGTATAATCAATCTGCAAACAGCCAATGAACTCTCTTCTAAGATCACAATCAACAGATCTGAATCAAGGGCTACAGGATGACTATTTCACTTATGCAAAGGAAAACTGTAAATGACGCCACAAACACATAAAAACACTCACAGTCTTTTTTTACAAAAGGAGGTGGAATTTAAGCAGAGAAAAGGAGTTATCAGACTGGTACCTATGCTGGTTACAGGTTGCAAAAATCAGAGATCAAAACAAGGCAAAACAGAGCAGAGAACCCCAGCTGCACAAGGGAAAATTGGTTCAGCGCAACCTCAACACAGGGTTTTGACATTCAGCGCAGGTAACCTTCACGGGACCTGCGTTGAAATGCAGAATCCCTTCACTGGGTCTGCGCTGAAGGAGAAACTCTCGTTTCTCACAGGTTCTGGGTCACAGATTGCTATTTAATTCACTGTTTCAGGCCAAATAAAAGCAACAAGCAAGGTGTAATCAAAGGGATGCTTTGAGGGGCTACTAAGATCTATCACAAAGGATCATCAGATCATTTGTGAGTCCATTGTTCAGATCATAGACAAGTCTAGTGATTGGATCAAAGCAGCAACTGTCTACTTTGCATCCGGGAAAAGCAGATGCAGTTCGATTGTTGCTGTCAAGTCTATGAAACAAACAATGATAGAAACACAAATAAAATGACTAAACAGATCTCCCCAGCGGAGTCGCCAATTTGTTGTGGGGAAAAATGCCTATGCAGGATGATCCTATCCACCTAAGGTGTGACAGTGCCTTAGCAACAAACAGAGACAGCTATTCTGGTTTCTTCCTTTATGAAATGTGAAAGAAGAGAGATAAAGAGACTTACCGGTGTCTTCCATTTGTCCCTCGATCCGGTCTCTCTTCTCTTTGGGAGTTCACAACTACTTGCCTTCTTGCTTGTCCAGCTTCAACGGGTTCCTGCAAGATCACAAGAGAACAGCTACTTGCGACAAGAGAACAGCTACTTGCGACAAGAGAAGAACACTACACAAAGACAGATATTCACATTCATAACTAGTTTAGGATTAGAAATAAACTAAACATACTAATGCATTCATACATCAAAAATACATCAGCATATAGGAGAAACCAAGATAGCTTTATTGATGAATAACAAGGTTCAGGAAGAGATACAACCCAGAGGGCTCCAATCCAGCATCTCCTTCCCAGCAAATGGAATTCCTATCTTCACCCCCTTCAAAGCATTAAGCACCCAATGATTCCAATCTCAAACCAACAGCAATTCTTTGCAATAACAAAATTCCAGCCTCTAGATCTCATGGAGGAGAGATCCATATATAGATGTTTGGAGAGAGGATGAGTCAGCTTGAGATCTGACTAGTGTCCTCTCCCTCTGTCAGTTCTTGAGTCCACTTGGAGGTTCTTGCTTCCACTTGGAGATTTGGAACCTCTTACTCATCACCAGTCGAATTCCCTGAGGCAAGTGTCATTTTGGAAGCTTCCTGGGTTTTGACACCTTGAGAAATGAGCCTGCCACATGTCCATTCTCGTTCAGCGTAGGTAGCCAGTGTTCCCTTTTACATTCAATGCAGGTAGCCAGTGGAGCCACTGAAATGATCCTGAATTGACTTGTTTTTGAGCAGTTTCTGGTGGAGAACTTCTGTGAATTGTTGTGGTTTGTTAGCCTTGTTCCTCTAGGGGTAGGAACAACATGTTTAGGGACTTTGGATCCCTTAGATTATGGACATTTCATGCTCAATGCTGTAAGGCACAAAAATGTCTATAACATGCGGGGACAGAAAAGTTAGAACATTGAACCTTTTCTTCATCAATGTTGTAGACTAGGTGTTGGGATAAGGTCCCTAGGGTCAATTTTTGACAGTTTTGCAATAGCTTTGTAAAAGAATGTAAAGTCTCCATGAAATGAGGAAGCGGAGCGCAAAGCTAAGTAGGAGTCAAAGGGGCATTATTCCCTTGTATGTGTAGGTGATAGGTCGGTTTTGAGACTCACCCATGGGCCGCGGGCCATGGTATTGTAATGAAAAGGCTATATATAGTTGAGTCATAGCGAGTCTAAATATAGAACTTTGGATCGAACATCATTGTAAGGGAAAGGTGATAAGGCAGGAAAGTTTTATTTCCTATACGTAGGTGAAATATGAAGGCTCCTACAACTGAGTGCGCGGAGACGTTGGTAAGTCCACAGCTAAGTGCGCAGGGCAGAAAGAGTTTGTAAATGAATGCTAAATCTAATAAAGACTATTTTGGATCGATTCTATTACATCTATGCCTTGTTTTTTTATCTCTATTTAAGTTTATGCATATTCTCTCAATGATATATTTTTTATGAATTAAAGTGTCTTTTTTGCGTAAAATTTTGGGATCTATAATATTTATGCATGATAACAATAATTAACTACCTCCGCGAAGTATTAAATAGATTTGTTGCAATTAACTGTTCGGAAAGGAGTATATCTATGCGAAGGCAGGTCTAGGGGTATGATTTGTTGTGCGAAAGTAGTGAATTTGATCGTGTCCCTTCGTGAAGATCTAAAGGTCATTTCGATAGAATTGCAGTAGTTGATAGTCAAAAGGAATAGATCTGTGTGAAGGAAGATCTAAGCTATAATAACCTTCTAAAGACCATCACATAGGCCTTTAGATGCAGAAACCTAGTTCTAGCATCCCCCAATATTGCTTTGGGCGAGACTATAGCTTGCGTTCTATAGGTTGTTGCCAAAATGGCTAGCAGTTAGGGTTTTTTGGATTGGCGCAAATAACTATGAACCCGGGTCAATCCCCCTTAATCAAAAAAGTGGTTTTGTTTCCAATACCATTATCAATTTGAGGAATGTGTGATGTCGAATAAGTGGTTCCCTACAAAGAAAGAAATTGAGAAATGGCTCGATCGAAAGGAACACGCATTTACGACTCAGGAGAACAGAAATTCGCAGCTATCCAAGGAGAAGTGGTTGAGTAGATACCTATACTCGGATGAAACTAAGAACCTTTTATGTTTCTTCCCTAGCAAATTGCACGAGTGGTTGTCTATATTGGTGGACAGTCAGGGTACGTGGAGAATTGACGACCCTATTGTGTGGACTCCAGAGCTGATGAGGTGCTTAGAAGCTTCGGAAATCAACATCGCGTGAGTCGTTGAACACTAGATTGACCGAACACTTGGAGCATTTTTTACTGAATTCGCGATCAATTTAACTATTTGTTACAGTGAAGCAGGGCACATGCTCTTTAAGGGACCGCGAGGTAAGTACTTACAATATTTGAAAACTTGCATTAAGATGTTTTTATGCGAAAAAAGGGTTATTCCATTACCTTGATGTTTGGGACTACGCGAAGTGGAAAACCTTTCAGAAGTAACAGAGAATCAAGCTCTGAGTATAGTCTGTTGATCAGATCTCCTTCAAGTGACGATGAAGGGACAACCCTATGTACACCCCAGACTGTGGTACAGTTGATTAGGCAGGGTATCCCGCGAATACCTTGTCCATCCACTCCACCTCCACCTCCACCTCCACCACATACACCTACACCTTCACCTCCACCTCCACCTCCACCTCCACCATTCAACATGGCAAACTCAATGAAGATGTCGATTTTTAAAGGGGTAGGGAGTGAAGACCCCGAACAATTCTAGTTCGTTGCAGGTGTTGTGTGGACAACACAATAGATTATGAATGATAACATCAAGAAAGCGCAACTGGTCACAGCCTTACAAGACCGAGCATTAACATGGTACATCAAGTACTGCACTGATAACCCCAACGCAATGTTGGCAGAAACCCAACAGGCGTTGAATAAAGAGTTTAGAAAGCCTAAGTCAGAGGTGCAGTCGGTAACTGAGTTTAAATAAATTCGACAAAATGTAACTGAGTCGTCCTACGATTTCGATCAGAGGTTGAAATTCCTAATTAGGCAGGCCAATATGGTGATTACAACTTCCAAGCATCGGGACTGGTATATCATGTCGCTCTTACCACACTTAATATTTCCGCTGTCACAATAAAAGATAGCAACCCAAGTAGAGGTAGTAGAGATCACGATGAGGTTAGAAGCCTCACCAATACAGGATACAAACATTGGAGTACAACATATTCACTCGTAGCTGGAAAGCCTGCACTTGGAATTGTAGAGTTTGAAGAAAGGAAAGGAGGCCTAGCCTAAGGTTCGCGTGGAAGTTTGGTGCTTGAAATTCAAGGGACATGGTCAAGATAAGGACCATTGTTTGGTTTATTAGAATTACCTTATAAGAGGGGGGCTTGTCCCCCTGAAACTAGAAAATATCGCTGGGTCGAGCGCGGGAGCTATGCCATAGTGCGCTATTTGTCAAGTTACTAAACAACATGCAACAGATAATTTCCATTTACTACAGAAGTTTGTTTAGACCCTCCAGTAGCTGCTATGCAACTTTTGCAAGTCTGTAGGTCATGATGAACATCATTGTCGAATTTATGAACTCATGATGGATAGGACCCCTACCAATTGAATGAAGGAAGAAAATCAGCCTCAAGAGTAGGGCGTGGGTGTAGCATGCAGAGGATTCCAAGGACATGGAAGAGGAAGAGGAAGAGGAGGAGGGGTTGGTAGGGGTTGTTGCCACATTATTTTCTATAACTGTGGAAAAGTTGGACATTTTGCACGCAACTGTCAGAACCCCATGCAACCATCATGTTAATACTAAAAATAGTTTGACCATGTGATAGAATATTTCCCAATCCTTATAGAAAATATGCAAGAAAAGAAGACATAGACCTCACAGCCTACGCAGAACATCGAGATGATGAGGACGGAGCCTCGCAAAGAAGATCATAGTGTAAATATAGTAACAAGAATTGTTATGGCCACAGGAGAAGAAAAGGGAAAGCAACCTGAGGCTGAAGGTTGGGTGCGTAAGGTTGCCCAGAAAAAAGTAGACTTTGACCTTAATAAAGCTAAAGAGACCTGCATGAATGCCAAGAAGATCTTCGTTGAGAGCTCCACCTCAGGAAGTCAGTAGAAAAGTCTGGAAACTAGTATGATGCAGGAGGTAGATCCTTCACTGTTACCCACTTTTCTAAAGACCTGTATGAAGTTGTTGTGAGATAATAAGGACATAGAAGGACTCCAAGAGATAATAGAGAACTGTGTGAGTAAGATTAAGCTTCCATTAGAATAGTTCGTTGTAGGGAAGCTAAGTAAGCATAAGAAGTGGACAAGATGCGAGATGAGGTTGACCGCGCAGATAAGAGAATATTAAATGGACCAAGTCATCCTAGATTTGGGTTCTGATGCGATCATTCTGCCAAAGTAGAAGTGGGAAAGGATGGAGAGACCCACGCTGCAATGGTCTCCTATAAAACTACACATGGCTAATCATCAGAAGATTATTCGGATGGTGCGATTATATGGTGTGACAGTAGATATTGAAGGAGCAAGTGCTCTCGAAGATTTTGAATTAATAGAGATAGTTGATGACATCAATATGTATCCTGCACTGCTAGGAATTGATTGGGATTTTGACATGGACGTGGTAATCAACTTGAAGAAGCAGAAGATGACTTTGAAAGGAGGGAGCTCAGAGTTATAGTGCCGCTAGACCCTGCTGAGGGAGAGCGCTATACTAAACCTGTCTGTGACTTTGTGGAGGATGATGATGATCTAGATCAGATATACAAGATCATAGCGCGAGATGAAGATTGGATCAATCATATGGCTGATGGAATAATTGCATGGGACGGGGATAGTTCCTGTACCTCAGACTCAGATGAAGAGCTCGAGCACTGGTAGAATCGGTTGCACGAAGTATCTACGCTCCAGTGCAACATGATGACCAAATCATTGTGATGTTTCTCAACTGAGGTAATAAAGCTTCCACATTATGATGGTTTGACTTATGTTGATCTGTTTTTGGATGAGTTTGAAATGGAAGTCCCTAAAGAACATCTCTTCTAAGCACTTGAATTGGCATTACGCACTACACCTGCCTGTTGGTGGGGTATGCACAAAGAGAAATTTGTGTGTTGGAAGGAATATAGAAGAATGGTGAAATTAAGGTTTGGATATGCTAATACCGGGATGACTGAGAATTACAGTGGGAAGGATGATCCTCACAAGCATTTGGCGCGGTGGACTAGAGCTTGGGGGACAGAACCACAACCATAATGGGTGCACATCTTCTGTGATACCTTAGATACAATCCCAATGAATTGGTATTTGGAAACAGAGCTTCACCATGGGACAGTTGAATGGGATATCTTAAGAGAAATCTTTTTATTGACGTTCAGCTTTGAGGATGGGTTCGAATGCATTGATGAAGCGAGTCAGGAGATAAAAGTCGCTATCTTTAGGATGCTTAAGGAACCAATAGAATAGACTCTGCAAGATTGGAGTACACAGCTGCACCATGTGCTGGAATGTTATAATGTGACTACTGAGGAGGAAGAAGAAGATCCATGGAATATTAACATTCCAGAATCAAAGGGACAACACAGAGTTGAGGGACCTCAGACAGAAAACCCTGATGTAACAGAACCACTGAAAACCTAGCAAGTAAATATTGGATCTGATGTAGAGACTAAGTTCGTGAAGATAGGAGACTATTGGGACGAAGATACAATCGATAAGTTAGCCAAACTTATGCGCGAATACCAAGATCTATTCCCAACAAGGCTCTCGGATCTGAAGGGTATCTTAGGATATCTAGGCCTAATGAAAATTACTTTGAAACCTGATGTGAAGCCCATAAAGCATAGACCTTATCAGCTCAATTTGAAGTATAAATAAAAGGTGCGCAAAGAGCTTGATAAGATGCTGGAGGCCGTAATTATTGAACTAGTAGAAGAATCTGATTAGGTGAGCCCAATGGTTGTCCAGGAAAAGAAACAGTAGGGGGAAATCATAATATGCGTAGATCTAACAAAGTTGAACGATGCATGTGTGCATGATCCGTTCCCAATTCCGTTTACAAATGTGCATGATGGGTTTTTTTGGTTAGGCGAACCCATCCCCATAATAGATATGTTGACCCATCGAATTACGAAGTTGCCCTATAAATCGGCGGACCCAACCAAGGAATTTGGAGGTAAGAGTAAAGAGAAGGAGCTTGCAGATAGAATGAAAACTGAGTTTGGGCTCCTCAAGAAGTCATGTGGATACTATATCTGCTCTATTATAGACCAAGCATTGCAATTTTCTGCTCAAATTTTGGCAAGGAAGATAATGAGAAAATGTCGTGTGGACGAGGTTCCGATGCCTGTAATTTCACTGGCAGTACAGTGAGTAAAGGGGGTGTAGTACAATTGGGCACAGTACCTTTGCAAGGAATTCTTAGCAAACTGCCACAAAGCATAGGAGGAAAGCAAGGCATTTCACTATGCCTCGCTCCTACAGCTGATTGTACTAGTTGCATGGCGACTACCGGAGGATAGTTAGTTCCCTCCGCAGGATGAAGAATTACCAAAAGTAGCGAAGTTCGCTTCGTTGTGGGAAACAAAGGATCTGAAAAGGATCACGGAGTCAAAGTTGTTCTAGATACTAGTCGAGATGGAGCTTCACACAGTCATAAGTCAGAGGCCAAGGTTGTCTCCAACCTTGTTTGAGCAATTGAGGGCCTTCATGGAATTTAACACCGAATTTCACAATGTCTCCATCCGCATAAGGCGAGACCCTAAGAAGATTTGACACAAGTTTCCATACCTAGTTTCAGAGACAGATGTGTAAGAGATTGTAAGGAGTTGGCCAATAGAGTGGCGACAACCCACGAATGTTGGCACAGGTACCAGTAGGGGCATAGAAAGCTCTTCCACGCAGATGATAGCTGCACAAAAGTGGAAATAAGAAGCATAGGAAGTGACACATGAATTTTCTAAGCAGAAGAAGAAAGAAGTTGTTGCTAAGGCAGCTGTTGAAAAAGAGTGTGCCGAGAAAAAGCGTGTGAAGAAAGAGTGCGCTAACAAAGCAGACACAATGGAAGTCGAAGCATCGACTTCCCAGCATACTGAAGAGCAGGCGCAGTACAATTAGGAAGGAGGCGGGGGTGATGCACAGAGCACTCCCTTTAGGCTATCGAAGTGACAAAAGGAGACAACTACCAAACCAAGGAAAAAACAAAAATCTAACAAGCAAGCACACATTGACCCAATGGTCCTTGCAGAAGGGCACCTTGATGAAATTGGTGATAAGATCAAAGACACCATAATGGAACTGTGGCAACAGTTCGAGTAGCAATACATGCAGATGTCAGGGAGTGTCCAAAAGGATCTGTGCGAGTTGCAAATTCAGATAGATAGAATTCAAGCAGGGATTAGACAAGCGAGTGGGGTTCAAGTGAGCCTATAGCAAGAGAGTGTGAGTGTCATGGAACTAGAACAGACTCTGGACCTCAGAGTCATTTCCTTGCTAGAAGGAACCTTGTGTGCAAACTCCATGGAAGACAAGGCCCAGCTTGGAAAACTCAAAGAACTTGGTATGAACTTAGCCACGCTGCCACTTCAAGCCATCCATGTGCTTCATCAGGGGGTCTCAGATGAGCTTCGAATCAGAGAATAACGCACATTATCAGTAATAAGCGAAGTTAAAATTAATAATGAACAGATCTTCATCTAGAAGGTTCAAGCTCTTAAGGAAAAAAGAAGATATCGTAGTGTGAAGCTAGAGCCTTGAAGCAGCAATCACACAAGTGTATAACTTAGTACCATAGCTACACATTCCACAGTATGAGGCCACGTCCACAAATGTTTGAAAATTATCTGTTGTAGTGCGATAGTCCAAAGAAGAGGTAGGTTGAGTTACTTTTGATTTTCAGATGAAGATCTCAAAACTGCAGCCGACTACTCCACCAAAGGTCAGGGAGCAGCGCGATGCGACCATCAAAGAACATATGGCTACCTTGGATAGTGCAATGACAAGATGCAACTCCGTATTTGAACATGAAATGGAGCTATGGACCACTTTGAAGGAGGACTCAAATTTGTAGAGATTGGGTACAGAGGTCAGAGAGGAACAACAGAAATTTGATGAGATTAGGGTGACTGCACACACTTTGGCACCAATTTAGTGCTTCGCATGCTTACAGGAAATGAAGGTACTACAGGCACAATTTTGAGGAGCTGCAGAACAAGGAACAAGTTTTGAAGGCTCATCTTCAGCCATGGACAAAGGAAGTAAGCCAGGTTACTCTGGCTATCCAAGAAAAGCTCAAGACGTTCCAGCAGACAAAGAGGACCATGCACCTCGCGATGGAGGGGCCAACTACAGAAAAGATGGTTGAAGGAGTGAAGTAGACCAAGTACAGAGCATAGTGGACCTTGAAGTACTGAAGATGGAGTTCAACAAACTCTGCCACAAAGTGGAGAAGACAGTTGAGCTTCTCAAGGGAGAGTCACTATATTTGTATTGGGGGCTTGTTGGTATAAGGTCCCTAGGGTCGATTTTTGACAGTTTTGTAATGGTTTTGTAAAAGAATGTAAAGATTCTATGAAATGAGGAAGCAGAGCGCAAAGCTAAGTAAGAGTCAAAGTTTCATTAGTCCCTTGTATAGGTAGGTGATAGGTCGATTTTGAGACTCACCCACGGGCCGCGGGAGAGGGTATTGTAATGAAAAGGATATATATAGTTGAGTCATAGCGATTCTAAATGTAGAACTTTGGATTGAACATAATTGTAAGGGCAAGGTGCTAAGGCAGGAAAGGTTTGTTTCCTATACTTAGGTGAAAGGGGAAGGCTCATGTAGCTGAGTGCACGGAGACCTTGGTAAGTCTACAGCTAATTGCGCGGGCCCCTGTAGCTAGGTGCGCAAGGAGGAAAGAGTCTGTGATTGAATGCTAAATGTAATAAGGACTATTTTGGATAGATTCTATTGCATCTGTGCTTTGTTTTTTTATCTTTTTTTAATTTTATGCATCTTCGCTCAATGATTTGTTTTCTATGAATTAAAGTGTCTTTTCTACGTGAAATTGTGGGGTCTATAATATTTATGCATGATAAGAGTAATTAACTACCTTCGCGAAGTATTAAATAGATGTTGCAATTAATTGTTCGGAAATGGGTAGATCTACACGAAGGCAAGTCTAGGTGTATGATTTGTTGCGCGAAAGTAGTGAATTTGTACCTTTATGAAAGTTAAGTATGATCATGTCCCTTCGCAAAGATCTAAAGGTCATTTCAATAGAATTGCAATAGTTGATATTTGGAAGGAATACATTTGCATGAAGGTAGATCTAAGCTATAAGAACCTTCTAAATACCATCACACATGCCTCTGGATGCAGAAACCTAGTTCTAGCATCCCCCAATACTGCTTCGGGTGAGACTGCAGCTTGCGCTCCACAGGTTGTTTCCGAAAGGGCTAGAAGTTACGGTTTTGTTGGTTGGCATGAATAAATCTAAACCTGGGTTAGGCCCCCTTAAGCCAACACTAGGCTAGATAAGTCGTACAGGGGTGCCTTATACGACCTTGTTTAGGGTCAAAAACTTAGACCGCGCAGGTGACTGAATGACAGTCACGCATTCTTCACGTGTTTCCAAGGCATTCACGTGGAGATCTCATGGGTAAGGGGCTAACAGTCGCACAGTCAGTGCAATGAATGGGGCCGAAGATGTGGCGTCATTATTTTCATGACGTCGCAGCTTGGTTGCATAGTCTACACATCTATATCAATAACAGATGCGTGGATGATGAGTCTACTCAGTGAGTAGATGCGTAAGCCCAGCGATGGCATCGCCACGGTTTATGACATGATAGAAGTGCACACTATGTGTTTGTTTGAGAAACAAACACAAGTATTGTGTGCCTGTGATGTCCATAAATGCATGGTGATTTAAAAAATTGGTTTTTTATAGCCTGTGAGGTTGATTTTTATATCCTTGATGGTAGGATGGGCATGCTCTAGTGAAAGCGATATTGACATCCATTGTAGGTAGTGGTCGAAGAGAATCTTGTGGCTAGCAGTACATTAGCTAATTGGGGGTTACTGAAGTTCCTTCAAAACCCCCTCTTGAGATCGCATGATGAGTTCTTGTGATTTTTGGTTCAGTTGTGAGACGTATATCGACAGATCTTCATCATTCGAGGGTGTGATCTATCGATCAGTGTGGCAGTTGATGTATACTTTGTGATAGGTTTGGTACCTCGAGGAGAGGTTTTTCCACATCCCCTGTCGGCTGGGGAGGTGGTTATTCAAAGATGGGCAGAGGTCCATTGCGGGACCAACCCTATTAAGGATAGGTGCACCAAGGTACCATCTATCCTGGCTCTTGCCAAGCGATTAATGTTATCGATGATCATGCACTTGGAAGGTTCAGCAACCCCAAACTGGGTATCAGGTCCCATGGTCGTTGTGCTGTAGGAGGGGCATTTTTTCAACTGGGTCAATTTGTGTATAGGGGGATTGTCTCCCAGTTGATGGAGGTGCAGTAGGGATCAACTAAGATCTTTTGTTATTATAGCATCTTTTGTAGCATCCTATATGATAGGGTTGTGATGTTACGACCTTTTATAGCAATGCCCTCAGATCCTGCTAGGGATCCTAAGATGAGACGTTGGGCACTTGTGATGCCACGGGTTGGTGGAGGTGCAGTGGGGTGTTATTGGAATGTCGAGGTGAAGGGTTGGTTTTTTTCCAACCCTCAAATTATTCTTGGTTTCCTATATCATGGAGTGAACTTTACGGGTGATCTAGATATGGGCCTCCCCCTTGGTGATGCTCTGGGGCCAGCAGGTACGTGACTTGTTTTATTTTTTCTTTTCAGTTTTTTGACATGTGTACTTTATGATGTGTTTTTCATATGATGTTGATATCATGTCGTAGTTCTTGCAAATGTGGGACCACATGGACAACCACTTTCCTACTTGGTAGGCAACGATACACGACGAATAAGGGTGGTTGGTGATCCCGATGTATTGTAGCAATGGCGAGATGTTCAGGAGGAGTAGGATCTTGAGAGGTCGGGCGCAACAGTGATGACTTGAGATTGGTGGTCCCTCTAGGGAGGGTACCAACTCATCTGCTTCCAGGGAGACAAAGAGATTGTGAGAGCGTGTCGAGGCAACAGAGGCTTAGTCAGTAGTTTTGGTGATGCGGCTCCAAGACTACGAGGATGCCTAGGGCTGAGCTAAGGCCTTGACTAGGGGGATTCCAAAGGATGGTTGGGCAGGATTTGGGGAGGTGATGGTTGAGATGGTGATGGCACATGATCGGGCACACTGACTAGTTATTTGATGCTTCGCAATGGCAGTGGCCACCATCAATATGATATTGGCACCTGATGAAGATATTGGACCTCACTAGAGGAGGGGAGGACCCTAATCCTATATGTATATTATCGGATGTATGTACCAGGGAAAGCACCCATTATGAGGATGTTGCCATGTTTTTTGGGACTTAGTGTTCCTGACCATGAGCCAATAGATGTACATCTATTTTTTGGTACTCGCATATTTTTTGATATATATATATATATATATGAGATGAGGTTTTTTGGTGGCTCTTATTATGTGTCTTATGCTTCAATACATTTGATGTATTTCTGCATTTTCTTGAGATGGATAATATTCTTATGGTTTATGTATGTTGATGGTTATATATATGTGATACATAGTAGTCAAGGACTTGATTAGCTATGCAATCAGTTGTATGATTTTGATCCCTTGGTATATGTGTAAATGTGATATGATCAAAACTTCAAGCTAAAATTTGCATGCAGATACTCCTGAAAAATGCATGAATCACAAACTTGAAAGATCTTGTTCAACTACGATATAACCAGTTGGGAATCAAGGAATACATGCAGGTGAAGGATATCTAAGTGGGAGGCATCAGCGAAGAAACCTATGATGGTGTCGTATTCAGCTTGATTATTGGTGGCTGACATGATACAAATTCCATTAAAAAGACAGGGTGTCCAGTCAGGAGAGTATATGGCCCAGGCTGCGGTAGCTAGGTTTCGTGACTATCGAGAAGCACCATCAGCAAAATCTTGATGAGAGGTTGGCAGATGATCCATGTGTGACACGCGATGAGAGATTGATTTTAGAGTGACTCCATGATGAGTGATCATCATAAAAAAATAAGTCATAGTGGATACATGTACATTCTAGGGTTACTCAAGCATTTTTATGGGTTAAATTTTTTGAGGTAGAGACCATTGATGGGATTTTTTAGGCAAGTCCCATCGAGCTCTGATAATATGTAAGCCCCCTTGAGGAGGCAATATTTGATAATGTATGGGCCCTTCCATAGTGTCTCAAACTTCCTGGGTCCTACCATCTCTTGGGAAACATTGTAACAGAGGACTAACTCTCCTTCAGTAAATGTTTGAGAGGTTATTTTGCAGTCAAATGAAGCTTTGACCCTATTTTTGTGTGCTTTGTTATTTTGGAGAGATTCTCATAAACTTTCATCAACAAGCTCCAGTTGTACCAACCTTTGTTCCAAAGGTTTGGTGTCGCTGAGAAGTTCGATGGGTGAGTGTAAGGTAGGGACCTCACACTCAATGGGAAGTACAGCTTCGACCCCATATACTAGTTGGAAGGGTGTGAACCCTGTAGATTCTTTGGTTGTTGTGCAGTATGCCCACAGGACTAAAAATTCCATGTGGTGATTGGTTTTGTTATTTTTCACCATACGCTGCAACATTTTTTTGAGAAATTTGTTGACGCCTTCTACCTGAACATAGGACTGAGGGTAGTATAGGGAAGAAAACACGTGAGAGAAACCAAGATGTTGGGATAGTTCTTGAAATATTTTGTTCTCAAAATGTTTACCATGGTTAGAAACCAACTCCTTGGGGACACCAAACCATGTTATGACATGGTTGAAGAAAAATCATACACCAGTTTCCACGGGGTTATTATATGTGGGCATCGCTACTACCCATTGGGTGAAGTAGTCAACGAAAACCATAAAGTACTTATGGTTTCCATATGATGGGAGGTTAGAGGTCATGAAATATATGCCCCATTTGTAGAAGGGGCCAGCAATAATGACCTGATGTAGGGGAGTGGGTGGTACTCGCACCTTATGAGCGTATCTTTGGCATTGCTCACATTTGTTGACTGCATGTATGCAATCATGAAAAAGGGTGGGCCAGAAATAACCGCCACGGAGGATTTTCTAAGTAGTGGTCATCCTTGAGAGGTGGTTGTCGCAAGCCCCACTATGGAAATAATTTAAGGCTTTCTCAGCTTGTTCATGAGTGACGAACCTACGAAGGATAGTGTCGATGCCCCATCGATAGAGGACATCCCCCAGAAGAAGGAAACAGGGGGGCTGGTGGTGTATGCTCCTCCAATCATCACAGGTAAGCTAGGGTTTGAACTTTTGAGTTTGTAAAAGAGGAGGATATCACCGTACCAAGGGTCATATGTCGATACTAAAAATATATTTTCATCAGGAAGAGAATCATTAACGAGAGATCCTTGGGTCTCTATTAGGAGATCTATGATGAACTCAGCGAGAATGAGTACCTTTTTTCTTTTAGGAGAATTAAATTGTAGATCAAATTCTTGCAGAATAACAATCCATCAAGTGTATTTGTGGTTCATCATATGGTGAGTGAGAAGATACCCCATGGGGTTAATAGTTTCTATTACGGTAGTAGTCCGAAGGATGATATAATGCGGAATATTTTGTACAGAATGTACTAGAGCTAAGGCAATTTTTTCTTCTGCTTCATACTTCAATGCAGGGTCGGATAAGTTCTTACTGACGTAATAAATTATGTGCTCCTTGTTATCTGGTCCATCTGATGAGCCTCGGTATTGCAATGTTGCAACTCCCAAGGCTACCGACTTTAATTATCGACGTGGGGTTCGTACAAACTTAAGAGGTGTCGGCACTATATGTGCAGCATACAATGTTTCCTTCCTTTGCTTTCATGATGTAATGGAGTGCATGTACTGAAGTCAAATCCTAAACTAATTTCAAAAAATGAAATGTTCAAAATGGAACCTTAACCTGTTGAAAGAAAGAAAGTACAAGGAAAGAGACTGAAATCAAATGCTAAAACACACCATTTTCTAACTAACTTCTAAGAGGCTTTGCTTCAAAAGAATGTTAAGTTAACATGTATGCAAGCCTACTGTTCTAAGCATGCAAATTCAAACCATCAAACCTTCTATTACTATGCATGTAAATGGATAAAATAAATCTATTTTTCTTTTTATCCTTTTCTCATGTCAGAGTGTGAAAGCTAATATATTTTGGTGATGTGGCAAGTGGCGTGGAGATGATGGTGAATGTTCAGAAGGCTTGGGAGACAAGTAGGGACCCTTTGCTAGCTTCCTAGAGGCTTTTTCCTCAATTTGGCCTCAAACCGGGGTTTCCTACAAGATGCTACAATATTTCCTACAAGATGTCCGAAAACCTACAAGCTCCCATAAAAACCTACAAGATATAGCTGAGAGAAAATGGATGGATGTTGAAGGTGATGGAAAGCTTAGGGAAGGTGGTTGGTGGATGGAATGAGGCAAGGGAGTTCCTAGGACCACTTCAGAACTCAAAACCAAAGTTGGGAGATGGATGGATTTGATCAAAAATCTTGGAGAAGTTTCCTTGTGAAATTATGAAATTGGTGAGGGTTTAGTGAAAGAAAGTGAGGACCATGGGTGGATGAAGTTGGGATGAGGTTGTTGACTATGAAAACTCTTTGTACTCCTGAAACACCTGCACTACATTAAAAATTGAGATTTACCCAAAAATCATGCAAACAAGAAGAATTTCAATTATCTAAAGGAAACAGAATTTCATGATCTAGTTGTCTACTTCATGCATGAGGAAAACTTTTTGGAATGATATAAAACATTGATGAGTTCTAATATAAGACTGAAGATAGAAGAAATGGAAATCAAAACCTACTGGAGCAAGAGGGTTAAAATGGTCTTGATGACATGGAGGTCAATTAAAGGCCTAATCCCAGCTTCAATGATGATTTTTCTCAATTCGGGCTCAAAACATGATTTCCTACAGGATGCTACAGTGATTTCCTATAGGATGTACAGATCTACTATAATTCATTGAATGACCAAGAAAATCAAATCCAAATTGGATGGGACAAATTTTATTATTAACTAGGATATCTTAGGTCCCCATTCCAAGTGGAATCACTTAAAAATATCTCTGTTAATCCATGCTAAAAAATAGAAAAACATTACTAGTCGAAAATCTAGAAATTCGAGAACTAGTGAGCTAGTAAATCTAAAAAATGCCTAACCAAATCAAGTGAAAATGCAATGGGATAATTTTGTTATGAACTAGAATTTTTTTGTGATATAATGCAAGTGGAACCAACTCGTTGAAACTTTTTAGCATGTTCTAAAAAATAGTGGAAATTTATTGTTCTTTGCTAAAAAGGAGGTCCAACAATCTAGATTTGGGAATAAGAAGACTAATCCAAGCAGCTCAATGATCACTATGAAATTCCAAATCTTTTCCAAGGGTGAAATAATGCTTGTGATCCTGCAAAAGAACTTACATCAACTATTTAACCAATCCTACAACAAGAAATCATTAATACTAAATGAAAAAAATAAAAGAAATAAAAACAAGAGATGCATGTGAATAAGAAGTGAAAAGAAGGAATGAAAATGATACAAAAGGGCTCTGAGGCTCTTGGGATGTCCAAGCCCAAGGAAACTTAGAGACGTATGGAGGAGAACAAGATTTAGAAGCTAAACATGACACCAATCTTCATTATTTTCATCAATAGAATTACATCCCTACAATAAAATACAATGGAGCTGCAAAAATATGAGTTCTCTCCACAAGAACACTAACGAAAATCTCCCCTAGAGGAAAATTTGACTTGGTACTTATACCAAATAATTAGGAATCATTCCCCATGAATGGAGGAACCTTTCCCCACCAAAATCCCTTTATTAGTGGATCTGGTCCATTGATTAGTGGAACACATTCCTATATTTTCTCAATCATTGGAGTTCCACAATCTGTGCCATAATTCCATAATATCTTGTTTATTTATTATTTATTATTGATCATCCTGTAGTAGGGAAACAGTCCCTAAATTATCTCCTCCTCCAAATCTTCATAATCTGCCCAATATTCTCATAATATTCCACAAATATAAATAACATTAGGCACAAATATCCAGTTATTCATAAACCTTCCTAATGAATATATTAAAGTTTAAAATAAATTATATAATGTAGAAAGAGAGGTTTAATGTGCTGAAGGATGGTCATAGGCCTTAATTTATGTTTTAATTTAGAGGCATGGGCCTTAATTTATTTCTAATTTAGAGGCCCATCATACCCCCCTGCTGAAAGTGTTGCTCATCCTCTAAGCAACTTAGTGACCTCATTGTGCCCCATCCATGGCCTTGGTGGCCTCTCTCTTGTGCACTAAGAATATTGGTTGCAAGTTCTGCAAGGACAAGCCCAAAAACATATTTGTGCAAAGAAAAATCATTGTTTCTTGAGACCATTAGCTTTCCTTCTTCTTCTCTCTTGTGGCCTAGATGACTGCCTAATGGCCTTGGAGTTCTCTGAAAAAGCTCTGCCATCTTGGGGTTTAGCATAATTTGTTCATTTATTCCTTCTTGTAGCAACATTCTTCCTTCCTGTGGTAGTCATTCCTCCTGTTTCAGGGTCTTCTAACTGTATGGGAGTGATGAGAAATGATGAAGAGGGATTGGATGATGATGCTAGGACTCAAAGGGAGTAGTGTAGGTTTGTGAAAATGGAGAGGATGCTCTATTTGTTCTTTTTTTTTCAAGAATGAAATGGGATGGATGAATGATGAATAAATAGTGAATATGAAGTGGATGGAGTGCTTGGAATTCTGTGGTGACTTGGTCTTTGCAAAAATTTCTTCTTTTAACTGCTATCCTCATTCCTTGAAATCATCACCCTTCATAATTTGACTTTTCAACATTGCATGAGTGGAGTGAGTTGCAATTAACAAAGAAAGCGGTTGAGACTACTCACCCATCCTTAGCTTATAAAACCTCATCTCTCATGCATTGACAACAAATTTCTAATTATAATATGCTCAAGAGAAGAGGTTAAGAATATTGCATACTTGTATCTACCTTATGGTTGTTGGAGAGACCTGCATGCTAGTGCTGAGTTGATGTTGATGTGCAGGTGTTGGATGGTGATGCTAATGATCCTGATGCTATTGCTAAGCTCTGGAGGAGCTTCTTTGACCTCTGGATCTCCATGCTAAAGCTGACTGCAAATCTCTAGCTACTTCATCATCATATCCCCTCAATTTTTCAAAGAAACCCATTCAATTGTGCCTTGTGAATATCTCTAGTATAGGAGGGTGTTGATGAATCCTTATTGTGTTGATGGGTTCTCCCTGTCATTTTTTTCTGATGGATGGATGTTTGTATATGTCTTATACCAAATTTAAAAATTCTATGTATACAATTCCCCTAGACTGTAATCTTTTTCAATAAACTAGAAGGATTTTCTATATTCTTTTCACTTGGAAAATGTGGGAAAGTATAGAGCCTACCTCCTTATCACTACTTGATGAAGCCAACCTCTATTTTTCCTTTTTAAAACTGCTCACTGCCAATCCTGTAGGTTTTGTTCTGTATCTTGTAGGATCTCAAGGAATCATATAGGTTTACCAGATAGCCTTTTGTTTTGTCCATATCTCCCAAACGGTAGAATGGATTGACCTGAAACTTTCCAAGCATGTTTCCATCATCATTATGCACCTCCCCATAATAAAAAAATTGGTCAATGGATGCACAGGTCTTGAGAAAAACTAAAAATGGCTTAAGGTGATGGAGGTCTATTTCTTGGAAACCGTGCACTGGAATTTGCTGAAATTGCTTGGCCATGTTACCATCATCCATATGCATCTCCCCATGAAACAACTTTTTAAATGGATGCACGGATATTGAGAAAATGTAAAAATGGTTGTAGGTGATGGAGATTGATTTCTCGAAAACTATGCACTAGAATTTTTTGAAATTTATTGAGCGTGTTACCATCATCCATATGCATCTCCCCATGAAACAGCTTTTTAAATGGATGCATGGATATTGAGAAAATGCAAAAATGGTTGTAGATGATGGAGGTTGATTTCTCAAAACTGTGCATTGGAATTTTCTGAAATTGCTTGACCATGTTACCATCATCCATATGTATCTCCCCCTAAAACAGCTTGGCAAATGGATTCATGGTTTTCAAGTTATGGTAAAAACAAATTTCTGCTTTGTATTTTTGTATCCTGTAGTAAAACAGAGCATCTTGTAGTCTTTTAGGACAGCAAGCAAACTAAATGGTAGAAGCTTTAGAATGATGGGTGGATGGTGAAAATAGATGAGGGTGATGAATTGGCATGGCCTTGGCCTTGTTGGAGCATTTGAGGAAAGGAGGAGAAAGTCAAAATTTGACTTCTTTTGACTAGGCTTGACCAATTTTGTTTTTGGTACCAACTTGTTTTTGTTGCTTGCAAATGTTGGAGAGTACATACAATCATCAGGGAGATACATGAAGCAAAGATTTTTTCTTTTTTCTTTTTTTTTTTTCTTTTAGGCCTACTAGCCACCTCAAGGATGTTTTCAACTAGTAGGCCTACCTAGGCACCTCAAAGGTGGTTTTCACCAAGGATCTTTTCTTTTTTCCTATTTTTTTCTTTTTTTCCCAACCCATTGACCCGCCTCATGGAGGTTTTCAATCAATGAGCCAATCTGAGGTGCCTCAAAGCAGGTTTTCACCTGAGATTTTTATTTTTTTTCTCTTATTTTTCAATTTTTTTCTACCCTACCCTACTTGAAAAACAAAATCACTTTCAAGTATAAGAATACTTCCAATAGAACCATGTGCACATCAAGATGATAGAAAAACTGATGTGTAGGCTTGAGATGAATGCTTTGACATGTACCTGAATTTAATAGATCAAATGATTTGACTTTTATGATATCAAACACAATTGAAGAAGAGATTGTTGTTGCAACTTAGTGACTATGTGGAACCATATTTCAATATAGTTGTGATGCACCTAGTCAAATTTCTGATTTGGATCATCTTGGATGTCTTCTTCTTCCATGATCTTCAAATATTCCTCTTTTTGTTGATTGTTCTCTTGAACACATGGAGGATTTGATGGTAACCATGAGGGAGATTTCTCGATCTATGATTTTGATGTCTGCTCTTCATCAAATGCAGCCCATGATCCTTTGGTATTCCCATTTGAATCTTCATCTTTTAGATGTATTCCTTCAATAATATCAAGATAATATATTTTTTGCAATACTCTTCCTGAGCTATGGTGAATACCATTGATCTCAAGAGGAGATGTTTGGAAGTGTTTTACCTCAGCATTGTAAGTGGGTTGAGCTACTTCAATGTGGGGATTTGGAAATGGTGGTACAGGTAGTTGAGTGGGAGTGTATCTTTGAGATGGATGTGGATGGGGTTGTAGTTGTGATGGAGGTGAATGGTAGGGATAACATGGAGTTGGGTATGGAGGATATTGAGGAAAATATTGAGGATATTGTGGATGGGTCCTATAAGTTCCTTGCCAACCTTGTTGCCAAGATTGGTTTTGGGGTTGAGATGGCCAATGTTGCCAAGGAAAATGTGTGTTCCAATTACTTTGGGGTGGATATGCATAATCTTGAAATTGTGAATTAGGCTCTTGCATCATATCATGTTGGATAGGCTGCCATGGTCCTCTTGGAGCTACATAACATTGATGCATTGGTAATTGACTTGCTCAAATGTCCTCTTGGTGAACTTCCTTCAACCTTGGTAATGAGGAGCAACATTTAACATCATGTTATTCTCCATGGACAACACAAACATCTTATTTTTTCTCATTTTGTATTCTTAACATTTCTACTTGTTCAGTCAGATTGCTAAGAATTTTTGTTTTAAAGTCATCAAACAAATTTCCAAGTTCAGCTTGACTTACCGTCTTAATGCTGATTGACCTACTCTTTCCTTTCCTCTTGATATGTGTTAGCATGTTTCACAAATTTCTTCAAATGATAATTGATATACTTCACCTCTACTCATGAGATCAAGAATATCAATCCACTCATCCCTAATTGTTCTAAGTAAGAGGGTTTTTAGTGTGTCGGATCCTAAATGATGTAGTTTTTCCCTCTTAACATTATACATGAACCTCTCTATTAGATCCTCTAGACTCTCATCTTCTCTTTGATTCATTCTAAATATTTCTTCCTTAATATCATGATCTTTATATTTTTCTAGAAATATCTTTTGCATATCATTCCATGATCTTATAGAATTGTTCCCTAAACTCATGAACCATTTAAGAGCTTTATCCTTCAATGTTGCCAGAAACAATCTCATTTTTTGAGTTTTTAATAAGTAACCATAAGATCTACAAACAATTTCAAATTCAAAGAGAAAGGTTTTCGGATCCTCTGACCTTACACCATGAAATTTTGGAAGAAAATATGGAGGGATGTTCTTCATGTGCACACTACTGTCAATATCTTGAATGAGAAATCCAAGAGGATCTTCCTCATTGTCATCATATCCATCCATTTCTTCTACATTCTTTGCCATCTTCTTCTTCTACTTGCAAAAGTGAATGGTGATGTGGCTCTTGCTGCACCACATGATCAAATGGGGGGGATGGGTTGGTGTTGGAGAATTATTTGTTTTTGTTTTTATGATAAAATGAAAACTATAATGCAATACAATTTCCTACTTTTGAAATTAAGTATGCATAATGCAAATATTTTTTGTTTTTTTCAAAAATTGAAAAGAAATGAATCACTAGGGAAGAAAACAATGCATACTTTGACACCTCCCCGGCAATGGCACCAAAAAGTGATAAGCCTCAGTGTTGCAACAAGAATGCTGCAACTCCCAAGGCTACCAACTTTAATTATCAACTCAGGGTTCATACAAACTTAAGAGCTATCGGTGCTATATGTGTAGCATACAATGTGTCCTTCCTTTTTTGTCATGGTGTAATGGAGTGCATGTACTGAAGTCAAATCCTAAACTAATTACAGAAAATCAAATGTTCGAAATGGAACCTTAACCTATTGAAAGAAAGAAAGTACAAGGAAAGATACTAAAATCAAATGCTAAAACACACCATTTTCTAACTAACTGCTAAGAGGCTTTGCTTCAAAAGAATGCTAAGTTAACATGTATGTAATCCTATTGTCCTAAGCATGCAGATTCAAACCATCAAACCTTCTATTACTATGCATGTAAATGGATAAAATAAATCTATTTTTCTTTTTATCCTTTTCTCATGTCAGAGTGTGAAAGCTAATATATTTTGGTGATGTGGCAGGTGGCTTGAAGATGATGGTGAATGTTCAGAAGGCTTGGGAGACAATTAGGGACCCTTTGCTAGCTTCCTAGAGGCTTTTTCCTCAATTTGGCCTCAAAACAGGGTTTCCTACAAGATGCTACAAGATTTCCTACAAGATGTCCTGAAAACCTACAAGCTCCCATAAAAACCTACAGGATATAGCTGAGAGAAAAGGGATGGATGTTGAAGGTGACGGAAATCTTAGGGAAGGTGGTTGGTGGATGGAATGAGGCAAGGGAGTTCCTAGGACCGCTTCAGAACTCAAAACCAAAGTTGGGAGATGGACAGATTTGCTCAAAAATCTTGGAGAATTTTCCTTGTGAAATGATGAAATTGGTGAGGGTTTAGTGAAATAAAGTGAGGACCATGAGTGGATGAAGTTGGGATGAGGTTACTGACTATGAAACCTCTTTGTACTCCTAAAACACCTGCACTGCATTAAACATTGACATTTACCCAAAAATCATGAAAACAAGAATAATTTCAATTATCTAAAGGAAACATAAGTTCATGAGCTAGTTGTCTACTTCATGCATGAGGAAAACTTTGTGGAATGATATAAAATATCGATGAGATCTAATGTAAGACTGAAGATAGAAGAAATGGAAATCAAATCCTACTCCTGAAAACTAGGAAAATGTTGACCTAAGTGTGGATCAAAAGGGTTAAAATGGTCTTGATGGCATGGAGGTCAAGTAGAGGCCTAATCCCAACTTCAATGATGATTTTTCTCAATTCGAGCTCAAAACATGATTTCCTACAGGATGCTACAATGATTTCCTACAGGATGTATATATTTACTATAATTCATTGAATTACCAAGCAAATGAAATCCAAATTGGATGGGACAATTTTTTTTATTAACTAAGATGTCTTAGGTCCCCATTCCAAGTGGAATCACTCAAAAATACCTCTGTTAACCCATGCTAAAAAATAGAAAAACATTACTAGTTGAAAATCTAGAAATTCGAGAACTAGTGAGCTAGTAAATCTAAAAAATGCCTAACCAAATCAAGTGCAAATGCAATGGGGTAATTTTTGTTATGAACTAGAATGTTTTTGTGATCTAATTCAAGTGTAACCAACTCAATTGAAGGTTGTTAGCATGCTATAAAAAAAGCAGAAATTTATTGTTGTTTTGCTAAAAAGGAGGTCAAGCAATCTAGATCTGGGATAAGAAGACTAATCCAAGTAGCTCAATGATCACTATGAACTTCCAAAGATTTTCCAAGGATTAATAATTCTTGTGATCTTGCAAAAGAACTTACATCAACCATTTAACTCAATCCTACAATAAGAAATCATTAATACTAAATGCAGAAATGGAAAGAAATAAAAACAAGAGATGCATGTGAATAAGAAGTGAAAAGAAGGAAAGAAAATGATACAAAAGGGCTCTGAGGCTCCCAGGATAGCCAAGCCCAAGGAAACTCAAAGACGTATGGAGGAGAACAAGATTTAGAAGCTGAACATGACACCAATATTCATTATTTTCATCAATAGAATTACATCCCTGCAAGAAAATACAATGGAGCTGCAAAAATACGAGTTCTCTCCACAAGCACACTAATGAAAATCTCCCCATAGAGGAACATTCGACTCGGTACTTATACAAAATTATTAGGAATCATTCCCCATGAATGGAGGAATCTTTCCCCACCAAAATCCCTTCATTAGTGGATCTGGTCCCTTGATTAGTGGAACACATTCCTAGATTTTCTCAATCATTGGAGTTCCACAATCTGTCATAATTCCTTAATATCTTGTTGATTTATTATTTATTATTGATCCTCCTATAGTATGGAACAAGTCCCTAAATTATCTCCTCCTCCAAATCTTTGTATTCTGCCCAATATTCTCATAATATTCCTCAAAAATAAATAATATTAGGCACAAATATCCAATTATTCATAAACCTTCCTAATGAATATATTAAAGTTAAAAATAAATTATATAATGTAGAAAGAGAGGTTTAATGTGCTGAAGCATGGTCATAGGCCTTAATATATGTTTTAATTTAGAGGCATGGGCCTTAATTTATGTCTAATTTAGAGGCCCATCACCATCCTGGACTAATACCCCAGTGATGGCTACACTTGATGTTGATAGATATAGGATGTATTCTTTATGGTGGTCGGGTGGGATAATCAAAGGAGCTTGAGATAACGCATATTTTAAAGCTTCAAATGATTTTTTGGACTGATCATCCTAATCGAAGGGAATATCTTGACAAAGGAAGTGTGTAAAGTCTTGCACGCAAGTAGCATAATCGGGGACAAAGCATCGTAAGAAATTGGCCTTACCCTGCAAGCTTTGTAATTGTTTCAATGTTCTTGGAGGTGGTACTTCCTTAATGGCTTGGACTTTGAGAGGGTCAACTCTAATACCTTGTTGGGAAACTATAAATCCCAATAGTCTTCCGGTATTGACACAGAATACACACTTGAGAGGGTTCAAGCATAGGTTATATTGTCCACATCTCTAAAACCATGTGGAGATGCTCCAAATGGTTAGCGTGCTTCTTGGATCATAGTGTAAGGTCATCCAAATAGGCGAGGATAAGATGAGCCAAATCATGGAAGATGTAATTCATGGCCTGTTTGAAGGTGGCGCCAATATTTTTAAGATCGAAAGGAATAACCTGGTATTTGAATATACCCCAAGGGATTGTGAATGCGGTTTTTTACTGATCTGTATGGCGAATCTGGATCTGGTTATTCCCAGAGAACATGTCCATGAAGGATAGAGCCTTGTGATTGGTGCAAGCATCAATGACTTGGTCCATGAATAGCATAGGTTGATTGTCTTTGGGACAAGCTTTGTTCAGATCTTGAAAATTAGTACAATCACCGATGGTGCCCTATTTTTTCATGACAAGTGTTAGCACCTAAATCTGCCTTAGGCTGAAGGAAAGCAAAAATTAGGGTAACCACAAACCACGCTCAGTCTGGTAGCTAGCCCTACCAGAGCAGGAGAGGGCTCTCTCCGAGTCACACTCAGCGAATGGATAGGCAAAATGGTCTGAGATGACTTACAATGTGATGTTTACCTTAGTCTAGTAAGTGAAAGAGGATTTTGGAAAGGATTTTTTGAAAGTGACCGAGCTTCTGGGATGTATATGGGACTGGCGCTCAGCAAAGAACAGAGAATTGAAAATGAAAGCACATATTATTCCGTGAGGCAAGGTAGGCGGCAAGCGCAGCAATTTCGGCTTAAGGTAACGAGGAATGGAAAGATTGCTGAAGAGGGTGAAAAGGGCATGGTCGCATGAATCCTTTTCAACAGAAGAATAACACTGTACATGAAATTTTTCCACAGGTAGAGCAATATAAATTGAATTCTACCTAATCTCACTTAGAAAATTTCACTGAAATGAAGCATGAAATGAAATATGAAACATAACAAGATACATATGGAACATAAGAACACATTTTCTACACTCACGACCACAAGAATCTCATGAAACAGAGCCGCTGCCTTTCATTAATCCTCTGCCAACCCTTTGCAAATAAAATTCATACAATATATAGAATGTGCCATGAAAGGATAGAATACCCAAGGAGTGGGGAGTTACTCGAATCATTGCGAAATGGAGATGGAGAGCCAACCATCAGCTACAGGTGCAGTGCCACAAACATGACATTTGTCTTTGGATGACCATTTGCCTTCCTTCACCACTTGGATAGAAGCCAATCTGGAGAAAAAACTCTTTAAATGCCACCTTTTGTGCCAAAAAACCGAATTGTAGATGAGTGGGCCCACTTGGAGAAATCGCGACCCGAAATTTCGTGAAACGGAAGCAAACTGGGAAAAATTTCCTTTGTGCGCCGCGTGCTTTTCTCTATGAGTCGTGCTACTTTGGGGCCTATTTTTGGGCACTTGTAGGTGTCCAAAATGAGCCCAAGTGAGCTTGTTGGAAAGCTTGGCCTGTCTACTTTCTAACCCCACTAGAATTTCTGAATTTTGTGCTCATTTTCCCCTCCAAATCTTCATTCTCCCAAGACTTCTTTCTGTGTGTCAAAAAAGTGGCAGAAAGGCCATTTTTGAGTGTTTTTTGACCTTTTGGAGCTTCATACCTTGCCAAAATTTCTTGCCCGGACACCAGTAGTCGTGATTTTCCATCCTGAATCCAAAACTACAAACCATTCCTCATTTGGAGCTCTATAATTTTAGCATCGCGCGCCTTGCGCGACGCACAGGGAGAAAAACCCTTGTTTTTTGCACAAAAATTTCCAAAAACACAAAATTGTCCCAAATTTTTTTAAATTTGGGCTGGAGGTCCTCTATGGGGTGCCATGTTGAGCCAAGGAAGCCTCAGCCAAGATTCAAAGCCGATCTTGCTCTTTTCGCCTCTTTTGTCTCTTTGTCACCTTGCCCAATTTCGCCTTCAAGCTCCTGAGATAAGTCTTCATAGAAATCCTCAAAATGTTCCTGGACCCTTCGAGGATCCAGAGCATGACCCTGAAGATCAACCCCTGGTGTAATGATATCTGGCCTCTGATACATGTTAGATAGAAGAAGAGTAGGGCTGATGCTAGGCCTTGTGTGCACTCGGGAATAACGGTTTCCATGCCTGCAAGCCCCAATTTTAAAGTAGAATGGGCAATTTACTCTATCTTTTTCAGTACCAAAGATGGAAGCCAAATGTTCTACCATAGCTTCAAAATGCCACAGTCAGAACTGCTGCCTATATCAAGTTTTATAACTTTACAAACATTCACAGCCTCAAAAGACACTGTACAGCAGCAGTTCCATCCATGGTCCTCAGTGGCGATTTTGCTTTCATTGATAAACTCAACAAAATGCAGACTCGGTTCAGTGGGAAGCAAGAGAGATAGATTCATGTGGCCATCTCAGTGCAGTTAGTTCGCTTACGCTAAATCGAAAAAGAAATGCCCTCGTAGTACACTACACTCTCCTTATCCAACCGCACCAACACTGTCCAAAGTGTTTCACAGCTTTACAAATTTATTTGGAGCAAGGAATTCGAGTTTTTATAGGGCAGAGGCAGAGATTTTCTGTTCCAGCTCTGTGCGCCGCGCAGGCAGCCCAGTGCGCCGCGCGCCGGGTATGCGCCGCGCCAGTGTTATGTTTACACAGTGGGCGGGTCCTGTGTGCGCCGCGCACCATGAGTGCGCCGCGCTCTTTGGTGTGTGCGCCGCGCACTATGAAAACACTCAAATGTTTCCCCAAATCTTTAACTCTTCGACTTTTTGACCATGCATACCTCTCCCAAATCTTTGCTTGCCCAATAAGCTGGCCCTATGGTGATTTTGCATTAACCAAACAATGGAGTAAAAGGGAGAGGGTTTGGTGGTGACTTAGGGCAGGGGTTTAGGAAAAATGACAAGGAAGGATGGGGAACAAATGATAGGTGAGGGGAATAAGTGAGTGGAGTGGGGCCTTGGCAATATCAACGCAAATTTACAACCTCAGCCTTCGTATTCTTATTGATTTTTCTCATGGGTGACATTATGCATTTTGGGTGAGATTCAACCTCTTCACAAACACCATATCCTTGACAAAACTTGATGAGCAGGTGATGTCACAAGGCTTACCTCTCAATTTGATAGGCTTCACCAAAATTTGGAAGTGATTTGGCACGTTCTGGGCGTTTTTTCCCTATGCGCCGCATGCAAAACCCAGTGTGCCTCACTCTCCATGTGCGTCGCACCCGTTCAAATTAACACTGGGCAATTCCTCCCCGTGCGCCGCGCTCTCTATGTGCGCCGTGCTCCTCCACCTGTGCGTCGCGCTTTTTCTAGAAGACTTTTGGAGGCCTTCCCAGTGTCCAAATTTGGTGTAGGATAGCTCGTTGGAAAGTTCTTTGAGTCTAATTTCTAAACCAACTAGAATTTTTCAATTTGGAGTTCATTTTCCCTATCAGAAGTTAAATCTCCCAAGACTGGTGAAAATGTGCCCAGTGAGGCTGCCTCAAGGAAGAGTGTTGTTACAATCAACTTTTGAATACCTTCCTCAACTCCAAATTGAGTTCATGATAGCTCACGGGAAATCTATTTGTGTCTAGTTATCATTTAACTCATCAAGAAAGTCATTTGGCCAAATTATCTAGGAGAAAACTTGATTTTCCCAAGGTCACTTCAGAGGTGCCTCAATTCTCCTGAGGCAATTGTATTTTTGACATTTCTCTAAAACCATGACACCTGTGTAAAAAGTGAAGGAGGTTTTTCTTCCTTGGCCTGTTGTGGACAAAAAACTCTCTCAGGTTTCCTAAATTCATCTTTTATTTCTCAAAAACATCATTTGAGTGAAACCTACCCCGATGTGTGGAACAAGGGATTTGTCGAAATGAAGCAAAATGAAGGGGATAGGGAGCTTCTAAATTCTTCAGGAAATTTTGGGAAGTAAGGAGGGATGTTAGGAAGTAGGGGAAAGTGAAATCTCAGAGACTAGGTGAGGGGAAGGGGTCCAAAAAGGAAAAACACAGGTCCAACCTAGAAAATTGCTAGGTTGTAGCAAGAAACTAGGGTTTGTGCAAAAATGAGGAATTTGGGGAATCTCAGTGATGGGAAGTGTTTGATAAGGTACTTTAAGGACGGGGGAAGGTGTATGAACATCAAGATACAAGTTTTTCCGATGATTTGACCATCCAAGAGAAATTAGCTTCAAAACCCTAGGAGAGGGAAATGAACCTTGCCTAGGCGCAACTGAAGCATGAACAAGGTGTAAAATGACCCAGTGGAACTTGACACGATGATGAAAACCCTTTGAATGATGGTACACTCAGCTGAACTATGACATGGACCGACATTTGGACAACTTTGACAAGGATAAAATCAAACCCTAGACCCAATGCCTAGTGACCAAATTTTTCTTGAAGACTCACTGAAATGACAAAATTTGACCTTGACACCTTAAAATCACTTTGTAAGAGCATGTTTGATCACTGGAGGAAGGCTGCAAAGACTGACACTAACAACAGGTACAAGGTTAGAAATCCTGTAAGTGATAGGATAGATGAATCCAACTTTGTGGAGTTTATCAAATTCATATTTGATTGCTTCTGCCTTAGAAGGATGTAACTGATGTTGTTTCTTCCTGACAGGATGGGTGTCAGGCCATGTGTCAATATGGTGTTCCATAATGGTGAGACCAATGCCTGGCATCTCAGAGTAATCCCATGAAACAATATTCCTATACTCTTGGAACAAGGATGTGTATACGTTATTTCCTCTAGAGAGAATGATTCCCCCAAGGAGATCTATTCAACTTTTCTAGGTTCGTTTGAAATATTTACCTTGATGGTAGGTGAAATATTTGACATGTTCCCTTCCTCAAATGCATCAGGTTCTGGGATGGGATTTTTGAACCAATCGATCTTTCATGGTGGTAGTAAATATATTGACTTTATGGTGTAGATATCGTCCGTAGGCACGCTAGTAGGTACAAATGATTTTTCCAATAGAAAAAACGAACGATGGTGCATCCCATCCCATGGATATTCGAGTTTCGTCATGGCCTCTAGAATATCTTCATCGAAGTGAAAAATATTATCTATCATTGACTTGAGTTGTGTCACGCCTTGAGGTTGGGGTTCATATGTAGTTGTGTTGGTCGATAAGAAAGAATATGATTCGTTAGTTGATGTCATAGAACCAAGTGAGGCTAACAATGTGTAGATGGGATGGGTCTGCACCATCGGTGGTGTTACCACAGGTGTGGTGTTACCACTCATGTGGTGTTACCACTAGTGTGGTGTATTTTATGGTCTCGACACCAAAAAATGATGAGAAGATAACACAAATCATGGTTCCTACATGTGAGGAAATGAATCCTATATGGTGTTGTGTGTCATCAACATTAGGTGGTGGTAGAATTTGAGTTATGGTGGGTTGATAACAAGTGGGAGGAATTTCTTGCAGTCTTGTCTATGTACAAGGGGTAAAAATGTTTTCCTCAATAGGAGGTTGATGTTGAATACTAAGCCATCGAAATGTTTCTAACATATGACATGTCTCAGTGCTATGAGAGGTACTGTTGTAGATATTGCACACCAAACTAGTACTAACCAAATAGATAGTGTGGGTGGTGGTATTACTCATAGTATGAGATGATGAAGCCTAGTTGACATCATGAGATGGGACATCTTGGGGTAGTAGCCATCTCTGGATCTTAGTGTTGGCATGATGTGACTTCCTGGTGTGGTTTTTCCTCGACGTTGCTTTGGCTGAGTGAAAACATGGAAGGTATTGACAATTCCTCATATGATGTGATTGAGAGAATATGCAACAATAACAATGTGTGATCGTCTCTTTATTGGATAGAAGGATTTATGGAATTTGGACCACTAAGTGAAATATGTCATTAAACTTACTCAATTTGTGGAATTTATTTACCAAGTGGTTGGGTTTATCACATAGGGCACATGTGAGGGGTGATATTTTTTGCCAGACGACCTTAGATCATTTTTTTCCTGATCTAGATTGATGGTGGTGAGAGGATATGTAATGACAGGGGCCTTGTCATACTATTGGTGGCCATTTTCCCTCAAACACACATAATATGGAACTAGATGCTTCATTCCCTTGTGGTGTGGTGTGATCTAATGGTTCGGTATTTGACCCAACTAAATCAGAATTCTCATCAATAAATCACCACATGAATCCTAGCATATAATGGACTCAGAAAAGATGGGGAAAGTGTCACACGTGATGATTTCTTGCACAAATCTGGCAAGTGCGATGTATGTGCCCGGGTTTGGTGCTTTGGGCAAAGTGGGTAACCAAATAAAATCGATTAAATTCCCTTAATTCAGGACATTGGTTGATCAAATGATCTGGTTTGTCACATAAAGCGCATGTGGGTGTATGTAGGGGTGTCGTTGATCTGAGTTTCCACTGATCATGGCGGGAGGTTGATGGACCATAAGAGGGATAAGAGCAAGAAGCTTCTTCCCTCATGATGTAAAAAATGGTTTTGGATCCATCCTCTGCTAGGAGTAATGGGGTATTGGTTTGGGTGAGTGCACTTAACGCATTTTGATATCGAGGGATTTCGTGGAAATGATGAGTGTAATTCTCATATTTTGTGCATATGGTGCATGCATGGTTGGTGTGAAATTCCTTATGATGTGTGGGTGTGTTATTTTATGCAAAAGGGGGAGGAGGGTCCACTGGCACTTTAGGGGCATGCAAAATAGCTTTGATCTCATCCAACTCGGGGGACATATTGGTGGGGTGCCCAACTATTTCACACAAAGCACAGGGTTGAGGGACCCTAGAGGAGGGAGTATTTGAAGCTTCCACCTTTTTTACTTTTTTTTTATCCCTTTTTTTGGAACCGGATGGTGTCGGTGTAGGAAATTCTTGTTGTGGTGTGCTATCCTAAGGAGGAATAGGACTTATGCATGTTGCAGTGATACATGAGCTTGTTGGTGTTGTCTGAGGGGCTAGATACCAAACTGGTATTGCCAGAGCCATATGGGGCAATGAGAGTGTTGCAATGACTTGGTGCGAGACAAAACTAGGTGGGGGGAATAAGAAGGGTGTTTGAGTGATGGCATATGGTAAGAAAGTAGGATCGGTAACAACATTGTTGTTGGTATCTGAAATTGGTTCTTGAGCTTGGGGGGTGTTTGATGAAGTCATCATGCACACCAGTGCTCCTATGGTTGGATAAATATCCTCTATCATAAGAGGGTCTCCTAGGAATGTCCCTAGGAGTGTTGATGGCTTAAATTAGCTTGGGCTAAGCTCAGTGTAAGTCATGATCCATTCAGGAGAAGATGAGACGAAAGGTAGCATAACATCTGGTGCAGGTAATGTCTTCTTCTCATAATATGTGAGTTGATCTATTGTAATTATTTTTCTGTCATGGGGGGCCACCATTACCCTAAATACAGACGAGGCAACTACTAACATCTCATACATGTAACTCTAACCCAGCAAGATATTGTAATCCAATTGAGCATCTAATACTTCAATATCTATTAGGACGAGTTTTTTGGCCAGCTATACTGCCATGCTTTGGTATAGGCCTATGAGGGTTGAAGGGCACTTGTCATATGCTCTAAGCATGATGTCAGAAGATTTGATTTTGGGGGATCCCATTTTCTGCCAAAAAAATTTGGACATTATACATGTGTATGCCCCTTTGTCGACAATGCAATGATGGATGGTGATGTTTTGGATTGATACTAGAATTTGAAAAGAAATGGTTGATGGTAGTTGTGGGGTAGCTTTATCCAAATCAAATTCCATTAGGCAAGAATTGGCCAAGTTGATTTCACCAAGAGCAGAAAGTAGGGCTTTCTTTTAGGTTGGGCATGTTTGTAGGACCTTTATTGCTGATATAGCTTAGGGAGATTGTGCTAAGTCGTCAACTATGTTGTAGCTGTGAGTATCTTTTTAGTTATGTCATGTTCATCATAAAGGTTCTTTGACCATATTCGACATGGTTTCTAAGGAATTCGAGCATGGTCAACAATTTTGTAGGTTTTTTCGTGGTTGAGGCGGACAAGTTGGGTTCTGGGGGAGCTTCATAACTTATGTTTCACGTTTACAGGATAATATCTTCTCCTATCATGAAAATTTCGTGATTAGAATTATTATGGGGGTTCCCTCTAGAAGGATGTGGATGGGATGGTTGTTGTTGAGTGTTAATCAGTCCCTAATGGGGGAAAGGGTCCTGCATTACTACAATTTCTTTCCCTCCCTGCCCCCTATTGTCCTGTGTCATTTTCAACTCAAGGAGTTGAGGACAATGATGAGTATAATGACCATATTCACTACATATGGCACAGGAATTATTAGTCCATAGAATTGTGTTCATGTTTTTCCTTTGTGGTTTTTTGTTGGTTGGCCCTTGGTTTTGATTCCTGTTAGGGTTGCCTCTTACTAGTGCCCATGGGGGTTGTTATTCGTTGTTTCTCCCCTGTTCATGCTCTCCCTTTGGTTTCCTCTTTGTTTTTTTCTTAGCAACATTAGGTGGGTTAGTTGATTTCAATTTCTCCTCCTATTTTTCTTGTTGAGTGAGAGAAGGTTGACTAGGGTAACCCTTGCATTATTTTGCGTTGGTGGGTTATTCTGTTGTTGTGCGGGAAAAGGAGAATATTGGTTTCCTTGTCGTTGATTGTTATATGGATTCTGGGAAGAGGACATTGCGTCTATATTCCTAGAGGAGTATTCGTTTCCCTGTGGGGGAGGGTATGGCCCTCCATGGGGATTGATATTGGTTAAGCCTACTAACCATATTTTCCATCGGCATGCATTGATCAGGGTAGTATCATGTATATTATAGTGGTGGTGCGTTTTGTGTAGCACCAAATGCTTGGCCACTGAATGAGTATCCAGGGTACTGGTTGGTGTTGTTGAGTTGGTTTTGGGTTATGGACCCTATCAATCCATCATTAGCATTGGATGCGCCTAATGTCTCTTTATAAGTCTGCAAGCGTGGGGCGTCTGGAAGCACATGATAGACATATCCAGATTGGGTGTATATAAGCTCTAACTATTGATATTTTCTAATGGCTTCTTCCTCGTTATTCGGGGATGAATTTTACATGTCTTTTAAAATTTTCGATGTGAGGGATCTCAAAAATAAGTCGAGGACTTTGTCTTCAAATTGTTCTTTACACAAGCTATGACATTTCCACCATTCATGGATATGATCTGATATGTGTGTAACAAGTGTTTGTTTGAAGTGGGTGAGGAGTTACAGGTCTGAATCATGATGAACCGGGAGCTAAAAGAATGTGAGGAATGTTGTAGCTAGGTAGCTAAAGTTTCCATGTGACGCAGAAGGCTGGTCAATGTATCATTTTGTTGTTTGCCCAGTAAGGGTGTGTTGAAATAGTCGTAGTCGAATAGTATCATCTGTAGTACTATTGGATAAGCACCACAGGTGAAAAGTCATGACATGGGTTCCTGGGTCTTCTCCTTGTTTCCCTTCAAATTTTGGAATGTCCGAAGGGAGCTTAGTGGGCATGCCTAGCAAATTCTGGCTATGTGTGATCAGGTCATTAGTTAGCTTACTCAAATATGGTAGGTTTACAAAAGCTAAGAATTCTATATGTGAGTTTTCCACCATCACAAAACGATTTTGGATAGGTACATGTAAGTGGGTTCTCTATGGGGAAGTTTCAAGAGAACTACCTTGATGGGTGCCTTGTGGATTGTCTGGAGGAGTGGTGTGTGGGCTCCTAACTAGGGTATCATGTGGGGATGCTTGTGGGGTAGTGAAAGGTGTGCTTTGACGGGCATGGGTCCTGAGCAAAGATGCATCAATAAAGGAATATCCTATAACGGTGGTTGTGTGACGTCCTCTGTGCCTAAATGGAGGGAGTCCTAGCACACCTCTGGGTAATGGAGGGTGGTTTAAGAGGTGTCTAAATTGAGGGGGATTCATGGGGTCCCCTATGGTGTTGATTAGAGTGTGTTATACTTTGTGTATGGTGATTTAAGGAGATGATTCTTCAAAGCAAATAAATCACATGTATAAAACAAAGTGAAAAATAAAAGCATTACTTTCCCTTTAAATTTAGCCTGTGTGATGAACCAAATAAAAAATGGTTTTAATTTGTTTTTCGTATGAAAAAATATCATAAGCAAACCTATTCGTCCTTACAACTCTCAAATTAACTGGGACTTGTGGAGGTATCTTTTGATGGGTCCTGGGATAATGTCTTGAAATAACTGGCGACGCCTTCCAACAGCTGAAGAATAAACCAAGGTAATAAAAATGAGGCTCAAGTGATGCCTGCACCATCACCTATAGGGAAAGGATGCCCTAGATTTTTTCCACTAAAGTACCTTCGTCCCACATGAGCATTCAATTTTTTAACTTCTTGGTAGTCAGTTGCCAATATCGAGCACTAGATGGGTCAGGTAGCCCTAAAGAGTTCCACACGCACTAGACCTAAGTCTAACCCCCTCTGAATTGAGTCTCTGTCATGCTCAAGTATTCTTTTCCATGGGATGATTGAAGGATTTTATTCTCCCTAAAAATTCAACTGCTATGTCTCAAAGATGTAACATGACCAT
Organism: Pinus tabuliformis; assembly: GCA_031772625.1. NCBI lineage: Eukaryota > Viridiplantae > Streptophyta > Pinopsida > Pinales > Pinaceae > Pinus > Pinus tabuliformis. Next base: position 844,261,255 of record CM062819.1, on the reverse strand, counting down.
GGTGGCTTATGGGATGCCTACCCCCAATGGTCCTAACCTAAAATGTAAATTCTTTGGTGGCCCCTGTGGGGAATTTAGTTGGTTCAAGTTATGGTTGCTTTCAAGGATATTACTTTTATTTAGGGTGTGAGATGTATGCTAAAATAAACTAAGTATTAAAATCTCTAGAAATTGGATGCCTTCTAATACGAATTTTATAGAAGCTTAGTGTGTGATGTGTAATTGTGTGCAAGTAACGAAGTGAGCATGTAAAGTGTGAGAAGATGTGGATATTCGGTCATCTGTTCCAATATTCCCCTAATTACACTAGGTTTTAATTTTTCCTTGCATGAAAAAGAAATGATATATGGATAATGGGTTGCTTACTCTTTTTCCTATTACACTATGTGAATTTCAAAACAGGGAGATGGAAATTCAAATGCTTTAAGAAAGTTTTCATATGCAAACCCGAGTTCATCTAAGAGACGCAAGGGAAGCATAGATTACTTACTTTTTGTAATAACACTTTATCCTAGTCCCATAAAATTAAAGAAATGAATTCTTTGGTTAGTAATAAGATTTTTGGATGATGGGCCACTTACTCCTTTACTAATCAAGCTATGTGACAATTGAAAATAAAATTAAAGATAGTCTAATTACCCAGCTAATTATGATTAGTAGAGTAATTAAGTAATCTAAACCTTCTTGAAAATATTTGTTGAGGTGAACGAAATTCACTAAAGGTTTCCAATCACCTAATATATCTTGCATTACAAGTTATTTTTTTCTTTCTGGAAAACCGCACGAGTTTCCCAATGCACAGACGTGGTGGTGCGTCTGCCAGAGGAAAATTCATGGAGTGCACGTATGTCTGAGAATAAGCTGTATAGTCAACAAGAGACTGTAAATTAACAAGTTTCTTAGCCAAAGACAAGTACACAGGGTCCTACAAAAATTCTAGAGAGGTATTGAATGCCTTGTAAATCGATTATGTAGAGAGAGTGTCCTACAAACACAACATTTAGATTAAATAAAAGACAACAGTATGGTCGCCATTTCTATGGTAGTGTTTTTGTGGCAATGGTGTGCCAAAAAACAACTCCATAGCAGTTGGTTATTCCCTACAAAGGAACACATACATAGTTGGTATTGTTAGTCAACAGTCGTAGATAAACAAAGCATTGCAAATAGTGAAAAAAATACATATACAAACATGAACTAAAACAAAGATATAAATACACAAAAAATGCTTAGTGGAGAAAACAAGTCAACAAAATAATGGAAAAATATCCCTTTATTGACTTCTGGTAGTAGAAGTTGAATACAATAGATGAATACTAAACACTTTAAGAGAATTCTTTGAGATATGGTGCTCAAAAATACTCAGCAAGGAGGTTCATTTCCTCGATCTCTTTGCAAGCTTCTCCTTGTTGGCATTATGACACAGGTGTTGTCCTTAATGGCAACTCTCACAGATGACAGATCACAGTTCAAGCTCACAGAATGAAGAAAGAAAGGTATACGCAAGTTCCCATTGACCAAGACGCGTGTACATGCAGGTTCGCAGACCAAAAGGTGCGTATGAGCATACACATGCACTTTCACGAAAGGAAAGGCACGTACATGTTGGAAAACTTGGTTTTGGTCTGTGGTATTTGGACCATGGTATTGTGATCCATGGTATTGGTCCAAGGTATCTTGTCCGAAGTGTTGACCCCAGGTATTTGGTCCAAGGTATTGATTCTAAGTGGTTTTGGACCATGGTATTGAGCAAGGCCTAAGACTATAAAAGGAGGAGAAGATCATTAGGCAAAGTCACTCATGAATTGAATATCTAATGAAGAGCAAGATCTAGAATACAGGTGATTGGGTTATGGTGCACAGCTGGATCTGAATCAAGGATGAACCTGAGCGCTTGATGAAGGATAAGTTCTATTGATGGGTCAAGATCTTAAGGCTTGAAGAGAAGTATATTTGTGTGGTTTTGATATTTTATCTGAATAATTGGCGCATGTCGTAATCTGTAAATATGATGATCTGGGTATAATTGATGTCTGAATAATTGTAAAGGTTAAAATCATCATCTACAGATCTGTACGCAGGTTCATTATATCAAAGGCACTTATACATGTTGGTTCGGCATTTCAAAAGTGCATATACGCAAGTTTGCCTTGATACAAGTGCGTATGCACGCAGGTTCGTCACATTGAAGTAGCGTACACCTCATAAAATATGCTTTAGCTACTTCTGATTGTTGTTGCAGTGTTCTGGGTTCTGGCTTGAGTTCTAGTTACTGTTATTGTATTCTGGTTACAACTTTCAGAGAAGTGATTCAATTTGGTTGGGGCAAAGGAGATTGGTTGATGCAGATATATGTTGATGTTTGATTTATGTTATTGATGGATCCAGTCTGAAAATTTATGAAACGTGGTCCCTGGAAGATAAGAGAAGGTTGTAGCCTTCTGTAGGTCATCACCTACGTACTAGTACATCAGCTAGTACAAGAGCTAGGGAGTTGTATCTCCCTTCTAGGAGAAGCTGGAGAACGAGAGAAGGCTTTAGCCTTCTGCAGGTAGAAGCCTATGTACTGGTATAAGACTACACTAGTACAAAATATTGTAAAAAGAAGTTTCTTATTAAAAGGAAGATAGAGACGATTGCAGCAGGTGGTTTTCACCCACATTAGGTTTCCACCTTATATCTTGTGTTCATGTGTGTGACTGTCTGTTATGTTTTTACTGCTCCTGGTTACTGTTTATATGGTTCTGATGCACAGATTAAAGATCAACATATGAACAATCACCTAAAATTATAAGTTTACTAGGTATACGCTAGTTGCCTTATAGACAGTTGCGTATACATGCAAGTTTCATTAACTGAAGTAGTGTATATGAATTAGAATATGAAAATGAAATATTATTGACTTGCTAATACTTATTCACCCCTCCTCTCAGTATTATTTCCAACACTCCTCTCTCTCAAAGAAATATGAAGACTCTCTCAATGGTGGACTCTTCTCCTCCTACTAAGATGATGGGTTGCTTAGAAGAATTATGGCCCGCATGTTAGTTCTCTTACTTTCTTTTCTTCAACAATGAAATGTTGGGTTTCTCTGATAGAAATTTGGCTAGCATAACATTGTCTCATATTTTTGGTTCTCCCATGGCCTGTTTATATAGAATTTTTGAATCCATCTTCCCTCTCTTAGTTCATGAATGACAATGACTCATGAGTAGGATAAGATGATTCCATTGAGGGTTTCATATCTTGAATAAGATCATGTCAGGGAATCGCCTCCAAGTGTGGGAAGTGGTCCTGATTTTGTTGAGTCAGACATTTTCTCGATCACACAAACTTCGAAGGAAATACCATGCAGTGCGTGACTATCGAAGAAACAGCTACGAAGACTTCAAATTTTTAGAATCCATAAACTTTGGACCTTAGGATAATTTAGATTTTTTGCTTCATAATGTCTTCAACTGGAAATCTTCACTTATGCATTTTGTTGGATGACTTTTACCGTCTTCCAGATTGTGAAAACATGTGTACGATTTTCCGGTGCTAACAATATTATACATGTTTCAGTAGAAATTTATATTGATGACTTCACACCCTATGGGAATGACTTATAAAAATCTATCCCCAATCTTAGCAAGGACTTGCAAAGATGTGGGAAGATGAACCTATCCTTAAGGCATGAAAAATGTTTTTTCCTAATAAATGAGGGAGTTGTTTTAGGACATTTCCTCTCCTTAAAAGAGATTCAATTAGATCCTAGTAAGGTAGAAATTATCAATCAGCTTCCTATATCTCAAAAACAAATAGATGTCAAAAGATTCTTAAGTCTTGGAGGATATTATTGGAGGTTTATGCTAGTGTGAAAATTCTTAGCAAGTGTACCAAAAATACGTCACTTAATTCACTGGTGACAAGTGACCCTAACAACAAGATGTGGTCGTTTACGCTTCAGATCTACAATGACAAAAGAAGAAAACCCTGCAGCAAAAAATATCATATGCAATCTAAAACATAGAACATAAATAAATAAATTATTCAATAACCCAATAGAAGAAGAGTTTAGATTAAAAATATTTCTATTAATAACACATGGTGAAGAATATTCACAACATGGGTCTGTAGATCCCCCTCCGTGGGATGGGTCCTTTGATGTCCTTGTGCTTCAATGGTTTGTTTCTCTCTCTCAATATGTAGAAAAACCCAAAAGAAAAATGGAACTCAAGTGGGAGCTCATATGTCATGAGATGATAATGGTAACGATGATAGCGATCATGGTGAAGAATGAATGGAAAACCCTCTTATTTATAACAAAGTATTGGGCTAGATAAGAAATTGGAAAATAATAAAATATTATTTACCAAATCAAGAACTAACAGTTAGGAATACTTTATTATATTTTTTGAAGAGGGAAAATATATTCAAAATGGTAAAATATCTTTATTTAGAAAATGGTTGAAATAATTAACAAATAAAATGATTTATTAATCACTTTGCAAGGATTAAGAAAATTCTAAATTTGAAATAATTATTAAATAATGGTTTAACAATTGTTCCAAAAATAAGATTAAGGAATAATAAATAAATAGTGATTTATTTCATTATTCCTAGGTGATTTAGTCAAATGTGTTAAGAAATAATTATTTAATAATTATTTCTAGAGAAAATTAAATAAATAATGATTTATTCAATTATTCCCATGGGGTTTTTTATCTTAAACAGAAATAATTTAATAAAATGGTTTAATGAATTATTTCCTGTGGTGAAAGTGATTTTACTATGGCAAAATTAATCCTACATGGTGTATTTTGATCCACCTAGTTAGAAATGGCTAGGTGATCATTTTTTAGGTGATAACAGTTTATAAAAGATTTCAGTAAAACTACCTCTCCTTTGTTTTCTTTACTGACAAAAGATGATGATATCCATATCAATAAGCATTTGAGAGAATAAAGGAAAAGTTAATGACATCACCTATTCTTAGAGGTCCTAATTAGACCTTTCCCTTTCACATTCACAAAGATGCATCAAACAGGGAAATTGGAGTAGCTTTAGGTAAACTTCCTTATGCAATCTACTTCATTAGTAAGAATCTATCTAAGGTTGAATTGAATTACCTATAATTGAAAAAATAATTCATCTTTGTTGTACACTCTTTGAATAAGTTTAGACACTATATTACTACTTACCAAGTCTTTGTACATACTGACCATGCAACAATCAATTATTTGATGAACAAACTAGTTGTAAATGCTAAAATAATCAGGTGACTATTGGTTTTACAAGAGTTTTACTTAACCATTATTGACAAACTAGAAAAATTCAATGTTATTGCAGATTTCATGTCATGATTAACCTTTTTTTCAGATGAAGGTTTAGTTGATGATCAACTCTAATATGAGCATATTTTTCCATTTCACTTCTCTCTCCATGGTTTGTTTACATTGCCAACTATCTAGACATTGACCAACTCCCTCCTCACTTTTCTTCAAGGGAGAAAGAAATATCATTAGACAAATTGCCTCCTATACTTAGATTGGGAGGAGCCTCTTCAAGTTGGGACCAGATTAGGGTTTAAGGAGATGTGTGAGGGAGGATGAGATCTACTATATCCTCTCAGTTTGTCATGATGGACCCTATGGAGTTCATTTTCCTACAAGAAGGAAAGACTACAATATCTTGTATTTGGGATACTTTTGGCAAACTCTTCATAAAAAATCACAAAGATACACTACATGATGTGATTGATGCCAGAGAATGGGGAATCCTAGAAGGAAGGATGAAACACCCCTTCAACCTAAAGTGTCTTTTGATCCATTTGAAGAAAGGGCATTGATTCCGTTGGTCCTATTGATCCCCCATTTGGAGAGAAAAAGTACATCATCGTATGAATTAATTACCTAACTAAATGGGTTGAAGTGAAAGCAGTGAAATAGAGAAAAATGTAGTTAAGTTCTTAAGATAGAAAATTTTCTACAAGTTTGTTTTCCAAGATAGTTCATAAAAAATCAAGGCACCTAGTTTACTTCTAATTTGATTGAGGACATAGTGAAGCAGCATCACATTCGCCATCGAAATACCACTTCCTACTACCTCCAAGAAAATGGGCAGGTAGATATCACTAACAGAGCATTAAAAAACACTCTTACTAAGGTAGTTAGTGGAAACAAAAAATATTGGGCAGGAAAGCTTGTTGAAGCCACTTGGGCCTATGACACTACTTAGAAAACCACCACTAGTTTCACCCCCTATCAGTTATTTTATGGAAATAAGGTTGTATTACCAAATGAGTTTAAATATAACACTTTTAGGATCGCATCTCAACTAGACATGTATTTGACCAAGGCATGGGTCAATAAGATACCACAGATAAATGCATTGGATGAGAATAGGATACATGTCTTGTTGCATACTAAGGTAATACAGCTACAAAGTGAAATTTGGCATGATAAATACATCAAAACCAAAGCCTTCCAAGAGGATTATTTGGTTGTCTTGTATGACTTTAGGTTCAAGGAATTCAAAGGAAAATTTCCGATTAGATGTTTGGGAAATTACCTAGTGGAAAAATGTTATGATAATGAATTTTTCAATATCAGAACCATAAATGAGGAGAAAATACCACTCTTAGTAAATTCTTACAAGTTGAAGGTTTATAGGAAGTGACTTTCCAAGGTTAAATTTACAATTTCAATAAGAAAGGAACGTAATGTGATTGAGAGCACCAGAGCTCCCAATCCATCCATCTCCATATCAGCAAAAAAATAGAAAAAAAAGGAAATATAAAAAATGAAAATATCAAGTGAAAATCTCCTTTGAGGTGCTTGAAACAAGCTCATTAACTGAAAACCTCCATGATGCGGTCGGTGACTTTGAGAAAAAATAGCAAGAGAATAAATATCTAGGTGAAAACCTCTTCTAAGGTGCCTGAAGTAGTTTTACTATCTAAAAACCTCCATGAGGTAGCCATTGAGCCCAAGAAAAGGAAAAAAAAAAAAGAAAATAAAAAAACATATTGATCTCTCACATTGATTTTTTTTCAGGAACAATTTTCCTACAACAAAAGAAGAAACATCAATTAGGTCAATAAAAAAGGATAGTCTAGCACCCATTTAAATTCATCAACACAGACTACCTCAAATCTTATTTGGAATCCTTGTACCATTTTCCATTCCCTTATACCATTCTCGGCATCATCCATCTCATATTCCCCACTTTCCATCAGTTTTTTGCAACCTTCTTGAAATGCTACAAGGAATTGTTTCTGAAAAAAAGCTATAAATCTAAGTTTTTTTTAATATTTGGTCCAAAGAGGAGAACCAACAAGGTCCTAAAATTCCCCTTTCCATGTTCAAGCTTCATTAATATGTTCCTCTCACTCTATTCACTCGATTTGACCCTATAACAACCCATTTCTCTCACTTTTTCATCACATTCAAACTCAAAATCTTCTCCTACATTTCCTCCATCCCTTTGAATTATCAAGCTAGATACATCACTTGAGGATATTTTTGAATTAGTTCGAAAGGAATTTGTGCTTGCTACAAAATAACTACACAGCCTTGTAGAAAACTGTATAGATCCTACAGAACCAACTTTTTCAGCACATAAGGAGCCATTTTAGGGAATTGTATTCTCTAACAAACTCCATATCTCTAGTATACCCTCTAGGAATGATGAAGAGGTCCAGAGCATACAACAACCAGCACAAACACCATCCTTGAAAAACACCTAAATCTATGGCATTCATCAACACTAAGCTTCCAAAATGTAAACATGAGGTATAGAGCCCCGAACTCTCTCTCGATTTATTTAAAGCATAGTGAAATTTTCCTTTTCACAAATCAAGGTTCTAATGGATTAGCCATTGAAATATGACTAACTTATAACCAATTTCTATAGTTCGCTTCCCATGTGTGAGAGGAAAGTAAGAAAAATGGGATTATATCCTTGACTTATTCGAAAAGGTGGTTGTTGCCTTTTTTATGATGTAATGGTCTAGGTGGGGAGCACAACCAAGTATTACGTTGGGGAGTAGAGTGGTAGATGGGACAGATAAGTGTTGCATGTTAATTCCCCTATCTACCACCCCATCACTATGTTGTACTTCATGTCACCATCATTGTGAGGCAAAAACAACAGTAATATCCCCGTCGACAAAGTGCATCCAATATATAGAAACCACGTGTTTCTAGAAAAATTGTCACAATTTTCTACAAGAGTTATCACATGTTGTTACAAGAAATGATACATATAGCTACAGGTTTGCAATGGTTTGCTACAGGTCTATATGGATTTGCTACATCTTTGCAAGTATTTTCTACAGGATCACGAAGAAACTACCGTATTTCCCTCATCAATCTCTTTGTGTGCATTAAAAAGGTCAATTCCCTAAAACAACTCATGAATTTCTTACCAAATTCTTTTTCAAATAAATTATTAGTATGCATAACATGTTTTATGTTAAATTGGGCACACAGTCTAAAAAGAAAAAAAAATAAGTTTTTGTGTCTAATTGTGAGTGGAAGGAGAGGAGGCTCATCATTTTCTCTTTTATATTTGATGTTTGATTTGTTGGGTGTAGAGTCAAGGTTGTGATGATATTTTGTAATTATGTCCATTCTAAAAGGCACACATAAGTGTTGTAATAGGAAACCATGTTTCCTATAGTAGCACAACCACACCATCTCCTCTCAAAACAATTATAACCATAGATGAAACAATTAAGTTAAATGAAGTTTTTAGGAGTTATTAGAAGGAAATTTATAGGTACAGTTTGAAATTGGTTTCCAAAATATTATTTAGGGAAATCTGTGAGGATAGAATGGGGGGCAGTTTTAAGCCCACTAACACAAGTGGAATTTACCAGCACCCTAGATTTGTAACCATCTTAGAGAATTTCCAATTTTTAGGGTTATTTTAGAGACTTAGGGGCTTTTATGATGAAGTGGCAACGAAATTTTCCATGAATCTACAGATCCTTGAAGGGCATGAGTTTGTCACTACAGTCAAGGGACTAGTAGTTTACTTAAATGAGGACTTAGTGAGCAGAATCACAACTCTTCCTAAGGGACTTTAGTGGAACGGTTGAATGGTTTTTTTCAAATTTAATGTCAAAGTAAAACTTTAAAATATTTTAATATACGTCAAATATTAAAAGAAATACTCAGAGACGAGGGGGCAGGTGAATCAGTATTATGGAGATATAAAATTGTTTTTGCAAATAAAACTTACTCTGGAATTTACTTTAGAAAGATATAACAATATCATGCATATGAAAAACACAAACAATAATCACATGTAGACACTTATATTTTAGGTGGAAAAACCCCCTGCCAGGGTAAAAAAACCACTGAACTTTCTTTTGCTTCTTCTTTATTATCTATTGCTTCAAAATATTCTCATTTATATTACATGATTTATCTATCACTAAAAATGGAGCACCCACCCCTTGACTGAAATGAGAAATGTTTGCCACAACCAACTTGGAGCACCCACTCTACAAAAGACAATCAACATGCACTTAGCTTGAAGCCCCCACTTCAAGTATAAACAATTTTTCTACAAGAAAATATGATTCGAAAATGAAAATACTACTGCATAAACAAAATTAGAAACAAATAAGCACACTCATGCAGCCACAATTTCACACTCCAAATGAGATAATAATTCTATCCACACACACTCTCCAAATTGACCTTCAATCTTTGCACATAACTTTGAAACATTCCTGAAGAATAATTTCTAAAGCACGCACTACAATACTGAAGCTTTGAACTCACTACTACAATCATTGGTTTGTGCACTTTCTCTACATGCACACTCACTCATTCACACTACTAGAGAACCAACCAAATAAGAAACCTTTCTCAACATATTTGTAATATCTGAGATCAATTGATTCTTCAGGCAATGGATCTCACCCAAAACCTATTCACATGCTTCATATTTGATTGGGCTGGACTTTTTGACCAAATCAAGCCACTCATTCCACTAGCCTTTTGATAATTTCAACTTTGATCACCTTCTAGGTGCCCCACGACTTGTCTCTACCTTTTTCTGGAAAATTCTAACAACAAAATTTGCCAAAAACAAATTAACTCCAAATGAGCATGCAAAATCTGGATTTTTTTCATGTTTTTATTTGGTCGCATGAACAAAACTTCTCAGATCTGACTGGTCGCTCGCACAACTCTACCATCCATTGATTAGGAATTTTCAGTTACTCCCATAAGCCTTTATCCATGAAATGGGTTAGAGCATAAGGTAAAGAAAGAGTCATTTCCCTCAAACTTGCGACAAAGCTTCAGGGGGTTGATATGACCTGTGAACCATCCTTCCAACCCCAACTTAACATCAGTAAACCAACTACATAACTTCAACAATACTCCACACACATCATCAACTATACCTCTAGCACAAATATAGCTCAACTTCAAATGAGGCCTCATTACCTCATAAATCCTCTCCTACAAACCTTCTGAGACTATGACAGCATTTTACATTAGCATGACAGCCCTCAACAAGTATAAAATAGACTCAAGATGATACATAGAGACTCATGAGTACATAACTTCAGCAAGTGACATCAATGGCAACACAAACATGCAACAAACTCCCCCTTTGCCAATGATGTCAACATGTAGCTTCTAAAAAATAAATATGAAATTTACATACAACAATTTGAAATTGAGCACATACACAACTCACTCTCTCTCCCCCTTTGACATCAATGGAAAGAGAAAATACATAACAACAATGTGATACATAGCCAAAAATGAAGTACTCCCCCTGAAGAGGTGCAACAAATACTCCCCCTAGGTTGTTGTACATTCTCCCCTTTAATATATTTGAGACCAGCCATCCTGAAGAAGAAATCCATCTTGAAATGAATCAAGAAGAAGTAAGCAAACGGTTCATAATGCCTTGAAAAGCATGCAAATAACCAATCGCTACCCATTCTCCAAATTTTGCATATGAAATTTCTCTTGGTGGAAGCCATATGACAGTAGCTAACTCCATGAAAATCTCCTCAATGCCTTCGAAAAGGCACAACACCCATACGCTCTCTAAGATATTCAAATTACTCCCTTAGAAGTGGCTTGGTTAAGATATCTGCAATTTATTCATTTGAAGCAACATATTCCAACATTACAACTTTGTTGACCATATGTTCTCTGATAAAATGATATTCTATTGGTATGTGCTTGGTCTTGGAATGAAGGACCGTAATTTTGGAGATTCTTACTTGTATTGTTTACCATGATGGGAAGAGGCTCTAAATACTCAACATGCATGTCTTGAAGAGTTTCCTTCATCTATAAAATGTGTGTGAAACAAATGGTTGATGTTATATATTCAACTACAATAGTGGACAAAGAGATAGAACTTTGTTTATTTCTTGCCCAAGAGACCAAACAATATCCCAAAAAGTGAGTTTCTCCTGAATTACTTTTCATGTTATCAATACTACCAACCCAATCATCATTCCCTTTGGGATACCATAATCCATAGTCGAGAGTGCCTTGAAGTTACTTGAAGATCCTATTTACAACATTAAGATGAGTCTCCTTGGGATTAGCTTGAAATCTTGAGACCAATCCTATAGCTTGCACAATATCAGGTCTAGAAGTAGTTAGATACAATCAGGTTCCAATCATCGAATGATACATGGGTTGATTTATTTTTGGTGATTCATCATCTTTGCTCAATTTACAACCGGTTACCATATGAGTGCATACTGGTTTGCAATATTCCATGCCAAATTGTTTTAATTTCTCTCTAAGATACTTGGATTGAGAAATTAAAATGCCTTTATCATATTGAATAAATTGCAAACCAAGAAAGAAAGTAAGCTCACCCAACATTAACATCTCAAATTATTTTTGCATTTCTTATGCAAAATTTTGGCCCATCTTCTCCAAATTTCCCCCAAAAATAATATTATCTACATACACAACAATTATTAGAAAATTATAACCTTCAAAATTGATATATAAATTGTTTTTTCGTGGATCCATTTTTGAAGCCTTGTTGTTGTATATGTTTTTCTAACTTTTCATACCATGCTCTTGGAGCTTGCTTCAAGCCATAAAGAGCCTTTTTCAACCTGCACACTAGATTCTCAAATCACCAATAAGAAACCTTCAGGCTACTCCATATAAACTTCCTCTTCTAGATCACCATTCAAGAATTTGATTTTACATCCATTTGATAAACTTTAATTTTATTGTAGCATGCAAAGGCCCAAAACATTCTTATAGTATCTAATCTAGATATAGGTGCCAAAGTTTCATCAAAATCAATACCTTCTACCTGAGTATACCCTTTGCACACAAGTATTTCTTTGTTTCTTACCACTTTGCCTTCTTCATCTAGCTTCTTCTTGAACACCCACTTGGTTCCAATGATGTTTTTGTCCTTTCACCTTGGCATAATCTCCCATGTATTGTTCTTCTCAATCTGATCTAATTATTCATTCATTGCTTTGACCCAAATTTGATCTTCTCTAACATCATTAAATCTTTTGGGATCTATTTGAGACAATGGTGCAAAATGTGCTTGATTGAAGCTATCCAACAGATTCCTCCTCGTTTTCACTCCACCTTCCAATAATTTCACTTTCTGGGTGCTTCTTTTGAATGTGAATTGGTGGAGCCTTCTTTGTAGTTGAGGTCTTTCTCTCTTCTTCCTCTTATTCATAAATTTCTTGGTCCTCGTATTCTATGAAATCATGATCAGCTGCAACATCTTTGGAATCATTATATTTAGGCAAATCTTCATCAATAACAATATCAATACCTACAATTAAATTTTTAGTTCTCTTGTTGTAGCAATTGTATCCCTTTCTCTTGAAGGAATAGACATGGAATATGCCTTCATCAATGCTTGGTTCGAACTCGCCAAGTTTGTCTTCCATCCTCTTGTTGTAGCATTTGATCCCAAATATTTTGAAGTGGTCAAATTTTTTGGATCTTCCTTTCCACAAATTATACGGAGTTTTGTCACTGTTAGGCCTAAGAAAAACTCTATTGGCCAAACATACTATTGTTTGAGTTGCTTCTCCCAAAAAAAATCTGACACACTAGCGTCATCCAACATAGCTCATGCCATATCTTGGACCAACCTATTTTTCCTCTCCACTACACCATTCTTTTGCGGTGTTCTAGTTATGGAGTATTGCCTCTTAATCCCATGCTCCTCACAAAAATCATCAAATTATTTGGACATGAACTCACCTCCTATATCAGATCTAAGACACTTTATCTTCAAAACAACCTCATTTTCAACAAGTGACTTAAAATACTTAAACTTATTGAAAGCTTCTGATTTTTATTTCATGAGCATAACCCATGTGGATTTAGTGAAGTCATCATTAATTATATGAAATATTTCTCACCTCTTGGACTTTGCTTCCTTGTAGGGCACATACATTTGTATGCACTAGCTCCAATGGTCTACTTATAATGAACTCCTTGGATTTTAAATGCATTATTATTTGTTTCCCAAATTGGCATGACTTGCATATTGTGTTATCTTGTTTAGCCAACCTTGGTAATCCTCTAACTTCTCCAATATTTCTAACCTTGACTAGATTATCAAAATTAACATCACCCAATCTTCTATGCCATAGCCAAGATTCTTCTATTTTTCTCATGCAGAAGCTATATCTAGTGTCATCAAAAATATACATGTTGTTGTCACTTCTAATGACCTTTGCCACTAACTTTCCTAATTTAGCATTTCTTATCTCACACTCTTTGGATCTGAAATTCACCTCATGCCCATTATCGCACACCTGACTCACACTGAGGAGATTGTGCTTCCATCCATCAACATAAAGCACATTTTGGGCTTTGGTCTTCTTGTCCAATCTAACTGTTCCTTTTCCTTTAATGGGAGTTGTTGCATCATTTCCTAAACTAACATTGCCTTTTTTGTACTCTTTTAGCTGTAATAATTTTCTCTTATCACCGGTCATGTGCTTGGAGCAAAAACTCTCAATCAGCCATTGCTCGTGTTGATTATGAGCTATCAAAGAAATCTCACAACTTTCAACATTTTTCTTCCATCTTTTCTCAACTTTTTGTTGATTAGATTTCTCTTGAGTGTGTTGCATGAATGAGTTTGGAAATCTAGATCTGTGCTCACTAGCTTTGTGACCAAATTTACACTTGATCTCATTCATTAGTGGAGAAAAAAAAAATCCATTAGCATGCAAAATATTTGGTCCTTGAGAAACTCTTGATCTATCAACATTTCTTCTAGGAAACATCTTCAACCTACAATTTATGGATTTGTGTCCAAAATTATTACATGCAAAACAATAACTATAAAATAGTGTAGGATACCTAAATTTTTGTGGCCATGATGAAGGAGTGAAATTTGAGGATCTTGCTTGCTCAACTTGTTTATTTTCTATTGATTTTATTTCAGCTTCATTCTTTTGGACATTCTTTCTAGTTGCTACAATACTTGCTTGATTTTCTTTTCCTTTCAAAACATCTCCATAACTGGTATTTGGATGATCTTTGAAATTTTGTAGAGGAGGCTTGAACCCCAAACTAATTTTATCCTCCGATGACCTTTGCATGTTGATAATATTTTGCAAGGTTTCAGATCCCTTGACAAATTTTTGATTTATACATGCTTTAGTTTTTGCTTTTGATAGATTGGCCCTTAATGCAACAATTTCTTCCTCAAGTTTCCGAAAATTTTGTTTCCATTCTTCTAGCCGATTGGTGAGCACATTTTCTTTCATTTTTGCTTCTTCCAATTCTCTCTTTAAGAAGATGATGTCTTCTTCATGGGTGAATGTAGTAGGAGCTCTTCCAATACTCTACTTCAAAAATTCATTTTCTTCCTCCAACTCAGCCAAATTATTTTGTTGAACCACAATTTGTTGCAGCAAATTTTCCTTGAATTTCTCAAGCTCATTCAACTGGGTCTTCAAATAATTATCAACCAAAGAATGTTTATTATCCTTTAGTTTTCACATTTCCTCTTTCAGCAACTTATTTTTGTTTCTATCTTTGCTTAGCTCATCAATTGTAGTAATGAGCTCATCTTCATAATCAATCTCTTCATCTTCAAGATTTTATTCATATTTGGACTCAAAAGCCATAAGAACACATTCATTGTGCTCTTCTTCTTCTAATGAAGATTTCTCACTGCTTTCATCTAAAATATCACTTTCTTATTGGTGTAGTAACTCCTCCTTTGAGCTTTAGCTCTTCAAAATTTCTAAGTTTTATCCTTTCTCTTTATATCCTTCTTCTTTTCCTCCTTTTCACTTCTTTTGTGTGGACATTTTGCAGAAAAATGTCCAACTTCTCGACATTCAAAACACTTGAAAGGAAGCTTTCCTTTATACTTTTCAGAACCTCTTTTTAATTTATTGGAAAACAAAGCAAATTCTTCATCAGATTTACTACTAGAATACTCTTCCTCTTCCTTGTTTTCTTTGGAAGTTTCTTGAGATTTTTTGCAATAGCCTTGACCTTATTGGAGGCCTTGAATGAAGCTTCACTAGACTCGGATTTCTTTTCTACAATATGCATCTCATAAGTTGTAAGATTTCCAAGTAATTGCTCCATAATGGGAGTGCTCAAATCAGATATTTCTTCAATAACAGAAACCTTACTTAAATCTTGTTGGTAAATACCTCAAGATCTTCTGAATAATGTCTTCATGTTCAAAATTTTCATCTAATCTCTTGATTATATTGGTCATTATTTCAACTCTTCAAAGATATTCTGCAATAGTTTCATCTTCCTTCATTTTCAAGCTCTCAAAACTCATCCTATAGGTTGGGAGGTTCACTTTCTTCACCTTATTATCACCTTCATAGCTATTCTCAAGTTTTTCCTAAACTTCTTTGACTAATTTACAATGCATGACTTTTATAATCTCATTCCCACTAAGTGTTTCAATAATAGCATTTTTGGCTTTGGAATTGTTTTGAAACTTATTCTTTTCATCAGTGTCTGACAGAACAGCATATCTGGACACCACAGTAGATAAAACATCAATGTCTAAACTCATGAGATGCTCTTCCATATATTATAGTTCTCACCATCAAAAATTAGAACCTTCACATCATGGCCAGCCATTGTCCCTTCTCAAGTTCTCCTTTCAACGGTCAAGCTGCAACAAAGGAACTAACTCTGATACCAATTGTTAGACAAAAATAATACTGATGGGGGGGGTGTGAATCAGTATTATGGAAATATAGAAATTATTTCTGCAAATAAAACTTATTCAGAAATTTACTTCGGAAAGATATAACAATATCATGCACATGAAAAACACAAATTGTCATCACATGTAGACACTTGGATTTTACGTGTAAAAACCCCCCTCCAGGGAAAAAAGCCACTAAACTATTTGTTTCTTCTTATTTGTTATGTATTGCTTCAAAATATTCACATTTACATTACATCAGCTAACCACCACTAGCAATGGAGCACCCGCCTCTTGACTGAAATGAGAACTGTTGGACACAACCAACTTGGAGCACCCACTCCTACAATAGATAATCAGCATTCACTTAGCTTGAAGCCCCCACTTCAAGTACAAACAATTATGCTACAAGAAAATATGATTTAGAACTAAAAATACTATTGCATAAACAAAATTAGCAACAAATAAGCACACTCATGCAACCAAAATTTCCACTCCAAATGGGAGAAGCAAATATCTCCACACACACTCTCCAAACTAATCTTCAATATCTGCACACAACTTCGAAACAATCCTGAAGAATAATTTTTTATGAACACACTAGAATACTGAAGCTCTGAACTCACTTCTACAATCATTAGTTTGTGCACTTTCTATACATGCACACTCACTCACTCACACTGCTAGAGAACCAACCAAATGAGCAACCTTTCCCTACATATTTGTAATATCTAAGATGAAATAATTCTTCGGGTGATGGATCTCAACCAAAACCTGTTCACATGCTTCAAATTTGATTGAGATGGAGTTTTTGACCAAATCAAGCCACTCATTCCACTAGCCTTTTGATACTTTAAACTTTGATCACCTTCTAGATGCCCCACAACTTGTATAGACCTTTTTCTAGAAAATTCCAACCATAAAATTCACCAAAAATAAATTAATCCCAAATGAGCTCACGAAATTCGAAGATTTTTCATTTTTTCTTTGGTCGCATGGACAAAACTGCTCAGATCCAACCGGTCACTCACACAACACTTCCAGCCAGCGACTGGGAAGTTTTAGTCACTCCCATAAGCTTTTATCCATGCGACTAGCACAAAGCATAAGGTAAAGCAATATTCCTTGCCCTCAAACTTGCAACAGAGCTTCAGGGGGTTTATAAGACCTGTAAACCATCCTTCCAAACCCAACTTGACATTAGGAAACAAGCTGCATAACTTCAAAAAGACTCCACACACATCATCAACTAGACCTCTAGAAAGCATGTAGATCAGCTTCATATGAGACATTATTAACTCATGACACCTCTCCTACAAACCTTCTGAGACTATGATATAATTTTACATCAACATGACATCCCTCAACAAGTATACAACAAATGCAAGATTATACATAGAGACTCATGAATACATAACTTCAACAGATGACATCAATGGCAACAAAAAGATGCCAACATCAGCAGATTACAATAACTAGAAGTAATAATGGACAAGAAGCCCCAAAAGACAGGAAAGGAAGCCCCAATCTATATGCCTCACACTTGTTGAGTAAAATGATGTAAAGGGCACTAATTTTGATCATGAAACCATCATCATTTGATTATGCTCATCAATTTTTTTCTGATGTTAGGTTTCACATCACATGGTTCCCCTCAATTGAGGAGATATTCCCATTTGAAGTCAGTGTGCCCTAATGCATGGGCCAATTTCCCCAAAGCCAGCATAATTTTTTTAATAATATATGACTTTGAATCAAGCACAAGTGATGATCCAAGTGAAGGAAAGGTTAAGGTTAGGTAGCAAGAATTTAGAAAAAAAGAACAATAAAATAATAAAAGTTGACCAAATCTTTCTCAAAAGGATGAATTTTCATTATGAAAAAGGTTTTTAAATTTCATTTGGATAGGTCATCCCCCCTAAATCCCCCAATGATTTAGTATTAATAAATAACCCTTTGTGGCATTGTTGCATAAAAATAACTCAGATTAGCTCTAAAATTACCAAGTAATCTGAAGCAAGAATCCAAAGTTTCTTGAGGCAAGAGGTAGGAAGTTTTATTTATGGAATAGAGTAGTTGATTTAGGGAAATTATATTGGGATATTTTTAAGTATTTGAGGTAGTGCAGAGGTTTTGTGTTTATTTTGGCAGTCCATGGGGATTTTCTACAATCGTTCAAGATAGTTTTGACAATGCACAAGGAGGGAAAATGGCCATAGCATGTTCGTCCAATATAATAATTCGCAATCATCCTAGGGCCAATTATGATCAAGAAGTTTCCCCTTTATTTATACCCTTGTTGTAGTCCATGTGAGGTTGTATTGTTTGATTGAATTCACCTAGTGTGTGATC
This sequence comes from Pinus tabuliformis, assembly GCA_031772625.1. NCBI lineage: Eukaryota > Viridiplantae > Streptophyta > Pinopsida > Pinales > Pinaceae > Pinus > Pinus tabuliformis. The sequence goes on along the minus strand of CM062819.1, from coordinate 844,242,727 downwards.
AATTGTGAAGTGTGATTGGTTGCATTTTTTTGGTGTGTTTTCATTGTTCTGGTATAGGTTATGACGTTGTGAAGGAATAATTCCATGTTTTCTCCAGTGTGTGGAGTGATCAAGCTTATGGTTTTATGATGAGACCAATCACATAACAATTAACTCTAAATTAACTCTAAATTCATGTGTTGATTACCCTTTCTTTGTTGCAAAATTATGATGCATTGAATCCATAAGTGTGACTTAATTACACCTGTACGTTGAGTATTTGTCACCTATATCTGTAGAACATTGTTGTGATTCTAGATGTTGTATTTTCTTTTTGGTTGATCGATCTAGAAATTCTAAGGGTGATGTAATGATTTAAAGCATTAGTGATGTATGGAATGAGATCTGATCATGTTGCCTTGGTTTCCTCTGGAGATAATTAGTCATGTGTATCAGTGCAATGAGAGATCAAGTTAACCTTTGCGTATGTGTTATCAAGACTTGACTAGTGAGTTGGCCAGTTGAAATATGTATGGAACAAAACAAATTTCAGAGGATATAGTGTAACATCGTGTGAATATTTCTTAGCGCTCCTGTGCAAATGTAATGAGCTAGGAACAATTAATCGAGCCTATTGTACAATGACATATTAATGCGGATTGGTTACGCTAATCATATGTTAGTACAATCAAATTTATAAGGAAAATTGGTAAACGTTGGATCGATCAGAGCACTAGTGTGATGTCTGACCAAAATGCATGAAGAACTAATTATCTCCAAGTAATATTGAAGAAGATGTGTTTTCATCCTTGTGATAGGTCTAGACTAAATCATCTTTCAAGGTCTACTTCTAGATATTGAGTGTCCTTCCAACTACCAATGTTGAACTAGATCAAACATTGTTTAAATATGAAGCTTATGTTAATAGTTGAGTACAAAAAGTTTGAAGCTATTGATTGTGGATCAATATACAAAACATATATTGTTCTAATAGTACATATTTACTTAACTTATCTACCACACAAAATTTTCTAAGCATAAGAAACGGTATTGTCTTCATGACTATTTTAATGATGAGAGAAATAATGTGTTGTTGAGCTCTTTATATTCCAGGATTTTTTCTAATGACTACATAACTTTTCTAGTTATATATTCATTGAATTTGTTGTCTATGAAATACATTGAAGTGGAAAGAGCTAAGACGAATTTCATGTCTATGATATTGCAAGATATGCTTCAAGGGTTTTTCCAAGATATTGTTGAGCTAATGTTGAGAGTTGGTTATTGATCTATGTTGTGCTTGCTCACGGACCTAGCGAAGACAGAGATGTAAAATTAGTTGTTGATTGTTTGTTGTTATAATCATGGATGATATCAGAGTTTGTGGTTCAATTTGCACTACGAATATTATTTTTATGGTATCTCAGGGTTTATGGGTTGTGTCAATATGAACAAGGTATTGAGCTTGTAATGTATAAAAATAAAGCTCTATTGTCCAAAAGTTATGGTTCAAGGGGATCTGAGAAGTTCATTATTGTTCTAATCATTGGTGTTGCAGATGATTACATCATATGGCAGATGTATAGGAAATAATTATACATATGATGGTTGATATATGTTGCTAGGGTATGAGAATACAGTGACCAGATTGTCTTGTTGCAACGATTTTATCACAAAGTTGTAACAGCCTCTGGTTAAGTTTTCATGTAAATAAATCAAACCAAGGTCATGGGGACACATATTCCAAGTTGAATGAGGGGAAAAACATTACATTGGCATCCACTTATGGTTAATTATTTATTTATTTTCTATAGAAATTGGCATTGGAAAGAGGCAAAAGGAAATAAATGGAAAATTATTTATTATAGGCTAGCAAGGACATGTGGCAAACGTGCAAATAAATAAAAGAAAATGAAACAAAATCCACTTCAGCAGAGGGGGAAGAGGAAGAGACAATAAAAGGCGAAATTAGTAAAATAATATCCATGCAAGGGAAAATGAAGGAAAATGAAAAGAAAAAAAAAATTGGAGAGACATCATTCTAGCATTCTCTTTTCGAGGAAAAAGAGAGGAAAAGGGAGGAGATACTAAAGCAAGAGGGAGAGAAAAAACTACAGAAAAAGGAGGGGAGAACTTGGACACAAGCAAGGAAAGCAAGAAGTGGAATATGAATCTGTATTGCAGCCAAGAAGAATATTTGGATAGAAGCAAGCAAGGGAAGAAAATAGTTGTGGATTTGCAGGTGACAATGTGCATGTTTGATTATCTAGTTGGGATTTGAATGCATGGTTCATGCATTGGCTTATTGTTCATTTTATGTCATTGGCATGGAGATTTTCTTGGATTGATAGTGATGTATAGCCTTTCCTATTCCATTTCCTGGATATCCATGATGTAGTGGTTTCTAAATTTGGTTGAGCTTTGGATTGTCGATAGATTTTGGATCTTGATTGAGGTGGTCTCAAAAAAATCCCAATGGTTGAGGGTGGAGATGGCTTTCTCTGTGAATCTCTTGAGAGGTTCGTGGAGACAGGAAAATTCCTCTAGGTGCAGTGAAGAAATTATGAGGCATCTAAGCTTGTATTGGTTTTAGTGATTTTTGGACCTAGTATTGGGTGAAATCACTATGGTATGAGGGTGGGGGTGGTTTCCTTTGGATTCCCTTTTTGTTTATGTTTTTGTATATCCCATGTGATCCCACATTCATGCTTCAAATGTGGCATGGGGGTGATTGGATGGAAGAAAGATTTGGTTCAACCCAATCTATGGTCGCACGGTACGTGGAAGTCCCTAACTTGGTTGGCATTGTGCATATGTTATTATGTGTTATTTTTTATTGAGACTAATGAGTACAATTTCTGGTTTAATGTGTGGTTATTTGACTCATTTTTCATGGCTTCATTCTAGTTAAATTTTGGTTACATGCATGGTATACTTCTTATTATATGACATGCTCTTGTTATTGATCTTGCTCATGGTTTGAAAAGATATTGAATAGTTTATATGAATGCATGAGCTAAAATTTGTTTGTTACATCTATATTGAGAGGGAATTAAGCCTTCTTTATGAACATCTAATGAAACTAATTCATCAATGAATAATTATTCATTCATGACCTATAGGTACGATGTTTACCAAGTGTTTGTAGAAATGACTAACATGTGTTTTGTAAGATTGAGCAAGAATAGAACTTGGAAACACAGTATGAAGCCTTATATAGACTATTGATAGAGTTTTTGGTAGTTTTGAGTAGTTGGCCTATAGGCTAACCCTAAGAATCCATAACAGAGTCTTTGCTCACACTCTCAAAACTGGGTAATTTCGGTTGTAGCCGCACTGGTGTTGATTTGTGCGTGCAACCAGAGACCTCTGGTCGCACTAACTAGGCTTCATGTGTGCATCTAGGTTGTAAGCTAGGTCAAAAAGTGGTTCCAGCTCCGGGAAAAGGTTACCGTGAAAATTTTTTGACATCTGGGTGATCATGTGCCTCTGAGTGTTGCATTAAATATGGATAAGTGGACCCCATTTCCATAATTGGATCTTGGATTTTGGGTCATGTATAGTAACTCTCAGCTCATATTTGCCCTGGTAAGTGAGTTAAATTGGGTAAATGTGGGGTGGGGTGTTATAGAGTGGTATCAAAGCAGGTTCACAGCAATGGACCTCAGGGTAAATGCATATTTTTCTGCATGTATGTCTGTTGTATATATGTTTACCATGCATGCATCTCATCTTTTTATTGTTATTTATATTATATCCCTGCACATGATATGCTCGTGATGTTATTATGTATCATGCTAATCTAGATTGACATGTGCAGATCTAATAGCCTCGCCAGCAATAAATTGAGGTAATGTCTTGATTATGCCTTTTGTTTTATTTAATAATGGTATGTTGTAGGAAAATAGAAGGCCAAGAGATGAAGAGAAAAATGGTGGATTAAATTTCATATGACTCCTCGTACAAACTAGAAGAGAAATTAGTGGGGTGGAAGAGATTAGTTGAGCAACAGGGACAGGGGGACTTTCCTAATTTATCAGATACGTTAAGATGGTTGAAGACGAAGATTAGAAGTTGTAAATTTGATAATGAGCAGTTGATTGAGGCCTAGGAAAGGCTTATTAAATATCAAGAGAAGCAATTTGAGGTTAATGTATTCATCCTTCAAAGCCTTTCATATTTACATAAGCAAGGACAGTTGAGGACTAGTCATGGAGATAAGCAGGAAGGAAATACAAATGGGGTAGATGAAATCTAGTCTCAAAAAAGGTACAGGATGGACAAGGATGATATATTAAAGAGTGGTAGACTCTTGGATGCACCTGAGAGGAGGGATAATATTCATGGACCTTATTCTATAAATACCTCTAGGATACATCACTGCCAGTATCATTATAAGAGGAGTGAGAGGGGCTATTTGCCAGAAGAATTCAAGAACTCTAAGCCTAGTACTTTTGATAATGAGATGACCAAATCAGAAGATGAAAAAGCATGTATGCTTGGAATGAGGAAATTTTGCAGGCTTCATGATTACTCAAATAATATTAAAGCTAAGCTAGATACTTTCAATCTCAAAGGAAAATCAGATGTCTAGTGGGAATATTTCAAACATGTCAAAGGCATTAGGGAAGAGGAGATGAATTGGGAATAATTTGAAACTCCTAAGAAATAATTAATTTTCTTAGAGGTATTATGATGGAAAGGCCAAGGAATTCCATGAGCTTAGGATGGGTTCCATGTCAGATGAGGAATATACAACCATATTTCTAGAGCTATTGAGATATGTGTCGTATCTCAAGGATGAGAAAGAAAAGATCCAAAGGTTCATCAGTAAATTTCCATTAGAATTGAAAGACTAAATTGACTTTGATGAGCATCAGTCATTGGAGGAATCCATCAGGAAGTTGAAGCATTTGTATGAACAATCAAAGTGCAATCTTGAGTTCAAGCGTGATTGGAAGGGTAATGGTAATACTAAAGGAAAATGGCCCAAGAAGCGAGGAAGATATTAGGATGTAAGTGAGAAGGAAAATATAGCTCCTCATAAGAAGTCGAATGTATCTGATAAAGGATGTGGGTCTCATCTTATAGAGCATCAGAATAAAGGTAGTGGCATAGAACCTTTGAACCGTTGGATTTGAAGTGGAGACCATAGCAAGAGAGATTATCCTTCGTATTAGGGTGGTAGGCCTTGTATATATAGTGTTCAAGAGGCACAGTCAATTGGGGATGTAGGTCAAATCATTCCCCAGATCTATGCAATAATTGATAACATGCAGTCAAACCACCAGGCATTAATTATCGATATGGAAAGTAAGCTTTATGATCGATTTGAGTCTATTTTGATTGATCCTGGATCGAATTATAGTTATATTAGTATTGAACCGTTGGACCAGTGTCGTTTGGATAAGGAAGTGCATGCATAATCTTGGTTGGTATAGTTATCTATAGGGACCAAGGGAAGAGTTCATCAATGGGTGAAGTCTTGTGCATTTGAGCTTAATGGCATGCATACAATAGAAAACCTGAATTTGCTTCCTTTGGGTGCATATAGCATGATTTTGGGCATGGATTGATTGTTTGTTCATAGGACCAAGGTATATTGCTATGATAAGTCCATTGAATGCATGGATGAGGATGGAGAAAATAAATTATTGCAGAGAAAGAAGAATCCTACATCAATGAGGATGGTTACAGCCATGGAAGCTAAGCACAACCATAGGAAAGGATGTTTATTGTTTGCAGTACATGTTTCCAATGACAAAGGGAAGGAGGATGAGGATGGTGAAATCCTAAGGAGGTATCCTATCTTACAGCAGTTTTAGGATGTGTTTCCTATATATATTCCAGAGTTTCCTCCTCATAGGGAAGTGGACTTATCTATTGATTTGATGCCAAGAGCAATGCCAACATCTAAAGAACCTTACAGGATGAGCACGCACAAGTTGGTGGAACTGAAGTTGTAGCTTAAAGAGATGCTTGATAAGGGATACATAAGGCTGAGTGTATATCCTTGGCATGCACCAGTGTTGTTTGTAAGGGAGAAGGATGATAATCTCATATTTTCCATTGATTATAGGTAGTTGAATAAGGTGACTATCAAGAACAGGTATCCATTGTCTTGGATCGATGATTTATTTGATCAGTTGAAGGGAACTGTACTAATGATCTAAGATCAGGATATCATCAAGTGTGCATCAAATAAGAAGAAATATATAATACTAGATTTCGTACGAGGTATGGGCACTATGATTTTGTGGTAGTTCCTTCTGGTCTTACCAATGCTCCAGCAACCTTCATGTGTATGATGAACAGTGTGTTTCACCCTTACCTGGACAATTTTGTGATAGTCTTTTTTGATGATATATTGGTCTATTCAAAGAATGAGGAAGAACATGCAAAGCACCTAAAAACAATATTTAGATTGTTGATACATCATAAGTTCTATTCCAAGCTCAACAAGTGTAGCTGCTTCCAGTCTCAAATTCATTACTTGGGACATGTTGTTTCCAAGGAGGGGATAGTAGTGGATCCGAAAAAAATTAAGGCTATCATGGAGTGGCCAACTCTGAAGAATGTGAATGAGGTCATATCATTCATGGGACTAGCAAGTTATTATAAGAGATTCATTAGGAATTTCTCTAAGATTGGCTATTTTATCACATCTTTGCAAAGGAAAGGAAAGCAGTTGAATAGACGGCTAAGTGTGCAGCTAGTTTTCATTAGTTGAAACAGTTGGTTACCAATGCTCTGGTTTTAAGGATTGCAAATCTCGATAAGGACTTTGTACTTTGTACAGATGCTTTCAAGGAAGGATTGGGTAGATTCTTAGCGTAGGAAGGGCGGGTAGTTTTCTATGAATCACATAATCTAAATGATCATGAGAAGAACTATTTCACTCATGATCTTGAGTTGGAAGTTATCATTCATGCATTGAAGATGTGGAGACATTATCTCCTTTAAAGGAGGTTTGTTTTGATGAGTGATCATAGTGGACTGAGGTACTTGTTTGACCAAACTAATTTGAATGTGAGGCAAGCTAGATGGATGGCTACGCTTAGTGAGTTTGACTTTGAAATCAAGAACATAAAAGGAAAAGAGAACTGGGTCATGGATGCTCTCAGTAGGAGAGTATAGGTGAATCATATTTCATATGTGAGCTATTATGGAACATATTAACAGGAGTGGATTTTTCATGTAGGGCAGGATGATGAAAAGGTACCAGCATCTGAAGCAGAGATTGCAGCAACAAGGTTATAAGGATGAGTATCACCTCGCGGCATATGGTTTGGATAGATTCGGGAGCAAGATCCATGTACCTGACAATGATGAATTGAAGAAGCTTATTTTGAGATAGTTTCATGTCAAGCCATATTCAAGCCACCTAGGATACCAAAATACTTTGATAGTTATCAAGAAGTTCTACTATTGGCCTAGTTTGAAGAAAGAGGTGGCTGAGTTTGTTGTTGAGTGCTTGGACTATAAACAGGTGAAAGTTGAATGCAAGCATCCAATTGGTTTTTTTCACCCTATTCCAATTTTGAAATGGAAATGAGAGGCCATTTCCATGGTTTTCATTACAAGATTACCAAGGACATCAAGGCAGCATGACTCCATCATGGTTGTGATTGACAGGTTGAGCAAGGTAGCTCACTTCATCGTAGTAAAGTCTACTAATTCAGCTAGTGAAGTGCTCAAATATTCATTAAGGAGATAGTGAGGTTACATGGAGTTCCAAAGAGGATTATATCAGATAGAGATGTCAAGTTCACTTACAGGTTTTGCAAGAATTATTTGCAATATTGGATACAAATCTATCCTTTATTAAAACTTATCATCCATAGACAGATGGGAAGATAGAGAGAATCAATGGGATAGGTTGATGACGTATTTCATGCATCAGCAAAGGAAGTGGGAGGAGTATCTTCCACTGGAGGAGTTTGCTTATAATAATGGATATCATGAATCCTTAAAGATGAGTCCATTTGAGGCATTCTGTGGGAGGAGTTGTATTACTCCTATCAGCTGTAGTGATCCAATGAGTAGGGTGTTTATTGTACCAAATATGTTGAGAGAGATGGATTAGGAGATGCAGGTTATCGAAAATAATTTGAAGGCGGAACAGGATAGGTAGGAGATCTATGTGGATCAGCATAGGCTATTCAAGGAGTTTCAAGTTGGAGATCATGTATACTTGTGTATCAATCCCAAGAAGTGCTCCTTGAATATTAGATCATGTTCCAAGTTGGAACCTTAGTATTGTGGGCCTTTTGAGATCCTTGAGAGTATTAGACTAGTGGCCTACAAACTTGCCTTGCCTCCATCAATGAAAATCCATGATGTTTTCCATGTTTCTCTACTTAAAAGATATATATGGGACATCGATCATGTGATTGATTGGTTTTTGTAGGTGGAACTAAAAGGAGAGTTTCAGCTAGAGCCTTAATGCTTCCTACAACAGAAGAATCTCATCCTCCAAAATGAGCAATAGATAAATTTAAAGTGTAGTGGAAGCACTTTGGGCCTGATGAAGCACATGGGAGATGGATGATCAGATGCGGGAATTATATCCTTCTTTATTTTTTGGTTGAAGAAAATGTGATTTGGTGTGTGTGTGTGTGTGTGTGTGTGTACGCGCGCGCACGCGTGAGTGTGTGCATGTGTGTGTGTGTGTGTGTCATTGTAAATATTGTATCGAGTTGTGTTTATAAAACTCCAAGAAGTAGTATGTCATTGTAAATATTGCATTGAGCTATGTTTATAAAGCTCCATAAGAAATATTTTGTTATGTTTTCAATAGTTTTGTTTATCATAAGTGTCAAAACAACGAGGGTGATGTTCCCCCAAGGGGGAGGGGTTTGTAACAGCCCTGGGTTAAATTTCCATGTAAATAAATAAAACCAAGGTCATTAGGACATGTATTCCAAGATGAATGAGGGGAAAAATATTAAATTGGATCCACTTGTGGTTGATTATTTATTTATTGGCTATGGAAATTGACATTGGCATTGGAAAGAGGAAAAAGGAAATAAATGGAAAATTATTTATTACAGGCTAGCAAGGACATCTGACAAAGGTGAAAAAGAAACAAAAGAAAATGAAAAAAAATCTGCTTCAGCAAATAGGGAAGAGGAAGAGACAATAAAAGGAAAAAATAGTAAAATAATATGCAAGCAAGGGAAAATGAAGGAAAAGAAAATAAAAAGAAAAGATATTGGAGAAGCGTCATCCTAGAGTTCTCTTTTGGGGAAAAAAGAGAGGAAAAGAGAGGAGAGACTACAACAAGAGGGAGAGATAACACTACATCAAGAGGAGGAGATAACTTGGACACAAGAAAGGAACAAGCAAGTAAAGCAAGGAGTGGAAGAGGACTTTGTGTAGAAGCCAAGAAGAAGATTTGGATAGTAGTAAGCAACAGTAGAAAATAGATGTGGATTTGTAGGTAACAGTGTACATGTTTGATTATATTATTGGGACTTGAATGCATGGTTCATGCATTGGTTTATTGGTCATTTTTTGTCATTGGCATGGATATTTTCCTGGATTAACAATAATGTATAGCCTTGCCTATTCCATTTCCTAGATATCCATGATGTAGTGGTGTTGACGGTGTTGGATGTTGCCAACATACAGGGGTATCCCCGATGTGAAGTCCTAATTAGACCTCACATTGTTTGGTGTAGGATACCCATTTCGATATAAGGTCTAGCCACCATTGCAAGTGATTCTAAAGTAGCATCTTGGCTTCAAAACATACACAAGAGATCATGCACATAAATTTGGGGTAGAAAGTTTGTAAGCTTTGTGTGGCACCAAGTGTAAGGTGTAAAAGGAACTTCAACGTAACAGAGATAAGAGATAGGCCTCTAATAGAAAATAATTAGTACTATCCTAAGAGAGACATGTGAGAACAAATGAGTGGATTCATTGATTAACCTGAAAATTAGTTCACAAGATAGCAATGATCGTATAAACACATAACACCCATTCAACAAGATTCATAGTTAAAGCAACGAAATAGTTCATTATCTTTAGTATGTGTAACACAACATAGACTGCAAACATCTAAAGAAGAGTCTTACGATATTGACGATACATGCATGAAAGAGTATTGGGTCCAAGAGCTTCTGATAATTAATGAAATATCCAAGTACACTATTACATTGATGAAACACTAGCTCCAATAGTGTAACATGAATCTACAACTATCTTTTCCAAAATAATTATCTTCTCCCTTATGCACAACTAGAGAAGCTAAGGCCAAATGTCTAAAATTCCAAGCCCTTTGCTTTAGTTATCAGGACTTATTTATAACAAATGCTAATGACATTTGAGCTTCCTCATGACCCTTTTAATTCCACAACCTATGGACTTCAATGTGACTCTTCACATTTCACATGTGTCTCTTGGAATTCTTTTACATTTGGACTTATTATTCATAAAAGACAAATTACATCAAAATGGTGGTTATATAGGAAAAAAACTATAATAAGACAAAACATTCCTTATGTAGGATAAAAACACAAATTAGTAGCTTTAACATGGAGTTCATTCGTGATGTAGGAATTCCATGCTTTGAACTCTGTTGTGATAACTTTAACTCTAATTCGCAGCTCTGCAACATATCACATCTCCACCTCCAAAGAGTCTGATAATGTGGATTTGGATCTTGATTGTATGTTATTCCACAGCCAAGATAATTTCATGTGAACTTTAGTTGGCCCAATTGCATACTATATAATAGCGTTCTTGGTGATCTCTGAGCCTTCTTGATCAGTTTCTTGCTTGATTTGTTCAAAAAACTCCTTTATCTCATGTATGATGACATACTTGCCTCTTATTTTTCCAACTAGACCCACAGAAGGTAGTTTGTGTTCTTATGCCAGGGAATCTAAACCATTATGTAGTCGAACATAAGCAGAGATGGTGTTGGTCACTTGTTCACTAAGGCAGGTGTAATTTTGAGTATGAAGTCTTAATTGTGCTCTATCCACCTCGGTTGTTATCCTATATTTCTTGAATAACTTCTCAGGAAAATTAGGATACTTGACACCCCAAGCCTGCATCAAATCTATATATTTTCTTCTAACCTTTATAAGCTTCGGGATCTCTTAATATTTCTTCTGAATTTGGACCAGGGTTTCCACCACCTCATGCAAGAGAATCATCTCATTGTATAGTTGCTTCAGGGTGTCTTCCATGGCTTTAATTCTTCAATTGTAGTTGATCGTAGATAGGTAACAGTATATAATGGATAGGTAACTTCTCTTGAGGGGTTTAATTCCACTTCATCCCGATGAACTCATAATGGGTGCATATACCATCTAGCAGATAAGCAGACATGTATAACTCTAGTGGTTGTTTGTATTGTAATGTTGTCTTGGCTTGTTGTATGTGAAGTTATAGTTTGTGTGAGAGGACATGAGCACAGTTGAACACTTTACCTCTTGAGACAACCATGTTGAGCAATTAAATTCAATTCTCCTAAAAGTATTCTACATTCTTCTAGTAATCCGTAGCACATAGCCATAAGATATTGATAAACCTTTCTCAAATATTTGGTATGGTAAATTGCACTTGATCTCTGGTGAAATTTTGCAGGCTCTTGGCACCAGGATTTGATAACTTCCTTAATATTGAGATTTTCCCAAGTTGCATAAAACTTTGTGTTTGAATACTCCCTTGTTCTTACAATATTGTAATAAGAATGTATGTCATGCAGATGGTAAGTAGCAATCTCATGCCCTCTTTCACTGTTAAGTACCAAATTGTTTCTATCCATGTGTAACAGGGTCCATTCGATAGCCCCTGCACAAGGCATCACTGGGAATCTACATGCAACTCTATGTACCCTGGATGTATTGATATTTATGTACACTTCCCAATATTCCATGTTCTCTGGGAATTTCTTTTGCATGAAATCATCTTTGATTTCCTTCCATTAGAGCTTCAAATATTTATCAATGAAGCACTATGTGTTTGAAAGAATAAATACATATGGCTTAGTAATTTCCACTTCCTCCTCAGTACTATCTTTTGAAATTTATTTTGAAGTAGCTTGATGGGTGGTAGGAGGCATTGACTCTACAGATGATGAGAGAGTGATGCATTATGTATATGTGGCACCTACAAGTGTAAATTCAATCATGTCGAACAATAATTAATTTCAAGAAATACCCTAACTATCACACACAAACTATTTAAAAGACAGAGATTAAGGGAAGAATTGGGTAAGCTGGAAGTACAAGCCTATCAAAAGCAAGATAGGGTGGCTTGACTAGCCACTAAGAGTGTGCACTCCACCAAGGAAAAGAGAGAGGGTGCATGTCACGGAAACAGTGAGCATACAAGGCCTAATTGAGGCTTAAGACTGTTCTTTGTCCTCTTTGAGAGAGAGAGAGAGAGACTACTTGGGCGCAAAAAACGGTGACAGTGACCAAGGAGGGGCACACTGATGCTTGAGAGTGTGCAATGCGTCGGGGAGAGCCAGTGAGGGCGTAATAATAGTGGACAAGGATGTCCCACTGTTACTTGAAAGTATGTTGTGCACTCTTGGAAGGATTTTATTTCTTGTTGGGCGTAGTTTTGATGAAGAGGGGATCTTTGTTTTCCGGAAGTGCGCTCTCGCCAAAAGCAAGCTCAAAAATTTTAAGTGAAAGTTAGCATCAATTCAAGAACACATTAGCAATGAAAGATAATGGTTGCAAGTATTTATAATTTTTGTCGCAATTATGACTGAAAGGTGAAAGGTCATGGAATGGGAACAGTCACTAGAACCGCCACTTGTGATAGCAAGACAACACTTGTAGGAGAAAGTATGGATAAAATAAACACTTTGTATGTGAAAATAAATAGAAACGCAACTAAGGAAAAAAAATTGCCACTAAAAATGACAAAAATGACAATTTACAAAACTTGCCTAGAATCCAAGGACTTGTGATAAAGATTGAAGAAAAAACTCCTTGTGGTGAGAAAATGTGCTGAGCCCAAAGCGAACAATGATACTAAGAATGAATAATGAGTTTGGAAACTTATAAAAGAATTCGCATACAAAACAAATTAATGCATGATTGTCACTTGTTGATTGATGAGTGAGTTAGTTACATTAAGTGGAGAGGGCTCCTATTTTCTAGGAGTGCTCAGGTGCATGCATGAGAAACAAGAGGGTGCACCTTTTGTTGACAATGAGTGTGTTGGAGTTGAGGACAAATAGGACACAGTAACTGTTAAGAAGGAGTGTGATCTCCTTTTGGGAAAAAAATGTGCTTGACTGGGAGAAGGAAGTGTGCTCCACTAGGAGTTTGAAGTGCACTCAGGCTTAAGAGGACGCAATTTCCTCCATTAGTGCTTATGTGGCTGCTAACATTAGGAAGTGAGTTTTATCTAGGAGAAAAAGTTGTGTTTTCATGATTTTGTGTGATATGCATGTCAAGTGAAGAAAGTTAATCACTAAGTCAAATAAATCTAGTTTTTTTCCTATTTTTAGAAAGACAACACAAGCACTTCCAAAGATATGAAAATGACACTTAGGAAATTTTAACTATGAGGAAAAGTGGCACTTAGGAAAATTGATAGGATATTCAACACTTAGGAAAACATGAACAAATAACAAGATGACACAAGATATCTTGTAACAATAGTTCATGTAGGCTCCAAAGTTGACTAGGCCAAAAAATTTGGAGGGTCATTGTCACAGCGACAAGTGGTTTCTCTATTTGGTTGAGCTTTGGATCGTTGGTCGATTTTGGATCCTAGTTGAGGTGGTCTCAAGAAAATCCCAAGGTTTGAGAGTGGAAATGGTTTTCTTTGAGAATATCTTGACAGGTGGCTAGAGACAAGAAAAATCTTGTAGGTATGGTGAAGAAATTCTGAGGCATCCAAGCTTGTATTGGTTTTAGTGATTTTTGGAGCCAATATTGGGTGAAATCACTGTAGTATGAAGGTGAATGTGTTTTCCTCTGGATTCCCTATATGGTTATGTTTTGGTTTATTCCATGTGATCCCACATTCATGCTTCCAATATGGCACGGGGGTGATTGGTTGGAAAAAAGATTTGGTTCATCCCAAACTAAGGTCAAGTGGTACACGAAAGTCCCTGAATTTGTTGGAATTATGCATATGTTATTATGTGTTATTATTTATTGAGACCAATGAGAACAAATTTTTGTTTAATGTATGATTATATGACTGGTTTGTCATGGCTTCATTCTGGTTAAATGTTGGTTACTTGCATGGTATACTTATAATTATATGATATGCTCTTGTTATTGATCTTGCTCATGGTTTGAAAAGCTATTGAATATTTTATATGAATGCATGAGCTAACATGTGTTTGTTACAGCTAACTTGAGAGGGCAGTAAACCTTCTTTATGAACATCTGATGAAACTATTGAATCAGTGAACAAGTATGCATTCATGACCTACAAGTACCATGTTTACCAACTATTTATAGAAATGACTAACATGTGTTTTGTAATCTTGAGCAAGAATAAAACTTGGAAACATAGTCTAAAACCTTATACAGACTATTGATAGAGTTATGGGTAGTTTTGGGCAGTTTTCATGTAGGCTAGCCCTAAGAATCCAGGACATAGTCTCTGGTCGCACTCTCAGAACTAGGTAATTTTAGTTGTAGTCACACTGAGGTTGAGTTGTGCATGTCGTTAGAGGAATTTGGCCGCATTGATTGGAATTAGAGAAATTTTTAGGTCTAAAATGGGCCTCCTAAGGAATATTATAAAATACTAGTGGAAATAATAAAATGATTACATTACCTCATCAAGTTTTGGAGGAAAAAAAATTACTTTTTCAACTTGTCTCCCTATGGTTTTACTCAAATTTTGAGCTGGATAACTCGTTGGATGCGGAATTTAATTTTGCATCCAAACAGTACCCATGTTGCATATTTTTGAATGACCCTACTACATGAAAAATGTGAAAGACATAGAAAAATGTGATTGCAATCACGTTTTTTCATGTATTCCACATTTTCATGTAGTAGGGCCCATTGAAAGTATGCAACATGGGTACTCCTTGGATGAAAAACTGAATTTTGGATCCAATGAGTGCTCCCACTCGAAATTTGAGTAAAAGCGTTGGGAGATAAGTTGAATATACAAGTTGAAAAAGTAGTTCTTTTGGTTTTTTTTCATCTTTTTACGTTTTTTCTCCAAAAATGGTGAATCATCTCCCATGGTTGACATCATCATATCAAATCTTATTGGTTCTTATAAAGTTTATTTTTTTGTACATTTTTGTTTTAAGGCCCATTTTTTACCTCAAAAATTCTTTGATGGCTTCATGTGTGCATTTGGGTTGTAAGCTAGGTCAGAAAGTGGTTCCATCTCAGGGAAAAGGTCACCATTGAAAATTGTTTTACATATGGGTAATCATGTCTCTCTGAGTGTTGCAGTAAGTTTGGACAAGTGGACCACATTTCCATAATTGGATCTTGGATTTTTGGGTCGTGTACAGTAACTCTCAGTTCATATTTACCCTAGTAAGTAAGTTAAAGTGGGTAAATGTGGGGTGGGGTGTTACAAAATCAGTAAGAGTATCATGGTGCTGACAGCAAAGATATCAGGACCATTGAAACTATCAGTTGGACAGTGATCAAATCAGTGGTTATGAAGTGCAGTGATCAGGTGTTGTGACTAAGCAAGGTGACCAGTGTGATTTATCGTATTCAATTATATCTTATCTTAAGGGTGGAAGGGTGGTGAAAAGTGGGGATTGAAATATTTTCCGAGTTGGAGCCTCATAACACTTTAGGGTGTCAAGGTGGTGTTAGGGCAGAAAGTTGGTGCTTGTAGGGTGTTGGTCCATCTTTTTAGTTGGAGCTAATAAAACGAGGGGGTTGGTGCCTCCCATTTGGTGTTGGAGAATCTTAGAATTTGGTGCTTCTTATTAATGTAATCTTTAATATATAAAAGTGTTTTGTGATTTTATCCCATTTGGTTTCCACGTAAAAATCTCTTATGTACTTGTTGTCTCTGCAACAAACACCCTCCAAAAATTTTCCTACACTTAAATTTTGGAGCCTCCTAGTGATCTTAGGATCTGTTGTTTCATACATTAGAGAAATTTTGAGATCTAAAATGGGCCTCCTAAGAAATATTATACTATAATAGTGGAAATAATAAAATAAGATTAGATTACCTCATCAAGTTTTGGAGGGGAAAAAGAAAAAACTACTTTTTCAACTCGTTCGACGTAGAATTTAATTTTCCATCCAAGGAGTACCCATGTTGCATAATTTCAATGGACTCTAATACATGAAAAAGCATTATTGAAATAACGCATTTCATGTATTTCACATTTTTCATGTAGTAGGGTCCATCGAAAGTATGTAACATGAGTACTCCTTGGATAAAAAATTAAATTCTACGTCGAACGAGTGCTCTCACTCGAAATTTGAGTAAAAAGGTAAAGAAATATGTTGAAAAAGTAATTTTTTTTTTTTTACTCTAAAAAGGAGGAATCATCCCCCATGGTTAACATCATCATATTGAATCCTATTGGTTCTTATAAAGTTGATTTTTGTAGTACATTTTTTTTAGAGGCCCATTTTTTTCCTAAAATTTTTCTAATGTTAATCACAGTCGCTTCATGATTGGTTGATGTTTTAATCCTTCTTCTTAGATTTTAATGGTAGAAACCACTTGCTTACACATGCTTACCTTTTGATGCATTAGCAAGCACACATATTCCTTGTAAGCTCAATAGTCAATGTTTACCTCTACAGAAAAGCATTACGCAGTCCTTGAGAACAAGGCTTGCACAGCCTCTTAAAATAGAGCATGCATAGTCGCTAGAAAAAATTATTGCATAGTCCTTTCTAATAGGCATTGTGCAAATCATAAACCATGCACAGACCCTACTGACAATGCTTTCACAGTTGATAAAGACAGTGCACTATGCAATCCATTCTGACAGTCAGTGTGCAACTTATTTGATAGTCTCTCCCACCCTTAGTGGCAATGGTATCATCATTCCAATGAATCTTCTCAACTGTCGCTTTGTGCACCTTTCTCTTTCACAAGTGTTGCTTTCACTTTCGCGATTGTCCCCTTTACTTTCTTTCACTTTCACAAGTTTCACTCTTCATTTCTCTTCACTTTAACATGTGTCGCTTTCATTTTTTTTTAGCTTTTCCAAGTGTTGTTTTCACTTTTTTCTTATTATCACAAGTGTTTCTTTTAACTGTTTACACATTTGCATGTGTTGCATTTTGGTGCACTGCTAGATGTAGCTCTAGCACTCTCTTCTACCTTAAATGATCATATATATCATAAGAATACGTGCTTGACACATTTCCACATCTTAGCGCACTTTCTGGTTGTAGTCAACATTTCTGGAATAACTTGTATTATAAGTGTCACAAGCTACGTTCCAATTGTCACACTTTGAAATAAGTGTCGTTTTTTTGTCGTTTCAAGGTATTCTTGTTGATTTTTGGTATTGTGCATTCTTTTGGCTTGTTTTTTTGTTATTTGAGTATGATATCACCATTTCATGACTTGTTTGCATGTCTTGCTCTCTCTTGTCTCACTAATCCAACACTTAAGCCATTTTTGGAGCTTTCATTGTCTTTGCAACTTGCTAACCTTTCTCCCTCCTACAAATGTGCATTGTGCAGTCTTAAGTTACATGTAAAGCATCCTCTTCCTCTTGGAACTTCACATTTCATAGTCCTAGATGACATTCTCCCTCAACTATAAACTAAGCAACCTTGAAGTCTATACCATTACTTTGGCTACTTAGCCCTATCAACTGTGTAGTTCATGATTCCTTTTGCCCTAGATTTTTCATTGCAATATTGTTGTGGAAAGAAGATCCTCCCTGTGTCACTGACTTTCCCAACTATGTCATATCCTAAGCCTCCTCTTCAGCTATTGTGCATTACACAATTATAGTGTGTAACCTTGTCTCCCTGTCTCACTAACCTACCCAACTATGTAATTCCTTCACCTGGTGGGCCTCCTACTACACATTGCATAGTTCTATTAAGCAGTAGGTAATCTCTAGGTCACTGAAACCTCAACTGCGCAACTCACTAAGCCTATCCCTCAATCACTGTGCATTGTGCAATTACAATGGCTAGTCTTACCACCTCTGCTAACTGAAATCCATCATTGCACAATACCTTGCCTTGTATTGCCTCCTACTGCACATTGTGTAGTTCTAGTTGATAGGGAGGCCATCCCTTGGCCCATGTGTCACTCAACTACACAATTCTCATCCTCCTTCTCTCAAAACCCTTGTTTATTGCCTCATCATAGTCAACATCTTCCATGAGAAAACAAAGGTCGAATAAATGATTTTCATATTGATCTTGCCTTTTCAAGAGTGAAATTCATTTGCAGGGGTACCATCTTAACTTGGAAAGGTGACGCTTAAGGAATATGTCAAGTAGGAGTTACAAGAAAGCACTTGCATAAAAGGAGCAGAAGAAAGAACAATCATGTCAAACATGAAGGAATTTTGGACCAAAAAAAAGACAGAGCAACTCACGCTGACTTGGAAGGTTCTTAAACTCATCTAGACCCTTTGGAGGGTGAAGATGAAGTAAAAGAAGAGATTTATCATGAAAAAATCAAAGTCATAGCAACAAGGAGAATATTTTGGTATTGATCCAATGAAGTATTATGTCATTGTAGCCAAGTCATGGCTTGTCAAAGTGTCACCACAAGATTCATATGTATCAATGTATTTTACCGCGTCATTTGTGGAATGTAATTATTGTATTTTCAAAAATGAGAAAGTGTAAAATGTGTCGGAGACCAAGGGTCCCACATGGAATATGAAGAGTCACTAGAAAGTTCTAAAGTCATATAGAATCTCAAAGGTCATGTAGGAATTTGAAAAATCAATAGTAGAAGCTCAAGAATCATGAGGGAGGTCAAGAGTCACATGTAAGGTTGAGAGTTTCCTCATTTGTTATAAATACACCCTCATAGCTCAAGCAAATGGGCTTTGGACTTTTCACCTTGGCTTCTCTAGTTTGGCATAGCAGAGAAGATCTTTCTTTGGAGCAAGTGGTGACTTAATGTTCCATTATTGGGGCTAGTGGTTACACATAATTGTAATCATGTATCTTGGGACTTTCACTTAATGTATGAAGCTCTTTAAGTCGGCACACTTTCATGCATATGTCGAAAATGATTGTAAGACTATTCTTTCATTTTTTTTGGTGTATGTTTATGTTAACACATACTAATGGAAATGAACTATTTCGTTGTCTTTGGTATGTATCTTGTTGAATTTTCTTTGTTACTTGTTTTCATCATCGTTTTTATATTGTGAACTAATTTGAATATTAATTAATGATTCTTTCATGCTATTGTGTGTCTCTTTTAGGATAGTACTATTAATTTTCTTCCAGAGGCTCACACTCTCTTTTCCTTTTTGTGAAAGTACCATATATGCATTACAATTGTATGCCTCACAGTGCCAACTTACTTTCTTGTTTAAAAGATTGTTTGTATAATCTCTTATCTTAATAATTGCAGCCAAGGAAAAACCCTAAGGATAATGGCAACCGACCATATTTCCCGATTGGGGCTCCTACTCCAAACAGTGTGAGGTCTAATTGGGACTTCATACTAGGGAGACCCCCTTTGTTTCTGGATTTCCAGCACCGTCAAAAATTGTCGCTAGAAGGAGGGCCAAATGAAAAGTTGTGCATGTTGTGTCCATTTTTAATCTCTTATCTTGAATGGCTCATTCCGAAATCATAATCCCATAATTTTTTTCTAATAGAGAAAATATTACACTCCCCGTGGAACTTCTTTACAACTTGTCTCAATTAAAGTTTGATGGCGAGGGTGGAATATCCATAACTGAGAATACATCTCAATTTTTTCAATTTTCTGATCTTAATGAAGTGATTTCTGAGGATGTTGCTTGTAAATTATTCACCCTCACACTTGAAGGTTGAGTCAAGATTTGGTGTCATACCTTATGTTATGAATATAATTCATATAAAAATAATAAATATAAACATAATAATAATAATTAATAATTAATTAACTAACAATTAGTTAGTTAGTAATGAAGAGGCATGTCTTAGAGACATGGTCATTCATGAAAGGGCACATGCCTAGGTATATAAGCATACTCTCATTCTCATTTTGTAATCATCTCATATCTTACATTAATTCAATATACAATAATCAATATACATTTACATGTCCTACAATGGACATTTATGTCTTTGAAGTATTTTAAATATTTCCACTGTGTATATGAACCTTGTCCTTTACATTGGTATCAGAGCCACGTTGGTAGATCCCGACTTTTGGCCATCAACTTGTCGTCACAACTAAAGTGTTTCACTACACGAGTTGGAGTTTCTCCATTTTCGGTCAATCCCTTAGCCACTTTAAAAAAAATTGGAAAAAAGATTATAAAAGAAAAGAGTTAAAAAAAAAAAAGCAAATTATTTAATTAAGAAAAAAGTAATAATAATAATGCATTTGGCCATTGACATTTCAATGATTCTAAACAAAAATAGTCTGGTGTAAAATTTGAAGGAGAATATTCATATATATAAAAAGGTTTTACATTATTGATAAAAGTGCATGATAAAGTCAAAAGGGGATCTATCTAAATATCTTTAAAACTATACGTAAGAGAAGGAAGAGAAGATAAGATTATCTTGATTCTTCATTAAGCTCTTTGTTTTAGCAAGCCATGGTATTTTCAAGGTAAAATAAGAACAAAAGGAATACAAAATCTCTTTATGAGAATGGTAAGTTTAACTTTTTACGTGGAGAAAATTGACCAAGTCAAAGGCACATATAAGTGGACATATATTTTATACTATACCCCAAATATTTGAGTAGCCAAATTTCACTAGGGTTGTAACTTTTCGAAAAATAAATAAATAAAATAAAATAAAATAAAAAATAAAAAATAAAAATAAAAATAAAAATAAAAAAATAAATAAAAAATAAAAAAATATGTCTCTACATTGCTCTCTATTTAAGCCTTTGCCATGGTTTGTATTCAAGCTTCTGTGATCCATAATGAATTAAACAAAGTCTTTCGGTAGAAATCACATGAGAGAATTTTTTGGCTGACGCGTTTCGAACCAACAAGTGTGGTTCATCATCAAGACTAGGTGAAGAAGCAAACCATGGCAAAGGCTTAAATAGAGAGCAATATAGAGACATAATTTCAAGTAATAGCTATATTTGAACAATAATGTTTAAATTATAATATTAATTTATTAATATATTAAAAGCAAATATTATTAAACTGCTAGTTTTTGAAAAAATATTTAAATAATGATATTATTTCATTAATTTATTAAAAATATTAATAAATTAATGAAATAATATCATTATTTAAATATTTTTTTCAAAAACTATCCGTTTAATAATATTTGCTTTTAATATATTAATAAATTAATATTATAATTTAAACATTATTGTTCAAATATAGTCGTTACTTGAAATTATGTCTCTACATTGCTCTCTATTTAAGCCTTTGCCATGGTCTACTTCTTCATCTGGTCCTGATGATGAACCACACTTGTTGGTTTGAAACACGTCAGCTAAAAAATTCTCTCATGTGATTTCTACCGAAAGACTTTGTTTAATATATATATTTATATATATAATTTAAAAAAAAATTAAAATTAAAATTAAATGAAATTACCAAGGAAAGATATCAAGTAAGAAAAATGGAGCCTAATTCGAAAATAATGAAGGAAGTAGTCAAGATGAGTCCCACACAACAATCACTATTTTGGACTAAAAATCCAAGTTGTCTAGACAAAATTGGATATACATATATTCAAAAAAAGTGCAATTTGTGTTGTCTAGGATGTGGAAGATTATTTAGTACAGAATAACATCAAGACAATGAGAAAATGCAAATAAAACAATTAAAGGAAGAAATTGTAAAACTTCAACAAAAGAATGAAGCATCAGGGATAAAGATCTCAAAGATCAGTTTCATGAAAAATCAACAGAAAGAAACGAAGAAATTTGGCATCTAAGGGACCACAATGAGAAATTACTTTCATAGATAAAAAATTCCAAGGTTAAGGAACAAATACTAAAACAAGAAAAAGAAAGTTATGATAAGGAACTAAAGGAGAATCTATTAGAAAAAGAAAAAGAAAAAAATTGTGCCTAAAAACCCTTAATCAAAAATTATTATAGAAAATCAAAAATTTAAAAGATAAAGAAAAGGATACTAAGGACAAAATCAACGATTCATAAAATAGAAAACTTTCACGTCTAAGGAATCATAACCAAGCCTTACGCAAATAAAGAAGCTTAAAAATGACAAGTTAGTACAACTTCAAGAAGTAGTATCGAAGTCACCAGTCATTTCAGTCCAAGTTGAAGATAAAGAAACAAATATCAATCCAGTCAAAATCGTAACTCAAGCAGAGGATAAACCTACTGAAGTGAAGGCACATGCAGAAGTTGCAGCTCAAACAATGGACATTCCAAATGATGATTTAACATCCAACTCAACAACAATAGTGCCTGGAGGAAATCAAGAAACAACCACTAACATGTTAAGGAAAAGTCCAACCAGAAGAACTCTTTATCGACATCTGAATCACAAGAGCAGACTTTCCAATCAATATAAGTACCAGTATCACTCAAAACATAAACGATAAATTTATGTTCCCAAGAATACTGAAGTTTTCATAATCCAGTCCTCCGATAACTATTCATCACAAATTTTCAGAGATCAGAAGATTAGTCTAAGATTGTTTGATCAGTTCTCAGTACGATAGCTTTTCCTATCACTCAGAGCATCATATCAGCTTGTGTCAACGAAGATGAAAGTTCAGAGATGAGAAGATATTCTTAGTAAGTTTTGAGGAAAAATCTTCTTGAAGAGAGAGGCAATGTTATGAATATAATTCATATAAAAATAATAAATATAAATATAATTAATTAAGTAATGGTTAGTTTTTTTGTAATGAAGAGGAATGTCTTAGAGACATGATCATTCATGAAAGGGCACCTGCCTAGGGTATATAAGCATATCCTCATTCTAATTTGTAATCATCTCATAGCTTACATCAATTCAATATGAAATAATAAATATACAGTTACATGTCTTACAATGGACATTATGTCTTTGAAGTATTTTAAATATTTTCGTTGTGTATACGAACCTTGTTTGTTACACCTTACTAGTCACTTCCATTCATTCATTTGAACCATCTCTTTGAGGAGATTCATCAAGCATTTGACAAGTATGATTACCGAGATGTTTATAAAAGGATTATTCAACTTAGAACGAAACTAATGAACCAATAGAGGATTTTGCTAATAAATTTCTTCACTTATCTTGCGAGTTTCTTGAAGAAGATGTGGATTGAGATTTCTTCAATGAAATGTTTCAGTATTTATTTTGGATTTCTTTAGAACCATCTAAATTTGAATCTTTTATGAGTCTCCCAGCTTATCTCAGTCTCAGGACACTTAAAATTCAAGAGGAGGAAAGTACTTCCCCTTTTGTCCCTTATCCTCTACCCTTTTCATTGCCAAACAAGGTAGTCTCTAGTGTTATCGTTTAAGTTGTGAAATCTGAAAATCAAATTGATGATCCAGTTATCCCACCTACATTTTATGTTCATGGTAAACATTGTATATGGAAAAACTTTACATGTTCTAATCAATCCAACCAACCTAAGGTGAAGACTTGTCCCTTGATTCCCCTAGATCACATCAATGTACATAACCAAAATCTTGAATTTGATATAATTAAAATTTTGTTTATCCAAGGGAAACTTGTCATCCTCTATCATCTACATGTCATGACCCTTTGTATCTTGATCTGCTTGATCAATCTACCCCACCAGCTAGTTCTTCAGATACTTTTGATTTTCAATTTCTAGTTCAAATAGTGATAAAGTACATGGTGGTCATATTTCATAGGTAGAGGAGCATAAAGGTGAAGATACTTTTGATATCTCTTCCCTATTTAAAAATCCTATATGTCAAGATGTTGTTCCTCCATTTTTGGTTGATTTATAATCTAGTGATCTTGGTAGTCAATCAAATGAAATCAAGATGCTTAATCAATGTCAAGCCTTGGAAAACCATCATTTTGATGACCATGACTCCATTGATGTACATGGTGATGAATTCCTGGGCACATCAGATAATATTTTCATTTCTCAAGAAGATATCCTTATAGAAACTTCTTCTTCAACCTATCATCCCTTGTATCATAATGCTTGCAATGAATTAAATCATTATAAATATATTCCCTTCTCTTCAAGTTCACAATATAATGAACATGATCTTGAATTGACACAAGATGGTAAGGTTGCCCATGATGAATAATAAAATAACAAAGTCATCAAGCATCCATCCCATGCTTTGAAAATTATAGTCGTGTATCGGGATAATTCTTTAGTTCAAGTTGCACATGAAATTCCTCCAAATTTTACATCTTCAGATACACAATCAGAAAAAAAAATCTTATGACTTGAGTAATTTATTTCATCAAGTTGAAAAATATAATCAAACCAGTGATGTAGATGGTTTCCATCTAGATAATAGTGATCTTGTTGAAATAATTGATAGTAGTTGTCCTCACACAATCTGTGATTTGACTCGGGTCTCAGAATGTAATTATTCAACATTTGAAAGTACCGGGATATGTCAGGGAGCCAAGGCACTTCAACTTTCATTGATGGATATCCTCTTGAGTGTTAGTGAATGCTTGAGTTATTTGGTTAATTGAATCCCTCATCTTGACAGTTTAATGTCCCAAGTTGATACAAAGGTTGAATATGATTCAACATATATTGATTAATTGTACCCTAAATTTTCTAGTTTCTATACTAGCATTCATTTTCAATTCTTGTAATTCCTATGTTGTTGATTTAGTGTGTAATCAAATACAAGGGGAACCAATCGAAGATTGAGAATCTTATGCTCTAATTGATCCATCTGATCATAACATTGGTCTAGCATATTTCATGCAACTAATCATTTTCCCACTAGTATATCTAATGATAGTTATTACACATCAATTGATCTTGTTGAACCATTTGATCTTCATGGTTTATCATCTCATTGTTCAAATACTTGTCAAGAAGTTGAGATACTTCATCCTTGGCTGATGATTATTTCAAGTTCTCACGATATTGACAATGCTCCTCAATATGATCACATCATATTATCCTCACAAGATTCTCCTTATAATTCAATTCAATTGGTTGAAAGTTCAATTTCTCAAGTACTTCAGGATTTTTGATTGGGTTGTTTTTAATTCCATGATTGAATCTATGATTGGTTAGAATAATCTTCCTTAACAAGTTCTATCGTTAATAGTAAGTTTCAATATTTCTTGAATTTTGCTAAGGATGAGATAGTGAACAAAGGTACATTCACAAGAAGCTTTCAAGGTTTGTATCCTTGTTGCTCTAAGCGAAAAGGTATGATTGCAAGATGGTTATTTAAGGCACAAAGGAAAGACCTTCAATTTTCAGTGCAAACTATTCAAGTTGTTATCTCTTCTTTTACACAATTTTATTTGGATTTTAATTGCTTGTATCTTTCTAATTCCAAGTTAGGAGCAAGTTCGGTGACTATATTAGACATTTCACTTCACTTAGCCCTGACCTTATAGCTCGTTTTGTTAGGAGTAAGTCTAGCTACATTTTTCTACTTTTCTAGTAGCATCGCATGGCCATGCATTCCTCCTTCCACATCTAGTATTTTAATTTGTTTGTTTTCTTGTTTTTATCTCACTTGTTGCTTTTCATTTCAATTATCCATTTTCATTGTTATTTTTATCTTGTTTTGATGTCTTTTCCTTCGTTTTTTTCTGATAAGACCATGCATAAAACTACTTTTATTTAGCTTGAAAGACAATGTGACAAAGATTTGAAAGGGTAATTATGATGATGAACAATGGTTAGATAGTTTTTAATTGCCTTCCTTGTTTGGGTTTACATATCTTAAGGTCAATGATGTCTGGGTGGTAAATATGATTCATTCAAATGGAAAGCTATAGGAAAAACCATGATGAATTTATCTCTTTTGGGATCTTCATTCCTTGACTCAGTATGGTAATTGAATGGTGTTTTGCTTACTGATCCAATCAAATAGGGAAGGGAAAGGACAAAACTAAGAGCGAGCATATTAATTTTAGATGTATATAACAGTATTTGAAGCAATAACCCCTCTTTCTCTCAATAAGTCAAAATCCCTCTTCCACCTTGGCGATATAAACATCAGTAAATTGTCAGTGAGAATATTGAAAACAAAATAAGGGGTGAAAGAAGAGAAAGGCTTCCTGTGCAAAGAGGTGAAGCAAGCAACTTTGTCGGGGTATTGAACAAGCTTGCTAGCTACAAAGCAATGCTTATTTTCCTGAAGTGACTCTTTCGGGGTAATGAATATGCATTTCAGCAGCAGAGAAACACCAGAGATGGAACTAAAACTATGATCATCTTAAACTAACGATTATATAATATCCTTCTCCTCGATCGAAACAATTGAGATATGGTAACCCTTATAAATGTGTTTAGCAGATAAGGGGGATGGGAGAGACTATACTTATAACTAGGATAAATGGAGAATCTAAGGCGGTCCACATAATGAATCAATACTTCCTAAAAGACTAAGACTTTGTGCTCAAGGCTAGACCAAAGCAAAGAAGTTGGAATTATTCCAATGTGTCACCAAGTGTTGTCGCTGCAACAAACACCCTCCCAAATTTTTCCTACACTTGAATTTTGAAGCTTCCTAGTGATCTTACGTTCTATCGATTCATGTTAATTGTAGTCACTTCATGATTGGTTGATGTTTTTAGCCTTCTTTTGAGATTTTAATTGTTGAAACCACTTGCATACACATGCTTAGATTTCTCTACATTAGCAAGTGTGCCTCTTTCTTGTAAGCTCAAAATTCAATGTTTACCTATGTAGACAAGCATTGCATGGTCCTTGAGAATAAGGCTTGTGAAGCCTCTAAAAATAGAGTGTCTGCAGTTGCTAGTAACAATGATTATGCAGTATCTGGTAATAGGAATTGCACAAATCATAAACCCTGTGCAGCCCTTACCGACAATGCTTGCACAGTTGATAGGAAAATTTCACTACACAATCCATGTCAATAGTCAGTGCACAACTTATTTGACAGACTCTCTCACCCTTAGTGGAAATGGTATGATCATTCCAGTGAATCTTCTCAATTGTCACTTTACATACATTTCGCTTTTGCAAGTATCACTTTCACTTTTGCGACTTTCGTTTTTACTTTATTTCACTTTCACAAGTGTTGATTTTGTTTTCTCTTTGCTTTAGCATGTGTCATTTTCACTTTCTTTAGATTTTGCAAGTGTCGTTTTCACCTTTTTATTACTGTCACAAGTGTTTCTTTTAACTGCTTATTCTCCTACATGTGATGCATTTTGGCGCACTACTAGAGGCATCTCTAGTGCACTCTTCTACCTTAACTAATCATATATATCATAAGAATATGTGCTAGACACATTCCCACAGCTTAGCACACTTTCTGGTTGCAGTTGACAATTTTGTCGTAACTTGTGTTCTAAGTGTCGTAGAGCTACGTTTCAATTGTCTCACTTTGAAATAAGTTTCGCTTTGCTTTCATTTCAAGGTATGTTTGTTGCTTTTGTGTAGTGTGTATTCTTTTGGCTTGTGTTAATGTTATCTGAGTATGATATCACCATTTTAGGACTTTTTTTCATGTATTCATCTCTCATGTCTCATTGATCCTACACTTAGTCATTTTCGGTGCTTTCACTGTATTTGAACTTGCTAACCTTTCTCCCTCGTGGAACTGTGCACTGCGCAGTCTTAAGTTACAGTGAAGCATCCTCTGCCTCTTGGAACTATACATTGCACAGTCCTAGAGGACAATCTACCTTAACGATAAACTAAGCAACCTTGAAGTATGGACCATTACTCTAGTTTATTAGCCATGTCAACTACACAGTTCATGATTCCTTCTACCCTATATTGCACATTGCGTAGTCACAATGGATAGTGGAGCCTCCCTGTGCCACTAACTTTCCCAATTGCACAGTCTCAGCCTCCTCTTCAGCTACTGTGCATTTCACAATTATAGTGTGTAACCTTCCCTCCATGTCTCACTAACTTGCCCAAATGTGAAATTCCTTCATCTAGTGGGCCTCCTACAATTGTGTAGTTATAATGAGAAATAGGTCATATATATGTCACTGAAACCATCAATTGTGTAACTCACTGAACATGTCCCTCAATCAATGCGCATTGTGCAGTTACAGTGGTTAGCCTTGCCACCCCTCCTAACTGAAATCCTTCAATGTGCAATCCCTTACCTTGTCTTGACTCTTACTATGCATTACGTAGTTCCAGTGGACAGGGAGGCCATGCCTCAACCCCTATGATGCTTGTTGATCAATGGTTGTCATTGATTTCAACCCAAGAAGCACCAGGGGCTACCCCGATATTACATGGGCATTTTGACTTGACAACTTACTCTATTCTGAGTCAAGGATCCTCTATATGGATTCTACTCATCAAGATGTTTATGTTGATATATGGCACGTCAAGTAATTCTTCATGGTTTGATAGATATTCATGTTTGAATTTAGTAACCCCAGTGAGTGGGCTAAAACCCTATGGGGTTGTGGCATGGCACTCATAATTGGTTGTGGTCATTGAATAGTCAATAATTAATAATAATAATAAAATGTCCTAAAATCCCTCCAACATTCACTTGTTGAGGACCCTCTCAACTCAAGACATTCATATAAATAATGACCCTCATATCCTCCTCTAGTAGGGATTTTATGGCTTCAAACACGTCATCATGGAATTTTCTCTATGACTTTTTTTCTGCAAAGCTTTAGAAGATGCAATTAAAACCAATTTGAGCTGAAATCTTGATGAACCTCTTGACCGAATTTCAGATCTTGGTTCACTATATTGTCGTAGATATGATCTGAGGAATTTAGGGTTTTTACGGGCTCCTGAATTCCATGTCAAACAGGTGATGTTGGGAAAATCATCATAAATTTCTCTCTGAGAATTGGATTAAAATTTCGTGAATAGTCATAGAAAGAGGATGGTCTTTAGTTTGTTGAGTAGCATTTTTAGGGCCGAAGGTTACAACAGTGACACGTGGCACTTCGTACAAGTTCGCTCTACTGAACCAATCTATAATCAGGCCATCATGGCAGCTTGGGCATAACTCTTTGTTAAATAATTCAATCTTGATCAGACATGTGGTGTTGGAAAGATAACTCAGAGGGCTACGACATGACGAAATTTTAGACCCTGGAGACCCTAAATTACATAGATATGACAAATTTAATATCGAGCTCCTAGAAGGCAAGAAAAAGAATGCATTCAAGGATCACTGCAGTAAGAACCACATATTAACAGTCAAGGGTAAGTCTCCTACAACAAGGTATGTATGATTAGTGTTTACATTTGAAATATGAGTATCATCTCTGACATATATTTTTGTAGGAAAACGTAATTACATACAGGGTCTCGGTTATATCTCTATGTCTCTATATGTCATAGTTAGTTTTGATACCACATTTTAGATGTCATATTCTTGATACTACACATTTGATGCTACACCAAGTCTACTAAATCTATATGATGTTGTAAGTTCATGTTATTTGTCTTGTCATAGTTGATAGAATGGTCTCTATTGTTGTACATAGAACTTGGTCCATCACAAGTCTAGGGTATGTAATCAATTTTTATTGTATATATCTTTAGGTCAATTTTGGATATAGTCTTGCATATAGTCCAGGGCTATATCAAGAGTGGGAGCCTTTGTATACTGTTGCAATAAGTCACTTACATGTGTTTTGTAGGTAGAGGTAAGTTGAAGGGTATTTTTTTTGTTTTGGGATTGGTTTCATCGAGAAAATTTTGCATGTAGGTAGAAGAAGATTCAATTACAACTTCAAGAAAGAATTCAAGAGAAAAAGTATCAAATCAAAGGAAGCATTGCAACAAGACATCCTTTGAAGACATGACAGCCATCCGTATATTGTGAAGAAGTGTCAAGGCCAAGAGTCATCATTGTAAAGTTGTTAAAGAGTCATTTGTAAAAGTGTCATCATTGGAAGAGTCATTATTGTAAAAGAGTCAATCTACCTAGAGTCGAAAAGGAATTATTTGGAGGTATAGGAGTCGAAAAGGCATTATTAGGAGGTATAGGTCAAGTACATGAAAATCATTGTACATCCTCTTGTATCGTAGATAGTTGTCCCTAGTTTGGGAATCCACAATCTTGTCTTATGTTAGTCATTATAGGGTGGCAATGAGGTGCTAGGCTAGTGCATGAAGTCACCTACAGGTTGGAGCTTGTGAACACTTCACGGTGGTAGGTTGGTATTGGATGTTGGGGCATCCATTCAGTTGACTACTGAAGAAACTAGGACATTGGGGCGTCCTTCCAATGGGAGTTGGAGAAGAATGCTTTTCTAGAATTCTAGGAATTTGTTGCTTTCATTTTAGTTGGGGCTAAAGATTAAAGAATTTATTAGAAAATCGTTCGATGGTTTTTCACCCAAAGGGGGATTTCCACCTAAAATTCTTGTGTCTATTGTGTTCTTTTATTTACTGTTATTACTGCATAAACATTAATAATAATATTTAATATTAACTAATGCTCTAAAAAGATTTAAAAGTGCTAATTGCTAAGGAATATTGATTCACCCTCCCACAATATTTCCAACAAGTGGTATCAGAGCGTAGGTCACGAGTTCGATACACACCCGGCTCACATTGGGGGGGGGGATATTGTTGGACATTATAAACCGATGCTCTCCATCTGTTTCGCGACATGGACTAACCACCTCTAGTGGATCCTTATCTTTGGTTATGCGATCATTGACTAATACCTGTGGGTTTTGGTCTAACGTCAATCGTGATTCCCAACAACTGGTATCAGAGTTTGGTTCCTTCAGTAACAGCTTAATCGCTGGAAGTCAATTTACAGAGCATAAAGCTAGGAAATTCAAAGAAGTAGGTTACAAGGATTTAAAAGGAAGGTACAGGTACAACAAAATCTGAAGAAAGTGAGTATTGTGATTTTGATGCAGATAATTACTAGATATGGGAATCCAAGATGGAAGTACATTTGCAGGCACATGGAGTATGGAGTATGGAAATCAATTGTTTCTGGAGACACATCTATCGATGAAGCTAAAAGGTACAATTCAAAGGCCATGAATGTAATTTTTAATGTTTTGCCAAATTCTGTGAAAACAAAAGTTGGTCAATGTTCTACAGCTAAAGCTCTTTGGGAAAATCTTCATAATCTCTATTCAACAAAGAAATCAGGTCAAGATGTTATTGAAAATTTGGATCCTTCTTATTATGATGAAGAAATGGGAGAAATGAGTAAAACAAAGTTTCAAAATCACATGATCAAGGTGATAGAGGAACTCAAAAGTCAAAAGGAAAAGACAAGACTTTTGGAAGCAGAATTGAAGACAACAAAAGAACTCATCAAAGAAAATGAAGACTCTGAGAAGACGATTATTAGTATTAGAAATCAATTGGAAGAAATCAAGAATACAGTGACATGAGACCTCAAGAGAGAAGTCCAACAGAAGCAACAAGAACTCGACATAAATTTGCAAAAATTAGCAGGATCACACAACAGATGTAGGAAGTAGAAATTGAAAGGAAGGAATTTGATCAAAGATACATATCCATTGTTGACCAAAAGAAAAAGGAATTAGAAACATCTTCAGTAGAAATAAGCAGGCTCGAGATTGAAAATGAGAAGCAAAAGGAACAGATACAGGTTCGCAACAGAGAAGTAGAGAAGACCACTCTTCTCAAGTTACAGGTTGAGGACGTAGAAGAAAGAAGGAAGATCTTGAAAATATGGTTTCAAGAAGATCTTGATCAAAAGAAATAATAACTTGATGCAACCCATGATGAGATCAACAAACTCAAGGGATCACAAAAAGAACACTTACAATATAAGACAAATGAAGAAGCAAAAATGACGGCAATTAATTATGGTAAAGCTCCAGTTGGTGAAGGTACAAGCTCCAAATCTTTGCAGGATGATCCTAAGAAGGAAGTTGATCAAAGTGAAAATCCAAAGAAGAATGTTGCAACTCCAAAGAACAAGAACAAAGGACCACAACAAACTACAACACTGCCTCCAAAGAAGAATGAAAAATCTTCCAGGTGTTTTTGTTTATTTAATGGTTATTGTTTTTCATGTGTTGACTATGGACATATGGCCAAGGATTGTAAATTTACTGACAGGTACAACTATCAAGGAACATTGCATCCGAATGAACCAGTTAGGTACACAAATTTATTTAATGGTTATTGCTTTTTATGTGCTAACTATGGACATATGGCTAGGGATTGTGAAGTTTTTGACAAGTACAATCATTATCTGCAAAACCCTGGAAGCAAGTTTGCATGATCACGAGACAAGTTCCACGATGATTTTTTCAGAAGAGAATACATGCTAGATGGGAAAAATATTGAATGTTTCAAATTCCATAATTATGGCCATAGTGCTAGCAGTTGCAAATATTAGATGGAATCACCTATGGACAACATTGAATGCTTCAAGTGTCATAACTATGGGCACATGGCTCGATATTGCATAAATAAGAAGTTTTGGAAAAGGAAACAGGTACAGGAAGACAAAGAAGATAAAAAGGTTTCATCAGTTATGCTTTTAGGATTTGTAAAAGAAAAAGGTCATGAGGAATTAGCAGTTTCTTCAGATAATGACTCAAGTCAAGATGGCCTATTAGGTGACTCACTATTTTGAACAATCTGGCTTGTTGACTCCTTAATGTTTGTAGAGGAGGAGTCTATGCAGCAGTATATGGCACAAGTCTACGATTGACAGGAAGGTAGTTTGAACAAGATGGCAGTTTCATTACAGGTTCAGGGGGAGAAAAACAGTTGAAGGATTACAAGTTACCAGGAACAAGGCAAGATTAGTCTGCAAAGGATATGCACAGGTTGAAGGAATCAATTTTGAAGAAACATTTTCTCCCGTTGCCAAAATGGAAGCTATCAGGATGTTTCTCTCTTATGCTTGCTCGAGAAAAATCAAGGTCTGCCAAATGGATGTTATGTTATCTTTTCTAAATGGTGAATTGGAGGAAGAAGTGTACATTGAATAACCTGAAGGTTTTTTACTCTCTAACAAAGAATACTATGTCTGCAGATTAAAGAAGGCTCTATATGGTCTCAAGAAAGCTCCTAGGGCTTGGTATGCTCGTCTTGACGCATATCTACATCAACAAGGACTCAAAAAAGGAAGTGCTGACAGCAATATTTATGTGAAAGTGGATCGAGATAACCTAACAATTATCGAAGTATATGTGGATGATATAATCCTTGGAATCAGTGATGACAGATTAAGTAAAGAATTTGCCACAAAAATGCAAAGTGAGTTTGAAATGTCTATGATTGGAAAACTAACATACTTTTTAGAGCTTTAGATTTCTTAGCAGGATAAAGGAATATTCATATATCAAACCAAGTACATCAAAGAAATGCTCAATAAATTCCAGTTGGAAGATTGCAAGCCAGTCCTTACCCCCATGGTAACATGTTGCAAGTTAAGCTTATAAAATTCGTCAAAGGATGTGAACCAAGGGTTGTATAGATCCATGATTGGTAGTCTCTTATATGTGACAGTCTCTCGACCTTACGTGATGTAGGCAGTTGGACAAGTATAAAGATTCCAAGTAGCACCAAAAGAATCTTATATTATTATCGTCAAAAGAATTATTCAGTATCTTAAGGGCACAACGGAATATGGTCTATGGTATCCCAAAAGAAATGATCTGGTCATCCAAGCTTATACATATGCAGATTGGGTAGGGAGTGTTGATTATCGTAAGAGTACCAGTGGAGCGGCATTCTATCTAGGTGGTTGTATTGTTTCATGATTAAGTAAAAATCATTCTTCAATCTCATTATCCATAGCAGAAGCAGAATATGTCGTGACAGCAGCTTGTTGTACTCAAGTTATTTGGATGAAGCAAAATTTGCAAGATCTCCAAGTAAAGTTCGATGAGCCTATTCCCATGTTTTTTGATAACATCAGCGCCATCAGTATCTCCAAGAATCCTGTGATGCATTCCAAAACGAAGCACATTCCGATTAAATATCATTTCATTAGAGAGAAGGTCGCTAAAAAGAATATCAAGCTTGAATATGTTGGCACAAAGGAAAAAATTGTTGACATCTTTGTCAAACTATTACCTCGTGAAGAATTTGAGTTTCTTTGCCAAAATCTTAAGATTCTCCCAAGTTTTCATTAGACTCTTTCTCTTATCTACTCAAGTAGAAAGGGGGAGTGGAGGTATGTACAGGTCTACAGGATGGTTGTTTGTCAAGTGGAGTTACCCTTTTCCATTAATGATAAAGGGGGAGAGAAGTCAATAAGAAGAGGTGTCATGATTGCAGATGGATTACTTGTGTTGCCATCAATGCCAAAGGGGGAGATTGTTGATTAGTGGTTGTCATTGATGTCAACCCAAGCAGCACCAGGGGCTACCCCGATCTTGCATGGGAATTTTGACTTGACAAGTTACTCTATTTTGATTCAAGGATATTCTATATGGCTTCTACTCATCGAGATGTTTCCGTTGATATAAGGCATGCCAAGTAATTCTTCACGGTTTGAGAGATATTCATGTTCAAGTTAGTAACCCCAGTTAGTGAGCTAAAACCCTATGGGGTTGTGGCATGGCACTCATAATTGTTTGTGGTCATTGAATAGTCAATAATTAATAATAATAATAATTCTCCTAAAATCCATCCAACGGTCACTTATTGAGGACCCTCTCAACTCAAGACATTCATATAAATAATGACCCTCATAGTGGAATTTTCGCTCTAATTTCTTTTCTGCGAAGCTTCAGAAGCTAAAATTAAAACGCATTTGAGCCTAAATCTTGATGAACCTCGTGAATGAATTTCATATCTTGTTTCATTATATTTTCGTAGATACGACCTGAGGAAGTTATGGTTTTTGCAAGCTCCTGAATTCCATGTCAAAAAAATGACGTTGGGAAATCGTCATAACTTTCTCTCTGAGCATTGGATTCAAATTTTGTAAATATTTATAGTAATAGGATAGAATTTAGTTTGTTGAGAAGCATTTTCAAGGCTAAAGGTCGCAACAGTGACACATGGAACTTTTTACAAGTTCGCTCTATTGAACCAATCTATAATCAAGCCATCGTGGGAGATTGGGCATAACTCTTTCTTGAAGAATCTAATATTGATCATACCTGTGGGGTTGGAAATAGGACATAGAGGGTTACCACAAGACAAAATTTTAGACCTTGGAGATCTAAAATTACATATATAAAATAGATTCATTATCAAGCTCCTAGAAGGCAAGAAAAAGCGTGCAATCAAGGACCACTGCAATAAGGACCACACATCAACAGTCAAGGATAAGTCTCCTACAGCGAGGTATGTATGACTAGTGTTTACATTTGAAATATGAGTATCATCTCTAACATGTGTTTTTGTAGGACAACGTAAGTACATATAGGGTCTCAGTTATATCTCTATGTCTCTATATGTCACAGTTAGTTTTGATACCACATTTCGGATGTCCTATTCCTAATACCACACATTTGATGCCACATATTCTTGATGCTACACCAAGTCTACTAAATCTATATGATGTTGTAAGTTCATGTTACTTGTCTTGTCATAGTTGATAGAATGGTCCTTTTTGTTGTACTTAGAACTTGGTCCATCACAATTCTAGGGTCTGTCATCAATTTTTATTGTATATATCTTTAGGTCAGTTTTGGATATAGTCTTGCATAGAGTCCAGGCCTATATCAAGAGTGGGAATATTTTTCTACTGCTGCAACAAGTCAACAACAAAAGTGACAAGCACACTTCAGGTACGCATTGTAATTTTAATTTGTATTTATTCATTATTATGCACTTACATGTTTTTTGTAGGCAGAGGTAAGTTGAAGGGTATTTTGTTTTGTTTTGGGATTGGTTTCGCTGGGAAAATTTTGCGTGCAGGTAGAAGAATATTCAAGTATAACTTCAAGCAAGAATTCAAGAGCATAAGTATCAAATCAAAGGAAGCATTGCAGCAGGACATCCTTTGAAGATATGACAGTCATCCATATATTATGAATAAGTGTCAAGGCCAAAAGTCATCATTGTAAAATTGTAAAGGAGTCATTTGTAAAAGTGTCATCATTGGAAGAGTCATTATTGTAAAAGAGTCAATCTACCAGAGTCAAAAAGGCATTATTGGGAGGTATAGGAGTCTTTGTTGGGATGATGTCATGGTTGGGTTGCAGGTCATATAGTGAATGGGTATTTGGTCAAGTACACAAAGATCACTATACATCTTATTGTATCGTGGATTGTTGTCCCTGGTTTGGGAATCCACATTCTTGTCTCATTTTAGTAATTATAGGGTGGTAGGGAGGTTCTAGGCTGGTGCATGAAATCGCCTACAGGTTGGAGCCTATGAATACTTCAGAGTGGTAGGTTGGTCTAGGATGTTGGGGCATCCATTCAGTTGACTACTGAAGAAACCAGGGCATTGGGGCATCCTTCCAGTGGGAGATGGAGAAGAGTGCTTTTCTAGAATTCTAGGAATTTGTTGCTTTCATTTCAATTGGGGTTGAAGATTGAAGAATTTATCAGAAAAGCGTTCAGTGGTTTTTTACCCGGAGGGGTTTTTCCACCTAAAATTCTTGTCTAATGTGCTCTTTTATTTATTTTTATCATTGCATAAACATTAATAACAATTTAAGATTAACTAATGCTCTGAAAATATTTAAAAGTGCTAATTGCTAAGAAATATTGATTCACCCCCTCCCCCTCTCAGCATTTCCAACAATGCTCAAATGAGCAATTCTCAACCTCCTACTCTCAAAACCCTTTTTTGTTGCCTCATCACAATTAGCATCTTCCACAAGAAAGCAAAGGTAAAATAGATTATTTTTGGACAGATCTTTCCTTGTCATGAGTGAACTACATTTGCAGGGGCACCATATCAACATGGCAAGGTTATGCTCAAGGAAGATGTCAATTCAGAGTTACAAGAAATCACTTGGAGAGAAGGAGAAAAAGAAATAACAACCATGAAGAACATGAAGGAATTTTGATCCAAAAAAAGACAGGGAAACTCACACTAACTTGGAATGTTCTGACACTCATCTAGACCCTTTGGAGGGTGAAGATGAAGTACAATCAGAGATTTATGATGAAGAATTCAAATTCATAGCAGCAGGGAGAAGAGCTTGGCATTGATGCAATGAAGTCTTATGTAATTGTCGCCAAGTCATGGCTTCTCAAAGTGCCACCACAAGATTCATATGTGTTAATGTATTTTTCCACATCATTTGTGGAATGTAATTATTGTATTTCAAAAATGAGAAAATGTAAAATGTTTGGAAGATCAAGGGTCCCACATGGAATATGAAGAGTCACTAGAGAGTTCTAAAGTCATATAGAAGCTCAAAGGTCATATAGGAATTTGAAAACTCATAGTAGAAGCTCAAGAGTAATGAAGGAGGTCAAGAGTCGCATGGAAGGTGGAGAGTCACCTAATTTGTTACAAATACACCCTCATAGCTCAATCAAATGGACTTTGGACTTTTCACCTTGGCTTCTCTAGTTTGGCATAGGAGAGAAGATCTCTCTTTGGAGAAGCAAGTGGTGACTTAATGTTCCACTATTGGCGTTGGTGGTGCATTATTGTAATCATGTATCTTGGAACTTTCACTTAATATATGAATCTCTTTGAGCTAGCACACTTTCATGCATATGTCATGAATAATTGTAATAATGTGCTTTCATTGTTTGTGGTGTATGTTTATGTTAACACATACTAATGAAAATGAACTATTTCGTTGGGTTTGGTATGCATCTTGTTGAATGTGCATTGTCACTTTCTTTCATCGTCGTTGTTATCTTGTGAACTAATTTTCAAGTTAATAAATGATTCTTTCATGCTTTTGTGTGTCTCTTATAGGATAGTACTATTAATTTTCTTCTAGAGGTTCACTCTCTCTTTTCCCTTCCATTAAACTATCATATATGCATTGCAATTGTATGTCCACAATGTCAACTTTATTGTTTCAAAGATTTTTTTTATAATATCTTATGTTAACAATTGCATCCAAAGCCAATTCCTAAGGAAAATGGAAACTGGCCTTATTTCCCAGTTGGGACTACTACTCCAAACAATGTGAGGTATAATTGAGACTTCATATTTTGGAGACCCACCTTATTGGTGGACTTCCAACATCGTCAACAATATTATGCATGATGTTATGCATTTTTGAATGGTGTTGTTAATTGTTGATGTTTACATGATATGATTAATATTGTTAAAAAGTGCCCAATAATGATTCCGCTCTCCCCCCCCCTTTCTACCTCTCAATATTGGTGAATATTCCAACAAGAATAAGGAAGAGAGGCAGGAGGCCATCACTGTCTAAAAGGGCTTCTTCCTGCAAGATGAACAACCCGGTGATGATAAAAATGGAATGAGGAGACAAAGCTTGTATGATCCTTGGGTTGAGGTAGCCTACCATATCCTCAAATACATCTCTTGTGAGGGCAGGTTGAACATAGTATATTGTTATAGACATTTTTGGGCACTGAAACCCCAAGCATAAAATGTCCATAAACCAAGGGCTCCTAAGTCCCTAAAAGTGTTGTTCCAACCCCTAAATGAACAAGGTCAACTGATTACAGCTTCTCCCAGAAGTTCTCCATGAAAAACTACTCAGAACGGGTCAAAACTGGATCATTTCACCTGCTCCATAGGCATAGTGCGTTGCATCTCACCTAAATACACACAGTGGGTGCATTGCATTTCAAAAATCCCTTCTATGGGGTGTGATGGGCGAGAAGAGACAAATGGCAGTGTCAATCCTCGAGGTGGAGAAGCATGGAATCTTCCAGAAACTTCTCCTGTGACACTTGCCTTTCTGAATTCGACCAGGGATGAGTAAGAGATCATCAATCTCCAAGTGGAAGCAAGAACTATCAGAGGGAAGACACTAATCAAATCACAAGCTGACTCATCTCCCTTGCAGACATCTATATATGGATCCCTCATCCCAGAGATCCAAGGGGCAGGAATTTTGCATCTTGTAAGGAATTGTTGTTGGTTTCTTAAGGTAACATCATAGTGTTGGGTGATCTAAGCTTTGCATGAGGTGAAGAAGGGCTTACTTGCTGAGAGGATGATGTTGGGTCAGAACAACTGGTTGTAACTCTCTTGGATCTTTCTTGATTATCAATAAAGCTATTCAAGTTTTCCTCCATACTCTTGTGTAATTTATGTTTTGTGCATTTGTATGGTCAATTTACATCTGATATTAGATTGTTTATGATAATAGATCCATGTTCTCGTATAGTGTTATGCTGCTTTGATTCTACAGGTACTCTGTGAAACTGGGTATACAAGAAAGCAAGTAGCAAAGTACTATCAGAAGAGAGAGGAATCGAGCAAGGAACCAAGCGCAAGATAGAGGTTGGTCTCCTTTATTCTTCTCTCATCTATCTTTCATAAAGGAAAACGAAAGTAGTTTTACTTTGTTTGTTTCTAAGGTAGCTACCCGCCTTAGTGGGATTAGAAGTTCTGCATAGACACTTTTCCCTGTAAAAAAATGGCGACTCCACTGGGGAGCGACTAGGTTGTTTGTTTATCTACATTTGTTTACTTTATAAACTTACAGACGGAGCCTGAATTCGAGCCAGGTAGCCTTCGAACTGCATTTGCTATGCAAATGCAAAGTAGATAAATGCCGCTTCAGTCAATCTCCAGGTTTTGTTTATGAATTAAACAACTGATTTACAAACTCTCTAATTGCCCTTGTGGTGGCTCTAGTAACCTCCTTGGATCTACCCCTGTGATTGATTTACTGATTACCACTTGCTCGGCCAAAATCCCTGAACTGAACTGCAAACTGTGACCCGGAACCCAATCAAAGTCTCGTCCCTGGCCCAGCGCACTCTCTGTTCTGTGAATCTCAAATTCAGCGCACTTCCGAGTGTAGTAGGTGTGCTGCATTTCAAATTCACTGTGTTACAGGTGCACTGATCAGACAAGGCCTTGTTCCTAAATTTTGGTTTCTGTGTTCACTCTTTTCAGATCTATTCAGAGTTTTGCTGCCTGTAGTCATTACACCTCTGTTTGAAACCCCTTTCCTTGTTGTTATTCCACCTCCATTGTACAAAGAACTGTAAATGTTTTTATGTATTTGTTGAGTCATTTTCAGTTCTCCCTTACAAATACGTAACGTAATTGTATTGTCGTTTCTTGATTTGAAAGTGTCGCAAGTGTCGTTTTCAGTCATAGAAGAGAATCTGGTTGTTATTGATAGTCGATTACCCTGTTACTATTTTATTCAATCTGAATTAATAGTTTTTCTAGTGTCGAAAGCAAGTTTTCATTTCCAAATCGCAAAGTGTTGTCATTGTCTTCATTTTGATTTTGAAAAGAAACTTGTTAGTAATTGTCGCTTTGAAAAATAATTTAGATTTGCGCATTAGCTTTATTTTTATCATTCAAATATTAAGAAGGCTGAAAACAAATACATGCATGTGCATTTGCATTTAGACTATTTGATTGGTTTGATTTAGGATAGTGAATATAATGTGTGCTATATGCTCTTTGCTAAAAGAATACTATCTCTCTTTCCTTAGTAGCTAGGATTTTCATTGCACAAAGAAGATAAAAAGACTGTTTATCATCTTAGATTGCATTTTAGGAATTGTACATCTACATCACGCGGTGAACCTGAAAGGAAAATTTCTTAAGCAAGATCAACTATAAAATAAATTTAATGAATCTAACAACGCTTTGGAACCTAACGCACAACATCTAGAAGTCTAGGCTAGAGACATATTTCGGCGTCGTAAAGCCTGGTAACTGTTGTTCTCACTGTTGGTTGGGTGATTCCTCCACTTTGAGATGATAAGTGCCAGTACGGACTTGTGCTCCCATGTACCGTCAAGTATATTTGGGAGACCACAATAGGCTTAATCCTTTATCCATAGGAAGCCGTGTCTGCCACCCTATCGATCGCAATGCACTGAACACAGCATTCGGGAAGATTGATTGCCGTACCGTAAAAAGTATTCTGCAATTTTGCGATTGGTTTGGTAATCCCTCTGCCTAGATTTCCAGAGCAGTCCCTTTCATTCCTTTTCAGATTCCTTAACGGAAAAGGTCCATCTGAGCACTTGTCACTTCAGGCTCATTAAAAATCGAAGGCGACTAGAGTCATCTTTTCTTTTTTCTCGACTCTTAAAAATTGAAAAAAAAAAGTTGTGTCAAAGCGTCTAAAATTTATTTTAAACGGAATAATCATCACCTTTCCTACGTTGGTCTTAGGTTGAGAAAATGGAGTCCACCAACCAAGGAGTTCCCCTTGGAGGAAATCCTAGTCCCTTCTCCTCTTGGGGAGATGTTGGTGCACCCCATATGGCCACATTGTCGCTTCCAGGATTGACAATCGGCTTTCCCGTATGGCTTTTCTCAACCTCCGTCGTTTAGAACACCGCAATTCCTGAAAAATCGAGTCAGCAACTAGACAATTCCAGAGTTACCCCCCAACCCTCTACTTCGTCCAATTCTTCCTCTCCTCCTTCCTCTTCGCCTGATGATGCTGGTAAAGCCAAAAATCAAGTACCTAAGAAGAAGAAGGAAAAGAAGAATAAAGAGAAGAAGAAGAAGGATCCAAAGGCGAAAATGGGTAACCAAGCGTCGTCTAGCGAAAATCCACACATTGCACTGACCAGGCCTAAATCGCCATGTGTCATTTGCAAGGGAGACCACTATCATAGAGATTGTCTTTGCATCCCTCAGATCTTAAGGGACTGGTCTCCTCGTTTGCACAACCCGGTGTCATCAACCTCTGATGATCATGTTGAAAACACACCGTCAACTAGTGAAAGTGAAGCCCCTGGAAAAAAAGGAAAGTGAAAATTTCCTTGTAAACTGTGTGAAGGCAATCACGCCGTCCACCATTGTCCCTTCTTAGATGAGGCTAAAAGAGTTTTGGACGATCATCCGGTTTCACCGTTACGACTTCCTCCTGGATATGAGAAACTCTTGCCGAGTCCGTCACTAGTTGAGAATCCGGCTGACCCACCTAGGTGGTTGGTCGAAGCATCTATCATTGAAGATAAACCATCTGAACCCATACCAGACGAAAGTCAAAAGGTTGAGATGGCAGTTGACCCGGTCTTGCCTTCAGAGGTTCCATCTTCAGATGATACAGTCACTGAAGAGAACAAGGATGACAATGTCCAAATTCTTTTCGTAAGCACAGACTCCGAAGAACATGGGGGCAGTCTACCCGTTCCTTTACCACAGGAAGGAAGTTCATCAGAGTCATATCTGGTTGTCTATTCGGTCCCACCTCCAAGCAACCTGGTTGTCTCCTTCGACTGGAATCAACTAGGCAGACCCCGTTTATCGGCTAGTGTACCATTTCGAATCATTGCTCAAATATATAGAATGGTTATGGCCGGTACCATCATAGATGAAGGGGCTTCTGTGAGTATCCTTTCCTCGACTGCTTGGAAAGCACTTGGTTCGCCATCGCTTTTGCCTGAGATGAGAAATTTTACAGGCTTTGACAAAGGAACTAGTCGACTGTTAGGGATCCTTCCCAATGTGCCCATAACATTGAGAGGGAAAACCATTTAAATGAACGTAATGGTAGTCCAAGGACCCCTGGATTATAATCTACTCCTTGGACGAGACTATAT
This sequence comes from Pinus tabuliformis, assembly GCA_031772625.1. Lineage (NCBI taxonomy): Eukaryota > Viridiplantae > Streptophyta > Pinopsida > Pinales > Pinaceae > Pinus > Pinus tabuliformis. The sequence continues at coordinate 844,199,987 of CM062819.1, read as the reverse complement.
TTATTGCATGGGAGCCATCGTCTCATCACTCTTTAGAGTAATGTGTTTTCCGCACGAAGGAAGAGTGGTCAAGCTCGTAGACCAGCTTTCATTTCCCGGTTCACACATGGCAAATAGTCATATACCATCCTTGAATGGTCTTTTCACGCAAGGAATGCCTCATCAACCCCTAGTCTGTCCACCTGATGAGCATGAGTGATTCGGGGGACATGACTGAAACCCAGGGGGCATGCACCCTGGTCTACTTCAGCAGGAAAACTTCAGGTATAGGGTAGGTTTCCGCGAGAGATATATGACTAGTCTAACACTCCCGTCCATGATTGGAAAAGGGGATTAGACTGGAATAAGATTCCCTTGTCAAAGTTATGTGGGTGGAGGCATCTGCACCACTCACCTTTGTCTATTTTGGTAACATCACCGAAGAAGTGTTTTTCTTGCGGTGTAGATAGAACAATCTTTGGTAACCTGAAAGAGGTAAGCCTTTCCCAATGAAACAAATGTTTTGTCGGTGGATTGAGAGGTGACCTTGAAACTCTATTTTATGCCTGGGGGCATGCAAACCTTTTGGCATGCAAGCGAAAAGCGACCATTTATTTTTTTAAATTTGTAGGTCCTCTAACCCTTTAAACTCGTAGGATTGGTCGTTTCCTAACTTGCATAAAGAAAGGATATGGGGCAAAGATTTGAAAATTTGTCGTTTTTATATATGAGACATTCTTATTATACGACTGGATTAATCGAGCAGTTTTAACGCAAACTTCATGCTCATTAAAAAATAAACATAAGCAATGAGCAATTTTTTCCCCTAGCGTTTAAGCTCATTAAAAAATGAACCAATTTCGGGTAAATAACCATCGTGAATGTAGTACTTCAGCCTTTGAAGCCTTGGTCGTGTTCTCATCATCACCTCCACTTTGTATTGGCTGATCATTCACCTCCATTTGATTGTTTACCCCTTTTGAGGAACAGCTATGAAGAGTGATCCTGTTAGCCATCGTTGTAACACTGTCGTGATTGGGAAATTCCAAACCTTACCTGGAATTAGCTGCTACCCAAATTTATCACTCGTTCCTCAAAGACGAGTCTCCTTTAAGCTCTTTTCAACTGACTCGTAAAATATGAAAAGATTGTCGATCCATTGGCCTCTCCAGCTCGTTAAAGGGACCGGAAGTGCTATCCCTCCTTTAAATTTTAATCTTTTTGGACCTGAGGGATTATTACACAAAAAGATCGAGCGCTTGTTTTGTTCGGCTCGTTAAAAGTATCAAAAATTCATCCCTTCTGTATTTTTTTATACTTTTTCGGACTTAAGGGATTAGATGACGAAAAAGGATTTTTGGAGTTTCCTTTACGTCCCTTTTCAGACTATCTAAAATTGAAAAGGACCGAGTTATCTTTGTCGTTAAACTCGTTAAAACCTAATAGCGACAAACTTGTCGATAGCAGACAAGAACGAGTTTCACTATCGCTAGGCTCGTTAAAACATAGCGATGGGTTTGCCCGAAGGGAAAATTATAGAACAAGCATATGTTATCCTCCTCAAGCTTGACAAAAATAAAGAGGTACTGGTCAGAAATGACTGGGGAAAAATTGGGAAGAAAACTTGAAGAAACTTTGTTGGTAGCAAGTCGCTCTTGAACATGACACTTTCACTCCGCATCCAAGTCGGGTTGGGTTGTTTCATTCACTGGTCACATCACCATGGTCACATCACACCATCCACATTTGGGGTTAATGCTACCAATCCATCATGTCAGTGTCGCCGATATGTTCAAGAGAAATCACTCAGAGAATTCACCTGTGTCTCACCCACTGTAATACATTTACACTCCATTCTTTCATGACCGCCACCCTGAACCTTACATCACCAGACCGTTTTCACCTCCATTAAAATCATTTGCTCAGTTCCGTGTCATTGATGTGGGATTCATTAAGGCCCTCCTATGATGGATCGCTTCTTGTCGACATCAGCTCATTATCCAAGAAGTCGATCTAGGAACACCCATTTCAGTACTTTGAAGCTTGCATGCCTCAATGGCAAGTTTCTCACTTCTGGCGACAGGTTTACATCAATGGCCTTCGACCGAAAGATTTTGCGTGGTGTTCGATACCAAGTCCCTTATTCACACCACGTGAATTGTACTATAGTACCTTGAGGATCATTATCATTATCGGTGATTCCTCTCGTGCCTGTTAACAGCTTACATCATTGGCTAGTAATCAGGCGATGTCTTTCCATGTTCGACTCCAGAACATCTCTCACATGGATCGACTTGTACTTTGAGTGAAGATCAAATGAGATTGAAGACCCTGGATCTAGTTTCATCCATCCGGGTTATGATATATATTCAGGAAAATAAAGACATCAAATGTACATCATGGCTGCATAGATAATCATCCAATCTATGGGATGATGGCTCCTCCAGAATCATCAGTCTACACTCAGATGATTGTCTGTCCTATGCACATGAAAATGAATTTATAAAGCTGAGCATGGGAATGCCCGCCACAGCTAGATCATGAAAATATGATGAAGATAATGTATTGTATTGTATCTTATTACAGGTCTCTTTCCAGCTTGAAAGAACTTAGGATCCTCATGATAAAGCATTTCACCCGACATCAAAAAAAAAAGATTAATGACCTCATGCTTTAGGGGGCAACTGTTATAGACATTTTTTGGCACTGCAACCCCAAGCATAAAATGTCCATAAACCAAGGGCTCCTAAGTCCCTAAAAGTGTTGTTCCAACCCCTAAAGGAACAAGGTCAACTGATTACAGCTTCTCCCAGAAGTTCTCCATGAAAAACTACTCAGAACTAGTCAAAACTGGATCATTTCACCTGCTCCATAGGCAAAGTGCGTTGCATCTCACCTAAATACACACAGTGGGTGCGTTGCATTTCAAAAAACCCTTCTATGGGGTGCGGTGGGCGAGAAGATACAAATGGCAGTGTCAATCCGCGAGGTGGAGAAGCATGGAATCTTCCATAAACTTCTCATGTGACACTTGCCTTTCTGAATTCGACCAGGGATGAGTAAGAGATCATCAATCTCCAAGTGGAAGCAAGAACTATCAGAGGGAAGACACTAATCAAATCACAAGCTGAATCATCTCCCTTGCAGACATCTATATATGGATCCCTCATCCTAGAGATCCAGGGGGCTGGAATTTTGCAACTTGTAAGGAATTGTTGTCGGTTTCTTGAGGTAACATCATAGTGTTGGGTGATCTAAGCTTTGCATTAGGTGAAGAAGGGCTTACTTGCTGAGAGGATGATGTTGGGTCAGAACAACTGGTTGTAACTCTCTTGGCTCTTTCTTGATTATCAATAAAGCTATTCAAGTTTTCCTCCATACTCTTGTGTAATTTATGTTTTATGCATTTGTATGGTCAATTTACATCTGATCCTAGATTGTTTATGATAATAGATCCATGTTCTCGTATAGTGTTATGCTGCTTTGATTCTACAGGTACTCTGTGAAGCTGGGTATACAAGAAAGCAAGTAGCAAAGGACAATCAGAAGAGAGAGGAATCGAGCAAGGAACCAAGCGCAAGACAGAGGTTGGTCTCCTTTATTCTTCTCTCATCTATCTTTCATAAAGGAAAACGAAAGTAGTTTTACTTCGTTTGTTTCTAAGGTAGCTACCCGCCTTAGTGGGATTTGCAGTTCTGCATAGACAATTTTCCCTGTAACATATATGCTTACCAATTCATATTACTATATCAGCTAAAATTCTAAGCTTGCCTCCCAATCTCTAAATTACTGCGTATCTCATTCTTTCTCCTACAATCTATGAAGGAAATGAGCACTAAAGTGAAGGAGGGAAAGCAAAAATACTTACCCATCATAGCATAATTAAATAAATTGTAAGTAATGCACTAGAAGACTTGCAACATCCAATTTCTTGGACCAACTTTATGAATATGGATAGACAAGCATGTCTAGAAGCCTAAGCAGAACTCAACATACCTAAAAAGATTATAGCTAAAAATAGAAATGGGAAGGAAATAGAAAACCCCTCAAAGAAAAAGGAGACAAACACCTTGGAGGAAAGAGAGATAACAGCCACCTTGGCAAGTCTAAGTAGCCCTACCAAGCCCAAAGTGATAATTTTTTCCAACAAATTATCTATACAAGGAGAAAGAGCACTAGGATCAGATTTAGTGGGAAACCTCAACCTCCTTTCGTCACTCCCATTCCAATAGGAGAGACACCTAGCCTCGAAGAGAAACGACAATAGGGAGGAGAAGCGCCAGGCCTGCCAAAGCTACAAGAACAAAAAATTGATGCAACACTAAAAAATGATAGCAATTCCCAAGACAAAATAGCAACTACAAGAAAAGTCTATCTAGATACACGAACATCAAACAGAGCTACAGGAGGCAGAAAAAACTACAAAATAATTTGCACCAAGGAAGCCACCTTTTCCTAACCATTATGGGTTGATCCTCTTGCTACAAGGACATCAAGAAAAGTGATGCATGCACATCTACTGCCTCACTTAATGATTGAGGTGGAGAAGGAAAAAGTAGAAATCCAAATGCAGAGAGGAATTGCCCAAGATAAAGGGGTGGACGATCTTGCTAGCATGGAAGACGAAGTCAACAATATAAGGGAGGAAATGGCCTTCTTGAAGATATAAGAAGCCAACATAAGAGAACACCTCAAGAAATAAAATCAATACCTAAGGAATCAATTGCAACAAACATAAGAATTGTTAAAAGCAAATGATTCTCATGTTAGGATATTCCGACACATAGGAAATAGTTAAGTATAACTTGGTCTAGTATAGAGTTAGGTAAAGTGTGTTTCTTTACTATGTACATTTTGTAACTTACAATCCGACAGTCACGATATGTAGTGATCCAACGGTTCATTCTCTCCTCGGTATTACCAACACTTGGTCCGTGGCTTAACACCCAATTGGTCCATGATCTCTATTTAAAGAGCATGGAGGGTCATTTGTAGGTTAACCGTCCATGAGAGAAGCTTATGTAAATTTTCATTCTTTTATTAATAAATTGCCTGAAGTGGTCGTGTTGGCTCAGGCCGTGGACTATTTCCCTCTTTGAGGGTTTTAACCACGTCAAAATATTGGTGTATTGATCTGTGATCTGTGTGTGAGCGGTTTCCTTTGGTGTTCTATCTGAGGAACTTACCCTGTAAATTCCTACATGGTATCGGAGCTATTTGAGGGCCGCGTCCGTTGGTGATCCAAATCTGAAGCCGGTAGAACTGCATCCGACTACTGTTTCCTAGATCTATTGTTTCTGACTGCTTTCGGGCCGAGAGGACTGCTCTGTTGTGTTAGGAGAATCTGTTTCAGTGAGGAACCCATTTCGTTTCACGCGAAAAGGTTTCTGGTAGCCCTAGCTACGTCATTTTTAAGATCTGGAGGTATATAGTGTTTATTCACAGTTTCTAGTTTTTTTTCTCTCTGTTTATTATTTCGGTTTATTTAGCTTTTTTTTATTACCGGATCTATACCTTTCATTTCTGTGTATGCTCTTTTCCCTGTGACTCTGTGCGATCTGGGCAAATCAGAAACAGAGAGGAAGGATTTTCTCATGCATGTGCTCTTTTCCGCTACGCCTTAGAGTGATCTCGGAAAATCAGAAACATTGAGGAAAATATTTATTTTCCGGGTAAAGCTAACCTCAAGCTGTAAGGCTTGTTTGTGTTTGTATGTCCGTGTTTGGGTTTTGTGTTTTTTTTTGTAGGGAAAAAGATCTTTCTCAAGCAAGCACGCAACCCAAAGCTTCAGTGACTAAAAAAAAGAACACAACCCCCCCCCTCTCTCTCTCTCAAACTTTTAGTTTAGCTCACTTGGTCCAAAGCTAATTTATGAGAGTAGAGGTCTTGAGTTCAAGTCTCCTTTTTGTGGGGGCGGATTTTTCATTTCCGCACATTCCCGCACTTCGTCGGCATCTTCATCAACTTTTCTTCAAAAAGCCATAACTTCTTCATCTGGAAGCCATTTTCAAAGACGTTTTTTTTTAACCAGCCTAATTTTTCGAGATCTTTCCATTGGAACACTTAGTTTCAGGATCTATAGCTTCAATTTCTGTTAAAATGGAAAGTCCATGCCAAGTTATTCTTGACAGCACCAACTACTTCCAATGGTGGTCCTACATTGTGTATTTACTTAGAAGTAAAGGTCTCTACAGAATAGCCTCAGGCCAAGAAACCAAACCGAAAGATGAAGATATGGCAGCTAAATGGGAAAATAGGCAAGATCAAGCACTTGGGTTGATAGGGATGTCTATTTCTCCAGATCTTAGATTCCATATTGCAGAACTTGATACTCCTGAGAAAGCAATGAAACAGATCACTAAAGTTTTTGGAATTAAAAATGAACTTAAAGCCCATCAACTCGAAAATGAGTTGTTTACATTGGACCCCAATAATTTTTCTTGCATTGAAGATTTTTTGTCCAAGTTCAAGACCCTTAGACTTGTCTTGGAAGGTGTTAAGGTTAAGAAAGAAGATAGTAGCCTTATCTATTCCATTCTTACTAAGTTGGGACCAGCCTATTCTGTGTTTGTTTCCACCTTCCATTCTACAAGAGAAGCCTTCATTTCTCAAGGACAAGCCTACAAGTCCCCTTCCTTTGATTCCTTTTGTGATTCTTTAATAAGAGAACAAGAAAAACTCTTACACCTTGGTCTTCTTCATCTTGGAAACTCTTCTAAGAAAGCGTTAGCCGCCCAGCAGCAACCAAATTCAAAGAATCCTAATAATTTGTATCCTAAAAGGAATGGTCCTAAACCAAACAAGGGTCCTAAGCAATTTCAGCCTCAAAATGAAAAATCATTTCAACAAAATGATAAGACAAATAAAAACAAAGGGAAGAAAACTGATAGACATTGCAACTTGTGTAATCGAGATGGCCACTTAGAATCCAAATGCTTTAAGAAGATGGAAGCCTTGGAAGCAGCAATGAAGAAGCATAACATCCATTTGGAGCACTCTTGAACTTCAACTTCATCTTCAAGGATAGCACTTTCTGCATGTGGTTGTCAAGCATCTCGGTCTGGCTATGCACTAAATGTATCTTCTTCTTCTCATTCTCATGAGTGGCTCATTGATTCTGGAGCTTCTTATCACATGGCCAAAAACAAAGCCATATTTTCTTCCTTAAATGATTGTAACACCAAAAATATATATGTTGGTGATGATAGATCTCTTAGTGTTGTAGGGACTAGAACTATTCATATAGACAATGGTCAATTTAATGATGTATTATGTGTTCCAACCTTATCCTGCAACCTTCTATCTGTATATCAGATAACTCATTCAGGTGAAGGTAAAATCGTTGAATTTTCACCTCACAATGTTGTAATTAAGGACCTAAGAGATCCTAGAAAGATTTTAGCTACTGGCGTTTCTGATGATTCTACAAGGTTGTATAAGTTTCACAACTTTGGGTCATCAAATCTTCCCTCGGTATTTGTTGCTCATAATGATGAAGTGAGCAAACTTTGGCATGAGCGATTTGGTCACTTAAACTATCGCTCTCTTCAGAATCTATGTAAAGAAAATATGGTGACAGGTCTTCCAATGGTATCTTGCAGAGATGGTGTTTGTTCCGGATGTGTACTCGGAAAACATCATCAGGAGAGTTTTGAAAAACATGCCTCTTGGCACGCCTCAGCCCCTTTACAGCTTGTGCATAGTGATTTATGTGGTCCACTTCCAGTTGTTTCATTCTCTAGCTACAAGTATTTCTTAACTTTCATTGATGATTTCTCCAGACACACTTGGATATACTTCTTAAAACTCAAGAGTGAAGTATTTAACATGTTCTTGGCCTTTAAGGCCTTTGTTGAAAAACAATCTGGACATCAAATTCTTAAGCTAAGATCTGATAATGGCGGAGAATATGTTAACAACAAATTCATCAACTTTTGCACTGAGAATGGAATTCAAATGCAGCATATTGCTCCATATACTCCACAACAAAATGGTGTAGCTGAAAGGAAGAATCACACCTTAAAGGAAATGGCTAATTGTATGCTTCAATCTAAAGGACTTAGTCTTAATTATTGGGCAGAAGCAATTAATTGTGCAAATTACATAATAAATCGCACTCCTACTAAGGTTTTAAAGAATATCACTCCAGAAGAATCATGGAGCTCAATTAAACCAGATGTAAGTCACTTCCGTGTTTTCAGAAGTGAAGCATGGGCCCATATTCCAGATGAGAAACATAAAGCTTTAGAACCTAAGAGTGAAAAATGTATTTTTGTTGGATATTCTGAAGATGTCAAAGGATATAGACTTATTCCACTTAAGTCCAAAAATGTTATCATTAGAAGAGATGTAAAGTTTGCTGAAAATATATCGGCCTACGAGCCTAGTTCGGTGGATGTGCCACCTCTCCCTATCTCTTCTACTTTTCAAAATATTTCTTCTTCAGATGATGAAAGCGAGGATGAAAATCCTCCCCCACCTTCTCAGGATCCTCCTTCAGCTCCTCAGCTTCCAAAATGGGTCCGTGCTACTCGGGATACAGTAGGTGATCTTGCTGGTGATCCTACAGATCAGCGATGTACATGTTCTCAGTTTGATAGAGCCTCTTCTTTACTGGCTCAAGCTTCAGTGAAGTATGATCCTGACACCTTTGCAGAAGCTTCAGGCCATCCAAATTGGGAAGTAGCTATGGATGAAGAATATCATTCATTATTGGCAAATGATACATGGGATCTTGTTCCTCTACCAAAGGGACGAAAACTTGTTAGATGCAAATGGGTTTACAGAACCAAGTATGGACCAGATGGGAAAGTTGATAAACATAAAGCTTGTCTTGTTGCTAAGGGTTTTTCACAAGTTGAAGGCATTGACTACACTGAAACCTTCTCCCCTGTTGCCAAAATGAACTCTATCCACCTTGTTCTTTCCCTTGCTGCCTCTTTCAAATGGGAAGTCCATCAGATGGATGTTAAATCTGCCTTCTTGCATGGGGACTTGCATGAAGAAATCTATATGGAACAACCTATTGGCTTTATACAAACAGACTCTAGCCTTGTATGTCGGCTTAAGAAATCCCTTTATGGTCTCAAGCAAGATCCTCGAGCTTGGTATGCCAAAATGGATAACTTTCTTTTCGAAAATGGCTTTTCTAGGTGTCATTCTGACAATACAGTCTACACCAAGAAAGTGGGCAAGTCTCTTATCATTCTTGTTCTTTATGTTGATGATCTTATCCTGACCAGTAGTGATCCCAACCTTATAAACCATGTGAAGTCTAGCCTTAAAAGGAAGTTTGAAATGACAGACTTAGGACACTTACATTATTTTCTTGGTCTTCAAGTCTTGCAATCCAAGGAAGGTATTTCCCTTTCCCAGTCCAAGTATGCCTGTGATATTCTACACCATTTTCACATGGAAGACTGTAAGCTAGCCCCTTCTCCCTTTCAGTCTGGAGTCAAACTTTCAGTCACTTGTACTTCTCCTGAAGTTGATGCTACCTTATACCGTCAACTTGTAGGAAAAATTTTGTATCTAACCCATACTCGTCCTGACCTTTCCTTTGTTGTTGGCCTTGCTGCTCGGTTTATGCAAAACCCACATGAAAGTCATTGGAAAGAAGCTAAAAGAATACTTTGTTATGTTCAAGGTACAGTTCAGTTTGGGATTCATTACAATGCCGAAGCAGCTCCTCTATTGGTTGGTTTCACTGATTCTGATTGGGCTGGTGACCCTGATGATCATAAGTCTACTGCAGGTTATGTGTTCACTCTTGGTTCAGGACCTATTACATGGGCTTACAAGAAACAAGGTGCCATTTCTCTTTCTTCAGTAGAAGCAGAGTATCGTGGTGCCGTAGAAGCTAGTAAGGAAGCCTTGTGGCTTCGTCAGATCCTGTTAGAGTTTGGCTTTCAGCAGCAACATCCGACTACACTTTGGTTTGATAATCAAAGTGCCATTCAACTATGCAAAGATCCAGTCCAACATCAGCGCAGCAAACACATTGAACTGCACATGCACTTCATCAGAAAGCTCATTCACGACCATGTTCTTGAAGTGCAATATTGTTCAACAGATGATCAAGTTGCAGACATCTTTACAAAGGTTCTCACAGAGGCGAAGTTCACTAAATTTCGGTTTATGGTTGGAGTTCACGAAGTTGTCACTAAGGGGGGATAGACTCTAGTGCCTCCTTCCTTCTCCTATTGTGTCAAATTTGTAAATCCTTCAATCCTATCCCAAGTTGTTCTTAAGGGGGGATGTTAGGATATTCCGACACATAGGAAATAGTTAAGTATAACTTGGTCTAGTATAGAGTTAGGTAAAGTGTGTTTCTTTACTATGTGCATTTTGTAACTTACAATCCAGTGGTCACGATATGTAGTGATCCGACGGTTCATTCTCTCCTCGGTATTACCAACACTTGATTCGTGGCTTAACACCCGATTGGTCCATGATCTCTATTTAAAGAGCATGGAGGGTCATTTGTAGGTTAACCGTCCATGAGAGAAGATTATGTAAATTTTCATTCTTTTATTAATAAATTGCTTGAAGTGGCCGCATTGGCTCAGGCCGTGGACTGTTTCCCTCTTTGAGGGTTTTAACCACGTCAAAATACTGGTGTATTGATCTGTGATCTATGTGTGAGCGGTGTCCTTGTTCTGTCTGAGGAACTTACCCTGTAAATTCCTACAGCTCAGAATGCAGCAATGGAGACATCCTTTGGAACCATGGTGTTATAGATCTGATACCAAAAATATAAATATACCCAAGAATAACAAGATAGAAATATATAGAAATGCTTCTTTATTGATATCAAACCCTTAAGGTAGGGCAACACCATACATTCACTCCTTAAGGAAGGATAACACTCCACAAGCCATATGCCTGTTCATACAAAATTCCTTGACATCTCTCCATGTGGAGTCTCTAGCCTCTATACAGGTCTCATACATACAATACCATGGTTCCCTCATACCATCGAACTAATACCATGGGCCCATTACATTATAACTAACTACTTGTGGTCCCTTACATGATATGGGTTAACCACCTTATTTATTACTATGGCCCATCCCATTATTACATTATTCCCTTGGGTACCTCTCTTTGTACCCCATATTATTCCCCCCTAGGTATATAACATTCCACCCCCCTTAGCATGTTTTGTCCCCAAAACATGGGAAGAACATAAATAATAAGCTCTACTCAAAAGAGTAGTCCACTGGTACCATGCACGTGCATCTAGCCATTCGAGAGAAAGGTGAACCCTCAATCTCGCTGGTGCCTCGCTCGCTTGAGATGGAAGTTGGTCGTGGCAGCTCTTCTGTGTTGATGTATAGTAGGTGTATCTTCGCTCCACTCTATCTGTCATGCGGGGGTTGTTTTCCTTGTGGCTAATTGGTTGCCATCTTATTGGTTGTTGTCTTGCAGGGTGATGTGGGTGATGATATGTTGAAGTTTTAACCCACGGTGTAGTTTTCTTTAATTCACCCTTTACTAGAGCCTGATTGTTATCTGGTGCATGTTGGGGTACTTGTTGTGGTGTCTTATCTTCCAATATTACTTCAACCACTGAGCCCTCATCTGATGTATCAGCACCTGTAACCTTTTCTACTTCAGCCTCTGTTTGTGTTTGATTGTCAATCATCACTGGCTCATCATCTGATATGTCAGTCCCTGGAACATCTTCTACTTCAGCCTCTATGTACTCTACCTATTTATTGATGGAAATATCTTGTAATATAATTTTCTTCTTTTTATACCAGAGCTTCAGGAATTTCTTTTGCACATTAATATTTATAGTACCCACAGATTCCATCCAAGGATATCCCAAAACAACATCCATATTATCCATCTCTGAAGTATAAAAATCACCATGCAACACATACTTATCCATCGAAATCTTCAAATCCTAATACACTTGAACATCCTCATCATCCACCTGTGTGTTTTCAATGTGTTTCGCTGGAACTTACAATTTTTTTGCCAAATTAACATTGATAAAATTATGCTTACAACTAGGATTTATAGAAACAATGATCTTCTCCTTTTGAATCAATCCATGAACCTGCAATAAGGAGATACCAGCAGCAAATAACCCTTTAGGTTTCTTGGTTTCCTTCTTTTCTGTAAAAATAAAATCTTTGCTAGGCTCTGTGTCTGTTTGTGTGAGCTTATCCACAAGATTAGATTTTCAGACAAAGTGGTCCATAAGAGCTTTTTGAATGTGTCCCAATTCAGGGGCCTTCCATAGCAACGTTGATGCCATTGCCACCATTGCCATCTTTCATTGTCCAAGTACATTTTTCCCACACTCAGCTGAGTCTCATCATCATAGATGTAATTCAATTTGAAATATTTTTCCATTTGTGCTAGCCATGTGGCTAGATGAGAGCCTTCAAATTTATACACGTTCCTCTGATCTAGGCCCACCATCACAAAAAAATTGGCGAAAATTTGAAATGGCCACAATTCTGTCAATATTTCTCAAAATCCCTATTATGACCTATTTTTGGAAATGGAACAACCATTTTGCATCTACCCATGTGATAGAAATCTTGATCCAGGCACTGGAATTTCAAATCTACACTGCAACTCTCCTGCCGTCACCAAAATTTCTAAAAAAAGAGTTGATTTTAAATCAGCGATATCTCCCTTATCCGAACTCCAATTCGACTGATTTTTTTTTGAAATCGGGTATTATTTCACAAAGAATTTATATCTGCAATTAAATTTTGCAGATCTTGCACCTAGACATCCAGATCTGAGCCGCAAACTCGCTGCCCCGAAAAATTGTCTGCAACACCACTGATTTTTTAAATCAGCAATATCTCCTTCATCCGAACTCCAATTTGGCCGATGTTTTTTTTGAAATCGGATATTTTTTCACAAAGAATCGATATATACAATTAGATTTTGCATATTTTACCCCAAAACATACAGATCTGATTTGCAAACTCGCCGCCCCAAAAATCCTGCTAGAAAAAAAAAATAAAAAAATAAAAAAATCTCCACTTTTGCCCAAGAAAGTGCTCTGATACCACTTGTTATAGATCTGATACCAAAAATATAAATATACCCAAGAATAACAAGATAGAAATATACAGAAATCTTTCTTTATTGATATCAAACCCTTAAGGTAGGGCAACACCATACATTCACTCCTTAAGGAAGGAGAACACTCCACAAGCCATATGCTTGTTCATACAATATTCCTTGACATCTCTCCATGTGGAGTCTCTAGCCTCTATATAGGCCTCATACATACAATACCATGGTTCCCTCATACCATCAAACTAATACCATGGGCCCATTACAGTATTATTAACTACTTGTGGTCCCTTACATGATACGGGTTAACCACCTTATTTATTATTATGGCCCATCCCATTATTACATTATTCTCTTGGGTACCTCTCTTTGTACCCCATATTATCCCCCCTAGGTATATAACACATGGAACATATTTCCTTGGAGGTTCTCAATTGTACATGGTCTTCCAAGGCATATTCATTATTCCTAAAAGAGTAATGGTGTAAATTCTAGATTAATTAGATAGCTCAAAGCAACACCATATAGTTGCAAGAGACCAAACACTTCATAGACTTTTGGCTAGAGTGTAGCATGGAGGACAAAGAAAAACTAGTTGAATTCTATATGCATAACCTTGTCCTCTCTAATATTCCCATATGGGGTCCCAATCCTTGCTTGGCGGATGCATAGTTCTTGGCATTAACATCTTGGTTAAGACATGAGGGGATTAGAGCAGAAGAAGTGAAAAGGATCTTGGAAGGGAAATTGAAAGAGCCATTATGGATAAAACCAAAACACATATCTCCTTCAATGCTTCCCCAATCCCATTTCATTCTTGTACGGAACCTTGAGGTAGAGACTATTTGGAAGCAAAGGCAGGTAGAAGCCATCCTACATTTTGAGGACACCTTTAGGCTACTAGGAGAAGAAAATTCACAAGCTTTCCAAAGACGATGGCAAGGCATGTCTCACAACATGAAGATAAGGGAGTATCACTCTCCCGGTAGACTCTAAGCAGCATTAGCAAAAACTCTTTTGTATAAGAGGATCACCCAGAGACTTGGAATTCAATGGATTGGACTCAAGTTTAATCCATCTCTGTTGCTAGGGCTATAGGAGCATCAAAGCTAAGAAGAAGAAGCTCGAATGTGGAAGGACATAGAGGAGAATTCAAGATTTATGTAGCAAGGGTAGCCACAACCAATTCAGCGTGGAACATCAAAAAAACAATTAGAGATCTAAATGAATAAGCAGAGATGAGAAGAATATTGAGTTGCTCAAGGATGAGCAATGGCTCCATTAGGGGGTATGATGGGCCTAAAGTAAATTATAAGGCCAATAAATCCACTCCTAAGCACATAAAATAATGTTTGACCCCACATTTTGCACTCAATGGTAAATTTTCCTAGCATAATGAGTTCCCAGAGGATTCAATGTGGTTTTCATGCTTTAAATGCCTTAATATATTTATTGTGCGGGATTTCTAAAGATATTAAGTAAATTTTGAGGAATCTAGCACTGGAGAGATTCCAGGACTTGTGGGCCTAAAATAAGAAGAGTCAAACTCAGTTGGCTTGGGGAATTTAGTGCCTCCTCCTGTTGTTGTAAGTTGGATCTAGGACAAGATCCCTTCTTTTTAGGATTTTAGGAGGGAAATTCAGTCCTCTCAATGAATTTGATCCCCCACCTGATATATAAATAAGAAATTTGAATTGACCCTATAGGCAATAACAATAGAGAAGGAATAAATTAGGCTTTTGAGTATTTATGAGCAAATTTTACAGCCTTGTGATTCTTGATGTAAAACAGATTTTCAATTAAGGGAAACAGATCCTCATTTCAATTCTCCGCTTGGTTATTCTTTAAGGACTCTGAGCATCCTTGGGTTGGGCCTACCCCAAGAGCTTCAAAGCCCTCTTGTACTTTTGTTGATATTATTTAAATGCTTTGCATTTTCCTAGTTTAGCTTTTGAATTAGCATTTCTGAAAATTACAATTTGATAGCTTTGTGCATGGTTAAGTAGGTATTTTTATGAGCTAAGCTTCTTTGCAACTCATATATGCAATTTGATAGCCTTTTAGATCATTCACATCACTTATCATTGCATCTTTAAGCATTTTTCCATTTCATTTCAGTGATTGTTACAATTTTTGCAATTTCTTGTTTTGCAGTGCAATTAACAAAGTTACCAATCAAAATGGGAAATATTACCTACAATAACTCTAGCAAAAAACCCCAAAAAAACATGAAAAAACAACCTGAAAACGAAAAGTGTTGATATTAGAATAGTTTGTTTGTTTGTTTGTTTGTTTGTTTTCTTTTTTTTCTTTTTTTCTTTTTTCTTTTTTTTTTTCAGGGTAAATTTTCAACATTTTTTGAAAATAGAAGTAAATGCCAATTTTTTTGTGCAAAACACACTTGAAAACGAAAAGTATTGATGCTGGAATAACATTTTTTTTCGGAGTAAATTGTGAACATCTTTTAACAATGATGTTAAAGATAAAATATCATGACTCTAGAAAACCTTAAAATTCCAACGATAGACATGACTTAAAGATAAAATATCAAAATCCTTAAAATTCAAACGATTTTAGGCATGGTATTAAAGATAAAATACCATGTCTCTAAAAAACCATTGAATTCCAACGATGACATTAAAGATAAAATATCAACTCTATGAAAATCTTTAAAATTCCAACAACTTTCATCCATAAATCCAATGATGACTTTAAAGATAAAATATCACCTCTATGAAAATCCTTAAAATTCCAACTATTTTCAGCGATGGTGTTAATATTATTTTAAAAATTTATTACCATTTAATTTTTATTAATTCAATTTTATTTAAATTTTATCATATTAATAACAATTTATTAAATATAGTGTCTTTTTTGTATAATGTATTGAAGTCACTGGATAGGAAACACTTCAGTTATGATGAATGAACAATTTTACAAAACAAATGAATTTATGTGATTTTGGAGTTTTTGATACTCTCTACATTAAAACATTTGTTTTTTGGGAAATTTGTGTCTATTTTATTTTTAAATAATTTTAAGATTTTCAAATTTGCAAATTGTTTTTTAAAAACTATATTTCATTATTGATAAATATATATTTTTTAATTTTATTTTCATATATAATAATAATAATAATAGTAATTTAATATTAAAATTAAATTTCTTTTGAATTTAGTAAATCGAAACTAAAATTGTCACTCTGATTGTTGAGGAAGTACACCATCAACAAAAAATTGTTCTCCTATACTTATTACTTCTACATATTTTTTATTTTGACATATATATCTAATCAAATATATTGAGAATATGAAAACATTGAAAAAATAAAAACTAAAACAAACAAAAACACAAAAAATTAAAAAACAAATAACAAGTAAATAAAAATATATTTTTTAACATAATAATTAAAAACAAAAACAATAAAACCAAAAACAAAAAAACATGACCCAAAAAAATTCAATATACAAAAATAAATAAATAAAGTCTTTCAGTAGAAATCACACGAGAGAATTTTTTGGGCGACGTGTTTTGAACCAACAAGTGTGGTTCATCATCAGGACTAGATAAAGAGGCAGACCATGCCAAAGACTTAAATAGAGAGCAATGTAAAGACATAATTTCAAGTAATGGCTATATTTGAACAATAATGTTTAAATTATAATATCAATTTATTAATATATTAAAAACAAATATTATTAAGTAACTACTATATTAAACGGCGAGTTTTTGAAAAAAAATAAATAATGATATTATTTTAGATATCATTTTGGGATTCAACTGCGTTAAGTAAGTCATTCACGTATGACCATTTCCATGAGAGGTAGTCGTAACTGACTAATTTCTCATGATTTTTGAATAGTTCACTTAGCACTCATTGCATCGGGTGATGCTCACAGGGGTGAAGAAGTGGGATTGAAACTAGTGAAATGATATTATTTCATTAATTTATTAAAAATATTCATAGGTAACTAAAAATATTAATAGGTGACGACTATATTAAACGGCTAGTTTTTGAAAAATAATATTTAAATTAATTTATTAAAACCAAATATTACTAGTTCTTGAAAAATAATATTTGAATAATGATATTAGTTTATTGATTTATTAAAATATTAATATGTAATGGCTATATTAAACGACTAGTTTTTTTGAAAAACATTTAAATAATGATATTATTTCATTAATTTATTAAAAATATTAATAAGTAACGGCTATATTAAATGGCTAGTTTTTGAAAAATAATATTGAAATTAATTTATTAAAACCAAATATTACTAGTTCTTGAAAATTAATATTTAAATAATGATATTAGTTTATTGATTTATTAAAATATTAATATGTAACGGCTATATTGAACAGCTAGTTTTTGAAAAATAATATTTAAATTAATTTATTAAAACCAAATATTACTAGTTTTTGGAAAATAATATTTAAACTATGATATTAATTTATTAATTTATTAAAAACATATATTAATAAGTAATATTTATATTAAACAACTAGTTTTTAAAATAAATAAATAAATAATCTAAATCAAACTTTAAAAGAGAAGAGTCAAAAATTATAAAAACGAGTGAAGACCCTAATTGAGACAAGATCATTTAATAAATAAAATAACTAATGGGAATAAAATAAAATAAATTAAAAATAAATAATGGAAAAATAAATAAAACAAAACAAAAATATACACAAATCAAAATAAATAAATATATATATATATATATATATATATATATATATATATATATATATATCTCCAAAGAAAAAAATAATCAATAAATAAAATGGGTCAACAATAAAATATGGGGCTTAGGCCCATTAAACGAATAACAAAAATACTAAAAGGAGTTAAGAACGAATAGGATGATAAATACATTAAAAAACATGAAGGATCAAGAAAATAAACTTTAATGAAGAATAAATCAACAACAAATACTATAAAAAGGATGCCAATACCTACCATAGATACAAAAAATAAAAAAAAATAAAAAAATTTAAAAAAAAAAGGAAGACAAGACAAGGACCCAACTTCTACTAATATTCCAACCATCATCTCTATTCAAATTATTGGGTCTTTTTTCAATTTCTAGGGCCTCCCTCAATTTACAATGATGGAAATGACTAATCTTAACAACGACTTGGGCCTCCTCAATGCAGATATGATGCTTAGATTTATTTGCATGCTCCTCCAAAGCAGAGGAGCGGGTCCTGCCATGCTTGATGTCAACAGCATGCTCACAAATCCTTTGATTAATCGAGCGACCAATCTCACCAATGTAGGGAGTCCCACAAGAGCATGGGATAACGTAAACACCCTTCATATTCTTAGGGTCCATTGGGTCTTTTACAGATTTAAGGGAGCTCTAGATGGTATTTAAAAGCCAAAAGGTTGAAGCCACTTTATGCTTCCTTAGGATCCTTGCAATCTTGTCAGTGGTCCCTTTGATAAAAGGAAGATGAACATGAGAAAATCGATCCTTGGTATTTTTCTTAGCACTAGGACCTTTTTCAGCTCTGAGGAAAGCCTTCGTACATTGGTGTCGACTATACCCATTATTAAGGAAAACACTTAGGAGATGTGCTTTCTCTTCCTTGAGATGGTTCTCATCATAAACTCTTAAAGCTCTAGTCGCTAAGGTGTTGAGAACACCAAGCTTTTGAGCTGGGAAATGATGAGAATTAGCATGAAGATATTGTTCCGTATGAGTTTTCTTATGATATACCTGATGAGAGAAAGAGCCATTATCATTCCTTGAGAGGAGGACGTCAAGGAATTATTCATGAAGGACTTTGAATCAAAGGCCTTAGCCTCTTCTCGTCTTCTACCTAAGTTGTGGAAGAGGTTTGTGGATGACACTTGTGTCATCTGGTCCCACGGTAAAGAAAAGTTCGAACTGCTTTTTCCTCCATCTTAACAATCAATCTAGGTCTATAAAGTTCACCATGGAATTCGAATGTAATGGTAGTCTTCCCTTCCTTTGATTCAAAATCCTCCATGAATAATTCCTTGACGTCCTCCTCCTCTCAATGAATGATAATGGCTCTTTCTCTCATCAGGTATATCGTAAGAAAACTCATACGGAACAATATCTTCATGCTAATTCTCATCATTTCCCATCTCAAAAGCTTGGTGTTCTCAACACCTTAGCAACTAGAGCTTTACGAGTTTCTGATGAGAACCATCTCAATGAAGAGAAAGCACATCTCCTAAGTGTTTTCCTTAATAATGGGTATAGTAGACACCAATGCACTAAGGCTTTCCTCAAAGCTGAAAAAGGTCCTAGTGCTAAGAAAAATACCAAGGATCGATTTTCTGGTGTTCATCTTCCTTTTATCCAAGGGACCACTGACAAGATTGCAAGGATCCTAAGGAAGCATAAGGTGGCTTCAACCTTTTGGCCTTTAAATACCATCCGGAGCTCCCTTAGATCTGTAAAAGACCCGGTGGACCCCAAGAATATGAAGGGTGTTTACGTTATCCCATGCTTTTGTGGGACTCCCTTCATTGGTGAGACTGGTCGCTTGATTAATCAAAGGATTCGTGAGCATGGTGTTGACATCAATCATGGCAGGACCTACCCCTCTTCTTTGGTGAAGCATGCAGATAAATCTAAGCATCACATCTGCATTGAGGAGGCCCAAGTCGTTGCTAAGTTTAGTCATTTCCACCATCGTAAATTAAGGGAGGCCCTAGATGATCTGATAATCACCCTATGAGTGACCTCAGTTAAAGATTTATTAAATAAAAGTATTACAGACTCATGTGCTGGTGTGTCCTGTGTTATTGAAGCAACGGATCGATCAGATTGCCAATACACAGACATTTAAATGGAAAGACAGCAGATAAATACAGTAAGCAAATACAAGAATACAAGAAATTAATAAGGAGTTCACCCTATCCTCCAGGGCTACATCTCCGGTCTAGCTTTCAATGGTGGCCTTGTTTTATTGTGTCTTAAGCAGATAATTACAATGCAGGGACTAAATATAAGTCTCCTGAAATGGAAATTTGCTTGGCAGGGTGGTTCTTGGGTTCCCAAGCCACTTGAGTACACATACTCTTCTTTGCCTACCAGCTTTGTGACCTTCTGGTCTACAATGGAGGGAGCCCAATGTGGTGCTCAGTCCGGACAGATCCTCTCTAGGATGGCTTGAATCTTCCAAGCTCTCTGATGCTCGATGTTGCCTTTAGTCAGCTCGGCCCTCTATCTTCCTTCTTCTGCTTTTGCTTCACTGTCTTCTTCTCTGTGTATTCCGTCCTCCTCTCAGGATTCTGGTTCCTCTGTCTCTCTGTCTCTCTAACTGACTATTGTGTGTCTTCTGTCTTTGTTCATGGATTTGAAGCCATTTGTTCCCACTCTGTTCGGTTCCTCTTCCATCTTCGTCGAGTCACCTTCTGTAGCTATGCTTGGAGCTCCCTGGCTCGGCATCATCATCAGCTCACAGGGAGTGGCCACATGTCCTCCTTTAACTCGCGCCAGCCTGCTTCGTCGATTGATTTCTTCGGTTACGTCGTGGATGAAGTCTTTTTCCACCGTGGCTGTCAAAACGGACTCCAAATCCTTCTAAATTGTGGCTCATTCCTTCGTCGATTCCGCTTCCCCCATCGGGCACGATCTCAACCGTTAGATCTGGGGCCTCCACATCCGACGCCATACGCACATTTCGCGCGGTTGACTTACTCGACCATTAGCACACGATCAACGGTGGTTTTCTCTCTCCTCCGCTTTCCACGTGTCGATTGTTAAATGGAATTGCTCCGCTTTCGTCCAAAACCACTTACCATTTGAGGACGCCTCGATCAATACCGCCAGTTTCTAGAGTGCAGGTCTCGCCTTTGTCCTTTAGCGCTTTTTACCTTTTGCCCGCGGTTCTCCGACTCCCCACGTGACCGAGTGCTCTGGGCTTCTCCATTTCGGCCCTTTTCGCCCAGCGATGCTAATCGCGCATCAAAATTCACCTCTATTTCCCGATCCGGGGCTCCTAGGGGCTAATTCAGCCTCCCGTGCAGTCTCCATGGGCCTCGATCAATGCACTTTGACCGAGGTCCTCGTCATTCCACACTGGTTACCATTGCCACTGGTTCAGGGTGTTTTTGATCGTTGTTTTGAAATTTCTTGAAGTTTTTCCCGACCTGATACAGTCATGGTTCCTTTGACAGTACTTTATGGATCCAATTCGGATCATGACCTTCCCACTGAAAAAGCTTTTGGACCACCAAAAGTTGGTTTTCAAGCATCGACTAAGTGAGGCTATTGCTTTCTCACTTGCCCAATCTCAATCCACTTTGCACTACTTGGATTTGAACCTTTGAGCCAATCCTGAGGTATTCAACGTCTCCCCTACGCGTTGTCCTCACCTTCCTGTCTAGCACTGTGTCTTCCTGCAATTCATTAAGATGTTCAGGTATAGAAGGCAACTGACTCTGCTCTTCAGGGTCCTCAACCATTGAAGGTTCAAACAATCTCAAGCAATCTGCATTTACGACTGAGTAGATGTGCATGTGAGCTGGTAGATCAAGGCAAAAAGCATTTTCACCAATCTTCTCAAGTATCCTAAAGGGTCCATACCTGATAGACTTTAGCTTTTTACCTTCACCTTGCATCATTTCCTTGCTGATATACAGCCAGACTTGGTCACCGACTTGAAAACTATGCTCCATCTTATGCTTATCATGTCTAGCCTTGTATTTGGCTTCGCTCTTTTCCAGTTGTTCTTGTACTGCCTGGTGGATCTCCTGGATCTGTTCAATGAACCTAGTGTCCATCAACCATGGTATCTTTACCAAAGACAAAATCCAAAGGAGACCTTGATGTGAAACCAAAACAGGTCTCAAAATGAGATCTTTGTGTAGAAGAGTGTTTTGCTCTGTTGTAAGCATGTTGCACATAACACAAGTGTTCATCCCAAAGCTTAGGATGTTTGCTGCAATATCCTCTCAGTAACTGGATCATTGTCCTGTTAACTACTTCTGTCTGGCTATCTGTTTGTGGATGAAAAGTTGTGCTTTTCTTCAGTCTGGTGTCCATCAGTTCC